>OX421362.1:53875374-55114657 GCA_949126925.1 Cheilosia vernalis | reverse complement strand
AAATGCCGTAATCTTATATTTCCTTCATTCATGTTTAAAATTTGTATGATTACTTCGGCACCCACCCTTCATATTTAATTTATAAGTGGGGAACTCCGTATTCAAATGAATTGCTTACTACAATTTTAACAGTAGCTGCATTTGGAAGTGAGAATTCAAAAAAGAACAAAAAAAGTTTTTCAGAATCAATAAAAAATAAAATAAACAAATCCACACAAAAAAAAATTAGTAATTTAAGTAAGTGTCTAGATATTAATGCAGATAAATCAATTTCAAAAGCCAAACAAATAAGAAGAACTATAGTTAAACGCAATCAAAATCAAAAAAAAAAAAAAAAAATAATAATTAAAGTAATAATAAAATTGTGTGTATTTTTTAAGGGTTAACTTATTTTGTTCTCATATTTATTTTGATTACATCGAAGAAAAGAAAATTCTTTTGTTAACTTCACAACCCTTAAAGTGAGGTCATTCCGTTTGCATCTCTAAGCGGGAAAGAAGAGTGTAGAATTAAACTCATTTGTACTAAGGTAGAGTAGAAAGAAAAACCAAAACCAAAAAATAGACAAGTACTAACGTATTTATTAAACTTTAAAAAAGGAGAGCTTTAATTAATTTTAAACTAATTAAGAATAATTCTAGTAAATTTTAAATTTATAAATTTAAGGTGATGTGAGTAAATAAGTTATAAGTTAAATAAGTGCAGTGATTTAATTTTTACGTTCGAATTTCGCAGCACCATCAAATTTTGATATGTTTTTGTTAAAACCGTGATGAACTACATTTGGCATTTGCTCAAATTTATTTGTATAACTTATTAAAAGTTGCCATAGCGTAGTAATAATTTTTGCTATTATGTATGTAGTATATTTATTGTAAATAAATACGTTTTGAGTTATATCAACCACACCCCATATATAGACTATAACCTCTTACTCTGTTGATAGGGTATCCAACAAAAATGAATATCTAAAAATAATGCGCACACAAAAGATGTTACTATAACTTGAGATATGTATTTTTTATTTATTTTAAATTAGAAAAACGAAACACACTATATACCTACTATTACGTATTAAAAAAGGAAAAAAAAAGTAGTAAATACTTGTGTTGGTCATGGTGTTGGGCTAAGACTATTTTCAGTTTAAAACGTAACAATGAGAAACAGTTGCCTTTCAACTAAAATCAATGGCAGAGAAACATATGTTTTTTCTCTTTCTACTCAAGTGCAATGGCGTAAGGTTTTTAAAGAAGAGAGGAAATGGTGTAAACACTTGCGGCGTGAGTTAAAATGTACGTTTCTCGCTTAAATTGTACAGACAATTTGTGTTGGATTATTGCAGATTTTTCATGAAAAGTTTTGTTTAGAGAGGGCAGCAACTTTTTCACATATTTTGCACTGCTCTGCTAATTCGTCACCAGACGGCATTAAGTCGTTGTTTGAAACGCTGAATTCAATATACCTACATCCCTTTCAAAATGACGTTTCGACTGACATGAATTGACTTCAACTGACCAAGCGTGATGTAAGCCAAGTGGCAGCTCTAGGCCAACAAATATTGAATACAACAGAGTATTTATAAATGGCAATGTCACTTTTCCTACATCTAGTATTCTAGTCACATATACCAATTGTCAACTTAGTAAGTACACTATTATGAATTTCTTGATTAGATTCGTCGACTTCCTATCCATAAATGTCAAATGAAAAATCTGTTTATTTGACCGATCTAGACCAATCAAAACTGAGAAGCATCAAGTAAGCCAGCTGTACTCACTACATTCTAATGCCTCCCTTGTCTATCAGTCTCGAGTAGATTTGATACTACATTAATACGTTGTAATTTTATTATGGTTGACACCTTTGTTTGGAGTCGGATGCGTTAGTGTCGACAATATGAGTTGCAAACACAGTGTACGAGGGGCATAAATGTGTCAATATTTTCCGTCTCTTATAGCCGATTTCTAATCTAACAATTAAAATACGGAACAAAACCAAATACCTCGCCTCCGACAAAACGTTGTTTTATGCACAAAAAATTAGGCTGGAAACCCTGACCACCAAGTTCAATGCTCTGTATGCAGCACGAGTACGGTTTTCCTGCACACTAGTGCAGTTTATTTTGGAAGACAAGGAGGACGCATATTTCCATCCGCTTAGTAAGAAGCACTTTTAACAAAAGCCCGAATCGTCTAAGTACATCTTTACAAATGATTTAAATCCATTGCGATGGTCGCTCAAAAGACCAATAATCTTTCCTTTCGTTCTTAGATTCTAAAGCCCTTCCTAACTGAAACTTTCAAGTTTTGTTGCAAAATCGGCTTAAGCTTAACGGACGGAAGTATGCAGTCTTCGCACCAAAACCATCTTATACATTAGTTAGACGAGTATAAATAATTTTTTTATACACAAAACAAGAGAAACTAAAAATTCAAAAGTACATATAAACAAAACAAATTTCATACAAAAAACAAATTAACCACCAAGGCAAATTAGATAGATATACATAAAAATCTTTAACAAAAATATAAATATATATATACGATAATGAAAAATCAATATACCTATATAAATGTTAAAAAAAGAATTTTAATCGTAAATGCAATGGAAAAAAAGAGAAACTAAAAAATTCATATAGCAATCTAAACGAGTTTATAAATCATGATAGAAAATATATTAAATATAGCAAAAAAAAAAATGTTCATCCGATCAATCCACATGTATGTCCTGTAGATACCATTATATACGATCCCCGAAAAATCAGTTTTAAGAACATTTTTGTGAGATCACAGGATTTTTTACATAGCAAATAGCATATTTACATAAAATACATATAAAAATACGGGTATATAAGCGAAAAATCAGCAGTAAAACAGAATGAATCCAAAAACAAATATTAAACAAAAAACAAAAACTAAATAGTATATATCTTGGGAAATAAACAAAATAAAAATAAGAAAGTAAATTAATGTACGTGAAGTAATTTGTATAAATGTACAAGTACATACCGTATATGAATATGTGTGCATGTAGTTTATAAGATGGCAAGTACATTAGCAAGAAAACAAAGTCGAAAGAAATATATATATATATATGTACGTTTATTAAAAAACGATGATGTTGTTTTACTAACAGTACAAAAGGGTTTCCTTTTCAGCCCGTCATGAATTGCGAAGATGCAGAGCAGCAGTTAAAGGAAAGTATTTGATTTTAGTGCGGACTACAACGGAGGTAAACTAGTATAATAAAATAATGTCGGAGATTGTTCATGTGTTGGGTATATTTAATTTATAGCGCCGGGGCCTTCAGACAATATAAATCCCAACATCACTAATGTTAGCAAAATTTCTTTGATCGAATTCTGCACATATAAATTCAACAGGTAAGATATTATATTTCTCTTGGAAGTGTAATGCATGTTTTCTTGATATTCGATCCAACTTTATAGGCATGCGGGTTTGTCCTGTCTCCTTGCAGTCATTTTTGTCACCATCATATTTGAAGCCTGTCTGTGGTTTTAAATTCGCTCAGTAAACCGGAAAATTTGTAATCAGTGCAACCACTTTTTCATCGATTTAAGGCCGATGCAGACAGAATGTCAAGAGATAAGTTATTCAGAGTTTTGTGTACTAACAACGATAGAAAATATCTGCTGCCGAAAAAGTTGGAAACAATAATACCGATACCTTTGATTTCCAATGACATTTTGGCAAGCCTCATCGACATCATGTGACTTCTGAACCTCAACGCTCACACTAAAAAAAAAAGCGAAAGTCCAGTCCAAAACGGTAAGCACGATATTTAAATGTCTGTATGCAAATAGTTGTAACAAAACAGCTTTTATGTGTCATTATAAATAAGTTCACACAGACTTTTAAACCTATAGCTTACTCCTAAATTCAAGAAGAGTACTATACTATTTTCTTGCATGCAACACTGTATGACCGAAATTATTTTTTTTATGTATTCACGAAACCTGCCATGAATTAGTACATAACGGGTGATTTTTTAGCTGGTTTGGTATTGGCAACACTGGTTTTGACAGCTGACGTGTGTTTAGTACCTTGTGTCACTGTCAAACATCTTCAGTTTGGTTTGCAATTTAACCATGGATCGTCTTACAAATGAACAACGCTTGCAAATTATTGAATTTTACTATTAAAATTCGTGCTCGGTTCGAAATGTTCATTTTCGCTTTTTTATCGAAAAATTGTGTTCAGCGATGAGGCTCATTTTTGGTTGAATGGGTACGTAAATAAGCAAAATTGCCGCATTTGGAGTGAAGATCAGCCAGAAGCATTGCAACAGCTACCAATGCATCCCGAAAAAGCCACTGTTTGGTGCGGTTTATGCGGGCCGGCGGCATTATTGACCTACGTGAAGTTAGCCCGCACTTTTTCTAGAATGAAAAACGTGAATTGCAGTTCGATAGACATTCGTTTGTAGTTGTTTGTAGTGAAATTTTTTTCGTTTGTAGTTCAACCGTTAGAAAGTTAGAAGCATTAGAAAAAAATTTCAGCCCGCACTTTTGGCTTTTTGAAATAAATACTAGCCAGTTGCATTCGAAATCGTTTGTAGTTGTTTGTAGTGAAATTCTTTTTTAAAAGAAATGCCTTATTTCCGAGATATAAGGACATTTGTGTTTGCACCTGTAACTCCGAATTTACAAAAGAGAGAAATAATTTAAAACCACTGTTGCATAAAGCATATCCTAACTTAAATAACTGCATTTAAAATTTCTGAATTCACTCAAGCGTTACTTAATAAAAAGCAATCAAAATCAAAAAACGCATCCCCTTAGAGTTGCATCCATATATGGGCTTCCCAACAACAACAAAACAACGGTAAACACATTTTCGCAAAGCACTCATCTGTACCCATCGACATGAGTCACTACTTGTCAATTAGCAACAACAACCAATCAATAAACCCCGATTTTATCCAACAATTTTTTTCTATTCCTTCGAATAACATTAAAACCTAACACCTTTGAAACAATTTATAACAACCAAAATGCAATTTCTGCAAAGCCTGTATTCCTGACTATCTAATCCAATTCAAATTTTGTGATTTTATCACAAAGAAAAAAAATTTGATGAAACTTAAGCGAACACTACTTCGTCATATAAACTCATATCCATATTTCAGTTATTAAGCAAATCAAAATAGTGAAATCTATTTTTTTCTAATGCTTTCTATTAGATGTATCTAATGGAGCAAAAAAAAATTACCTCTTATCACTAGATAACGATTTATTGAACATTTAAGAAAATGGTTGAAATCGTCGTTGCAGACTGATTTAAGGGGACGGATATTTCGAATGCTAGACAACTACAAACGACAAAAACTAGTTGGTTGTTAGAAAGCATGTGTGCTCTATCTAATAAAACCTTAAATGTCGAAATTGACCAAACCAAAAAGAATTTATAAGCAATTTAAGCAGGCGATATAAGACCGCGTTATCTTCGAAACGGTACATTACCGAGTGGTGAAATTTCCTATTTCAACAGTTTTCCACCTCACCAATCTAATAAAGAAAAATTTGTATCAATCGGCCTAACGGTTTGGGATTTATATGGAATTTAAGCGAAATTGCAGCCTAATTTTTTTTGTGAAGTTAGCCCGCACTTTTTCTAGAATGGAAAACTGAGTTTGCAGTTCGATAGCCATTCGTTTGTAGTTGTTTGTAGTGAAATTTTTTTCGTTTGTAGTTCAACCGTTAGAAAGTTAGAACCATTTGAAAAAAAAATTTTCAATCCCTTAAAACCTTGTTATCTCCAAAACCGTGTCAAGCAGAGCGATGAAATTTTCTGTGTCGAAAGTGTTTGCCATTACTAATCTAATAGAATTCAAATTATACCAATCGGCCTAACGGTTTATGATTTATTTGAAATTTAAGCAAAATTTGGGTTTCTAACTTAAGGTCCCCATAACTCACAAACTGTTGAACTACAAACGATGAAACTTTGCATTTCTATTCTCTGAACCCTTTTCTAACTATGATATCAAATAGAAGACAGCCCGCATTACTGGACACTTTTTATTCGCAATTTAAGGGGAGCCTATAATGGTCTAAATCGACCCATTTTTAAGCGATCCGATATTTCCATTGCAGTTCAGTGGAAAACGATTTTGGATCACTTTTTTAGAAGAGGGTGGGTTGTTGCATTAGAAAAAAACATATTTCACCCTTCATAACTCGTTAGGAGTGGAAATATAGGATCGCTTAAAAATGGGTCGATTTAGACCATTATAGGCTCCCCTTAAATTGCGAATAAAAAGTGTCCAGTAATGCGGGCTGTCTTCTATTTGATATCATAGTTAGAAAAGGGCTCAGAGAATAGAAATGCAAAGTTTCATCGTTTGTAGTTCAACAGTTTGTGAGTTATGGGGACCTTAAGTTAGAAACCCAAATTTTGCTTAAATTTCAAATAAATCATAAACCGTTAGGCCGATTGGTATAATTTGAATTCTATTAGATTAGTAATGGCAAACACTTTCGACACAGAAAATTTCATCGCTCTGCTTGACACGGTTTTGGAGATAACAAGGTTTTAAGGGATTGAAAATTTTTTTTTCAAATGGTTCTAACTTTCTAACGGTTGAACTACAAACGAAAAAAATTTCACTACAAACAACTACAAACGAATGGCTATCGAACTGCAAACTCAGTTTTCCATTCTAGAAAAAGTGCGGGCTAACTTCACAAAAAAAATTAGGCTGCAATTTCGCTTAAATTCCATATAAATCCCAAACCGTTAGGCCGATTGATACAAATTTTTCTTTATTAGATTGGTGAGGTGGAAAACTGTTGAAATAGGAAATTTCACCACTCGGTAATGTACCGTTTCGAAGATAACGCGGTCTTATATCGCCTGCTTAAATTGCTTATAAATTCTTTTTGGTTTGGTCAATTTCGACATTTAAGGTTTTATTAGATAGAGCACACATGCTTTCTAACAACCAACTAGTTTTTGTCGTTTGTAGTTGTCTAGCATTCGAAATATCCGTCCCCTTAAATCAGTCTGCAACGACGATTTCAACCATTTTCTTAAATGTTCAATAAATCGTTATCTAGTGATAAGAGGTAATTTTTTTTTGCTCCATTAGATACATCTAATAGAAAGCATTAGAAAAAAATAGATTGCACTATTTTGATTTGCTTAATAACTGAAATATGGATATGAGTTTATATGACGAAGTAGTGTTCGCTTAAGTTTCATCTAATTTTTTTTCTTTGTGATAAAATCACAAAATTTGAATTGGATTAGATAGTCAGGAATACAGGCTTTGCAGAAATTGCATTTTGGTTGTTATAAATTGTTTCAAAGGTGTTAGGTTTTAATGTTATTCGAAGGAATAGAAAAAATTGTTGGATAAAATCGGGGTTTATTGATTGGTTGTTGTTGCTAATTGACAAGTAGTGACTCATGTCGATGGGTACAGATGAGTGCTTTGCGAAAATGTGTTTACCGTTGTTTTGTTGTTGTTGGGAAGCCCATATATGGATGCAACTCTAAGGGGATGCGTTTTTTGATTTTGATTGCTTTTTATTAAGTAACGCTTGAGTGAATTCAGAAATTTTAAATGCAGTTATTTAAGTTAGGATATGCTTTATGCAACAGTGGTTTTAAATTATTTCTCTCTTTTGTAAATTCGGAGTTACAGGTGCAAACACAAATGTCCTTATATCTCGGAAATAAGGCATTTCTGTTAAAAAAGAATTTCACTACAAACAACTACAAACGATTTCGAATGCAACTGGCTAGTTTTTATTTCAAAAAGCCAAAAGTGCGGGCTGAAATTTTTTTCTAATGCTTCTAACTTTCTAGCGGTTGAACTACAAACGAAAAAAATTTCACTACAAACAACTACAAACGAATGTCTATCGAACTGCATTTCACGTTTTTCATTCTAGAAAAAGTGCGGGCTAACTTCACGTAGGTGCATTATTGGGCCATATTTCTTCAAAGATGATGCGAATCGCAGCGTTACTGGCAATGGTGAACGCTACCGAGCGATGATAACAAACTTTTTTTTGCCCGAAATGGAAGTTCTTGACTTGCATGATATGTGGTTTCAACAAGACGGTGCCACATGCCAAACAGCACGCGAAACAATGGCGCAATTGCGAGGCGAGTTTGGTGAACAGTTAATTTCACGTTTCGGGCCGGTCAATTGGCCGCCTAGATCGTGCGATTTGACACCATTAGATTATTTTTTGTGGGGGTATGTCAAGGCTAATGTATATAGGGACAAGCCCGCTTCGATTGACGCACTGGAAGCCAACATCCATGCATTCATTCGTGAGATACCGGCCGATATGTGTGAAAGAGTATGCTAAAATTGGACTCAGCGGATGGGCTACCTGAGACGCAGCCGCGGTCAACATTTGCATGAAATTATCTTTAAACATTAAATTGCAAGGTTTAAACTATCGATTCAAACAAATATTTCATTCATTTTTTCGAATTTTTTGTGTGTTTTTTTAAAAAAAAAGTTCTAAACCTCTTAAAAAATCACCCGTTACATCACTTTACCACATACTCATTCGAAAGCGGTACCGATGGTTCAATGTAGGGGCCGTTCTCTTTTCTTTGAAGCGTCACTGAACTATCGTTGGGGACAACGACGATGTAGTGAAGGAGTGGATGACGAGCAAGTGCAAGCGAAGGATATATAGTTCTGCAATAGACTCGTGTTGTTACAAATTGAATCAAAAAAAAAAAAAAAAAAAAAACGTGAAAAAGCCAAATAATTTCGTGCTACAGGTGCACTGAATGGATAATTATTCATCCTTATTCAATTCTAAATTGCCTCCCTCTGGGGAAATATCTCGGGACAGAATTAATTGCCCAGCCAATTTAAAGAAGAATGAGACCGAGACGCATGTGGAAATGCCACGGCTCTGTCCCTGATTATGTTAGTCAACAATTTGAAATTAAACCAAGGCCACCAAAAAGGAGCTGAAGACAGCGAAAAGATGTGATCCCCGAACGTCACCGAATGGATATCAGTGCTACTGCCTAAATCATGTATGTATATCGATATCAAAACGATATTTTAGACTAACCAATGGTCACCGCGCTGTATATAGCTCTATAGTCTATACATTCATTTCATATATGTATACCTAAAAACCTCCATCCTTTTTTTTTTGTGGTTGTTCAACTAATGTCAGTGCTTAAGTTTTCACATTTTTTCCTCATAGTATTTCGATTTTGTATGGGTATATTCATAAATTAGTTCTTTCTGCTTTTTTTTTATTTTTTTTTATTTGAATCCCCAGGAGTTCAACCTTACTCGACGGCGGGCTCTTCTTCGATAGTTTGTTGGTAAGTCTAAAGTTCCTTCCATTTATTTATAGTGAAAATGAGTCACAGTGGCTTAATAGTTAGTGTATTGGACTACTAAGCGAGGGGTCCAGGTTCAAATCCCGCAAAAACCCAAATTCAACTCAGGGTTTTTTCACTGCGCCACCTCTTGCGAACGTCTGACAAACATCCGAGAGTATTACTTTGGAATCGGCATAAAATTGTAGATCCCTTCCATTCGTTCCAAAAATGAAATCTCACACAAAACGAATGGTTGTGAGAAGCTAGGCGTAGGGTCCCTACGGACCTGCCACCTGCCAAAAATTATTTATTTATTTTAAAAAGGAGGCACATTTCAAACCCAGAATAACTTATATTTAAACAACCTAATATTAAGTAGCAAAAACCGGCCAAGTGCGAGTGTCACTCGCGCACCGAAGGTTCCGTATTTGGCTAAAGTCCAACACATCAGATATTATTTGAAATCTATATCATTCAATCTTTCCCCTCTTCATGAATTCATCACAATTTAGTTTAATTTAATTACTTAATATTTTTACTCTCAAAAATTACTCGCACATGAATCTCATTTTCTAATTATTACCTATAGTACCCAACCCACGCCAATTTTCCATTCTGTATGCGACCTGTCCCAATTAAAAACTACATATTGACTAAAAATATATTACTTTTATTTTGTTCTGTACTCCCCAAAAAAAATGTATTATATTCCCCAACGAAATTAGCAGCCGGGAACCCTGGTGGGGTTCTGTCTTTGATGGGGTCAATTGTGCACAACTACGTAGTATAGATTAAAACTTATGAGAACAACGTATTTTATATGGTAAAATTATCTTTTTTTGAAAATATCTTGTAAACTATTAACTTTTCGGCAAAACAGTATTCAGCGCATATATAGATAAGAACATGATCTACAAAAAAGGAATTTATGTATTTTTTTGTGAATCAAGAAATAAACCGTTTTTTGGGCGAATGAAAATATTTTTTTCACCAGATTACTAATTAATCGAAAACCAATCGATGTATTTCTTCCATTGGTATTTGTCGTTTAACTAGAGGTTATACCGGATGTTGTGTGTAAATTTTAGCCTCCTATGTCAATCGGTTCTTGAGATAGACCTGGTAACAAAATTGGCTTAGTGGGTTCGGACAGACGGAGAGACATCCGAGCGAAACTAATAAGGTTACGTTTTTTCCCTTTGGGTACGGAACCTTAAAAACGGGTATACTAATTCGCATAACCACATGTAAGTTACCTCGAATTCTTTTTTTTTCCCCTCAAATTACTCGTAAGGTACATACTTACAATACACAATAAAAATAAGAATTTATGAATTACCTATTTTTTTTATCATCGGTTATAATTTTTATAATAAGTTATTATAAATGACATTTGCGGGTTTTGATTTGAAGATTAGATCGGATCGGACATGCTAAAGAACACCGGCCCCCCACTGAAGTAGCTCGATTTTATGACGTGCTATCTGCACGCATCCATCCATCTGTAATTATTTTTGTATTTCCATTGCTCACAAAATATTAAGTATACGCCCCCTAATTTAAAAAAAATTTTTTTTCTCTTTTGGTAGCTAGTCTTTTAAATTATTCATTCTTTCCATCCTTCAAAAAAACCCCTCCACTACAGTACTATTACGTCAAGGAAGGAAAAGTGTCAGTTGCACAAAATACGTTTATATGGTACGCCAACTAGATTTGCCTTGACTAAGTTTATGACCTCGTGAACTTGACTCAACTTCTTCACTATGGCAGCGTTACAAGATGTTTAATATTAGCCGGAGGAACAGAGTCAGAAATAGTTTATTTAGTTACTTGGAAGTTGCAACACGTCGTTTTCACTAGGCGTTTTTCTTTTTTTAGTTCAGAACTGAGCTCGAGCATTATGAGCGTACTCAGAGCGTTCTGAGGTTGTTTTGTTTTTCCTGAAATTTTTTATTCTGTTAAATGTCACTGCAAGTGTGCATGGATGAATATTGTAAAATTATTGTAATCAGCCTTTTACTCATCCCACTCAGACAATTTATTCTGAGTTCTGATCATGCCTTGAATGAAAAAAGAAACACAAATTCGTGCTCTGATGTCTAGGAACTTTTTGTATAGCAGTTAAGGTTCTGCTCTGAACTAGAAAAGAAACTACTAATAGCGAGAGGGAAGTAATCAGGTGTATTCAAGGAACTTTTCTGTGCGTATTCATGGTGAATCACAGTGTATCACAGTGTATTCAAACGAATTCGCATGCAATCCCAAGTAGAAAATCTGTAGCCAAGGACTACTCAAGAATATTGATTACTTCCTCCTCGACTAATGGCACAATGTCGGTGCGCGTCCATTTATTAGGACTAACGACAAATTACACAACTCCTTAACTTTTTTAGTGTAGTGCAAAGCTTCCCTGCTTCAACTGTCAAATCCTAGCAAAATTTTGTTAATTAAATCAATAACGAGCACTAGCTTGGAACGCATCCCGGACTAGATTGATTGGCTACGGCTACACCATCGTCAAAGTCAATTGAAAAATGGATTATATACCCATGTAGACCAACCAAAAGCTACAAATGCTTTCAGACTCGCTGAATTACAATTTCCGCCAGCTTGATCTCAATTTGTGAAAACTGTCATTAGGTTCAACGGACGCAAAGCATAAAAGTAGAAAGTAAACACATTCTCTCCGTTGAATCTTGCAAATGTGTAGCTTACTGTTCCATCAATAAACTGACGTTATATGTCAGATTTTCCAACATTTCATTTGCAAAAACTTGTTTTTCAATTATTCTTATTGCGGGACCAAAACCCGTGATTAAAGAAAACCGCTGTTAACGGTTCATATTTTCCGACTCTAACAAATTTATACATAGTCCGTTGTTTTATCTACAAAAATTAAAGTAATCGGAAACTCTGGCCACCACGTTGAACGCACTGCCTGACGCCCGAGTTCGGTTTTCGTGCAAGGCAGTGTAGAACAAGGAAAACGAATATCTCCATTCGCTTAGTAAGTAGAAGGAGAAGGGGGAATCATATTTAAGCAGAAACGAGACTTATTTCCTCACACCTGTAAAAAAAATGTCGTTGGACAGTGCTCTTCTTTCTTTTTGATAATATTTGGCGAAAATAATTCAGATACTCATCTAATAGCTTTTGTCTTTGATTCATTGAGATTGCTTTTTAAAATCGGCAAGCAGAGTTTTTTTTAATAAATAAGTATATTATTAGCTGGGGCAACACATCTGTTTTGTATATACACCTTAGGTCTTGCTTCGCATAACCATTATTTTGGACACATTTATTTTCTAAGGATTGGAAGTAGTATTTCTCAGCCCCCCCTCCCTCCCCATCCATCTGAATTTAATATTTTCCGAAACTTATTTAGAAATCGTTACAATCTTCAACCTTTCTTTTTCGTTACAAAACGAAGCAGACCAAGTTTTCTTGGACAACTCTTACTTATTTCCGCACCTGTCACGTTCTAGGGAGGGAGAAAACCGATTGCCATTGCGACTTAAAAGCAATTTTGGAGTCTATGCGAAATCATGCGAAATGCGAACTTGTTATTTAGGCAGTGTCTGATAAGGAAAAAAGGTTTCTCGCCACAGGAAAGTAAAAAAATAAATAAAATAGGAAGACATACGTAACGTAAACCTAAAAGCTTTCTTTTAAATGAATTTGATCGAAATTCCACTTACCTCAAATGAAATCTTGACAATTAAGAAATTCTTTGGATGTATCTTTCTAACAATCTCCCATTGGCCGCTCACTTGAACAATCCCACTCGCCTCATTTGTCGCAATTGATCGTTGTATTTTCGGACAGAGGGTATGATGTCAGTCCAAAAATACGCACACTTTGCGCATTTATCGAGTAAACGTTTTCAACTCGGGTAGGGGACTCGTTTTGTGTGGACATTTTACACACTCTGTGAAAGGATATACATACCACCCCCGTGTGTCAGGAAATCGATGAACAATTTCCCACTCAGTCAATGACCGGCTATAGGAAAACTACCCTTCGCATGACATTTCATGTCAGGCCAAGTCCCAAACTACAGCCTAATCTTCTCCGTAGTTATCCGCAACACGAACGAAATGCTCTGACTGCTGATGTTATCATAGTCAAAACTTATGATAGGACGTAAATCAATAACGAAAATATAACCTCATTCCACACATAATATATGACATATACTCGTAAACCTGTCCTGGGTGAATGTGCTAGGTGTTTTCACGTGTTTTTTTAATACTACCCTGCTTGGGCAATAACCTATCGCCCGCAGCGCCGTGTCAACTATGAAGACACGCAAAGGCAGTCAACCTCCTGGACTTGGTCATGGGCACGTTCGTCGCACGTATCACGTACTCGGAAAAATATTCCGATTGGTGTTCGCACGAGTTTGAGGAAGGCTACCACAACTTTGTTCTGTTCCCATCATATGCATTTTGTTCCAATTTCGTTGCGGCTATGGATTTTCATATTTTATATAATAAATCGAATTATTATAATTTCTGTGTGTATACTTGCTAACGCTCGTGTGCGCTATCTTCAGCTCTCAGACAGTAGCTAAGGCTAAACCCCCACATGCACAGCTTCGTTCATCCCCTTTCTTTTATCGAGAGAAACTTAAACTGAAACAGAAAATGCAAACGAGTACAGCTTCGGTGGAGCGTGGAGACGTTTGGAGTTTATATTTGCGTATAAGTGAATCAATATGTGTCGGTCGGTAATTCAAATTAAATTACCTCCCAGTGTGTGGATGCGTGGCATAAGGATAATTTTTGTTTTGATCGTAAAAAGTACACATTATCTTGTACGAATGAAATGTGTCTCATGTCGTTGGCGGATGATGGCGGGTTGCTCTTGCTATTATCCTGGCGGTCGTTAACTAGATTTGAAATTTGTTTAACATTTTTGTTGCTAAATTGAGTATGTACAGAAGCTGGCGTCAGGGAATATTGTCAAAAAGTCCCCCCATGAGTAATAAGTGCGGGACGGTTTAGCTGTATAGGTATTGTATTTAATGGAAATCTTGAGGTTTTTCTTATGTGTTGGTAAATTATGGTCTTCCGAATACAATAAAACTGTACCTACTACATACGTTGCGTATATGTTGAATGATTAGGTGGGTGGATTGCGGAATCACATGCTTTTTGAACTGACCTATCACTTGGACTAAATGCGTCTTACGTCTCTTTTTCTTTAGTTTACTTAGTTTAGCAATTGAAAAAAAAGAGCTGAAATCCTAAAACATTTGAGTCTTCTGCTCTCTCATTATTTGAAGTCAATTTACAACACAGTTTCCAATAGGTCTGTTCCCTAACTATAATGCATTCGAACACATTAGCCAAATTTATTCAAACTTCGTTCCCTTACTCAAAAGTTGGCCAGAAGTTAGCCAAAAAGAGACATTTCCCCTCCATAAAAGAACCTGCAAATATTTGCTTAAGAAATTTCTTTGGTCTAGTTGTCAAATCGTTCAAATGCTAATGCGGAGTTACTAACGATACTGAAATAAAGTATACTACACAGTTTGGCTACTACACAGACGGCTGTGTAGTCGTAAAGATTTCAAAAAACTGCAAAGTTATATATTTTTATTATTATTATTATATAGTCTTTATTTTCATTTTAATTGAGGTTACAAATATTATTTGAAATAAAGTTTGACATACAGCTTGGCTTATATGCCGTCTGCCGCTTAAACTTATGAACATGAAAATGATTAACAGAGAGAATACATTAGTTAGTTATTAAAAATTAAGCAAATAAGACATGAGTTCATTAAATATATAAGGACTTTTCAACTATATTCTAAGGGAGAGAAAACAATAATTATAAACAAAGAATTGCAATTATATAAAATATATTAAGCTGACACAAAAATTGTTTAGTAAAGTAATCCATAGGCTTTTAGTTTGGCTAAAACAAAAATTAAAAATCGAAAACAGATCCTTAAGAATTTTACAGGATTTTAGTTTAGCTAAAACAAAAAAATTGGAAAGCGAAAACAGAATCTTTAAAAAATGGACAGGCTTTTAGTTTAGCTAAAACAAAAATTAAAAGGAAAGCAGAATTTAAAAAAAAAATTGATAGGCTTTTAGTTTGGCTAAAACAAAAATTAGTAGGCGAAAAAAGATCTTAAATAATTGTATAAGCTTTTAGTTTAGCTAAAACAAAGAAATTATTTACAGTGTCGCAAAAGAGTTTCGGTAATTCATGGCGTGCACGACAAATCGAGTAAGCGACTTCCATCCCCTGCAACCATTAAGGATTAGAGCACATTCGTCAAACGTTAGAAAGCTTTTGTCAAAGTACAGTCTCCGAATTTCCTGAGTAATTGGGCATAATGCAAGGAAGTGAAACACATCCTCGTTCTGATCAAGATTGCATAGTGAACACCTGGGGTTCAAATCGCTTCTATGCGGTCTGAAATTCAATTCTAACATTTCTGTTCGAATTTTGAAAATCAGACTCATTTCCAGAACTGTTAGCTTATTGTTAAAGTTATATATATATAGTTGGCACAACAGGTCCGTAGGGACCCTAGGCCTAGCTTCTCACAACCATTCGTTTTGTGTGAGGTTTCATTTTTGGAACGAATGGAAGGGATCGACAATTTTATGCCGATTCCAAACGGCTAATTGAGAAGCTCTTTCAAGACAGTTATAGGTACTCTCGGATGTTTGTCAGACATTCGCGAGAGGTCGCACAGTGAAAAAACCCTGCGGGACTCTAACCTGGACCCCTCGCTTAGTAGTCCAACACACCAACCACTACCTAAGCCACTGCCCAACTCAAAGTTATATGAAGTAGAGAAGCGTTATATAAAGTAAAGAAGTAAAAGGTGAGTTAAATTAGCTATTAAAGGGTTTATCAACTAGATAAATCAAAAGTTAAGTTCAGCAGTATAATTGAAAGAAAAACAATGCAATTCAATATAACCAATTGAGAGGAGATAAAAAGATTTGCATTGGGCTTTTTGTTTAGCTGAAATAAAAATTGAAAAAGGAAAACTGATTTTTAAGCTTTTTAGCTTTTATGAAGTGAAGGGGAGTTGGATAAATCCGGGCGAAGTCTACATGCAAAAAGTTTCGGTAATTCAGGCGGCATGCGCTACAATTTAAAAAAAAATCGATCTCCACCCACTACCTCCGTTATATAAGACATTCAACGCAAAATAACACACGAGACGACAATTCCTCTTCCAAGTCTTTATTACAACTGCTCTTAACATCTATCGACAAATATCAGCTTAGCTTAACAAAACGAATTGACTTTGGCAAACAATGAAATACGGTTAATTTATGTACATAACGAGGAAATGTGAAGGTTAAACTGTCTTATCATTCGATCTTCTTGTGGTACATTATTTCACACAAGATACGCTAAGTAAATAAGCGCGTATGTAAGTGCATAGATTTGAAACGATAGTGCGATCAGTGCATTATTTTAAGATTTCATTAATATTTGCGTAATGCCGTTTTCTTTGAATTGGCTTCTTACAGTTAAGAATTTGAGCACATCCTTGAAGCGTTAATAAGTTTATTTTATTTTGAATGGATAACAATTAAACGAAGCGAAAAATATTCTCTTCTGGTTGAGGTTTCATAGTGGACTGGACACCTGGGCTTTTAATCGCTTCTAAGCGGTCTGCAATTCAACTCAAGCATTTTTGTTGGAATTTTAAAAACTAAACTCACCTCCCGAACTGATAGACTAATGTTAAAGTAATTGTTTGTTCCCAAAGAACGAATAAGCTCCCTATAAACTGATGTGGTTATATACTTACAGGGTGACTGATGAAAGCTGCTACCAAAAAAAATTTATATATGACAAAAACGGATATCTGGGACACTGAAACAAGAATTTGGATTATCCGCCGCTATCAAGCACTGGAGTCCGTAGTTACGGTTCAAAGAGAGTATAGGCGCACGTTTCGCGGCAATCCTCCGAGCAGATGGACCATAATGAGACTTGTTAATAATTTTGCCGAGCATGGGACAGTCGAAAGAAGACCTTATCATCGAAACTCTTCAGTTCGGACGGAGGATACAATCGCTGCTGTAGCTGCTGCCACACAAAAGGAGACTAAAAAGCAACACAAAATAATTGAATGAACTAAAGCAACCTATTCGAGAAACAATTGCGGCTATCCCTGTCTCAACTCTCCAAGCAGTAATGAACAACTTTTTGGTAAGATGCCGCACATGCGGGGGGCATTTAAATTCCATTATTTTTAAAACGAATTAACCTATATTTAATAAAATTTAATGAGTTTTAACATGAATAAAAGAATATAAATAAATATTTGAGTTTCTTAAAATAGCAATATTCATCAGCCACCCTGTACTTACTTATATTTATCTAATATATAAAATTCTCGTGTCACGGGGTGCGTAATTGAACTCCTCCGAAACGGCTCGACCGATTTTCGTGAATCTTTGCAAGGATATCGGCTAGGGTGGAGAATCGAACAACATCTATTTTTCATTCCCCTAAATGTTAAGGGTGGTCCACCCTTAATTTTTTTTTTTTTTATGTATGGGGAAATGCACTTTGAAAAAAAATAAACGGGGTGGAAATCGAGTAGTGATACAAAAAAAAATTTTTTAATTTTAACGCCAATTGTTGTTGTCAATTATTTTAATTATTTTGCAAGCAAATTGTTGTTGCAAACAATTCTGAAATTTCTTTTTTTTTTAAATACACCTAATAAGATTGCTTATGTTTACTATGTCACATTAAGTAGCTTTTTGAAATGGAGTAGATACTTCGATTTGTTTGATGGTGTTTGAATGCATCATTTTTGTTTGCCAAGTAGTTTCAGGATCATTGCATTAGTATGAGTGAGTAAGTTGAAATGTTTGAGATGACGATGATGACAGTCAACAGGGGTGGAATCGGCTAAGGTGATAGTTGATAGTTGACAATCAAAATCATAGCATTACGTCCACGTAAGGTGATTATCAAATTGACAATCGCTTTTTTGCGATCAATTTCATGTGACAACCTATTTAGGTGTCGTTTTCATACATTTTAGTCATTCTCATTGGTATGTACCTCGGCTTCGACTCCAAATAAATTAAATACGTTCGTGAAAAAAGAATATGGGTACTAGGTATATTAAAAAAAATTAAATTAAAAAAGTGAAATTTTAAAATTCGTGAAGAGCAATGGTTACTTCATTGAAACTTTTCTACATAAATGAAGAAAATAATTGTATCAAAGTCCTGCTATTAAGCTATTAATTAAGAACAAACCTGAGAAATAAAACAAATAGGTAGGTATCTTGGAACTTCCAAACGCGATGTAAGAATGCATTATCTATAAATATTGGTGGCATTTATTATTGAGTATTTTAGATTTTTGGAAATCTTTCGCTTATCGAAAAAAAAGCGTTTGTGTTTGTTTTGAGACTACCTGATTTACCAACTTTAGTAAGGTCAACGCATGTTCCACCCATCCTTCAATTGGCTGCAAATTTAAATCTTCTTTAGGGGTGGTGGCTATTTTAAATTTTCCCTTTAAATTTTGCAGTTAAAGGGTTGATGGAACTAATAATACCTACCTATCATGATTATAAGGCCAATGGAAAATGAAAACATATTCTTCAATCGGAAGCATACCTAAATGTGCTTCCCTAAAAAAATAAACAAATTTATTGCACTTTGTGAACATTATTATTACTATTCTCAAATTCACTTAGGTACAATTTTCACAATAAAGAAGAAACACTTCGAATATGTAGGTATCATCTGCACGAAATGACAGCGTCGGCAAGGAAGTGACGTTTAAAACTCTAAGTGCTGCCAATAATCAATCATTTTTTAGTGATCGCTTTACACAGAGCAAAGAAGAGCTGATAATCAAAAACGACAATCAAAAATGCGACAATCAACTATCACCTTAGCCGATTCCAGCCCAGGAGTTGTTGAGCGTTTTGAGATTTTACGCGCATAACTCGAGACAGGATGGTTAGTTTTTAAAGATTTTTAGCTTTATAGTTTCGATTGGGCCCAAGGAAGGCCATAAGCTATTGTTGTTGTCAATTATTTTAATTATTTTCTAAGCAAATTGTTGTTGTCAAAAATTATGATTTTTTTTCAGCATGTGTGAGTAAGAAGTAGGTATCTAAGTTGAAATGTAGGGCTGAGTGAGATGACGTACGTGGACAATGATGATAGTTGATAGACAACAGGACCGGAGCTGTTGAGCGTTTTGAGTTTTCACGTAGGGGTTGTTACGAAAAATGAACGAGTAACAATCGTGGTACTCTCCTCATTCGTGAGTAGGGTTATGGGGAGGGCAGCTCAAAGGTACCATAACCCCTTCGGTACCGGTGTGGAGAGAGAAGGGAGAAGGCTTACCAACCAAGTTGATAGGTGTGGTTAGTTTTCTTCTTTGCTGTTAAAGTTACAAATATTTCGTTTAGAGTTAATCCTTTCCCTATTTCCTTCCTATCCCTTTAATACTCTCAATTTTAAAATTTTCCCATTTATTTATCACGTTCACGTGTAATCCAAAATAGCCAGAAATTACATCTTTGCTATTGGCCGGGCAAAATGCAATACATCGTCATTATTAAAAAAATCAAAAACATCGACATTGACAATCGTTGGGTGGTATGCCCTATTCACCTCTACTGAGCAAAATATTCCAAGCTCATATTAATGTAGAGTTTTGTAGTTCAGTGAAGAGCATCAAATATATTTGCAAGTATGTGAATAAAGGCAGTGATATGGCGGTATTTCGAGTTGAAAATACCAATGTAAATTGAAGTACCTCAGCTCCAATGAAGCTCTTTGACGTATCTTTGGTTTTCCAATTCATGAACGGGATCCAACCGTTATTCATTTAGCCGTCCATCTTGAAAACGGTCGGTGCGTATATGTCACGACCGCTATAAATTCATCAAAAACTACACTCGCCGAATTTTATGTAATCGTGCGAATGCTTTTGGTGCCTTTGCACGGACATTATTCTACTCAGAAGTACCACACTATTTCACATGGACTCAAACAGAATAATGGACACGCAAACAAAGTAGAAATGCGTTACTATTTAGCAAGACTTAAAAGTTAAAATTCTTTTGGACCCGATAGGTGGCGATGTTGTCGAAATCGGATGGGTATGGTTGATTCCTGTTTAAAATATAGGATAGTTTTGGACCCTAAAAGGTGCCAATTTACAAAAGAGTAGAGGTATAGGAAAACAGGTTGTGGCACCTCCCATTAAAAAATAAAAATAAAATTCAAACGCTATTTATAAAGTTGTATAATTAAAACACGAAAGGCACTGGCAAGTCCGGATGGTAACAGCATTTGTGCACTCAAAACTCTGGAACGGATTGTTAGATTTTGACGATTTTGGGCTTAATGGATTCGTAAGGACTATGCTGCTTTTTGTTCTTAAAACAAAATTAAGGATTCGGGATAGAAATATTATTTAAAACGTTTAGTTTTTTTTAATTCTTTGTTAGTTCCGGGTGAAATTGGAAGTCCAAATGTCATGCAAGCAAAAGATTTTGAGGGAAAATTCAAAACAAAAAACATTGTCATTTTGCTTATTCAAAACGATTTGCCATTCGTATTTAAGTGTCTTCAATTTCCCAGCATATGCATTGTGCATGCTCGGAATTATTATTTTCATTATATTAACGAATTTGGGCGGTACGAAGTTCGCCGGGTCAGCTAGTACTTCTATATGATTTGTAATAGCAATATTTACTAAACAAATATACATACCTACATACTAGTTTGCTTAGTCCAAGCAAACCTTTAGTAGATTTGTTGTCAACAGCAGAAATGCAACCGTAGAGAATGTTCCTCAACTCACAAGTGTTGCGTCCAACTCGTACCAGTCCATTCTGTGATTGGAAAATACTTACGCCTGATACTCTGATTACTATAGATCTTCAGTTTTATATACAATTAAATTCAGCTTGTACAGAAAACAGTGTCTTCAATTCTGGAACCTTAAGATGTGAAAGACGTAATAGAGGCATACTCAGAGTTGAATTCCTTTCAGTACGGTCATATTTAACTTCGCCTACAAATATTCATAATATCATGGTTTCCAAATTTCATTCTTTATTTTTGTCGATCTTTCAAGAGCTAAGAAAAATTAGAGCACCGTGTTCGAAACCTATGCCAACTAATATTTTTACCCTTTTTACTTATGTTTATATAGACTTAAGCGAATCGATAGAAAAGTATGTGGTGATGTGCATGATGGGACTGTTATTATCAATGACTTTGTTTTTTTTTTTTTTTTTTGAGAAAATACCAAACCGAAAGGTTTTTCATTTTACATTTTTAGGTGCCAAATTTTTAAACAGTATAAAAAAATTGCTTTCGTCGAGCTTAAGAAACTTGCTCCCCTCATACATAATGGGTGGTATGAATAAAACTTAGCAATTGTTTTTACTCACAAGAAATGTAAAAATTAAGGCATTTGCTAGGATTTCTGCAACTTTTGAATTATTCGAAAAACGCTGCCACTTACCTTTTAGGCGGATCTGTATTAATAAAGCGAAAATTCCAGTCTCCTATTTTACTGACACAAGACTTTTGGTATATATTTTGAAGGTACATTTTTTACTTAAAACAATATTGTGAACTTTCGATGCAAAATTCGTGAGCAAAATCACAATTTTGTGAGCTATTTGGCTTATACTTTTTTAGATGAAAATGTTGAGACACAATCAGTAGGACTAGGAAATCCGAGCCTTAGGTTACATTTTAAAAACCTCTCGGTAAGCACGTAGCTACAACTATTGTGAGTCCTTGAAGTGTCAAGTAGAGAGTTGTAAAAATTTGTCTCCTAAAACTTGAGTTTTACGCAAAAATGTATCTTCTTTTTTTTCAAAAACTTTGCCGGTCTGAGAAAATGCCATCAGTTTTCTAAAATATAGAAAGTCATAGAAGAACTAATTAAAATGTCTGTTCCCTACCCACCCAAAACACCCACCCGAATAAACCAATGCAGTAGCTATAACAAACAAATTAGTTTCGATAGCAAGAACGTTAAGCCAAACAAATAAACTGACAGGTTACTCTTTGTCACATGTTTTCATTTTAACGTCACAGTAGTTCGTTGGCATTCAATGCTGTGTGTGACCTTGCCGCAGGTCACATGTCCTTCCATGGAAATACGCTTTGGAAAGAACGCAAAAAAAAAGAGGAAAAATTCTGAATTGCCATCGGGAAAACGTTAAGTTAGTATCTGCAATCATAATAAAGCTCCCCAGGCACACAAGTGTCGAGTACAACGTATAGATTATATATACCTATATAGAGCTACATGTACACAAAATAATTTGTCTATTATGCATATAACACAAAATTACTGTGTATCTATACAAACGGCAGTGTCGACCTCCTCTGCTATTAGCGTTTCGAAAGAACACATTGCGCCACAGCGCACAGGATCAGACCCACACAGGACATGTATTAAAACATTCGTCCCCCGCATCCACCCACCCTTTTTAATCGTGCATTCAAAGCGGATGTGGTGGCCATCCATGAACAACATAATATTGTGCTTCCAGGGTGTTGGTGTGGCCACTAACCCTTTTTTCTCTGAATTGATGGATTCGAATAAGTAATCGGGTAGTTCAAGGAAATGAGGCAGCTATACTTTCATATACGCGACCGGTGCATGCGAGCTGGTGGATAAATTGACGGACATGTCGTTTTTTATTTATGGTCAGACAGGCAATGAATGTAAACAGCAGCGTAGAGGCAGTCCTTCCGCAGTTCTTTTGTGCCTGTAACTTTAGTTTAACATGGGCAGTGTACGGCTTCGTTACTCGCTCAGTGAATGGGATAGCGGAAATTAAAAATCAAAACTCATAACTGATCTAAAGTGCTACATCCTGCCAGGGTGTTCATTGCGCGTATACGTTACATCTTGCTAAGGGAACTTCCCGTCTCGATTGTACGAGTCATAGATTGAAGAAGTAGGCCGTCGCTTGCTCGCAGTATTCTAGCGTGTTGAAGGAAACTGCCGAGATTGAGATTTCCTCCAACTTGGCACAGCAGCTGTCGTCCCGCATTATGAAGGGATAATGTCATCGGTTGAGATAAACGAGCGGATATTTGATTACAGCTTCACACCTTACCGATAACATTGGACTTGAATGATGGGTTGCGCATCATCGCAGAGTGGTGGCCTTCCGGGCAACGCCGGCCCTGACAAGGCGCTGGACGACTCCAACCCTACAGCAACTTCCGCTGACAATGAGCTACCGGCTAAGTACCGTAAATATCGATTTATGTATATAGACCAAGATGAAAGTGTGAAATTTATTTAACCCTCTTTTTATTGCTTTTCATTTCCATTCATCCCGGAACAATCGGCTTATTTTTCTTCTCTATTTTCTATTTTTTTCTGCTTCCTGTAACGGAATGCTGTGCTGCGTTGTGTCATTTCATTCATGTGGGTTGTATATATGGACACACAATGACATGACTGGGGTTGGGCGGGCTATACACCTTCTAACTATAACTTCTGGCAGCACCTGCGGAGGCTTTCGAAGTACCCTTGGATGATGTTGACAACGACAACGACGATGGAAGTGATAGCCTAATCAAAAAGCACCCTCCGAAGCGACTGCAAAAGTTGGTCGAACAAGCGGCAACAGCTGTGCCACCAACAACCATCGAGCAATTGGAAGAGAAACTGGCCAAGGCAGAAGTCAGACGTCAGCAGTACATACAGCAGCGAATCGACAACATCGCAACCCTGACAGGGAAGGGCGGTGGTGGTGGTGTTTCTGGCAATGGTGATGCTGATGGCGACGGTTGCAAGGTTGAAGACAACGATCAAAACGATAGCCAAAATGATGAGCACAACGATGGTGGTAATGGTAATGTTGATGGCCCTACCAGTAGTACGGACGCTGGTGTTGTGCAATCGACCATGTCAAATGAAAGTGCTGACGAGCGTATTCAAATTGATGGCGACCACAATGCTGACAATCGAATACACGCTTAATGGACGATATACGATTGTATTGATGGAAATTTCCATATTTCTAGTATTATACATTGTGCAATAAAGTGGTTTTTGATTTAGTGGAAGATGATTTCTGAAAGTCGATGAACAATTCCCAATTGAGTTAATCGGCAATGCCGCAGTGGGGTGCTTGTGGTATTTGAATTGTTTTTGATGAACACTCGACAACGCGGTGGGAACTAAAGGCCACATATTTCTACACTTATTCCAAATAAATTGGCGTATGTCACCAAGCAAATTTAGCCCTAAAACTTGCAAGACATACTCTCCTTTTCTTTGGGGTGTTTAGCAGACAATCTTCCAAGGCCATTAAAAAATTTACGACCATGGCGGGGCTCGCTTTATAGGCCCATATATCACTTGGATTAATGGATGAATTTTTAACTACTGCTCAAAAATCCTTAACGACATTAAAGCATTAAATTCTCTCCTTACGATGTAAACAAGGACCAAAAGTATTTGGAAGAGAATTCCTTGTTTTGCCACCTCTCCTTTATTGTTTGACATTCATCGGATTGACAGGTTTTACATGGACAAGATAACACAATACCCAAATAGGATATGTTCTCCCATTCGATGTACAACAATTTCACAATTTCAAGGTCATCTTGACAGCTAATCCATTCAGTAGAGCAAAGAAGCCAGCAACAATACAGCCGTCCGTCGCGTCGTCAAATACTCGTGCACACACAAAATCACTCGTCTGTACCCTCTTAAGCTGTGACTACACCAGCTTAATTAATTGCCCACCAATTTTCATTTGGAGTATGCATTCATTTATGCCTTTTTGTGTGTATACCGTCACCGTGTACGTCTGCTTCTTTTGCCAGAAACAGGAATTTGTAGTTAATTGTTGGGTTTGGCAGGACTTGGGGGAACAGCGAACTTTTGCAAACGTCATCGAGACACTGATGTGTGTCTGTGTGTTTGTAGCTGGATTATACATAATCGCACAACGAAATACATTATTTGTTTAATTAAAAAGAGAAAAGTCATGAACTGCGGAAGGGATTTGTAAGGACATTTTGGTTCTTTCATGGTCTCGTCAATGGTTCCTTTCTGACTGTTTGACATTCGTATTTAGAATGTTTAATTGGAGCTCTACGCGATAGTGTTTTGCATTTTGGACAACCGACGATGAAACCATTGGCATTTAGTTCGCGGATTTTGACGGTGGACATGGGTTGTGATTATTTGATTGTCTGACAAAATAAGATTCGAGGTTAAGAGAACGTTGGGGAATGTGACATTGTGAACTTGATAATAAGAAGTATAGGAAAATATCTGACACAATAATTTCAAAGAGCCCGAATTATTTGATACTTAGCATTTTCCTGTCAAATATTTCACACATCATTTGCCAAGAGACCCAAGTCTTTGATACTTATACTTTAAATAGTATTTCCTTTGAGTGTTTCAATTGTCTAATGTCTACTTATCATCTTCATGTAAGTGAAAGTAGTACCTACCAACTTTTTTTGCAACTTCAGACGGTATATCAAAGTGTAAGCAGTATTAAATATAAAATATATATAAATAATATAAATATAAAAACGTCACTTGCTCTTTTTTGTGTTGATATTCTTGCGATTTGAATATGTGTAGTCTTCGACACTTTTCTAAGCGATTTTCATTCATTGGTTAAATTTTGTATTAAAGCATTAGAAATATACCTACGTCCCGATTGATTTCGAAATATTTATTCATAAATAATTTACAAAAATATATTCACCCGATGCAATGCCTTTCGTTGCAGTAGAAAAAGTTCACTAAAATGTTAACAAACTCCACCAGTTGTCAAACTCAAACGCACTTGTATTGTAAATCTGAGAAAAGATCTGGATTCGCAAAAGTGCTCTGAAATCTGAAAAAGATTGCTTTTTTTTGTGCCAAACGAACAAAAAAATTGCAACCGAATACCACATAACACTGTAAAAAAGGAGCCATTTTGATTATTTTTGTGTTAATTAGTCACCCGTTAAATTGAGAAAGAAGAACAAAAAACTAGCTGCCAATTTAATCCAAATAAAGTAAACAAACAAGTTTGGAAACATCAAAAGGTAGGTAATGTTTAAATTGTATTCAAAAACGTAAATATTTTCCTGTACCTAAATATTATATTTAAAAAGAATTATTTTTGGCACAAATAATTGTGGCAGTGAGTACCACTATCTCTAATCTGCATATTGATCTGTAGATATTGCAGGTACCCCTTTGATTTAGCCAGAGTCAGACTTAATCTTCTAATCTTCAATTCCGATTTGTTCCTGCGGACCACGTACCACGTGACACGTCATCTTCAGCGTCAACCAAATTTCAAGAGTGAATAATGCATAGTGCGATGCTGAATAAAGAGAGAGAACAAAACAAACAAAAGAATATGATGGAATACCTAGTCGCTAGTCCTAGTCCTTGTCCTAGTGCAATGAAATTTGTGAAATCTGAAAAGAGCACGCCTGCTGAATCTTATGTGCGCCTTGTTAAAAATTCTGTTTTAGCATAAGAAGTTTCTATTCCAGACGGTTATCGATTTTAGGCCCAAGTGCACATCACTGCGTGACTGAATTTGTTATTGTTTAGATTTCAGTTTTTTTTTTAATTTTCCAGAGTTTCAGAGCTTCTTTTAGAAAATGATGATGACGTGGGGTAATGCGTTCAATTTCAAGTTAATATGGCCACTAGATAGCCGCAGATTACAACTTAATTGCTAGCAAATTTGCTAATCTGTTTGGTCAAGACAGAAAGATTTTTGTAAATTTAAGTTGCAGCTACACCCTCTTGAGGCAGTACAGCAACGGCTATCTAGTGACCCTATTAACCTGAACCTGAACGCATCATATATGCCTACTGGTTTATAAACAGTCAAAGAATTAATATTTATACGACACTCAGCTTACGCATTTATTAAACATGACATGGACAACCCACGGCATTGTGAAGTAACACTATTATCTAGCCGTAGCCGTGTGGCTATCGTCGCCCACCAAATTAGGAAGTTCCGCAGTTTCGTCAAAGTTACACGCATTGTGGAGGAAGCCACCGAAGAACGGAAGGTATGACATCGAATTCCCATTTCGAATCAAAATAACAATAAATTATTATTTTTATCATAATTACATTTGATGTCTGTCAGCACGCAGCTAACTCGCTTTACGAGTACACATGGGTGAAGTTAATATGAGTGGCGCGGCAGGCTGGATTCGTTAATTATTCATTTCGTTTGACGAGCATGTTTAAAATTGCCTGTAAAGTGGCGGAGACCCCTCACCGATAAATAGTTTCAATACAATTTTTTTTATTCGCTTCCCACCCCAAAGAAGGCGATCGCCACTTCGACCTAAATAAGGAAGGAAGCAGGCATACGCGATGAGGTCTCAATAAGGAAATCCGATAAGAAAACCTGATAGACACAAAGAAACGTTTTGAATTCGTTGTTGTTGCATGGGGATACCTACGTACATTTATATAATATTTTTGTTTAATAATATTTTGCTCGAGCTCTTTCGCCAATTCAAAAGTTGACGGCTATACGGTGATTGTTATTGTGACGGTGGGAGGTGGGAGCCTCTGGAATGTAAATACGGCGATGTAACTTTCGAATATTTATTCTATACTTGCTACTCCGTTGAAATGCGAAATGTACTCTTACAGAAATAAAAGAAACACTTTATTTTTAAATAAAAAATAATTATATTAAAATTCATTAGTTATATTATTACTTCGTTGGACAAAAAGACAATTCTTATCCAACCATTTAGCGCTGATGATCTTAATTCTAAAATGTTTTTTTGTATTTTTATTTATTTAATAAAATTTTTTTTTGGAAACGTTTTACAATATTTTTACCTTCTAGTAGGTCTTGGTGTAAGAAAAGTTGAACATCTCTTGCCCAGTTGGAAGAACATAGTTTTGCAATTTTTTTTAAAGAAATTTATAATAAGAGTAAAAGAATAAACTAAACGATACAACAAAGAAAAGGCAGTTGGGTATATAATTTAAATTTTAGATAAAATAATACACTTGTGATTGTGATTTTTAATGCAAAGGATTAGATTAACTTTAACCATTAACTATTGTTCTTTAATGTCGCATTAGAGATCAGAGTCAGTAGAAGGAAAGTTTTGGTCATGGTATAAGGAAAACGGTAGCAATCCGTGTTGGTAATTTTATCACCGTCCTTTTGTGAACGCCCATAATGTACTTCATAATTTAGTTTTCAAAGCGGTAATATGTAATCGTAAATCTAAAGTCCTTCGTGTTTCTGCCCCTTCACGAATTAAAAAAGGGTTTCTTGCGTAAAATTGGGAAGGATCGTTTATACTGGGATAATACCGTTCTCTTTGTTTTTTAAATTAAAATGGTTGCTGTGGAAACTTTCGTAGAATATACCAAAAGGTGATTGATGTTTTTCAACATTTTTTTCTGATAAAATTAAATGTTGGCACATTTCTGACCCAAGTCTCTAAATTTTAAGCCATGTATCCTAATCATGTATGAAATCGGTGCTAAATTTTCACATTTCCAGAACGGAAAATATATTTAGTACAGACTCGTGGATTACTTGCTAAGAACGTGTGAGTAGAAAGGAAAACTCTCAACTTAGTGCGAGGTCGAGTACAACAACATTTTGGTAGATTGTTATACCCAGTTGACGTTCCCACATCCAAATGAACTAAGGAACCTCGAATGTGAATGACTTAATAAGCTTTTTTGCCAAATTTTGTCTTTTTAGACATCTTTGTATCAGAAATACAATTTAACGTGATTAAGTTACTGGGCCTTAAACGAGAACTAACCCTTATTAATATTTCTCTGCCTAAAATGTGTATCCGATTGTTATTTTCGGAATTTTGTATGCGTACCTATTTTTAAATAAGTTCTTAAAAAAAATACAAAAGCCAGCCGTCTAAAGTGATCTCATATTGCCACTGACCACTCAATGACAAGTGACAGATCAAACAAATCTCACAAACCCAATGCACGAACATTTATGTCGTTTTCGATTTGGCTTTTCAGATTTTTATCGGAGATTTCAGATTTCTGCTGCCAAATCGAACATGAAATCTGAATTGAATGGTTTTTGTGTGTATTGAGTTGAAGGCAAAAAAAAAAACATTTTTGCACTTGCACTCGAAATCCATTTCAGTTGATTTTCACACATTTATAGAAATGCATTTCGAAATAATTTAGTAAACTCGATCCCATACGCGTAAAATAAATAATTCAGTTAAAAAAACAATCCGTCATAAACATTTGTAGGTATGTTAAAGGATGTGTAAAATCTGAGAAATAATTGAGATTTCTCAAAATTGATCTGAGATCAAAAAAATTATTGATTTTTGTGGTAAATCGAACATGAAAAGCAATGTCGATAAAACGGTAGGTATCTAAAGGGTGCTTTTTTTTTAGGTATATAACTTTAAGTTGGCAACACTATTTAAACTGGCCGGAATTTTGTCAGCTGTCAAGTGATGGATTTTTAGTTTGGTTTGGCATTTCAACATGAATAGACAGACGCCTGAACAACGCTTCCAAACAGTGCAAATTTATTTTGAAAATCAGGTTCTGTTCGAAATACGTATCGCTCACTTGGTTGAATGGATACGCCAAGAAACAAAACTGCCGTATTTGGAGTGATGATAATCCTTAAGTGTATGTTGAGACACAGTTACATCCACAAAAACTGGCTGTTTGGTGTGCTTTATGGGTTGGTGGAATAATTGGTCCGTACTTCTTTAAAGAACGTTACAGTCAATGGTGACCGCTATAGAGCCATGATTACTGACTTTTCGTTCATCAATTGAACAACCATGATGTGCAGGAGCTGTGGTTTCAACAAGACGGCGCAACATGCCCACAGTTCGTGCCACAATTGATTTATTGAAGGAAACGTTTGGTAACCGCATATTTTCACGTTGCGGACCCATGAATTGGCCTCCAAGATCGTGCGATTTAACGCCGCTTGATTTTTTTTCTATGGGGATATGTGAAGTCGCTAGTCTACGCTGATAAGCCCGAAACGATTGAACACTTGGAGGACAACATTCGCCTCGCTATTGCCGTTATATACGGACACAAATTTTGGAAAAAGTCATCGAAAATGGGACCTCCAGCCGTGGCGGTCATATGCCAGAAATCATATTCAAATTATAATGCCAGAAGATTGTCTTTCGAATAAAGTAAATTTCATGTCAATTTGAAAAGGACATCTTATATAATATCTATACCTCTAAAAAAAAAAACACCCTCTACTAGATGGCAATTTCTTTTTTATACTAAAAGTGGAAGGTCAGTAGATGATCGCTACTTATTCGTTACAGATAACTTGAGTTTGATGTGTGTTTGAGGAGGTTTTGGTATCTGTTGAGAAGTTAACAATAAATCAGAAATAAACAAAATTGGTGATTTTACTGCTCTTACTTATTAGAGAATTTATTATTCCATTAAGTATAGTGGCAGATATGTGTGTTCCATGTGAAAAAGGCCAACTATATTGCTTACATAGAAGTAAATAGTTCGCACAGTCTGAAAATGACTCAATTTACATTTGAGATATGTATTGTATATTGAAGAAAACATTTAAAATTCAAATGTCCCATATGCTAAATGAGAGCTACATTGTTACTGCTTTGTAAACACAAGATTGCAAGACCATTTCACGTACTCTAAGGCGACATTAAAGAACATAAAATACACTTGCGACATTAGACATATATATAATAATTAGTAATGACAAGAATTTCGGTAGAGTTGGAGTTCAATTTGAACTCCAGGCAAAGTCCTTTTTAGGAGAGGAAAAACTAAAATCATCAAGCATGAAATTACGCTAATCAATGAACTCCTTTTTAACACGAATTGTATCTCTACTGGATGACGAAGCTGCTGCTGTTGATGATGAAGCAGTTTCTCTGGCAGAACTAGCTCTAGATGAGAGGTCCTTAACCTGTGCAGATCCACCTACATTATTACTGGCCGTAGCGGCTGCTGCCGCTGCCATAGAAAGCGGTATTGTTATATACTGATGTCCACTTCCATCTGAAAGAGAAAAACAAAAAATGCATACAAAACTGCAAAAAGAAAGAAAATCAGAGAAAACTTTATAAAAGTCAATCACATTGGGCCCAAAAATGGCGGCCAACCAGATGTCAACCGGCGACCAATCATCGATACGATTGTAGTACCTCCGTCCGCTACAGCCCCCATCGGCGACCAAGTTATGGTGGCGACAGTGCGCTCAAAAGTTATGGACATCTTCGACATATTTGCGGATTATACATACAGTATTCGTCTGGTGGACTAAACTAAATGCCCCAAGCCGACATGTGTAATTCACCCAAAAGGAGCATCGATCCGATCGTCTACGACTGACCATGCACGGACGTTGCACGCCAGCATGGCATGTAATTATTCGATTCGGTTCGCCATCGTACGCGCGCGCGCTTTCATTTCAACGTTGCTGCGTCGGAAAATGCTGCTCTGTGGCGTTTACCCGCACTGCTGCAGTGTGTGAGTTCCTTTTTGGGGAGCGATTTAAGAACAGTTCGTCCGCTTATTTGCCTTTCGGGAGGAGCATCGATCAATGGGAGCTCCATATACGCGGGGATCGTTGTTATTATTACGCAACCGACAATAGTGTGAGCGCGCGCGCCTTTTTTATGCAGATGGTTAAGGAATCGGTGAATGAATTTGATTGAAATGGAAGTTCAAGATGTGTGAACCTCATCCCGATTTGGATGGGTTGGATTAAGTTATTAAACGAATTTGGCGTCGCGTCGGTGGCGGCGGTGTTGGCAGAGGGACCTCACTTTCAGTTTCAATGAACTTCGCACCGCAAAGAGGTGATGTCTCGTTTTGAGCTTACCTTCTTCGGTGTGCAGTTGCAGGTGGCCCGACTGAATTAGGCCTAGCAGCACCCCCTGCGGTATGTTGGCCAGAGCGGATGCTGGATACACAACGTTATTGGGTTGACTTTGGTTGGTGGCCGATGGTTTGAAAACGTCATAGTAAATGGGTTCATTGGCTGTTGATGTGGATGCAGTTGGTTGATGACCTTGGGGCTCGTTTGGATTTTGTAGATTTGGCGGTGTGTCTTGTCCCATGGGCGCATCAGTCAGCATTGCCGGATTGGCCTTCAAGCTGGGCGGTCCTGGTGAGTCAACGTCCGACGACTCATCTGACTCGTTGCCCGATGACATCGGTGAGCGGTCGTCCTGCAAGAAAGTAAAACGCACCAATTTAAATAACGCACTCAAAAAACAGGAGTAAATAAATAAAAAGTCCTAGACTCTGTGTTGTCTGTGTAGTCACAGAGTCTGGGTACGCACAGTGCACATTGTCGTGCAGGGCGAACAGCAATCATCATGCTTAAAGTGATGTTTGGAATCCTAATTAGATATCAAATTCCTTGCAATGAGCCTCATAGATTCCACAACGCAGCAACCGCAATCGCATTGCAACACACAGAGCGCAGCGAAGGCCTCTAATTATTGCACATCAGAGGCCACTGTTGGTTGATCTATTCTCGAGGCCTCTTTAGAAATCAATAATTTATTTATCTTGAGAATTGCAACGAGAATCTTGTTATGCCAGAGATAAGAAGATATTTGTTCCGTTTAAAGATGCCCTTATATTGCACGATTTTTATTTTTTTTATTTTGCCTTGCATTGTCGTTTGTTCTTGTATGGGAAACGCGCGAGACGACAACACGCAGCTCCTGTGTCCTCTTTATCTTCTCCGATCATCGACGATCGTCAATAAGTTCGACTAGTACACCTGACAAAGCGAATAGCAATCGAAGTTGAATTAGCTGCACTGGTTAACCGAACTTGAGTGGAGAGGCGTGAGCTAGAAATTGAAAGCATAGCTCTAATCGTCTTAGTTCTAAATTAAGCCATAATTTGCCGAGTTTTTTAATATAGGGAGGAACATAAGACCTAAAGGAGAGGCTCGGTAAGCATGTCATGGAAGATCCTTCTTAAAGGCCCTTCCTTTTTGCTTGTCGTTTTCTAAATAGTCATCGAGTTCATAAATCAACTGAGAACAACGATCTATAACTAGCTCTATGAGCTCAACAAGTTTGAACACTTACATACTATTATGCTCCTTGCTCTATTCATTTATTAATTGCGAAGTTTAAACAACATCCGTTATAGTTTACAAGTTGATTGAGAAAAGACATAGGTATACACAAATACGTCAAGTCATTTGTTACTGGGCGTTTCAATTTAAATACGAATGCCAAAATAAAGTAAAATACGTGACGAGAAATTAAACTGAAATTTTCTCAACTGCTCCGTTCGTTTACACATAGATTTGGCATCACTCTAAATGAAAACTGTGCATTAAAAGTTGAATACTCCGATGGCCAATCATCAGAGAAAAAGTGACACTTTAAATTTAAACAAGCACACAATTGCGAAATTTGTATGAGATCTAAAGCTATTGTCATCTTGTTCGACTTAAAGTCAGTAAAGCACATTTCGCGGTAGTTATAATAATTTTCAGCACTAAGAGGTCACAATGGAAATGTTCACTATTAAGTTATCTATGGTTACCTAAATATTTAATGTCAATAGATAACCCTATAGATCCGCAATAGTAATCAGATGTTCAATTGTGAGAACTGTCAAAACTTAAGACCTTCTTGAGCTAGCATAAAAAACATTTTTTAAGCCGCATACAGAAAACATGAACCTGATAATGAAAGAATGTATTTTAGTAATGCGTATACGTAAAAGATATAAAAATCTAAGCAGTCGAATGAAAGATGTCATTGCGCTATATATGAGAAGAGAATAGTTCTACATTAATAGACAAAAGGGGGAACTTGTTTGAATAAGTTAATGTCTGGAATTACTGAACCTATTTTTAAAACTTTTTTTAATTCAAATATCTAAACCAAGACGAAATCAGTTTGGATCTGATTTAGGGCAATTTAGGGCAGCACTGTAGATTTGACGACTATCGACGACTTGTCTTTCACACTTCAAATGTTGGTCTAAAAAAACGCATTTACGAAATGGTATACGCATGTCCACTGATCAAGGCGTGAAATGTGAAATGGGTCTACAGAAATAGCAATTCTGTACGACCTGTATTCAGTTTATACGCAAAGATCATGGACATGGACAATGCAAAACATAGTTCTACTACTGAGCAAACAATTCCAAGCGTAGTGAACAAATTTGTGGAAACTGACGTAAGTTGTGTGCAAAAATGAGACAAAGGAGACAAGGGTATAAGCACATGACAATAAATCACTTTGGGTATCAGATCTAAGATATCGATGTGGACTTGTATGGTTTCAGCAAAACGGAGCAACTTTCCACAAATCGCGTGCAAAGACAGATGTTTTCCCTACAAAGATTGGAGTTCGCATTATTTCTAGACACAGTTTTTAATAATTAACTAGCAAACCCGACGAACTCCGTTTCGCCACCAGATGGCTTCGTTTTTTGTAACATTTCGTTTGAGGATTAAAAGATGAAGAAAAATTATTATTTTTTTCTTGTAGGTATTTATTTCATTTCACATCACGATTACAAAAATGAAGTGTAATTTATTTGAACTTCTCTAAGTAAAAAATGAAAGTGAATCCAAAGTAAATACTGAATCGAAGCGTTATACGTGTCCGCAAATTATCCGTTTCATTGAAGTGCTCTTTGGTAAACCACATTTTTTGTTTTTTGGTCTGACGTTAACACAAATAAAGCGGATGGTTTCCCAACTCGTGAATACGCGACGTATAGCTGCCCATGTGAAAAACAATGATTTTCTAAATGAAAAATTGCTTGCAACTGTTCAATAATTCGTCTCTTTAACTGTTGTGTTCCCTGTATATTGCACCGCACATTCAGCTGATCCACCATCGACGAAATGAAATATATTTGCAGAAATTGATGCGGTTCATCTGGTGTTGGCTGACCTGGTGAACTTCGTACCACCTAATTTTTATCTATTTGAAGCTTTTTTTTTCGATTTAAACTTAGTTTGGTGATTAAATAAAATTTGTAAGTAATTCAAATTAATTCAATGCCTTTTATTTTCTTGTAAAATAGATGATATTAACATTCAATGCAAAGATTTGTAGTAAAAAATTGCAGTCGTTTGAATTCGAATGGTAAGTCCGTTGGAATCATCGGGATGCGTGGAATCAACACATCTTCTCCTCTATATTCTGCGGTATGCCCGGAAAATCACTTCGAATGAGCTCTTCCTTAGAATCGGTCATGTGGCAGAAATCAGTGGGCAAAGTGATAAGTCCGGTCGAGATATCAACTGCAATCTTTTCATTACCAATGTCCAACAATTGCTTCGAAAACACATCTGCAGTTTGATCTCGTCAATCGGAGTGTCTTGACATGAAGCCACAAATTTGATGCTTTCAAGCACGCATTTAGTTCGTCAGCTGCAATTGATCGTGGGAAAACTGGAAGAGTCTCCCGAAAATCACCGGATAATACAACCATGGCTATTCAAAAAATGTTTTGATTGACACGAAGATCTTTCACCGTCCTGTCCACCGCCACCATTGACCTTTTGTGGGGCCATCGTACATTCGACCCAATCGATCAATTTGCATCATTGTAAAATCTTCGCATTTTTTCTTCGATTTTTCAAGAATGTGTCTGGTTGATTTGCATGTTCAGTGGCAATATCAATGCTGAATGTGCAGTTCGGTAGCCTTCTAACAAAGTTGCTGTTATTCCAGATGAAGCCAATGCTACGGCAACTCATGCTGCGATCAAATCCGTGCCAAAAGCAATGAAATTAAGAACGTTTTGGCAGTACCTCCGGGAGCACCCAGAAAGTAAATGCTACCAGTTCTTTTGTTCACAGCTTCCATCAAAGAGTCATACGCAATCATTTGTTGTCGATTCAATTGCAGAACATTTTTACGAACTGCTTCGGCTATTGCTGCAGTATCGTATTGTTTTGTTGTTCTCTTTGCAATTCGTGGTTGAATGCATCGTGTATTGGACGATTAGGTGATATCATGCCCAACTGCGCACTTTATTCGCCATCAATAAACACTAACTATAAAGGAAATATTTGTAACTTTAACAGCCTAGAAGAAAACTAACCACACCTATCAACTTGGTTGGTAAGCCTTCTCCCTTCACTCTCCACACCGGTACCGAAGGTGTTATGGTAGCTTTGAGCTGCCCTCCCCATAACCCTACTCACGAATGAGCATAGTACCATGATTGTTACTCATTCATTTTTCGTAGCAACCCCTTCGTGGACACTCAAAACGCTCAGAAACTCCTGTTGCCTATCATCATTGTCCTCGTCATCTCAATCACCCCTCCATTTGAACTTACCCACCTATTCAAATGCAAGGATATTGAAAATAGGTACTTCCCAAACAAAAATGATGGATACAAACAAATCAAAGTATCTACTTCATTTCAAAAAGTTACTTAATGTAACATAGTAAACATAAACAAACTTATTAGGTACCTAGCTATATCGTATATTAAAAAATAAAGTTCAAAATTTTTGACAACAACAATTTGCTTGGAAAATCATTAAAATAATTGACAACAACAATACTGCTTTCAAAATTTAAAATATTTTTTTTTGTATTTGAAACTACTCGATTTCTATCCAGTTTATATTTTTTTCAAAGTGCATTTCCCCATGAAAAACGAAATATGTGCCTACAACGCCAACTGTTGAGAATTTTTCGACTTTTCTTTTTTCATAAACCATCCCTGATCTAAGACTAACAAAACAAAATAAAAATCATTCAAATCGGTTAAGCCGTTCTGGAGTTATATCGTCAGGAAGGAAAACCCGACTTATTTTTATATAGTAGAAAGAAAAAGAATAATATAGCTTTAAATAATTAAGGAAAAAAAACAAATTATTCAAACAATAAGAAAAATTGAAAAAAGCGATAGTTTTTGATTGGATGTCTTTGCTTTTAGTGAGGCGGTGACAGACTGATGGCTCATAGCACATACTCTTAGTTTTGTGCGGTGTCCGTAGCATGTGTTTTCTTAACATCCTTCAGAACGAACGAGAACAAAATATGTGACGTTTAGGAAATATTAGAAATATTAATTACCAAAAAGACAGTTCGATAATAATTTTCTATTATATAATTTGTTAGTTACATTAAGCAAGGCAGCTATTTATTTTTGACAAACAGCTTGTAATAAATATGTGCGGCTTGATGACAAAAGAATACTGTTTTTTCCGCAAGCTTGATGTCAAGTTTGTGAGTTCACTCCAATCACTTGGAAGGTCCTTTGAGTAGGACTCTAACTGACAATAATTTTAAAAGCAACTTTGACAGCCATTGTAACAACTTCAACAATATAAATGTCGTTTTAAACAGACCGATAACATCGACTGTGAGTGACCTTAACATAATATGGTAGGTAGTAAAAAATGGAATTTGACATCATCATTCCCTGCAGCAGATTAGCAGTACAAGTTTGGTAGAAATGGAAAACAATGTCAATCTGGGTTGCTGGATGTCATTTTCACAGCGAAAGATCGAACTCACGATTTTGATCTACCGTCGATATTTCTGTGCTTAAAGGTTGAACTGTATAAAAAAAAGTGTGTCTTAAAATGGTGGTGGGGGAGGGGGATGGAAAAAGTTTGTTTAATCGATCAGTAAAGGAACGGGCAACTCGGTATACCTGCCAAGTAAATTTGCCAGCTAGAGACTGCATGTCTATGCTGGACGGTGCATTCCTGATGCGGCCACACTACATCACCAAGTGAGTTCCTCCCGGCACAATGCCATAAATGTAATCTACGCGGCCATCCGCAATGACAGACTTCATGTCTTCTGCTTCTTCGTTACTCTCTCTCTAACTGCGCATCTTTAGGGAATTCAAGCTATTTCTATACACTAGCCAATAGTGTTTTGTTGTTGCCGTTGCCTGCTTTCTTGGTTTCTTTTCTCGAGCACTGTCACACACAGCGCGCGAGAGAAGAGATTCTAGGAAAAATCGCCGATCAGGAAACAACTCACTTTTTGTGAGGCGCGTTCATATGATCAAACCATGTTCGCCATATATGCTGGGAACAACTTCGCGCGCCGCGCGCACAGCACCATTATATCTATACCTCAACAAGGAGGGGGTGCTGACGTGATCCCGATGCCGAGAGATCTTCCCTAACATTTTCTCCTCCGGTTTTTTTTTTCAATTTTTCTCTACTTTTTTTTCTGCTTCTGTTTTTGTAATATAAAATTAATATAACAATCACATCGCGCCGCAGGAACACTCCTCGTCGAGATTCCATCGACTGTACGCACTTTTGCAGCTAGAGCGGCATTCTTTCGGAACTATATGGGCTGTTGTGTTGGGAAGGTGCACGTTGCGTACATCGAACAAGTGGAGATGGTAATGGTCGTGCCCCAAACAAGGCTACTTCAAGGTGGATTACCTAAATAGACATCCGACGGATCTCCCAGTTAATAGATTTACCAATGTATCATGTTGCGTGTTTTTTTTTTGGCGCTCCATCAGCGCAGTGTTTTTCAATTCAGCAGACTGTTGAAGATTGTGGGCATACTGTTCAGTATGCAGTTTATGTAACACACGCGTTTTTACGCTATATGTCACAACCTGCAGCGAGAATTTATCAAACCATTTCGAGTGAAAAGTAAATGGCAATTTGCGGACATATACACTGAAAAAATTATTCTTCGTAATATTACGAAATTCTTTACGTTAACTTGTTTTTCATTGATTCAATGAAAAATTCGTTGACTCAACGAAAAAATTCATAAAAAGTATTCGTTGCTACATGAATCTTTCGTTGGTTCAATGAAAGTGGATTCATCAATTTATTTCCTCTACGCCAAATTGATGAAATTATTTTAACGTAAGCTTTCGTAATTTAATGAACTTTGAACCAACGAATAATTTTGTAAAATAATGAAAACCGTCTTAGCTCAATGTAACATTCACTAGCCCAAAGAAAAATTTCATTAAATAACAAATACTGTCGTTGATTAATGTAGGAAACGTTAATCAACGCATTATTAATAAAAAAACGTTCGTCACGCCAACAAACAGTTTCGTTCAATGATGAAAATGTTTCATAGCTTAATGCAAAATGTTATAACCCAACGAAGTGTTTATTAATTTATAATCAAAAGCCGTAGATTAACGATTAAGACGTTAAACAGCGAATGATTTATAAAAAAATGTTTGCCGAGCCAACGAACAGTTTCGTTTAACTATGAATACTTTTCATAGCTTAACGTAAATTGTCAATAGCCAACGAAATATTAATTAATAAATGAAAAAGATCCCTAAATTTACGTTTAAAACGTTAAACAACGCATGATTTATAAAAGGAAACATTTGCCATGCCAACGAACAGTTTCGTTGAACTATTAATACTTTTCATAGCTTAACGTAAATTGTCAATAGCCAACGAAATATTAATTAATTAATGAACAAGATCAGTAAATTTACGTTAAAAACGTTAAACAACGCGTGATTTATAAAATGCTTTTCATAGCTTAACGTAAAATGTCATTACTAAACGAAATATTAATTAATTAATGATCAATATCCGTAAATTAACGTTAAAAACGTTAAACAACGCATGATTTATAAAAGGAAACATTTGCCATGCCAACGAACAGTTTCGTTGAACTATTAATACTTTTCATAGCTTAACGTAAATTGTCAATAGCCAACGAAATATTAATTAATTAATGAAAAAGATCCCTAAATTTACGTTTAAAACGTTAAACAACGCATGATTTATAAAAGGAAACATTTGCCATGCCAACGAACAGTTTCGTTGAACTATTAATACTTTTCATAGCTTAACGTAAATTGTCAATAGCCAACGAAATATTAATTAATTATTGAAAAATATCCGTAAATTTACGTTTAAAATCCCTGAATTTTTTTAATTCCAATTTTTTTTCTGATAGCAATAAACAATTTTCTATAAAATGTTTCATTTTTTTACTGTTTCGTGTACGCATTTTACTGATGGTTGTAACAAGTGCCTTAACGTGTGCTCTGTTGTGTCGCTGAACATGCACACTTGCGTAGTGTTTTTGTGTTGTATTCAACGTTGTTTTTTGTTTTGCTCTTTCCGCTTTGAGCACCTTTTGGCGTTGTATTCTGAGTCAGGTGTGCTCTTTCTTTCATATTGCGGAAATGTGTGATGTGTCGCATGAAGTTATGAGTCAGTTCAACACAACTAGGAAATGATACCTGGTATGGAGAATTGCGTTAGGTACTGTTTACATTTCATAAAAAAACATTTTACATGCCTTTTTACGAATTATGTAAATTTGGTTTTGAACGAAAATATAATTTGCACTGTTGGTAATATATGATCCGCACATTCGGAAACCAATAAGCTTGGATTGCAAATGAAATTCACAATTTCGCAGCAACTAATCACAAGCTAAGAACAAATCACTATCTTATGGGAATGGTAAAAAAAAAACCTGTCGATTTAGGTATTTCATGTTCCACTAAATTTATTAAAATTGACACCAACTAAAGGATATTTATAAAATAATATCTCCATTACCGCGAAATAAGCAATTATTTATAAACAAATGAGTGGTTTTTTAAGCGTCGTATAACATCAGAAGGAGTTCACTCACAATAATGGTGTACAGCGCGCTTTTCTCTTATAACGCTATTTTTATAGATACCTAAACTTTGTTTCCAGAACCCGAAACTAATATACTACTGCTACAATCATATTGATACAGTTTTTAATAAATTTACGTTTTTCCAAATTTGCAAATACGCCTCCATATTTGGGCAAAAATGCCTATGATTCAAAATGAATGCGGGAGCACTAACTGTATTAATAAACTATAACTGGGGCCTTTGACATAAATATAATAAGTAGCTGTAAATATTTAGCAGAAATTCGTGTTATTATATGTCTTGGAAAAAACACAGCAAATTGTAATATCTGTTGTATATTTTAAAGGAAATAATTTACATTTATTGAATGTGTTTGTTGTTTTACTATCAAAAATCGAGTACATTATATAATCTTTTCATAAACTTCTGAGATAAATGTTTTTAAGGGATCAAGGATATTTCCTTTTAAATTCAAAGTAGTTCAATAAGATATACGAATTTTCTTTGAAAGCTAGCTTCATTATCAAAACGGCTTTCCCTTACTTCTTGATTAGTTATTTTTCTTTATATATATTCCATAACTATATATAGTTTAGATATTTTGTGCATTATATTGTTTTCCACAGGAAGATTACAGTTCAATTCCAAAAATTCGATAATCTAAATTACATACTTTCGTATTTTTGATACTCTCATTTTGACATTAGGTTCATGGTATAATTTAGTAGTAGTTCTTTTTAATAAACTAACTTTATAATTCATTAGCAACAATTTAAGACCAAGATTGAGTTCAACAATCAAGTCTAAGTGGTGAAAAAAAGCAAAAGAAAATTTTTACGGTTTCGTTTTACGTATGGCTATAAATGGGGCCTAAGATACCAAATTTATAACGCCAGTTTTATTTAATACCAACAGTTAAAAAATTTAAGTAAACCATTAATATAAAATTGTTGAACTGTTTTTAATACAATGTTACACGGGGTAACTAAAAAGAAAAATATGTCTGCAGAACACAGCCCTAACCCACCATGAACACACCATCCGCTCAAACTCAGCTGCTTGTATATTATTCACAAACGATCAGCCATGTTCTTTATTCTTCGGCTTCTCGTTCATTCCATACATAAATGAAAAAAAGCAAAAGAAAATTTTTACGGTTTCGTTTTACATATGGCTATAACTGGGGCCTAAGATGCCAAATTTATAACGCCAGTTTTATTTAACACCAACAGTTAAAAAATTTAAGTAAACCATTAAAATAAAATTGTTGAACTGTTTTTAATACAATAGCCGTGTTTTTTTGAGCTTTGATTTCAGCAAAGCAAAGTAAAATAGGATTTTTAGCACGCTAATTACAACAACTGCGCTAGACTTGACACTTCGAGACTCGCAATAGTTTTTGTAATTGCGTGCTGAAATCCTATTTTACTTTGCTTTGCTGAGATCAAAGCTCAAAAAAACACGGCTAATGTTACACGGGGTAACTAAAAAGAAAAATATGTCTGCAGAACACAGCCCTAACCCACCATGAACACACCATCCGCTCAAACTCAGCTGCTTGTATACATATTATTTGCAAACGATCAGCCATGTTCTTTATTTTTCGGCTTCTCGTTCTTTCCATACATAAATGAACAAAAGATTTAATTGAATAATGTAAACGATTCGTAACTTTATGAAAAAAAACGTTCATCCAACGTAGAGATTCATAAAGGTACGAATAGTTTACATTATTCAATTAAATCTTTTGTCGAAACAAAGAGCGACGCTACTTTTTCCATTTTGTGCGGCGTTGTTTGGTAGACCAGACGTGTCTGGGTGTCTGTGCGTGTTAAAATCGTGTGAAAAATATGTAAAAAGGTAAAAAATTTAAAGTAAAAACAAAATTTAAAGGAAGAAAAAGAAAAGCAGTAAAAGAAAACCTGGAAGTGAAAAGGTAAGTCATTACATATTACCTGTCTATTAATTTTTAAGTACAGTCAACTCTCATTGTAATAAAAAATTAACTCTGCTGAAAAGGTAAACTACAATAAATCGACTTAAAGAATTTTTTTAATAGTTAAATGCATTCGAATCGCCAATTCAATAGACGTGGTTGTAGGCAATCCTCATCCTATTTGCATCGTCGATCAAAATGCGTATCAGAATTTGCTAAATAATCCCAATAATACAGTCGAAATCGGATAATCGCTTAATAGCATAATCCTTATGCGAAGCCAGTAGTTGTCTATTTTGTGAAACTTGTACTGGCAAAAATTCGTTTATTGGCATATAGCTCAAAGTCACATACAAAATATGCTCGCTTACTTTTTGCATTTTGTGCGGCGTTGTTATGTGGTTTTCCATTGGGACCACCAGAAATCTTTTTCAGATCTCAGATTTTACGCGGCAAATGGAACGAAATTCATCTGTTTTTGTAAATGGATTAGTGCGTTATTTGACAGCAATATCAGCTATTCAAATTGCATTCGCTTTTGCAGAAATCGCAAATGGATATCGACTTGAAAAATGTTTCACATGTTGGAGATACAAATGGAGTATTTTTGGTGATTCTTTGTCTTCATAATATGACGAGGAAGATAATAATTCCTCCTAAATTATATCCATGGCTATTAATCTATTTTGTTACTTTGGTTTTCACGAAGCTTTGCCCATTTCTCTTGAAAGCAAACTTCTTAAAATGACGTAAAACAGCTGTATGGTATTGTGGCAGTATGTGTACATCTGAAAAAATATCGAGATCTGCAAAAAGTGCTCCGAATCGAAAAAAAGATTTATTTTTTTGTCCAATGGAACATGAAATATACATAAATCACTTTTCATGTTCCATTGGGACAAAAAATCAATCTTTTTCTCGATATTTTTTCAGATCTACACACACTCTCACAATACCAATATACTTCGCACAGCTGTTTCACGCCATTTAAAGAAGTTTGCCTTCAAGACAAATGGGCGAAGTTTCGTGAAAACCAAAATAGCGAAATAACATTATTAGCCATGGATATAATTTAGGAGGAACTATTATCTTCATAGTTTTCCTCGTCATCTGAAGACTACGAATCACCAAAAATACTCCATTTGTATGTGCAATAGAGAATCATTTTTCAAGTCGATATCCATTTGTGATTTCTGCAAAAACAAATGCAATTTGAACAGCTGATATTGCTGTCGTATAACGCACTAATCCATTTACAAAAGCAGATCAATTTCGTTGCATGTTCCGTTCGCCACGTAAAAGCAGTAAAAGAAAACCTGGAAGTGAAAAGGTAAGCCATTACATATTACCTGTCTATTAATTTTTAAGTACAGTCAACTCTCATTGAGATAAAAAATTAACTCTGCTGAAAAGGTAAACTACAATAAATCGACTTATAGAATTTTTTTAACAGTTTAATGCATTCGAATCGCCAAATAGACGTTGTTGTAGGTAATCCTCGTCCTACTATTATTTAATATACAAATACGGCCTTACTAATAATTAAACACTAATTTCGACTATTAGTTGGCTGCCAGTTTAAATTAAAATGTAGGTACAGCATTTTTCAAATGCTACCAATAAACAATTTGACCTCCAAATTTACTAGTGCGACAACTTTCTTCGAATCTATTACATTTGTTGTCATTGCAGAATTCTAATTTCATAATTTGTTTATACGTGAAAAACAAGGTCAATGGTTTTTTTTCACAGTAAGGATTTTATTCTAAAAAAAGGAATACATAAATTGCAATTAAATTTGCCCAACAGATATCTTTCAAAAGCTTTTTGAGGCTTATTATAAGCAAAAAACAAAACACAAAATAGGAAATGCCCAAAATATCCGCTGATCTGTCAAATATCCTATGCAAATCAGTAATTGTTTTCTATAATACTACTTCACGATTGTTGTATGAGAGCATTTGTGTCGTAATAAAATCCATTTCAAATTATTAAATAAACGGAACACAGTTTATTTGAATGCTTTGATTTATTCTGATTGCTGATGATGCAAATCAAAACTTATTGGTGGTCTAAACATCACAATTTTAAGTGGGTTAAGAACTTATCGCTTCCGGTTTTGAAAATAAATACAATTTGCTGACATAAGCTGGACCCTAATCAGCCCGGTTAACAGAGAGTTTACTGTTGTTATACACAGCTTTTATTGCAAATTACACTAAGAATATTTATTATTACTTCTAGAACAAAATGATTTGTTTCTTGTGTAAACAAGTTTTTTCCACAACGGACTATTTGATCAAACATTTAAAAAGAAAACACGACCTCAAAACTACTAGTACATTTAGATGTATAGAAAGGTCTTGTTATCAGGTGTTTCACGATATTGCAAGCTTTAAAAGACATGCAAAGCGAAAGCATGAACCTAAAACTGCCGAAAATTCATCAATGTTATGTAAAGTGACAGAGGATACTGCAATAAAATCAGGCTATACATTTTCCAAAGATTCTGGCAAAGGTAATGCTTCAAACATTGAAGCATCCGACATTATTTTTGAAGCAATAGATGATCCATGTACTGCTACACAGTCATACAATGTATGTACTGTTAAGAGTTTTTTACAGTTGGCTGCTAAATTTTCGTTGGTGTTACATGCCAATAATAATTTTACTAGAAAAGATGTATATGCAATTCAAGAACACATAAAGCAGTACATCACAGATCCACTCTTGGACATGTTTAAAGTATTTTCCACAAATAAATTACAAATTGCTTGTCCAGAAATACATAATGAATTTATTGATTTGATGACTGAGTGCAGAAGTCCATTTAAATTGTCTCAAACGGAATATCGTTTGTTTCAATGGCTAAAGGATGAACAGTATATGCAAGACGCACATGAATTCACAATTGATCAATCAATCGGGGCCGTTCATCGCAGTGGTATATTAGCTTATGGTGAAGAAAAGGTGACAGGTGTAATATTGCCAATGCGTTTTCAGATTAAAAAAACATTTGAAAAAAAGGGTTTACTAATTGATGTACTAAAAAACATAAATGAGCTAACGAAATGTAGCCGCACCACAAATTTTGTTCAAGGAGATCTATGGAAACAAAAAGCGGAAATGTATCCTGGAAAAAGTTTAATCCCATATTTTTTATTCAACGACGATTTTGAAATTAATAACCCATTGGGTTCTCATAGCGGCCAGCATTCAATAAGTAATGTATATTACTCATTTCCATGCTTGCCCACAAAAGAATCCAAGCTAGAAAATATATATTTGGCAGCAGTTATTAAATCTAAGGATATTAAATCGTTCGGAAATGAAAAATGCTGGAAAGCCTTGATCGATGAGTTAATTCATTTAGAAGTAGATGGAATTGATATTATAACAGAAAATGGTGTACAACACATTCATTTCATCTTGGGATTGGTGCTGGGAGATAACTTAGGCCTCAACACATTTCTTAATTTTAACAGATCATTCGTTAGTAACAGCTTTTGCAGATTATGTAAAATGCTTAAAATTGAGACTTATACAGCAAGTACTGAAAACGAAATTTTAATGCGGAATCGAACAAACTATGATAACGATATTAAAAGCCAGCAATCTTCAGAAAGTGGAATCCGAGAAGTATCATTATTAAATCGAATACCATCATTTCATGTAGTAGAAAACTATAGCGTTGATGTTATGCATGATTTATTTGAAGGAGTTTGCCACTATAATATGACCCATATATTAAAATATTGTATAGAAACGGCGAAGTATTTCACTTTAGAAACTTTGAATTCGAGAAAGAGTAATTTTGATTACGGATCAATTGAAATGGACAACATATCAGGGGAAATAACAGCAGCTCATTTATTAAAGAAACATTTTAAAATGTCAGCAAGAGAAATGAAAACATTTGTTTATTGCTTTCCAGTTATGGTTGGCGACATGGTGCATAAAGATGACGAGGTTTGGGCTTTTCTATTGAATTTTTTGGAATTAATAGATATGATCCTCAACTTCGAGATCGATTCTGATTTTATTTCTCTTTTAAGTACCAAAATAGCAAAACACAACTTGGATTACGTGCGCCTTTTTAATGACACACTTAAACCAAAGCATCATAATCTTATTCACTATCCAACAATTTTAAGAAAATCAGGACCATTAAGAACATTTTGGTGTTTTCAATACGAGGCGAAACACAGGCAATTCAAAGTATATTCCAAAGCTATAACATCACGAAAGAACATTAGCCTAACTTTAGCAATAAAGTATCAATTAAAATTTGCATACTCTTTAATGGATCTCAACTCTGAAAAGCATTCTTATTCATTTATTGAATCGGATCGAAAAAGCAGTCCTTTTAATAACATTATATCCGAACTGTTACACATAGATCATACGCTAATTAAATCATTTCACAAAATTAAATTCAATGGCTATATATTCAAAGATGGATACTATGTAGCAACATACAAAAATGATATTAAAATATTTACAATTTTAAACATTTTTACTATTGATAATTTGTCAATTTTGCTATTTTGTCAACAAATTAACTCAATGCAATATTATCCACATTTTTTGGCTTACGACATAGAACCTAACGTCTTAGGAGAGTTTTCGGTATTAGATGTAAACGACCTTGTCGGACCTCCTTTAACTTGCATGAAAACGCCAAGAGGAAGAACAATGATTAGAATCAAAGAAAATTACGCTGCAAATATATAAGAATTTAGTTCATATTTGTTTTCAGTAGGTCAACATTATTAACTTACAAATGGATATCAGGAAAAACAGCGGTATGAATTCCCAGGAGATGAACTTTAGTTCTTCTGGCGAAAACGACAACACACATTCTAACGAGGACCCACTGAACATGGGAGTTGCACCATTACCACCTTATAGCTCTGATGATGATTTTTGTGACGAAATACCCGAAACTGAGAGTGAACACATTGACCCTGGATTCAACATTAACTCAGCTCAAACCTTTAATCCACAAGACTTCATTTTGATTGATGCAGCAAGCGACGAAGCATGCATAATGACGCTGGATAGCGATGCTAATTTTCAAATGGAATCGAAAAACGAAAAATTACGGGACCTTCTGAAAAGTTGGAACTTAAGTGAGCTGGCAGATGTCCTTATAGGTAAGAAATTGTTTAAGTCATTACTACAGCAAACATTTTATTTCTTCTGTCATTGCGCCTTACTAATAATCATTTATAACCATTAGACTAAATATTTTGTGTGTCAATAAGGTCAATCCGGTAAGTGTCGGGCACTAAAGTTCTATAGTAATGTTCTGATGCACCCGTTGTACGGTTTCTTGGTACCCACTCAAAAAATGGTGGTGAAAGACAAAGTCGGCAAAAAGAACACAATAAAGTACACCATTAAGGATTCCCAGGAAGCATTTTTGTTCGTTGGTAAAACAGCGCACCAGGTAGAGGAGCACATTCTCCATTTGAAGCAAAGGTCAGAAAGTATTCAGCCCTTCCTTATGGGAATTGAGAATGAACTTATGTTAATTAATGATTTTATTGTTTATTTTGACGGTGTTAAATTTAAATTTAATTCCTGTATTAGAGCAGTAGATATTCTGTTTAAACCATTTCATTTGTTTAATTTAGAACACCGCATTGCTTGTTCAAATTTGTTTAAGACTTTTAGGACTCTTCACTTACTAAATTGATCTTAACTGGGACACCCTGCATACATTTTTAACAAATTACAATATAATAGAAGCGTTCATATGCATTTTGCAAATGAACAAAATGCTGGACATGAAAGTCGACCAAAGTCAAACCCTTTTCAAACGTTATTCGCAGTGTTTATATTGTCAAATTTGTACTGCATTTCCGTTTTCAAAAATATACTATCTTGGTTCGCGGGATGAAGCCATGAACATGTAAATAGCACAAGTTCCAAAAAGAATGTGAAGAAATACTTTTAAAAGTAACAACAACTGAAATTATGAAATATGAACTAAGTTGTAAAAGTACATATTATGTTTTTCTACTATACATTGAGCGCGTTGTAGATCAATAACTGCTGTTCTTTATATACATTTTTACTGTACCTATGATCATAGTAAACAGCAGCATCTATAAAATTCGATAATGCAATTTTGATTTTTCGCTATTTGCGTGTCCGTGGCTAGTTGCATAGTTTTGAAACCAAAGTGATGATGATGATGATGATGATTATAATTTCTCTCTATCGTAGAAAAAAGGATAAGTGTTGATGTTTTAAAAAAAATGAAAAATAGCCACATTCCCCTTTACTTATCCGAAGTTCCCGATGGGCTCAACATTTTATTTGAGTACGAGCTAGAAAAGTGGAAGGAGTCAATCGATTGTTCTCATGTAAATAATGAACATAACCGTATGTATAGCAATGAGCTCTTCACACCGATAGTGTCACGAATAGCAAGTTCATCCCGTTCATCCCCATATCCATCTTCTAATATTGGGTCACCTGTTGACAAATCTGAACAAACTGTGAATTTGTCAACTATTCTTAATAACACACTGAAAGGGAGGCTTTTGGTAGAACATTATAATTCAAAGAAACAATTTGGTGATGAACAGAGGATCATGCTCATAGGCACTGTGGCAAACTATTTTGAAGAGAACAAAACAACGTTGAGCTTAAAAGAAAGCTACAAAATCGAAAGAGAAATCCTCGAACGGTTTCCCTCAGAGAAACTGGTAAATAAAATAAAAAAGATAATAAATAATTCTGAAATTTTTCAGTCTGACTTTCATTCGATTCGAATAATCATACCCGTATTCGTATAACTGAAAATACGAGTTTATTTACATTTTTAAATACATAATGTACTCAGTATTTAATGTTCAGAATGTTTGAAAATCAGAATAAATTTAAAAAGAAATCATTTGAGCTAGAACGGACTCAATATAAATGTGTCTGATTTCAATATTTTTCCAGGAATATTACAGAACGTCCACGAGGGGTCGAATTTACAATAAATATAGCAACATGAAAAGATCGTTTGGGTCAGCAAGCAGCCCCATTCCCACTAAATCTTCAAGTTGTACTCATCCCGATAAAGAAATAGCTGGTAAAAAAAAATGCTATTATTATTTTGTAGACACATTTTACTAAAATTTTCAAAGTTTCAGAAAGCAATGCTGAAGGTATTGTACGAATAATTAAATACGACAATCTCTCAGCAGACGAATTTGACCATTACTGGCAGGGTTGCGCTAAATTTAGATTAAACCAAATTAGGGAATCCACTTCAACCGCTGATGCCTTGGAAAAATGGCCTTACTATAAGCAGCCACTTGGTTTTCGATTGGTAATTTATAATTCTAATATTTAATACTAAAATACTAGCGCCGTCCAATGTATTTCAAGAGTATTAATCGTGGTGCTAGGTTTTTCATATGAAATACTTGATAACATCTATCAATTCAACGATATTTTGGTATTATGAGTATCAATTGATAGTTTGGTGTTAAAATAAATTTTTAACCGCCGGAATATTTGATACGTATCAATAAGAAATTTGTGGTTAATAGAATATTTGATGAATATCAATTTTTTTGACAACCGTAATACCAAGTTTATCGATAAAACTATTCACAATAGATCTTAAATCCAACAATATTCACAATTCATCAAAAATGTTGATATGTTGATAACCATAATACCGATTCATTCATTTTGTTGATACGTATCAATTATTATCAAATATCGTGTTGATATTTGATAGTCATAATAGGGCTGTAAGTGTTTTCGTTAAAATAAAGCAACATTTTCATATGCTTCTGATGTTATGAACTTACAAAAGTTAGAAAATCACAACGAAACCGCACAACAAACGATAGGATACGCCGAGGGGGAAGTAATCAGGTGTGTTCAAGGTACTTTTCTGTGCGTATTCATGGTGAATCACAGTGTATCACAGTGTATTCAAACGAATTCATATGCAATCACAAGTAGCAAATCTGTATTTAAGGACCACTCAAAAATATTGATTACTTCCCCCTCGGGATACGCAATTTCCAAATATAAATTGGGGGTGAAGTTTCAATACCTAATTAATGATTTTATTGTTTATTTTGACGGAGTTAAATTTAAATTTAATTCCTGTATTAGAGCAGTAGATGTTCTGTTTAAAATATTTCATTTGTTTAATTTAGAATACCCCACTGCTTGTTCAAACTTTTGGGGTTTTGTACAACAGTATTTATATCAAATACCATATTCAAAAAATTAATCTAAAATTAGCATCTTGCGTAGTGCACTTCGATAAATGTGTAAATTTGTTCAAATACATCATTATATGTAAAATCTTATCTTAAGTACTTTTAAATTTTGTTGCAATAAATTTTGCTAGGAATTGGGAATGAACTTATGTCAATTAATGATTTTATTGTTTATTTTGACGGAGTATTATAATTGTTTCTATATATATACTCAGTTGGAATGTGCATTATATATACGGTATCACATTTTCAATTATTAAGTAAAAACGTTTTACTTTTCAAATATAGATCGACATGGACTTCAAGGTAATGCACAGCGGCGCTAAATCCCTGCTAGACAACTGGGACGAAGTATTCCAAAAAATACTAAAATTTCTTTCCGAAGACCGAAACATAAAAGAGCCAAGATTAAATGGGCTCCTCAATGATTTAAAGAGCAACAAAATAAAAGAAAGTAGGCTCAATTTATATATAATTATACAATTTAATATTGAACTTTTCTTTTAACTTTTAATTTATAATTTTAGATTTTATTTATTTGTATATTTATATTTACTGATTTTATTTGTGTTTTTCAGCTGCTAGGGATGCTGTTCTCTTGTACGCGATGCACGGTTTCTTGGTACCCACTCAAAAAATGGTGGTGAAAGACAAAGTCGGCAAAAAGAACACAATAAAGTACACCATTAAGGATTCCCAGGAAGCATTTTTGTTCGTTGGTAAAACAGCGCAGCAGGTAGAGGAGCACATTCTCCATTTGAAGCAAAGGTCAGAAAGTATTCAGCCCTTCCTTATAGGAATTGGGAATGAACTTATGTCAATTAATGATTTTATTGTTTATTTTGACGGAGTTAAATTTAAATTTAATTCCTGTATTAGAGCAGTAGATGTTCTGTTTAAAATATTTCATTTGTTTAATTTAGAATACCCCACTGCTTGTTCAAACTTTTGGGGTTTCGTACAACAGTATTTATATCAAATACCATATTCAAAAAATAATTCTAAAATTAGCATCTTGGGTAGTGCACTTCGATAAATGTGTAAATTTGTTCAAATACATCATTATATGTTAAATCTGTTCTTAAGTACTTTTAAATTTTGTTGCAATAAATTTTGCTAGGAATTGGGAATGAACTTATGTCAATTAATGATTTTATTGTTTATTTTGACGGAGTTAAATTTAAATTTAATTCCTGTATTAGAGCAGTAGATGTTCTGTTTAAAATATTTCATTTGTTTAATTTAGAATGACTCATTGCTTTTTCAATCTTTTGGGGGTTTGTGCACCAGCATTTGTATCAAATACCATATTCAAAAAATAATTCTAAAATTAGCATCTTGGGTAGTGCACTTCGATAAATGTGTAAATTTGTTCAAATACATCATTATATGTTAAATCTGTTCTTAAGTACTTTTAATTTTTGTTCCAATAAATTTTGCCGTTAGACCAACTATTGAATGACATTCGTTTTCTTTCACAACTTTCTTTTACAGAATAGGTAATTCCAATTTCCCAGGTGATCCTTACATGAATTAACAAATAATATTCGTTGATTCAATGAAAACGGTACGTAAGCTTATGAAAAATATTGTTGATTCAACGAAGACTGTACGTTGACCAACAATCAATAAACGTTGTTTTAACGAAAACAAAACGTAATTTAATGAAAAAAATTCGTTGATCCAATGAAAGTCGGACATAGACTAATGAACAATATTCGTTGATTCAATGAAAACGGTACGTAAGCTTATGAATAATATTGTTGATTCAACGAAGACTGTACGTTAACCAACAATCAATAAACGTTGTTTTAACGAAAACAAAACGTAATTTAATGAAAAAAATTCGTTGATCCAATGAAAGTCGGACATAGACTAATGAATAATATTCGTTGATTCAATGAAAACGGTACGTAAGCTTATGAATAATATTGTTGATTCAACGAAGACTGTACGTTAACCAACAATCAATAAACGTTGTTTTAACGAAAACAAAACTTAATTTAATGAAAAAATTCGTTGATCCATTGAAAGTCGGACATAGACTAATGAACAATATTCGTTGATTCAATGAAAACGGTACGTAAGCTTATGAATAATATTGTTGATTCAACGAAGATTGTACGTTAACCAACAATCAATAAACGTTGTTTTAACGAAAACAAAACGTAATTTAATGAAAAAATTCGTTGATCCAATGAAAGTCGGACATAGACTAATGAACAATATTCGTTGATTCAATGAAAACCGTACGTATACTTATGAATAATTTGCGTTGCTCATTGAACAAAATTTTGTAAATCGATGAAAGAAAATCGTTGACTCAACGAATAAATCGTTAATCAATGAAGAATGTTATTGATAAACAAAAAATGTTAATTTATGAACGGATTTCGTTAGTTTTATGAAAAATACGTTACTCAATTAACAGCTTCATTAACATATGAATTCCTATTCGTTGAGCCAACGAACGTTTTCATCGGCTGAATTTTAATGAAAAATTCGTTGGGACAACGAAATAATTCGTTGTATTTACGTATGTTTTTGGTTCAGTGTACATATAGATTTGTATTTTTTTGTACGCTCATAGGTCGGGCAGTTTTAACGAAGGAGGAATGCAACCGGAGCTGCCATCGATGGCATCACCCGCCGGTTGAGCTATTTCTACCTGCCAGCGTAAGTGAGTGACGCTTTTGGAATAAGGTCAATGATCAGGCGAGACATTATAGCGATAGACGATGCGCATTTGGAGTGACATGTGACATCGAGACTTGTATTGATAGATTCATATCTAGTAAAAGAAAAAATGGCCGCTTTTCAGCTTCCTGATGGTAGGGTTTAAAGAGCTTCCTAGTTGGTTATGGTCACGTTCATCTCGTAGGAGCTGTCAAGCACGTGGAAAAAAGTGGAACTTTCCTCAAAAATTATGCTCAGAAAATTAATGGAATTTTCAGGGCTGATGAATGAAAGGAAAATGTACATTTTAGGAGACCTTCCATCATCAAAATGATGGGTTTATTGAAATAAGTTTCAATTGCTATTAACTCAAAATTGCACCGGAAACCTTTTCTAAAGAGAGTGATAAGAATTAAAAAAAAAAAACAGCAATTGGAAAAACTTGTCGCAATTGTTGCCGACGAAGTTGGTATTAAATCAGTTAACCACCGGTATAGTAAGGGAACGGGATAGTCTGAGAAACAGCAACTATGACACCAGAAATGATTTTAACAGCAAAAGTTGCTCAAAATTGTAGTGGATGTGTCAATCTGGGGTCGAATTGCATCATCTGTAAACCATAAATACGGAACGGAGTTTGTTTTTGTTTTGTATGTTAAATATACCTAAATTCGTGAACCTACCTACATATATCGACGATTTGGCAATGGTTTCACTTATATATGTGTTTTTTTTTTTTTTTTTTTTTAAACCTTCAATCCCTGAGCTTTAAACGCACGTCGACCAATAAGAATATTGTTTAGTCTAGCATGTTCTCTACTTTCCTAATAAAGTTAATTAAGCTGCTAGTAGATGACTTCTTCATCTCTTCAGGGCTGAGAAGCTCCCTGTAGAAGATAGTTCTTCTGATTCCACATAGGGCTGGACACACACACATATGTGCTCAGCTGTTTCGTCTTCTTCAAGACATAACCGACAGAGTGAGGAGTCAGTTAAATTTATTTTATTTAGGTGGTGATGTCCTGTGAGGAAACCAGTGAGATTTTTGATATCATGCCTGTTTAGATTTAAAATGTTATTGGCATCTTTATTGAACGGCTGCATAGCACGCTTGGCCTGTCTTAGACCTGGGATGCTCTCCCAATATGAAAAACATTTTGTGTATTCCCATCTTTTGATGGCTAGATTTATAGACGATATGAGAGCATAGCAGAAGGGTTCAGGTCCTGTGAAAGGAGTTGCAAAGCCCAATCTGGCCATTTCGTCGGCTTTCTCGTTTTCCTCAAAACCCTCATGACCCGGAATCCACCATAGTTTGGTTTTATTCCTGAGGCCAAGCGTTCGAAGGGTGTTGAAACAGCTTAGTACCGATTTGGAGTCAATAATATGCGAGTTTAGGGCGTTCATAGCTGCTTGACTGTCCGTGAATATATAGATGTGAATGCCTTTAATACCAGTGTTGTATATGTGACTAGCACACTCTTGGATGGCTTGAAGTTCAGCCTGGAACACGCTTGGATTAGCCCCCATCGGTATTGAGACATTATGGTTAAGTCCGTGGAACCCAGCTCGCACTCCTGTTTCCGTTTTGGAACCATCCGTCCGTCTACCAGAAGATCTTAGTTTACATAAGATTCCGATCATCGCTTGCGGCATTCGATCGGATTGTGGCCGTTTTGAGTTGGCAAAGTGGAAGCAGCATTTACCAGAAAGAGTTTGCCTTTTTGTATATTGATAGGCCTTTTAATAAAGTCAGGAGAGATGCATTCAAAACGTGCCCTGAGCAAAGCATTACCATTGGCTCTGCCACAAAAACTAAAAATTGGATTCCACTTTCAGGCACCAGTAAAAAATTGTTTAAAAGGAAGTCACCTTCTCAGGGTGTTTGTCAAGAAACGATTTAACGTCACTTATGCAGATGATGTAGCGATGATAGTAGCACAAGGAAACATTTTGAAATTATGGAATCAGCCCTCAATAGCCCCAGAAAGTGGACTGAATAGTGTGGACTCTGTGTCGACAGGGAGCTAAATTGTCGAACAAACTTCAGAATGCTTACAATGCTGTCTGCATTTGAAAGAAGTTTGGCTTGAGATTAACAATCATGTATTGGCTTCACATTAAGAGGCATCTACCCAGAAACCGACCAAATTGCAAAAAATGACATTTTGTTTCTCTTAATGCAAGTTAGTAGACTCACAGCTGCATAAAGGACTTTTTTAAGATGAAAGGGCACAAACAAGAAGTATACACGAAGAAGGTATAAAGAACAACCTGCCTTGTCATTACTGTTATTCTATGTACATACCACATTACATCTCCATACAAAGAGGACGAAAGCCTTGATGGACTAGACTTCGACACACTATACGATGTAAGAGGACTGGTAAAAGAGTATATTTATGTGCGAATATGAGATTTTACTATAGGTATACAATACAGTTTACTGATTGATTCAAGACGAGTGTTGCTACGGGGTCAAGTATATGTACTTCAGCGAGTTCAACCTAAAGGCAGCCCTGAGACTTTCGATAGCCAACAAGGATATCTGCACCTACTCCGATAGTCGGGTTACGCTAAAGCGGATAGAGCCGAACGCTACAATGTCTGAACTAGTTTGGATTTGCCGCACAATGCTCCAGGCATGGTGTCAGAGTGCGTTGGATACCTATATAAGCATACTGACATTGAGCGTAACGAAAAGACCGATTGTTTGATCAAAGAAGGAGAGGAATCCCCAAAAATATGGCAAAACGGCCGTGACGAGGCGGTTTGTTCAAAAAGCGCGTCAAGATGGATGGATAGGGATGCAAAGGCCTGTTTTAAATCGGAAAACAATGTGATAAAACTCAGCAAAGCAAATTTAGGATTAGCAATTTAAATATTGGGGCATTGCATTGAAGCTACGTTTACGCGTGAAACTTTTCATGTACAATTTTGACATACCGACGTCATTATGACGTAAAGATTTGTACTAAGTTTGCCACTACGTATAATTGGCTGTCAAGCGTCTTGTCACTCGGTCTGTTTCAGCGCACTATCAAGAAAGACACACGAGTATGATGACCGAATGGACGAATTTTTTGTTACGTCAGCTTGTCAAAATTTCCCACGAAAAATGACACGTGTAATCGTAGCTTGAAGAAGCATCCCTTCAGAGTGGGTTTAACGAATACGGGCGCATGCAGGTAATGTGCGGACCTGTAAGTCTCGCAGAATATAGCCCACAAAAAAAAACCGAGTCATTTCGATGGCATTTAAAGAGATGTGGTTCGGAAGCGATCAACAGAATAGGATTTGTCTCAATCTTCGAGGAAGTGGCTTCGTTCTTATACATAAACAAGTAATTTAAATAAAAGTTGCAAACACAAATGGTTAGGTTCCATAAACCGGCAGACAAGATAACTGCATGATTATTTTAAAGGGGACCTATAAAAAAAGTCTCTCCGCGATAGGTACTAACAATCATTTTTAGTGTCTAAGCTAGATTTTTCGCACTCACAATGGCGAAATTTTCCACACCAAATATATAAGGTGAAGGTTAAAAATGATTTATTAATTATGTCCATTGAGGGTTAAAGGGTCTGCAGTTGTAGATCCGAAACAAACAAACCAAGGAGGTTGTCAAAATGAGCTTATGAACTTTGGACTTCGAGGCAACTATGTTTGTTTGGCTTAGACAGAAGGAGTGGGAACTGACAAGTTGCCAAATTTTAAAAACGAAGTCCTATATAAGTTGGATTTGGATAACTGTCAGTGCTTAGGTGCAGTTGCAGCACTTTTTTCTGAAGCCAGTTAAAGGCTGTGTGAAACTTTGTTGACTTATTTTGTATGTGAGTGCAAAAAAGTAAACAAAATGTTTTAATTCACTTCATTGCGCAGTAATAATTTGAGCTGTTTATATATGTTAAACATGTAAAGGAACTTTTAAAGGGGGCATTTCGGACACAGAATCGTCTATTGTAACCTTCAATTTATTTGAGGTTAAAAATGATTAAAAGTAAGAACCATGAACATAGCATATACATACTTTAGGACCAACAAAAAGGGCAAAAATTGTTGCTCCCTTAAGACGTTAAATTCGCCTACCTTGCCTGGACTGTAGAAACAACAAGGACAAGGTGACAACTAACTTGCCACTAGGAGAAGGAGTTTGTCCGTCTCCCTCTCAATTCGAGGCTAGTTCCAAACGTACCGTACAATTATTAAAAGCCAATCCAAAAACTGTCTTAGATCACTACCGACTACCCCTGACCAGAGAGTATCGTGTTCCCAACTCTGTGTCTGTATCTACACACAACCTGTACTCATACAACACTCGTATACATAGGTATATATAGCCGCACTGAAACAGTGTGATTTGTTGGCAAAACCTTTTATATAGAAATTGTTTAAATAAATCAATAATAAATTCAAGTGTCTTTGTCCATTTTCGTCGAAAAGAATTTCCACCACTTTGCGCTTATGCCATCTCCCGAAGCTGGACACTACACAGCCGACGACTGACGTCGGCGACGACAACAACTACAACGACGACATCGACCGACAAGACAAGAGAGGCTCCATACTGCCAGCAACGTGCGTATAGAAATCAGTGGCGGCAGGCGGTCAGCCAGCCAGCCATCCAGTCGACCTGTCGTGCGTACGCAGCTACCTCGGTGGTACCCGGCCGAGTATATCACATTCCAAGTTATTTATAACCACTTATATTACAGTGGCAGTGGTAGAAAAAAAAAAACCAAAAAAAGACAACCATCTGAAAAATGGGAATTACACAAAATGGCAGCCGGACGAGAATCCGAAAAGGACAGACTGGATATGAAGCTTCAATTTTCACTCTTGTAACAGTTGTGAGTGATTTATCATGCGCCGCTGGTCTGACAGCAAGTTCACAACAACAACAAAACCAAAAATGTCAAGTCAACTGGCAGTTGGAATTTTTTGTCCAAACTACTAATGAGAGTAGCTAATTTGATTTCATTGGTCGGCGACGCACAACTGTGTGCCAGTCCCGGGGGATGTTGTCGATGTTCATTTGACTTGAAAATATAATTGTAATTAAAACCGCGATACATACAAGTAGCTACCGCCTGCATTTGAAATGAGTTGCGACCATGTCAGCGCCTTTGGAAGTGGCTGCTGTGATTCGGCCGACCTACTGCATCCAAAACTTGATTGACGGAGCTTGATTGACTGATTTGATACTAACAAGCCGACGGCATGTGTCGGGCTACTTTGGCCACCTGTGCCGTCACTTTCATCTGCATATGACATTTATTACTATACGGTGTCAGCTGAGACGCTGCACCTTGACATCTAAGTTCTATTGTCAAATCGCGCACACAAGTCAAATGGTATAAATATTGTCGTGAAGCCGCAGCTTCTGTTTTTGGCCAGAAACCATTTGCCAGCGAGTATACATCTGCCGCCAGCGATATTCCGCATGCACTTTGGATGAAAACATAAAAATAAAAATGCAAATTAAGCGCGACCGTTGCGTAGCCCATGGGTATGGTGGCATCGCAGTCGCAGAAACCAAACCGAGGCTTGTTATACGACTGGCGGTAAAGCGGGCAACACAAAAGAAAATCGAAATTCAATTGATCGTAGATCTGCATGTGTGGAACCATGCAACATGCCGATGAGTCAACAACGGATGCTTCCTGAAAGCCAGGCCGACACTTGCGCAACTGATTACTTATGGCACCCTCACTGGTCGCGGACGACTTCGCTGTCCGCTGTCAGCGTGTGTGTTCATGAAGTTTTCAAGATAGAATTTACACGACATTCGAAACGTAATGTCCTATTCACCTCATAAATTTAGCCGCTGGTGGCTGCTGGCGGTGCCACCAAAAAGAGTGTCAATCGAGGTTCGTGCATCGCCACGCGGTTGCAGCAATCTGCTGCCAGGGTGGTTAAGTACGCAATTTGCACACAGAATCGGACGTGGTGGCGGTGAGATTTGCCACTTGAATAGTTTTGTGGCGGACAGACACATCGACACAGCAGTTTACGAGTGTCGCGTCGTCGATCTTCACCGCTGGCCATTACTCTGTGCTGTGCGAGCAAAATCCGAAGGATTAGCATTCAGATGGTCGCCCGATATGTCCAAGTCAAACAGTTGTGTACATTTGTTGTTCAATTGTTCTGCCATGCAATTAGGTGACTCCGATTTGTTGCCGTTGGTGTTGCCGATGCTTTTCTTTACCCAGGCATGCAGACATAGACACAGATGCTCGTGGCTAGCGGTTTAGTTGGTGTACGGTCAGTGTGCGGAAGGCTCATCATAATGGATGAATGACAGAAGTGTCGGCGGGGGATTTTAATTGTTCAAGGTACCTACTAGTCCAGGAATAGGCAAATTTTGGCCCGAGCGAGTTCTTCTACGAAGTTGTGACAAGATAAGCCACAGCTCGGTGTCTGATAATCATTTTAAGTGCACTGGTTAAATTTCCCGAGCTCACTTTCCATACAAAATTATCTATTGTGACCCACATTATAAGAAAAGTTTGAAAAATTTAACGATGGTTACCCGAAAATTTACCCCTGAATTTCTAATTCTGAAGGTGTATGTGGACAATCCTCTATAAAGTTACGCGACTAAATTGATCATAAATTTCTACTTCCAACATTTTTTGTAAGGTCACAATTACAACTTAAGATTTGAATCAAAGGTTTCGCGTTTTTTAAATGACTGGAATTTTTTAATTTACTCGGGGGTTTTCTTAAGTTTTATGAAAAATGTAATAGATTTTATTACAAGCACTAAATAAATGGAAAATATACACAAATAATAACATAAATAAATAAATAAATAACTATTTCCTAGCTCCTCGTAACCAATTGTTTTGTGTGAGTTTTTCATTATTGGGACGAATGGACTTCATCTACAATTTTATAACTAGTCCAAACAGCTCTCTTCATGACAGTTATACAGTAGCAATTGTTTGCTAAGCAACCACAAATTTATTTTCAAAAACAAACGACAAAATGTCAAAATTCATTTGGGAGGATCATTATATTTGAAAAAGTGCACAATGCAGAATACATGTGGAACCTTAGAACTATTTTTTACAAAAAAAAAGGTCAAAAAGCAAGAGTTTTGGAATCGAACAGTTGAAGAAATTAATACAAAATTCATTCACAATGCCAGCATCTTAAAAATGTAAATTGAATACATTTAATGCATTTTTTTTGGACATCTCTACATTTCTTAGGTTGGTGTATACGCACTCACTACAGTTTTGAAAGTCTGAAAAATGCAAAAAAAAAAAAAAAAATTGTGTCATAAGGGCTTTATGAAAACTGCAGATTTTTGAATGTGGCTAATATTTTTTGAACTGAACAGCAGCTTAAATTTGGAATATGCTACAAAAGTTATTAACCTTCAAAAAACGTCGCATCTGTAGATTAAGAAAACCCTACCAGAGGAATTCCTAACGGCTGAGTTATTATCATATATTCATTGGAACAACTTAGTCAAGCAAATTCCTTGTCAGCATGTTGGAGTCCTTCAGGATAGGGCATAAGTGTCATGAAAAGTAAACACCCTAGGGTTGTATTCAATTAAATTAAATAGGAAATAAATAAATAAAATTCGGAGAAGATAATGGAACACAACGTGATACTAGATACACAACAGATACTAGAAGTTCCAGTACACAATTCGACACCTTTAATGCTAGTTTTGAATTCTACAAGTCTACGACTTAGAAAACCTAGGACGAACTATTTTTAACAATCCATAGTTTTCAATTAATGCAATTTTTTTTTTTAAACAAATAAGTTATTAAACAAAAATAGGTAATGTCTTTGTCATTTTAAAATCTTTTCTACTAAATTGAATTTTTGTTTTGCTAAAATTAGACCTTGAAAAGGTTAGAGCTGGATTACAGGTCGCACAAGGTAGTCAAAATATTTTAATTTTCGCCAGACTAGGTATAGTGACATTTGGAAATATTTGACATCGCCTGTAAAATTGTCTGAACTTGCCTGTAGAATCTTTATTGTTCGTCGGAACTTTGTTCTACAAGTTGTATAAAAATTGTTTTCAAATTGAGATTTGTAGTTTTGTGCAAAATGTCCCTAGAACGCGTTTTGCGAAGTTTCGGCCAAGAAGTAAAACTTAGAACCGAACAAAATCACATAATTCTTCAGTCGTTTAGTGCGTGAGGCGGTTATAAACCACCACAAACCGTAACTCAAGAGAAGGTACAGAGAAAGGTTTGTCCTCACCGCATATTATATCAACGGTACTGAGCTCATTGCTAAAGGAGCTGTTACAATTTGGATGTCGGGTTCGTTCCAATACAATCGAATACTGCCATTAATATGCAGATCGCTAAAACTATCAAACGAAGGCACGACTTTCACAATCCGCGGTACTTATAATCGTCGTTAGTGTCCATTCTAGATTTTTCGAACTCACAATGGCGAAATTTTCTATACAAAATTTCATATTGTGACCTAGAAAATATTTAGTGTGAGGGTTAAAAATGATTATTATTAGGGACCAATGATTTGAAAGTCGTTGTAACTGACACACGGAATCATATCTCTCCCACTACTGTCATTTAAGTTATTAACTCCAACGAGTACCGCTATGATGCTTTCCAAAACGAGTGGAAATGGAAGGATTCAATCCTAGTTTCGGCTTTTAGGCGGCAAGGTCAGAGTGCTGCTACGAACAAAACGAACTCCACCACAGAAAAACAAGTGATCTTTTTGTTTGTCTGCTTACGCATCTCATTGTTTCCACTGATTATCGCAAAATTCGGCATAAGGTTATATTGCTACAAGAAGACTACATTTTAGAGCGCTCGAACGAGCAACTTCCAAGCCAAGCCTTCGAAGTTTGTCAGCGTATGAATTCTACGTGATATTTTTAAAGGCACTTTTGAAGCATCAAACGAACTGCCTAAATCCGACTGTGAAGTCATATTTGATAGACAATTTCTGTCATTGGAGCTGGCAGTTCATTGATCATCAAGTTTGGCAAACAGTGTATACAAAGGCTGGCGATATTGAAAGATCAAAGACGCTCTAACTCTCATGGTAAGTAATCGAATCGAAATTATGGTTACCAAGCTGTTAATTTTGAAGAGACTTTACTTTAGTGGTATACCTTTTATTGGTTGGGAGCACTGTTATTCGACAGTGCTACCTGGCAAAGATAAAAATACAAATATCCAACAAATAAGAGTTACAGTCAATAACCAGTGGCATTGGAAAGAAAGTGTCCAAGCCTTGTCCATCTAATAGCAAGAGCAACCCTCATTGACAACCCAGTTAATTGCAGCCAAAACGCGTTCGATGTCAAGCCGTCAATCCCTCATGGGAGCTTCAGGGCTAGACGAAAATTCACTATATCCACGCCAACTTAATAAAGTTGTCAAACAAAAAGCCACACCGATAAATATCAACAACAAAAATCGAACAAATCGCAAACAATCAATTTACATGTCCAGGGTAGGTATACCAACCAAGCCCCTATAGCTCTGTCTACATGATGTGCACATTTTCCGACGGGAGCACGAGTCCCGTCATCCAAAGGCAACCTATTACTCATTATAAGATACATTTTATAGAGTTGTTTGAATTGAATTGTCGTCATGAGCCAAAAACCGGCGAGCAGAAGATATTTCCTTTCAATTTGATTATGGATCGCACGCGCACAAGACACAAGGCAGATCACCAGCAGCGGATATTTATTCCACCGTACAAGACTGAGGTTTGCTGTGGCAGGTTGACTGTCTTTACAATTATTTATAATTCCCTACAGGACCACAGTACAGCGAGTTGTAAACTGCCCAGTGATCAGGTTCAGGTTTTCTCATTACCTCATTCAAATGTCGCTTGTTCGTTTTGGCATGCAAGCAGATTGCTTCAGGTTCCTCGGCCCGTGTGTCTTTTGTTCTTGCAGAAAGGGAGATCTGCAGGTCGGTTGGTCGGTCGGTCGGTCGGTTTCATTCAAAACGAGACTGGACAATACGAAAATAATTTTTGAAATAAATTATTGCAATTCGCCGGTAGTGCGTGGAAAAGCGCGCTGAAAATCACCAAAAGAAGAACACGACGACGACGACGACAACAACAATGAACGACGACAACGGCGAAGACAGCAACACAGAGGAGAACCACCTCGCATGCGTTGCGCATTTGCATTGTCAACTCGCATCTGTTTGCACGTGCGCAACAGAAAAATCTTTGGGGAGCAACTCTGGACGAACATAAAAGTCCCATTTTAATGGAAATGTATGTTGCTGCTGTGTGCCGAGTGCGCACTGCTCACCCAGAGCATCCAATCAGGCTGGATTCTCCTCCACCGCGAGCGTCCAGGACAACAACGACGACGTGCAGCCTTTGCTCAGTTCCGATAGCCACCTTTCTACTTTGCCGCCCCGTGGTGTATCCGAGCGGTCAGGTCACCACCACCGCAACAAACTCCTACGCGACCGAGCGCGCGCACACACGCCACGCCACGAGACATCCGCTGACACACTACACTAATGTGAAGGTATTCCGCCACAAGAACAATAGCCCCAGCAGCCCGTTGGCCGTTTGTTTGTTCCGAACAATTACACAATGAGTTACTTAAAATGCCAACATCAGTTTCAGTTTCAGGAGTCAGTTCGAGAAGACGCCTTCAACCATTAGAAGCCGAAATAATTCATCATTGCTCCCGCTCGAAGCGGAACAAGATTAACAGGCCTTCCTTCGATCCCGACCGAGTTGGCAATTAATTTGAAATGCAAATTCTAGATCCACCGCGCACCAATCATAAATTATCCAATTGTAGAGCAGTTTGTCTGCGCCGATCTATTAACCACTGTTGCGTCGTGTTTTGCACTGGCCTACCTACAATCGCAAAGGACGTCTAAACTGTTACTGTCATGTTAAAACAAGGAGAAGCCGGTTTGCTGTGTGGCTTCTGTGTTCTCGGTGGCGTCATCGATACCATCATCATCGATAGAATGGGCCTGCTCCTCCGGCTGGCTTATTTGCAATTCGTAGGCCCAGAGGAAGCACAATGAACGTGAACTTGTCCCTAGTCGTCGTGGCATAATCTCTAATAGTAATAACAATAATCTCCGTCAGATACGAGCGAGTACTGCATGTGCGTTCGACAATTGAATGCCCCCGGGGGTAGCCGAAGAATGTAACTCTGGTTGCGAATTTAAATAAAAATTAAGAATTACCCGCTCTGATTGTTGTTCGTGCTCGTCGGCAGCGCAGCGGCAGTGGAGGTGCTGCCAGCCAGTGACCGCATCTGGGCGGTAGCAATATTCCTGCTAAAAGGACATTCAACACGATTATTCAATCCGACGACGACTACGAAGACGACTGAACTAACGACCGACAAGACTTAAGCGAGATATTGAAATTACCAACTGGATGGATGCACGGTAGGTATTCGATGAAATCAACAACAAAAAGGGGGACCAACCACTCGTATATACAGCGATGGCGACGAGGAAGCGACATTTTCAATTTAATTAGCCCAGGACCAGCAGCAGCACATCGTACTCCATTGTTCATCTAGAAATTTATATTTCTAAGTGCAATCAACTTTTATGTGTGTATCTTGCACGAAGTGAGTATTTAGTGGAAGTTTGTGCGAACTTTTAAATTAGTAAGTGTACCGAAAATTGTACGACGAGTTTGGGTCTTCGTATTAAATCCGTTAAAAGGATAAGACTGCGTAAACAAACTTAAGTGTTATTAGGTTTGGGATTGAGTTTTTCTAAACTTAGTTTCTTAGGGTGAATATACTGCAGATAGAGTCAGACACTCGAAGCGATTGTCATTATAGGGACATTTGCCTTGAAATTGAAATGCGTAACAAGTAAACGAAGAAACGTTAGGATGGATAATGGGGTTTCTTACGGGTGAATGCGACAACCTGGAAGTTCCATCGAGGTAACAAACGCACAGCCCATTGATTCGTTTAGCCATTTTGAGAGGAGTTTCAGGATAGCCATTAAGTTGTTTTTCTTTTGGGAATGGTGCCCTTATATTTGTTAAAAAAAAAAAAATAAAGAAGAACTTTTCAGCGCTGGAATAATATTACAAGAATATAAGAGCTATAAGCTCGAACATACTGCGCCTACAAAAGACTTGCAAAGCAGTGATAAAAGTTCACTTTTAGAGGAAGTCTCAGTTCGGGAAGTTTCTCGAAAAGAGCTAAAAGGAAAAACCTAAAACGCTTACACCGAGTCTTGAGAACCAGTGGGAGGCAATTTTCTTCGGAAATTTGTCGTAGAAGCGCCAAAAACAATTTGCCTCGTAAAACAAAACAGAAGTCTTGTGTAACAATGCTCATGGTTCTTGGGAATTCATTCAATCATTCTCGAAAAGAAACGACAAAAAAAAAATTCATTCTGCTTTTTTTAACGAACAGAAGCTTACACTGAGTCTTGTGCAACAGTCTTTGCAATTCGTCTGAAATTTTTGTTTATGGGGAAATTTTATTTTTCAAGACGATTTAAGAGCGTAAGGGAGGGAGTGTTTTTTCGATTACAACAAAACTTTAAATATTTTTGGAGCCTGCACTGAATTCTGTGTTGGGTTTTGGTCATATTTTTGGATCACATTTATGACATTTCGCTTTCAAAACATTAACTACAAAAAAAAAGCTATTTCATGAATGATTCTTCTTCGGTTATCGGTCCACATAACTGAGCTTGTTAATGTCGTAGATTAAGCACTGCGTTCCAAGCTCTGAGAAATTAGAGATTAAGACATTGATATTGAAAAGGTTAAACAAAATTGTATAAGCAATATGAGAGTATTGAAATTGATTGATAACTAAGAGTTTTGCAGACTTTGGATTCAGAATTAAAAAACGATAATTATCCACAGATATACCGCCGCTGTTTGGTCAGTTTATATTGTTCATAGTAACACTGGTTGTCGACAAAACTATATGGACACTTTGCGGGATAGTAACACTTCATCATATTTAGTGTCCAGGATAGAAATTTTATAAGAAATTTTTCTTCGAATGTTACTCGTCTGTGTTTTCCATGCGGATTTGCATATCGTATACGTAATTATGAGTTGATTTCCTCCAAAAATGCATTATTTTTTGATTTGTGTGTGAGAAAATAAGAACCAAATAAATATAAATCAAACAATTTCAATGAAAGCACTTATTGAATGATATCCATTCGCATTGACATAAATATGCTCCGAAAGTTTGATATATGTATTTCGATTTGACATAGGTACATACTTGTAGTTTGTATTTATTTATTTTTTTTTTGTCAATCGAAAACAACCATTGCCAAGCAATTTAAATTTGAATATTGTATTTTTCATCACAACCTGTCAAAATGGTTTAACTGACGTCGTGTAAAATTCTACCTCATTCGAAATGTAAAAAAAATGTTAATGCTCGAGCTAAGCTCAGTGCTCAGCTCTGAACTAAAAAAAGAAAAACGGCTAATGAAGAAATTTTGTGACCCACAAAATATTTGGTTTGACTCTTAAGTTCTGCCACTTGGAACTTAGTCACCTCAACTAAAGGCACAGTTCCAATTTGAAGTAGTTTTTCGGTAGTTTGGAAAATACTCCTTAAAAATTTTCAAAAGTGCTAAAAGTTAAGTTTCTTCCCAATCAAAGTCCACTAAATATGACAGAATATCATACCCCTACAAATAAAATTAGAAATGCTTCAAAACCGATTCGTAGACACAGCACTTCCATTTCGAGCAGTTTCCACATTTCCTTGTATCAGAAATATATACGACTTGCTTTCATATTGCTAATAACGCCCACACAACCGCCAACTGTCCGCCACACGGCGGACATTCAACTCTGAAGCACGATATAAATTTAGCACCGTGTTCATGTTCCCACTGTCGCCATATTTGGAAATTTAATAGTCGGATGGAAATCTATGAAGCAAATCAACACTAAAAAGTGTATAAAACTTGAAAAAGAAAATAGATTCGCAATATTATATTTTATACGCGAAGCACAAGCCTCACGTAATGTGACGCCCAAACGCTTGTGCACCTCTAATCGACAACTTTCAAAAACAACAACGTCGGCGTATATACAGATACTACCCATTTATCGTCACTGTCGCCAGTTTGGTCATCTGAATGTTCCGTCATCTCGCAAATATATACATCTATGTGTGTACACAAGAAGAGGTCAGTTAACAGATCTTCCACCCCCGGATGTGTGCTCCAAATTTGGTGGGGCAGCTCATCACAAGCTTCGCGAAAGTGAAAGACCCTTTAACCCTGTGTCGCAGCTGAAATTATATCTACATCTCATAGATACAGCTTAGATTTTGCACGAGTATTAGCCATTTGGCTACTTTATACATCGCCCCGGCCATAGATGGCTCGACTGGCCATATATGGCCATCTTGAAATGCGCGCTGTGGCTTTCTGATTAGCCACTGCTATACCCTGAGTTGCGCGTCACTGCAATCGAACGCGCACGATATACAAGTATCTATGTACAAGTAAATCCATTATGTAGGTGCGGGTAGGTATATACCAGTTACGACGAGAACAACACCGAGTAGGAGGAAGCCAATGAAGTCATGGCGAATAATGGTTTCGATTCAGGTTGGGTATGCATGGCTCAGCCCGCACATTAGAATATCATGCAACCTGGAAGCAGAACTGTGAAGCGTCACAGTGTCTATTCGGCGCATGGCTCTGTGGTTACAGAGGCGCGCAATTAATATGTGAACTCTGAATGCAATGCATCCGAGCCAAGTCCGAGTTGTCCACCTATCTCTGTCCTTTAATTGGATTAGCATTTGGAATCTTTTGTAGCTTTGGCTGAATATGGACACACAAGAAGTCGATTGTGGCTCGGGTTACATGCCGTGCACATGTTTGTTATTATTTATTAATTTCATATGAATCTCATTACGAAACTTCTTGGTTTTAATGAACGCCGAGTGGCGACAGTGGCGGCGGCGGCGATTAAAAATAATTACTAACTTCGAGGCGCTTTACACAACTTAATTAAATGTTTGCAATTAGGCTTTGAGAGTGTGGAATTGACATGTGAAGCAGTATGTTTCTTGTGCGTAAGCTAGAGCAAACATTCGCTGAAGTGTCATTATGTTGTTTTGCTGTGCAGTTATTTGTAATGAGTGTACATTATTTTGAACTGTTTATTCAAATTTCGTAAAAGGTTCCCAGGGAGGGTCGAATAAACGCATTCGGCGCTGTGGTGTGATCAGGTTGAGTGCGTAGTGGACAAGTTTATCTGCTGAATTCGGGGAGGTTTCGGTTCATATATTGCAAGCTTTAGGTACCCGTCGCATTTGGTTGCATTTTAGTTGACTTTTTGAAGATCTTCATCCTCGGTTTTATTGTATAAAATGGTGCAGTTATGAAAATGTTGTAAAACCGACAAACGCTTGTCGTTCGTTTATTCCTCGAGGCCTTGCCCTCCATAAAGTTTTCTTATTGATATTCGGTACGAGTCCCACAAGTTGACACTTTCACAATTTTCTAACACCTTCCGCGATGCTAATTTTTCGAACTCATAATGGCGAAATTTTCCATACAAAATTGCATATTGGGACCCAAAAAACATTTATTATGAAGGATGAACATGATTATTAGTAGTAAGGCCCTTTGTATTTAATTCAGGATTCTTCAAGTTATCGGGTTCTAATTACAATTCTCCGAAGTCGCTCCTTTTGACATTTTGAAATTGTTCGTTTTATCTGACAGCGACTTTCGACTGTTCCCATTTGTTTTTATATTCAGAGTAGTATTTCTGTACTAATTGAGTAGATTTAAGAAGCTCTCAGTTGAGTTCAAATGAATAAATTCATTCATTTACGGCCCGATTCGGTCAAACCTCACTGATACCTCACGAGTCACAAAACACTCACAAGGTGAGGTGAAATTGATTTTGTGAGGTTTTTTAAACTTGTGAGGCTCACAAAAACAATCGAATTTGTGACCTCCTATGAAGCAGGTCACAAAATTCAAAACCAGTCATAGCGGCTAACAAGTCACAACCATTATTGCATTTTGATGGTCCTGGTTAACTATTTCCACACACTTTATGACCTCCACGTCCACATGGCATTTTATGCTACGTTTATAACCATTTCGCGAAAAAAAACTGAGGAAGGTGGGGAATTTGATTTGTGACAGATATCGTTAATAATTTTTAATATTCAGTGTTCATATATTTTACCAACTTCGTGTACGAGTTCGGACCTTTACGAAAAATTTTGTGTCAATTTGAAAGGAAAGGATTATCGTAGAATTCGGAAAAAGTTATCGAATCACAACAAACCTTACAATCACAAGAGCTTGTGACTTGTTAGGGCATACAACAGCGGAATCGGCTGTTATATAAAGTTTCTGTGACCTCTGATTGGTAAAGAAGGTATATTTATTTACGAATCTGATTTGGCGCAGTAGCTATGTCTCTTTTCCAAATAGATTTGTACAGGTTATTGCCTTGGAAAGATTTTCATTTTAACAAAGAGTCCCAGTATGGAAGCTTATAGATCCGCAACTAGCGAGCTCGCTGACACTTGATCTTGATCTAGGCCCAGCTTCTCACAACCATTCGTTTTGTGCGAGTTTTTCATTTTTGGGGTGAATGGAAGGGACCTACAATTTCATGCCGTATCAAAACGGCTCTTTCATAGCAGCTACGCTCTTGGGTGTTTGTCGAACGCTTGCAAGTGAAGAAAACCTTTAGATGTAATATGTGGTTTTCCGGGGATCGAACCCTCCTTTATAAGCCCAACACACTAACCATTAAGCCACTGCGCCCCCATCCATACATCATGCTAAATTGAACTATTTTCGTTTTACATTAAATCGACGATCTCGTCACCAATTTTCTTTCCGTAACTCTATCGCTATCGTCTCGCCTATCGTTTATTTTATACTAAGCGTGAGAACAATGAGTGTATTACAGAAACTCATCCACCTATATTGGAAACTCCAATCAGACGTCGTTTAAAATGTCATAAATGACTTCTTGGCAACAAATTTGGGTTTAATATCGGCAAATTTTAAAATTACAAAGTGTAATTAGTTCATCTTTGTTCTTTAGTGTATTAAAAAAACAAATAACATCGAAAAAATATATTATTGATAGATCAGCTACACCACAGCAAATAAAAATTTTAATTTTGTTAATGGATGAGCTGTTCAAGTGCTATAATCCAAATAGCTACCAACAAAAGTGAATTATTTATTTCGTCCCTTATTTTTGAAGCCAACTACCTCGTCCGGTTATATCCAATATTCGATTGCTGTATGGAGGACAGCACAAACATTTGCAAAAATCCCAATCTTTCGGGGGCGCGATTCGACGATAGCTTCGCTTCACGTAACTTTAATAATCGGCATCAAAATAGTCAAAACATACCTATGTATATGCCAATTGTCAACATAAAGAAATAAGTACAACATCAATTCATGAAGCAAAGGTAGTTAACCCTCGGCATGTCAAGGCATCTCTTCCAAAATAACTTAAGAACGTTTCACAGAAATCTAAATCAAGTACACATAAAAGCTAAGGATATACAGTACTCCCCGGATAAAAGCAACCCTCTTAATAGCAAGACCCTTTTAATAGCAACAAATAAGTCAGTATTGGGATTCAAAAATGCCGTCCTATGCATTACAAGGTCCCCGCTTAATAGGAATTTAATTGAAAACCCGGCTATAAGCACTATAATTTTATACCCATGTGCATGTGCTTTTATCCGGGGAGTACTGTAGTATAAAATTTAAGCTCTGGGGAAGCAATCAGGTGTATTCAAGGAACTTCTCTGTGCGTATTCATGGTGAATCACAGTGTATTCAAACGAATTCGCATGCAATCACAAGTAGAAAATCTGTAGTCAGTTTAGAGGAATAATTTCTAGTCTAGTACCTACCTACCATTTTTGAATTTCAGCTTTTAAAAACTTAGCAGGCACTTTATGTCCCAATGCAGATTTTTATAAAAATCGTTACCCTTTTCGAGATACGGAAAATATTACATCGAAAACATATAGGTTTATGTGAAAATTGTTTTTCCGGCTTTGAATATAATTGAACGCGTAAAGCTTTGAGTCGAATAGACTGCTTGCTAAATTTCAGGACTTCGAATTGAGGTGAGCATCGCTGCTTTGAAATAATTTTTAATAGTCTCAAGAAAAAGAGCTATTCAAATATAAACCGTCTTATAAAGCCGATCTGAGTCTTCGGTCTTTTTCAGAACGAATCTGTTAGACGCAAAATTAATCATCGTCTACAATTGTCAACCTGCACTGTATGCGTATCTGAGACTGCCGGCCCTAGCGAGGTATCCGCAGCGGATAATTTGTCGGAACAGCAAATCGCATTCTAGGTATCCGTTCTCGGAGAACGTATTGTATGGTGCTTGGTTTTTCGCTTGTTTTTGCACTGGAAACACAAATTTAGGCAACAAATACAAACAAATGCGTTGCTATATTGTTTTTTATTAATTTATTTAACACTTTACTGCAAATCGTGAATAAATTCCGCGACACATTGTACTCGGAGGATACCGTAAACAAATTCCGCAACCAATTTCTCTCGGAGGATATCGGAGCCTAGCTGTCAAAAATTTAACAAGAAAATGCACTTCATCGCACTTCGACGTAATTCGCCGATATGCGTTGCAAAATGTCGGAACAATTCTCCGAAGAGTTGTTCCAAGGAATACTTCGCAGCAAAAATCCTCCGAATCGTATAAAATCGGAGAATTTTCCGTTCGGACGGATACTTCGCCGTTGTATTTCACTTTTAAGTGGTTTGCATTGCAGTTTTAGTGTCAATGAAGAGGGCTATATTTATTTAAAATATTTAAGGGTAAATTACGTTTTGTTTTTTTTTAATATTTAAACAACGCTTTTGTTTTCGTCTGAGACACCAGCTTATTTTTGAGTCGATTCTCTGTGGTTTTCACTAATTTTTGACTATCAATTCACGACAATTTCCAAATTCTATACTTGGTAAGCTCTACAGTAAATACTATTTACAATTATTCTAAAATCTTATTAATACTTTGCAAATTCTACAAATGTCAAAAATTCATTCTAAATAAGTTTGTATCTCTGAAAGCCACAATATCTTAAAAATAAGTTAATCAACAAAAAACCAAGGCAAATCGACTACAAATAAAATAATGTGAAACAGATTCGCTTTTTCAGAAATTACAATTGTAATAAAAAATAGAACGTCCAATATTAATAGTTAACGACCTTCTTGAGTACCGCAATATTATAAGGCAAACAAAAAACTTCTTATAATTGAAAATTAAATTTCAAAATCATACGAGTGCCTGACAGTAGGTACCTAGATGCATGTGAATGCATTGGACTGTGAACCACTCAAAGAATTTCTTCTTAATTAGAAAAGCCAAGAGTTTTAACCAAAGTGCTCTATTCATAAAGTCGGCACATTTAAGGTAGATTGCAAAAGACAACGTTTCAATACCAATGCACGAAAGTTCGTATGCCATGCAGAGGAATGAAATTTGATACTTCTTTCGAGGAAGCTGTTTCATTAAGAATGTTGGTTCTGCGTACCTACAACTTTTCATTTCCAATGAATGCCAATGTCATGTCAGAGAAAAAGGCTGTTGGAAAACTGTGGGTGGTTTAGGATTCGTTTGTAGGTAAGTAAGTAAGCTATTCATTTATTTACATTTCAATATACACATAGAGTACTGAATATGAATTTAAAAGCTATGGCTAAGCCGTCAGCCTGGTTGACATATTTAAATTTAAATTTTATTAATATGTATATTTAATTTTCGATAAATAACGCAATGTGAAGATAAAGATTTAGACGCATTCTAATAGCATTCTATACTTGCAAACTGATTTTAAAAATTTACTTAAGGTTTTCAAGTCACATTCATTTAGAAGTTGGATAGTTTCCTGCATAGTCAATGTTTGTTTTCCAAAGAAATTAAGCATCTGCGGTCTTAATATAGGGCATATACTTATAATATGATAGCAATCCTCTTTCGATTTTCGGTTGCATAGCGTACAGAATTGATTGAAGCTTCCATTGTAAGGCTTACCATTTAAGGAAAGGAGCTTTCAGACTCCCTAGCGTTTATGATGAAAGCGTCTCGGTTAAGATCTTCATTTTTCTGAATAATGCGGTAGAGTTGATGTTTTAAATCACCTAGATTGTTTATATCAATATGCAAAGTTTCACCACAATTGCAATTCGTTTGTATCTCTCGTTAAATAAAAATTCAAACTAACGAATTCAAAGTGAAATTAAGCGCAGTAGATGGTACTCTTTGTTTTTTTTTACAATCTATATCTCCACAGGGTAGGCGCAGTGGCTTAGTGGTAAGGGTGTTGGACTACCAAGCGGGCGTCCCAGGTTCGAATCCCGCAAAAACCCCAATTCCAGCTGAGGGTATTTTCACTGCGCCACCTCTCGCGAACGTCTGCCAAACATCCGAGAGTATAATTGTCTTGAAAGAGCTTCTCAATCGGCCGTTTGAAATCGGCATAAAATTATAGATTACTCCCATTCGTTCCAAAAATTAAAAACTCACACAAAACGAATTGTTGTGAGAAGCTATGCCCAGGGTCCCTACAGACCTGTTGCGCCAACTAATTATTTTTTTTTATATCTCCACATGGACAATTTTAGCAAGTATCGAGTAAATTCAAAAACGATTCACAGCATCGACAATGGTTACTCATGTTTGCTAAATGTTCATATAAGTCCCAGTTACAACCATTCTAAAAAGAAGCAACCTAAAAAACTACCAATTAAATCGAATTATTATTTCTACTTGATTATAATATGTGAAACGAAAAATCGACAGGAAATCCATTACCAATTCTTTTTCAAACGGGTTTAGAGCGTGTGTTGATGAATATTGGCAGAATTTTACATAGCCAACGCAAAGACGACATATTCAGAGTAGCGAAGTAATAGCGTTTTGAGCCACTTGCTCAAGTTGCCTGAGTCTGAGCTGTAAAGGATCATCGATGAGTGGAAAATGCACCCGCGGGATACCGACGCCTACGTACAATAGACTGAAGTATATGCTCATAGAGAAATAGCTTTACTCTTGAGTATCAGTAGAACGTGTCAACAGAATCGCCGAGGTTATTAAGGTTATAATGAAGTGAGAACACTGTTCAATAGTTTGAGGATTATTCGGAAATGTTGATCAAATGTTCTGTGGTGTAAAGGTTGTTTTGTAAAGGAAGAGAGCGAATGCTTGTTTTAAAATACTTGGGAGCATTCATATCTATATCGCCTGACCTTTTAATTTTAACCATTTAGGCCTGTTTGCTGATTAAAGTTTTACTTAATTATGCCTTATGGACTACTTTTTCTATGTCATAAACTGTCACGTAAGATTTTAAGTGGAACTATGAGTAGTATCAGCAAACTGGCCTTAGAGTTCACCTTCAAATAAATTCAAAAAGAAATGCCAAACAGTTCTGTGTTTCTTTGTTGTTTTTAGCTTTAGATTTAGGTAATGGTGATCAAGTACAATTTGATAATTGCTCAAATTTTGGTTTCGTTTCCGTGGTTTTTAATAAAAATACGCAGTTTTCAGAAACTCTAGTGAAATAAAGAAATTGTCTTTGTAGTGCTGCATGTTCAATTAATAATAATTAAGCCCGTGGAAGCGGATTTTTGTTCTTAGTTTCTCTTCGAAATTTGTTGAACATAAAAGTTGTCAACGCTATTTTAATTATGGTTCGACTGGCACAGTTTATGACTACAAAATTACTGACCATCATATGATCAGTCTCAATAATTATCACATGAATTCAAATGCAAAAAAGAAATCGATCTCCCAAAAACTAAACAAATCCTTGATTATAGGACGTTGAAAAAAAGATTAAATTAAGAATTTTGGGAACTGTTATATTGAGAAAGTAATCCGTCTCTTGCATTTGACTTATTCGCGATCTTACAAAAACATATTAGATCTTGTACAAGTGTGTCACATATTTCCAAACGAAAAAAAAAAAAAAAAAAAACATTTAAAACCATGGATGTCAAACTGTCTCCTATGAAAAATAAAAGCCAAAAATCGTTACGCTGTTAAATCTACAAAACAAACGTAAAATATCAGACTAAATACGTATTACAAAAAGCTATGCAAAACCTAGAAGTTGATGGAGTCAAAATATATGACAACGAAAGTATTTCCAATAAATTCAAAGAACATTTTACTGAAATTTCGGGAAAATCAAAGCAACAGATGCTTTTGTTAGTAAGTTCAAGTTAATAGTTTTATATTTTAAAGTATTAATTCTGGTGGGCTTTAAAAGGCTATAATGTCTTTAAGTAATAAAAATTCGTGTGTAAAAGGTAATTGTATATCTGCTACATTAGTATGAGCCTGAGTATTTATTTATTTTGTATTTATATATATGTATAATCATATCTAGATACTACTAGATTTAGATGTTTTTTATTTAAATAATTATTATTTCTTAAATTGAGGTTTTTTTAGTCGTTGCTTTTCCTCAAAACAAACATTTTTTCTAATTTAATTTTTTTTTTTATCAGTTGTAAACTTTTTCCAGTAGAAAGACATAAATTTGTTATATCTCTGTATTTAAATTATGTAAATTGTGCTATAACAAATTGTAAATTATAAACGAAAATAAATTGATTGATTGATTGAATTATATCTGCTACACGTGTAATTACTAAAGATAGAATAACAAAAATGTTTTATTAAAAACCATTTGTTGGCAAGTGGAAAAAGGTTAGAATGCTAAATTTTATGGAACCAAATGAGTTTTTATTTATGAATCAGTTTGGGTTAAGGTCCGGACTATCAACAGAGGATGCTATTCTCAGGGTGTGCACTCAGTCATATGATAGTTTAAATAATAATCAATCCACAATGGCCTTGTTCATTCATATGACAAAGGCATTCGATATGGTTGACAACCGTTTCTAAATAAGCTTTAAAATCCTGGATTTAGAGGAACTATTTACAGTTGGTTAGGACATACTCTTTAGTGAACCTCGTGTTTTGAAAAATCGAGTCCCTCAAGGTTCTATTCTGAGACCGCTTCTATTTTGACATACATATACAAACTCGCTTTTCAAACAGCAATTGTTTGGCTTAGTTACTGCTTTTGCTAATGACATAACGTTCACATTACTCATTTCAAAACGAGTTTGAATGTATTGCTAAAATTGCATTGGACCTAGAAAAATTAAGGTTGTGGTTTGCCTTATGAGCGGCTGATTACTCGTATTAGCGAAAAAACGAAACTAGTAAACTATTTAATATATCTTATATCTAATACTGTTTTGTTTGATTACAATCTTCTTTTTTGAAATGATTTAGTCTACCGCTCCGCACTTGCAGCAAAAGTAATCTTTATATTAACAACAATTGTTTTAAAAGTGAGTCAGTAAAGAACTTAATATTTTTAAGCGTTTTAAGAGACAATAATTTAAACTGGAAGGGTCATAATCTAAACTATAAAATCGAATATGAATCTTGTTGTTCGTAAACTGTATCTTATTAAACCTTTATGCCCCAATAAAGTATTACACTAAAGTTTTATTTTGGTCTGGCTCACTCTAAGTTGCAATTTGGAATCATTACTTGGGGTGATTCGTATCTTAATGCTCTTAGACTTATATTGCACAGAAGCATTTAGTCTGTATTATTTGTAGATGTAACCTCCAAAAACGAATTTTACCACATAATGATTTAACCTATATTAGGCGTTTTTTTTATTATACTCACATAATCTATATAGATCATTAATTTCCACGGTTTTCAATAATAGTTCTAGATTCAACCGTTGCTGTAAAATATGGGAATCTAGATCATAGATCATGTGCGCATAATTGAAAAGGCCTATATTCGCATTCATATCGTCTTCAAGAATGGTTATGGTACGTTTTTTAGTCATTCTTATTGCAAATGGCTTTGATTTATAAATTTTCATCTAGAAGTACTGAACTGTTTTCTTTTCCTCTTTGAACATTTAGAACTACATAAAAGAAAAACTTTCAAGTGTTTTTCGAATAGGAGTCGTCCCTTTAATCATTTGATCTAAGTTCAGATGAATATTCTTTCCCTCTCTAGAGTCTAGAGTCTAGACTATCAAAATTTCCCACAGAATTACAATTAGGGTAAATTTTCTAATTTTTCCCATACTAGGCGGTTTTTTAAACTCCGATATTTCTACCTCATTTAAATGAGTTATTGGAACAGTGTTCAGACTTTGCTGTAATTGCAGTACATGGCTACATTTTCTTAAAAATGGAGCATCTACCTACAGCGCCCTAAGACTAAGAAAACCTTGTTTTAGTCTGACAGATATACTTTTTAAATGTACATGAAATTCAGTTAATTTTCAAAAACAAACATTTTTTGGAAAAATCTTACTGCAGAAATTGATTCTGAAAGTCCGAAACCAGGAATGGACAGTCCTTCATAAAGGATGAGCATGGCAATCCATCAGGCACTTGAAACATTTTCAAAAATCTGTAGGTACCTATATGTAATAGGTATATTTCTTTACATTAGGTACATTTTCAAGAGCCCTTGATACCCCCAATCAAATATAACCCCAACTTGTGTCTAAACTTTTGAAACCCAACAAGTAGATTGAAGGACAGATTTATACAATTTACACCTCCCCAGATACCTACCTACATTTCACTCGTATATTTCGAAGAAACAACGCCCAATTAATTGGGGTAATTTAAATGCGACATATACCAGCTCGATTGGAAAATACGAATTATGTTTCCTACTGTACACTTTTAGAGGTTCGCAATAATACAGAACCCCAAGGCTAAGTAAAACTGCTAGATGCGCATTAAATTATTAATTCATTTTTGTTGTCATTTATTTATTCGCTAAAGCGTTTTTTTTTTTTTTGTTAAGCCACCTCATTGTGAAATAAGATATCCCGATCACACATCAGCCTACCCATTTCGCGTACATATGCACGAGTATTGAGTATATGATGACGAGAGACCGCAACGCTGCCAACAATTTCCCATTAAATTGACAACGTTATTTATCTGCGAGTCGCCCCGTCGCCCAATCAGAGCCTGGCTCAGAGTGGAAACAATAAATCCAACCAGCTCCATTAATGGAGGCTACATAAGCAACCAGCCAACCAGTCCCGCCCACAATGGGTAGCATGTACCCCCACATAAGCGATTCGAGTCTGCAAAGAGCTCTGTGCTCGAGTGCCTACGGCTGTCCTTCTCTTCCACACGACAGTGGTCAATACTGTTGCAGGTACTTTCTGTAGACAAAAGCTCTCTCTCAGTTCGAAGTCGCCCAGAGTGCAGACGGCAGACTGATCGCACAGCGCTCCGTTCCGATACTCACCGGAGTCAGTCTCAGCTCAGTGTGTATCTTTGAGGTTAATCAATCAAGCGTGAGTGAGTGCATCGGAGTTTTGCTTTTCGGATCGTGCTGAGCCAGTGCCAGAGATCATTTGCATAATTTAGTGCGTCATTTCCGCTGCAGTGGGTCGTTTTTCAAATGCGAGATCTCATTTCCGATTGTTTTTCGGTTGCCCAACTCTTTTGGCTCGCACAACCTAGCGATAAGTGAATTTTTCAAACAGAAAACTGCATTTCGGTGAACATGTGTTGTGATTAAAAAAAAAAGTGACATCTATGTCGGAGGTGAGTACAGTTTATTTTGTTTACTTTTGAATAAGTTTCCAGTGTGTGGTTAAAACAAAAAAAAAACTGTTTAACACTGATCGTGTGCAGGCGCATACCTAGATGCAATTAAAGATTGTTAATGTCACGTTGGCACCTTTCTGAGGGAGCCCCCCCAAACAACATCAGACATCAGACATGTCACCGCACTCTCTAACAAGTTTTCAAAATATCGTGTATCTACGCACCATTAGCTGCCGGTTAATGGCCAATTGGCCAACCGTTGTTCATGTCACAGAGGCAATCATTTAAATTTGCAATCAACAACTATGCACACACAGCTAATCAGCTAGCAATTTGAGTGCCTATAATGCTGTCGCTGTCGTATCAAAGTACCCGATGCCCATTCATCCTGACGTCTAACTTGGGTTTTAAGTCAGAGTGTGTTGCAGCAGTGCACAGCCCGCCCTATCCCCATGCGCCGTGTGCTCTTGATTGAGCAACTTCTGTTTCGTTTAACTCGGCTAATTAATTCTCCTGACGTTTGTGTTTCTTTCTGTTAATCGGGAGCTGATTAAGCCAGATGGATCAGAAGGAGAACGACCGGCGCAGCGAAGTAGTGCATTAGTTCTGCTTGGGGAGAATTGTGGAGCAGCCCGGCCAGTTGGTCTAATAATCCTGTTCCTGATTTATGCGCAAAATATAAAACCCCTCGCACCGTAAATTGATGGCTTGGGTAAATATTTTGACTTTGCGGCATGTTATCGCTAAAGATCGTGACATTTAGCGAACTCAATTGTAGGCCTGCGGTTAGGGATTAATGCAACTGATCGAATGGGCAGCAGCCACTACAACGGTCAGAGTCCCCGCCACGGCGATCAACCCACAGCCCACAGCCACAGAGCAGACTTTGAAGATCTGCATGAGTGATCACTGGCGAGGACACTCAATCTTTTAGCTACATTTTCACACCTCTTTTATGCAAAAAGAGTTAATTGACGCGCGCTGCGATAATGGCTGGTGGTTAGCGCCAGTAATTCTGCTTCCATTGGGTGCCACTCGGCAATTACCTGGCTGAACGGCGCGGGACACACAGCGGATTTTGTATAAGTCTTTATAATTGAGCGACGACGTTGTTGAGACAGCCAACAACCATCAATATGCAGATGAGAGGGTGAGTCAATCGAGCCGCTTGCTGCACGGTGAAAACATGCACACGTTGGTTGCGTAATCAGATAAAGGTTGATGACAAGCCTGATGGTGTTGTGGACGGACCGTTTTCGTTTTTAGCAAAATTGTGTTATGCACTGAAGTAGATGATTATTGCAACAGGACTAGTCGAAAAGTTGTGTTACCTGCTGTTACCTCCTGTTGGTCAATGGAATTGGGGTAATGGATATCTTTTTTGTTGTAAAAAGAGGTAGAGGTCACAAGGTGTTCTTTTAAACCAAAAATCCATTTTCAAATGATGTCAAATGTGCTAAACACTTGAGTAGCAATCCGCACTTAGTCTTAATGTCTTTCTATATCATTTCCATGCAGTTGAGGAGTGAGAAAATAAGCAAAGTGCAGTAGCTTTACTCTGGAAATCAGAGGTCTGCTCTGTGTAGGAGAATTAAGCAGAATTTCATTCAGCCGCAAGTTGAAACATTGATTCCATGTTATTGGTAAAATTTGAGTTGAAATTCCAAGATTTCTCGCTTGCGAAATTCGGAGAACTAACCAGCATGACCTCTATTGCAAAAATAATAAACAAAAAACCGGCCAAGTGCGAGTGTCACTCGCGCACCGAAGGTTCCGTATTTGGCTAAAGTCCAACACATCAGATATTATTTGAAATCTATATCATTCAATCTTTCCCCTCTTCATGAATTCATCACAATTTAGTTTAATTTAATTACTTAATATTTTTACTCTCAAAAATTACTCGCACATGAATCTCATTTTCTAATAATTATTACCTAGTACCCAACCCACGCCAATTTTCCATTCTGTATGCGACCTGTCCCAATTGAAAAACTATTGACTAAAAATATATTACTTTTATTTTGTTCTGTACTCCCCAAAAAATGTATTATACTCCCCAACGAAATTATGAAGCGACAGCCCTGGTGTCTTTGATGGGGTCAATTGTGAACAACTGCGTAGTTGATTAGAACATAAATGAGAGCAACGTATTTTACATGGTAAAATTATCTTTTTTGAGAATATCTTGTAAACTATTAACTTTTCGGCAAAACAGTATTCAGCACATATATAGATAAGAACATGATCTACAAAAAAGGAATTTATGTATTTTTTTGTGAATCAAGAAATAAACCGTTTTTTGGGCGAATGAAAATATTTTTTTCACCAGATTACTAATTAATCCAAAACCAATCAATGTATTCCTTCCATTGGTATTTGTCGTTTAACTAGAGGTTATACCGGATGTTGTGTGTAAATTTTAGCCTCCTATGTCAATCGGTTCTTGAGATAGACCTGGTAACAAAATTGGCTTAGTGGGTTCGGACAGACAGACAGACAGACAGACAGACAGACAGACAGACGGAGGGACATCCGAGCGAAACTAATAAGGTTACGTTTTTTCCCTTTGGGTACGGAACCTTAAAAAGGGTTCCATTCGGCAAGAGCTCGGCACGGACCTACACTGCGTGGCTATTCTCATTGAGCCTTGCCAAAAAACACTTAGTTTCGACTTAACATGTTAGTAATTCAAAATAGCTATATTTTTATACAAATACAATTGTGAGCCTCCGTAAATAAAAATTCGTTGCATTTTCAATCCAAAATTGAAAACCCACAAAAGTTATAGGTACCTATGGCGCCAGCAACTGTCTTCCTTTTCTAATAGCCCTACTCTTTCCATAAAAAACCAACTACTGTGATATGCATTAGGGTAAAATTTGTGCTATCGGCAGTAAATCGCTGTAGGTACCTATAGTATTTTTTAATAAATAATACTTTCATTTAGAGACAACATTTTGAATGAGTGTGCTATACAAAATACACTTCAGTTGAAGGTTAAACATGCTTATTGAAGAGGCGCACTGAATTTGAAAAGCTTCGAACACTCCAAGCTAATTTTAACTATTATTAATGCTAATAAAATATTAAAATGTTAATAAAATGTTAAATTCTGCTACTAAGTTCTAAGAAACATTGAGCGATACTCATAATCATTATATTGTTTGTCCGGGCTAGACTTACCCATTGTGACCAACAAAATATTTAGCATGAAGATTAAAAACGATTTTTAGTAAGGCCCATTGACAACAGTCGTCCATTGACATTTGAAAATCGTCACTTTCTTAACTGCACGAACTGAAAGTTGTGCAGCTTTAAATAAAGTAAATATTGGGGTGCTATAAAGCTACATAAAGAATTCGCTAGACTTAGATTCTAACAGCCATGAGTGTGTCAGTTTTATTTTTGAACGAATGGAAAGGACCAATAATGGTATCCAATATTCGAACAACACAATTAAGGAGCTTTTCAGGATAATTGTCGAATCTTTGTAAGATATTCGCACGAGGTGGAACAAATAAATGTTGATCTAACTTTTGGGAACACTAACATTATACCCACAACTTCGATTTATATTCGATGAGCCAACTTTGGGTGTTTTACGATTTTATTTGGACTGTAGGCATGTTTAATGTGATGATTATATAGGCTCACACCAAGCTCAAAACCGGGTTTAGGCCAAAACACACGAAAACTTAATCGAAAACAGAAGTTTTCCCATGCGTATTTCAGTTTTCAAAAGGAGTCGTTTGCACTCGTTTTCCACAAAAACACCACGAAACCGACTTCCAGTCGTTGGGTTGTTGGAACAAACACACCTCTTGCAATATCAAGCAAATTCAGCAAAATTGCTGGCCGAATGTCACAAAACACAAATTAAAATCATTTTTCACAATTAATTGATGGGCTTATATTGTTTTTAAATGCACTAAATTCGTTTTGTTTGTTAATTAATGCGATCGAAATTTGTAACCAAAAAAGTTTACACCGAAGTTTAACGACAAGTGTCTTACAGCTGATTGAAACGTCAAACGAAAACGATTTGGTGGTGGTGTGAATGCATCGACGAGATTTCGAGGAAAATGCGGTTTTTGACTTGGTGTGAAAACCTATTACACCCCTGGAATAGGTTTTATTTGAATTTGTTGGTGGTCCGTCCAAACTTTATTGAAATTTTCACGAGCAGGTCTCTTTAAATGAGATATTTTGCTCTTTGCGACACAAAAAAGAGTCTTGCAACAACAAGTCAAGCTAAACAAAATTTGTGTGCACTTCAAACCCCTTTACTGCAGATAGTGCTGAAAGAGCTGCGTGTTTTCTAACTTTGTAGATGCAATTCACTTGAAGCTGGTTGTTCTTAGGGTTAAGTTCAAGTTTTTTGATTGTGTGGAAATTTTTCAAATATTTTAAAGGTGATAACAAACTATACGTAAGTATACTTTGTGCCAAAAGGAGTACAAGCACTCTGGTAACACGAGTAATCTCTCCGACCACTTAAAGCGTAAGCATCAGTCGGAAGTGTGCGCTAGAACTTCTCATGATCAAGATGGTTTGTCTGAGTATGAGGATGTTTTTTATTCATAAATAATGGACAAATTTATCTGATCCGAATCAGATCACGAAAATAAAACAAAACGGATCATAGACAAATTTTATTTTAGAGTTGTGGCAACAGTTGCTTTGAAAACACGACCAAGCCACCAGCCCGAGGGGGAAGTAATCAATATTTTTGAGTAGTCCTTGACTACAGATTTTCTACTTGTGATTGCATGCAAATTCGTTTGAATACACTGTGATACACTGTGATTTTCACCATGAATACGCACAGAAGAGTTCCTTGAATACGCCTGATTACTTCCCCCTCGCACCAGCCATATTGCGAGCATTCTGTACAACGTGACGTCACATGATGTGATATTTCAGTTGCTTGTCGGGGTGTTGCCATATGAATCAATTAATAATTTTTATTTTTGAAGGTGATAGTTTTTTAAGAACTAATTTAACATTTTATGTTCAAATATGCAACAAATAAACAATATTTGCTGCTAGTATATCGGTTTTTCTTGGCATAATAAGGTGTAGGTATATCATGAAATGAAATATTTATGAAATGTTCTCGATTTGCTTCAGAAATATTTCATAAACATTTGTCAAACATTTCTGTTTTTACTGGTGTAGACGGCAATTAAGTATATATTTAATGTTTATGAAATTCACAGCTAGTGCGTTTTATTTTTAAAATTAAATCGGTTTACAATCAGTTCGAAATATAATGAAAACCGCAGTTTGCACATCTGGCCCGCTTGGATTGGAATTCTTAGACAAAGCATTCTACTTTACATAATAATACCCATGTTGTGACTGCATCATAGCTCTCTCTCTCTCTCTGCACACACACAAAATACGTTTAATTGTTAAAATAAAATCGTCACTTCACACATATTTTAAGTAATTTGTTCAAAAAAACTCGGCGAAAACAGTTGCAGTTACATTTTTCTGTAATATTTTGTGATAAAAAATAAATATTTTTCCGACTAATTAGTTTTGAAAATACATAATTCAAATTTATGCTGCCTGCTAGTTTCCATTTTTCATAAGCCAAGATTTTCTGGACATTATTTGTACTTTACGTAAAAACAAAAAACAACTCTCACCTTTCTGCCGGGAAACTTGTGAAAATTATGGAATATTTCGCTGGGCTTGTCATACCTTTACAGAATTAAAAAGCAAAATCTCTAAGAACGGGAAATTTATTGGATGTGAAAAAATCCTTATTGATTTTTTGTGTTGCATTTTTTAGTCTGGCAACGTGACCGTGTTCCTGTGTGGCTATCGTTTACAGGCACACCAACATTCAAGAATAAAACAAATAACGCCAAACAGCGCTGCGAGCAATAGTAGAAATAATTTTCAGATCATGGTTCATGATCTCGATGAGAAGCAGTTGTTGTAAGTGCATGTAAAAGGGCTATTAAAATGTAAAACCCTTTTTTTAAAAGGGTTGGCAAATATTTTGTAAAAATACTTTTAAATAAACTTCTAATGGGTCACCGTTTATTGTCAAGTAAACAACTGGTAAATTTCACGTGTGAATATTTTGATTAATTTATAAATGGCAAAAAAAAATTAAGTCCAGGAAAGCATTAACAATCTCATTGGATCAAAAATGAGCCTAAGAGAAAATATCCCTTAAATAAATTGCTACTGCGCATTGAGGGAAGTTTCAACTCCTCTTGGACGGACTATAAGTACAAGTACATAGTCTATGTACGCTATTCGAGTTTGTTCAGCTTGCTTGGTACTGTACTGACTACAGAAGAGTGGTGCCAGTTCGTGGCAGTTTTCACTTTTTAAGGAAATCTTCATTCTCTTCACCTTTGCGCTAATTGTTTGCACTTATGTATTTCTTTCGAGTGATATATTCTGAATTTACTGAACTACGGTGTTGGTTCATGTGAGTTTTCAATTTTATAGAGAATTTTGAATTAATTTCAAACTAAGCTGAAAGCAGTAATCGGAACCAGAAATTGTGTACACTATATCAGTGGTTACAATTCGTGGGAACTCTCCCTTCTTGACAGATTTTTTTCTACATGCGATGATTTCGAATGTTTGAATTTATTTATTCAAAAGTATTGACACAAGTGCAAGTGGTAGGTGCTTGGTAACGACCTGAGAGCCGAATACAGAAATATCTCCCCAAGTGGATTACGGAGAATGGACTGTTTGAATTCAAAAAATATTCAACAAAAATTATCTAAAAGGAGTCAAATGTTGAATTAGTGGGGCAATTTTAAATACATATAATTTCTAAAGTGACTTTTTGTCTAAGAGATGTTATTGTTGCTTTGTTAACAATTTTTCCTTAAGTAACACTAATTTAGCAATAATGCCGAACAGAAGTTGTCACGTTAGTGTTAAAATTCCTATAAACATTTTAATAATTTCATTTTGGGTTTCGAAAATACTGTAGTGCACCTATTTCGAATTTGTTGTTTGTAATTAGTTGTTTCTTAAAATGAGTTAACATGTTTTACTTGCATTAATGAACAATTTTGTTTGTTTTAAAGACGCACTTAAGTAGAATTTTGTTTAAGGGAAACTGGAAAACCCTTGAATTTAAATGAAAAGGAAAAAAACATTCCAGATTAAATACATGCAGATTGAAATCAGACTTAGCATGGCCATTTTGAGATTGTAATTAATAGTGAATATTTACTGCTGTGAAATTGAACAGAGATTAAATTTTAATATTTTTTTCTTCTTCTGTATTGAATGAAATTTAAGATTTTTTATTCAAGTCTCCATTGAATGAAATTTACGATTTTTATTCAAGCAGAGAGATACATTTTTGGGCGACCGCTGACAGCTAAAACTTTACTTCATGAACCACTTTTTCTCGAAATGTTTTCAGAATATGAGTTCGAGTTAAAAACTTTAATTCGAAGAGCTCTTCTGTTATTACAAAAATTTTGATTCATTGAGTTATGCTTTCTTTAAGAAAATTAGAGAAAATTGGTTGCAAACATTCTTGCAGAAGTCAAATACGGAAAATTTCTAGCCCCTATTGTGGGAATATTTATACCAAACGGCTGGTATCACTGCTACGTAACAAAAAACGCTAAACTTGGCAAATTTAATGACACATGAAGTTCACATGAACACAAATTGGAACGTAATTTATTTCAGTGAGTCAATTGCGATAGTTGCGACTTGTGAGTCATCACTCGAAAATTTATTAACAAATTTGTTAAGTATAATATTTGTGTCAAATTTTGGGTAAAAATCCATTCGAATACAGTGATCAATACAATGTGTACATTTTAAAGAGCTACACTTGATAATTTAAATGCGTTTTGTGCAATTGGCGACTGACAATAGCACCCATTGCCATTACAATCCTACTAAAGGGGTTTGTCATAGGCAGTGAAAATCTCACCAAAATAATACTAGGTAGATTTATTAATTTGTAAACACGTCTGTGGTCCAAAGCCTAAATATATATTTCTGGTGAAAATCTTACCTACTCCAGCAACTTAGGCAGAAGGTGGGACAAAGAACCTATTTTAAATATTTTATAAATCGAACTGTCAGCCGAAACCGTTCACTGGTTGGTTTGTTCTACTCTAAAGAACTGTTTTGTATAAGGTAGACAAACCATCATAGTAACCTACAACGGTCCAACAGCGCTCCCCAAATTCTTGCAGATAGGTCTTGCTCTTTTCCTTAGGCGAGTTCAAGCTCATATCCATACTTGCACAAATCAGTGCAAGAGTTATTAGAGTCCTTAACTTCCACATTGTTTTGAAATATTTATTCGTACTTTTGCCTGAAAATTTGGTCACTAATTTAAGTAAATAAATAGCTGCCCAGAATTCCAATGACTAAAATCATCTACATAAAATTCAGACCAAAGTCTATTGGGAAAAGTTTATTGAAATTTAAATCGATCTCCTCCGCATTTGGGCGGAAAGTGTCGCAATGCGTTTCGAATTCAGCTCAACCCATGTCTCAATTTGGTCTAGCAGCAACATGTTCATTATTCAATTAATCACGAACCAAATGGGGGCATAAGAGCCGTCTTTACCACCTTAGGACTGCGGGATTTCTCCACAAACCCCTCAATTGATAAAGACCCTGGCTTATGCAACATGCAACAGAAACGAACCAGAAAAAAAGCAAACCAACAGCTAAATCCAAATGTAAAACTAATTAAAAACAACAAACGTACTCATCCTGCATAGTATACAAGGAATAGCAATCTGAAGAGCCTGCAACAGGCACACGAGACGAACAACATGTCTGCGAACAACAATTCCAGACCGAAATTCGTGTTCAATAAATTTTGAACAATGTTCTGCTGGGCCCGTTGTTGCTTCAACTCTTGGCGAGTACTTTAAAAACTTCATCGCCCAATCAAACACACACGCGGAGGGATCTCGCATCGGGAGTAGAAAGCCCGCTGTAGTCCGGTGCCAATAATTTTGTCTGATATGTAAATAGATAAACATCATGAAATCACTATTAAGACACACTGTTGCAGCCCGGTGCACCATGCGCGGCGATTGCAATTGAATTCGTTGCTTAATTCCTCTCCGTCTTGCTGCGGAGCAGTGCATGGAAGATGGAAACATGCTTGGGCCAGAGTCAACCAGTTAGGCAGTCATCCAACGGGCCCCGGTCGTGGTGTCCCCCTATGAGCAGCGCGGGGTCAAGTCGATCACTGACTCCCAGAGCCTGGCGAAAATATATATTGACAAAGATTCTTTTTTTCGTTTGTTCGTTTCGTTTTTCGTTTCTATCGATGCCTCTTCCCGTACCTATTCAGGTCCAGGTCCAGGTCCAGGTCTATTGTAAAATTGAGCTCGCTCGTGTCATTAATCATATTTGGAATCGGTCAGCGAAATCTATCCACACACAGCAGTTGCTTTGGTGTTTTATGTGCGCAGGTATCATCGGGGGTCACATCGACGAGTGTGGAGCGCGCAGTGGAATATCGATGTTGCTTTTGCCACCACTCTGTACGCCATTCAGTCGTTCCGCAAAAGGGAGAGAATTATGGGATTTTAATAGAGTTGTTGCTGTTACTTATCGGCTGTTGCACAGTTTTTATTTATTGTCCAAACCTTGCCGGACTTTCAGCGGATTTATGCGTTTAGCCGATTTTCTATATATACATTCGTGGAATTATATTCTAAGTGCCGCAGTTAATCGCTGCAATAATTCCGCACTGCGGGTCAAATGTCGATTGCATTCACCGCCGTCAATGCGCACGAATGGCAAGGCTCAGGACATTGGATGCAATAATCAAGAAATAACCATCAATCATTTAAGGCTGCGGATATGCTGGCTAGATGAGATGCAGTCCATAAATTGTTGGAACATCTTCCTCCATTTACCCAGGCTCCTCTGCGAATGTGCATACAATAGAGACAAACGGTAGCTGTGCGCGCGCGCGCGCATTCGGCAGCGGGTGGAGTTGCTGTGTCTAGTTGCCTGCGACGACAGTCCGTCAATCTCGGCAAAATGCCCGGCGACGATAGTCGACGACAGCACAATGTATTCATATTTTTTGATGAATTTCTTTCCGTCGAATGCTAATGCGCGCTCCATTCAGGTACATTATGCGCGGATGGCATCGCTCGGTGACCCAATCGCGCGCTATATAAACTGCCTCAAGTGCTTGTCAACTGGGCCTGGAAATCACTATACGTCTGGCTCCTGCGTCTTGCTTTTAGGTGTGAATTTATCATAAGCGGGAAGGAGTAATCTTGATCCGCCAAGTTGTTTTATGCAAAGCAGTTCGCATTATCCAAATTGAATCGTGGGGTTGATATATAGGTATGGTGGTCTCTCTAGTAATATCTCCCGCTTACAGCCAGTGATTTAAAAAATGAAAAAACTTCCAGCATATAGCGCCTGAAAGGCTTGCGAAAAAATTAAAGCCAAACAACACCTGCAAAGTGGTGCAATCGCATCGCATAGTGCTACTGGTTTTCACTTTGTAGATGCTGTTAGCTGTGCCAGTATATCAGTCGTGTCACTGCGGTGGCATTCAATTCAAATTATTGGCAATTTTAATGGGGAGTGCGATGTTCCCACATGATGTGCGGCCGTATAGTGATTTTCTGACACAAAAAGTCTTCGTCTTGTATACGTGCTACGTGCCTCATTTGACATTCACTCTCGAGGGGAGAGTTCAATACGTACAGATCATTAGGAGTTTTTTTTTTATTCCCCCCGGTGGACTTGGATCTTGGACACTTCTGTGCCGTTGTAAGAAAAAGCGGGGGAAAAATAACGTGCCTGGAATGTTGCAGGCAATCTTTGCTTTCGAAAGGTTAAAGGGGGTTTTTTAAAGAAACCAAATGTGAGTATGTGTGCCTGCATTCAATTGAAATTCAAAATGCACCGCTCGAAGGAAAACAACAAGTGGTGGGTAGTGGGCCGAGATTCCCATGGAGTGCATCAGTGAAACTTTTAAACTCTTGTTCTCAACAACTTTTCAGGGCTGAATCTGCCCTAAAGATTTCTGAATTTCATTTGTTTAGGCAAATTTATAGCAGTCTGATGGGAGATCGGGTTTTTCTTAGAACTTTGGTAGGTACAACTGATGCAGGACTTTGGTATCCAAAGTCGCATTTGAATATTTTTATGGTTAATCTTTTGGGGCGGCTACATAATACACAAAGCTTGAACCCAATGAACAAAAACACATTAGCACATGTACCATTTGACAGTGTCTTCGAAATAGTGTCGAATAAGTGAGAAAGCGACACTCGCAAGTTGTCTCATTAAAACAAAATGCAGTAATTAAAAAAGAGTGCTACCAACTTCAACTTACACACAACTTTTAAGCTGGCAATGCAAGTATTTACCTAAAATGTTTATTGTTATGGTTTGATAGAAAAACCACTTGTAATTTTTTGTATTGTTCGTTATTTGACATTTCAAGGCAGCACCGCAAATGAGTGCGTTTCAGTGCTGCCAGGGCTTCACTTTAGTTTTAGATTTAAATAAGTGAGCAGACTAATTTAAAACAAATAGGATGTAGGTATAAAAGCTTCAGCCTTTCTATTTAAAGTCTTAGCAGGCCCGGCGAACTTTGTTTCGCCCAGCTTCGTTATTATAATGAAAATAATAATTCCGAGCATGCGTATTTTACATGGGACTTTATGAAATTCGTACAATTCCTTATTCAAAACTTATACTCATACAATAGAAATAACTAAAGTATAGTAATGACGATGTGTCTCAATCAAACCGGAATGATTGACATGTCGGCCAACCTTCCGCTTGTTCACAAAAATGCTTTAGGGTACACGTCGTACAAAGCGGATGGTTTTGGTCACACATAAGCACGCCACATGCAATTGACAATGTGAGAAAAGTGGGAATTCAAGAATTGACACTACCCGTTTTTTTATCCAGTCTATTTTTTTTTTTTTTCATAGTTCTATTCCCATTCTCATCCCCTTAAGCTTTTAATTTCACGACAAAAAGTAGCATATGTCCTTACTGGGGCGAATCCTCCAAGCCCAAAATCGTAAAAATCGAACTATCCATTCTCGAGTTGGTTATTTCCAATTTTGGACACCAACTTTATTTTCAAGTGGCAAACCGTACAACTGCGAAGTTGAAATTTAATAGAGTAAAAATTTTACTGTTTCAAGATACTCCCACCTTTCCCTTTAAATTTAAGTGCCATTAAGAGGCCTCTGCCCAGAAATCGAGCAAAAGGGCGCAAAGTTCCATTTTGTTTCGCTCAAATTCAAATCTCAGTTATGACAGCTTAAGCTTGGTTTAGTTTGCAAAAGGAAACAGACGTTCATTTTAAAAATGAGCTTTTGCTACGTCGATAAGATGGAACTTATTCAACAAAAGCATTGCGGTTGTCAACCTGTCAGGTCCATTCAATAATTGGTGGCCCAGTGGTCATCGCTCATACGACGGTTGGTCAATTGACGCCGAAACGAAGTGAATGTCTACTTCCTAGTAGGGTATTATCCAGAAAAGAGTTTTTACAGAGAAATGACTGCTTAAAGGAGTTGTTTAGCCCTTGGCCTTTATTTTAATTCAAATTCCTTCTTACAAATAAAATCAACACCAACTTTTACGTTATAATTCATTAATTGTTTTAGGCGAATCGCTTTATGCGCTTTCAAGTTCAACTTTCAATTGAATTTACACATCGATTTCAGTTTGAAGGAAAGGTAAATTTTGGGTGTGTGGTGAATATGGGAAATGGTTTACAATGGTGGGACAATGGATGCTTACGCCAATTAAAGCTTAAGCGCCAAATTCAAATTTGATTTTTTTCGGCGCCAACAGGAGTACTAATCCAAAAAATTGTAGTGTTGTTTGATATAGCTGAAATTCTAGAACATGTTCAATGTTCATCCATGTTCTTCTTCAGATTAATTACCCCCACTTAATCTCCGATCTTTGAATGGGATGTCAGAGGATATTGGCGGGGGAAGACTGTTTCGGTAACCCTTCGCCTTTACCCAAAGCCAAATCGTCAACACGCATACATACAACCATAAGGCTCCCGGTTTAAAAACTCCTCTGTCCATCTTCCCTTCCCCTCACTCATGTGGTACCACAAGGGACATATCAATCTGGACTTAGTGTATCAATCTGGACTAAGTGTATCTCTCTAGACAGCCACCTAACCTTCCCAATCTGCATAGCGAGTAATTTTTGTACCTTAGAATTGTAAGCCAATGTATCAGTTAACCTATAGTTAAGGTTTTAACAAGAAGATTCCAAACTTTACAACTATATATATTACAAGAATTGCATCCAAAAAAGAACACATTCTGGACAGAGAAATGTTCTTCTAAGGCTCTTTGTTCAAAAGCCTGAATACAGACGGGACTTAAAACTTGGCACAAAAGTAGAATATATAATGAACAAATCTTGGGACGGAATTCAAGATTATCGAATATTTTTAAGAACTTATTGGTAGAGGCTTTTGAATCGTAAAGAAACGTTCTGATACGAGTCTCAAAATAGATCTTCTCGGAAGCGTCTAAAGGGTTACAAAGCTGTGACCCCATTTTATATTGAAACATTTATGCAACACCTTGTTTGATTCAGCAATTAAATAAATGCGAAAGCTTAAATAAGATGGAACAAAGCCTGTCGTTTTGTACACTAAAGATGTCGAAATGGTTTTTCACACATTTATGTTTGTTTTGCTTTTTAGTTCATTTGATTGTTTCGAAGCTTCTTGTTAAAAAATTTGGTTCATAGTGGCTTAGAGCAATTGTAAAGGGTTTTCCAATAAGAAGTGTTATTTTGGTATTCAAAGTAAAATGCCAATTTTTGAGATAAATTATCGGATGTTTATTTCATAATAAAGTAAGGTCCAATGACCGCGCCGGATGGATGATGGAGAGGCTTCTCAACAATAACTCATTTTCCGAGCCCCAGATGCGACAATTTTGCTTGTTGACGTAGCCACCGAGGTGGAAATGGGCCTCATCAGTCAAGATGATTTTTCGATGAAATTCCGGATCATTTTCATGCTTTTCAAGGACCCAATCGGCAAAGACACGACGTTGTTGATGATCGGCCGGCTTCCATTTTTAGTGATGCGTAGTTTCTACTTGTCAAATGTCAAAGAATAAAAGCTTCAAAAGTGACAGCTACCTAAATAGCGGGTCATTCACAATAACACCTCTATTGGAAAACCCTTTAGTAACAACTTTAACTAAGAATTTCGCCTTTCTTTAGTTATGGGGTGAAGGAGGTTAAGGAAAGCTACCTTTATTGAGCAGATCGGCTGCAAAATCATTTAATGAAAAGGCGATAGCCTACCTACAGCCCATGAAACTCGACTTGCATTCAAGCTTGAAAATGGAACACCTAAAGTACAAAATTAAACTGTTATTACATCATAATTATTTTTGCAAAAAAATAAGTTCGAAAAGACGGTTCCACTGAGAGTTTGCATAAATGCGTAAGTTCTGCTTGCAATTAATTCCGTGGAAATTTCGCATTAACCTTAATATTGCAAGACTGTCACACTTTTCGTGACGTGTCACATTTCTCAAACTCCACTTTAATGAAAAATAGGGTTTTCCGCTCTAAAAAAATAAACACCTCTTATCTCCTTCAACGTCGTCGCTCCCAAACACTCGCACTTTCTAATCCTATACGAATTCCATCGAAACGTTTAGATTCCATAAAGGAAAAAGAAGAGCAACCTGTGTATTTCTTAAAACCCGCAAAATTGCCACTACAACAACAAGAAAAAAAGGTTCAATTTGAATAGAGTTCAACTGCCATGTTTATTTTTTTTTATAGCGGGTGGCGGTGGCTGCTCGGCGGTACACCATATAACCAACATCAATGATTAGGTCCCGCAGTGCTCCTTATTCCGGCGCGGTACGAAGGGTATTCCGTATTCGTGTATCTTGCCAGCGCAGGACGCAATAAAACTTTATACGGCGTCAATTGCCAATTCGATTGGACAGTGTTTTGTTATGTTTTTCTTAGTGTTGTGTGCCACTCGCTTGTTTCTCTTTTTTTTAGGCCAATTTACTTTTATTGTTATTATTATGCCACGTTGGGAACAATTTTCAGCGTTTTCCTCTAGAGATTTTCACCATTTCTATGGTAGTGTTGTGACTGTTTTTTTTTTTCTTGCTGACTACAGTCGTACTAAGAGTGGATTTAAATTGTATATGTTTGTGTTTGTATACTCGTGAGGAAGAGTATCCGCAAAAACAGTTTTGTAGCTTAGCTGCTCTTGTTGGCAATTTATGACCAATTGAAGTTGGGGACGATCGTTCAGCCTGATAAAGATAAAATACCGTGCGCCTTGGTTGAATAGTGAAACGAAATGTGGTTTCACAAAATTAGAGTCCCGGTTAGGTATATGCCCGTATTTGGGGAATAGGTGATGAATTCCTTCGGTCAGGTGGGAAGACTCATCAGTTAAATGAATCAATTACTTGAATCAAATTGAGAGATGAAGAAGAGCTGGCGCCATTGTAATAGAAGTTGACTTTTCCTTGACTATCCCTGACTTTCCCTGACACAATTTTGAAGTTTTCCCTGACCATTTTTTACAAATACATTTAGCAAAAAATTATTTTATCGTAATATAGGGATGGTGTGTAATATGGTGGACAATAGCAAACCAAGCAATCATAAAGTACCATGAAATAACGCCAAGTGAAATAAGGCCAACTTTTAAAAATTGGCCTTATTTCGCTATGCAAATGTGTAATAAAGCCAACTTGCAATAGTTGGTCTTATTTCACTCCGACAAAGTGCAATAACGACAAATTGGTGTTATTGCGCTTTCAAACTATGAAATGTGTATTAGATTAGATTAATTGGCGGAGGTGGAAGCAGGTTGCCATATCACTGCGGCCACGAGTGGGCCTATTGTGATTTCCTCCCTTTATAGCTCACTCATAATACCGGACACATGAAATGTGTATGCAACCCTCTGCTTGGGTTTACTGTTGGATTATGGGGTGGGTGCAAGGTTGGTCTTATTACTCAAATTTTGTTGGCGTTATTGCGCTTTGTCGGAGTGAAATAAGACCAACTGTCGGAAGTTGGCCTTATTACACTTTTTAAAGGCGAAATAAGGCCAATTTTCAGAATTTGGTCTTATTTTACTTGGCCTTATTTCACGGCACCGTTTACAACACATCGGGTGCTTTGGTCTCTTAAGAGCCATGCGAACCATCCCCATAGCTGTCATAGAAGCAATACATATATATAAGTTTGCAACAAAATAATGAGGTAAGTCGTTTCTGAACACCCAGAACTAATGGTTTTGTTTTTCTAAATTGCAAAACTTACCAAGGACTCCATTATTCAATCCACGTTTTTCTGTAGAGATCCTTAGCCAGCAATGTGGCTCTAAAATGGAATCAGATGTATGAGCCCGTTTTCATAAACCGAACCATGGCGTCATAAGCGATAAAATAATTGATGTTTGTTCATCAACGTTTATGTACGAGTAAATAACGTGCCAACATCGAAAATTCACAATCCTTAGATTGTTTTATGTAAAAACTGTGAGTTCAGAATATTCTGATTCAGGAAAATAGCAGACTTTGCGTGACACCGATCTGAGTAAAAGGTTAGTGCCGCCGCTTTTCGAACATATTAACAAAAGATCAGTTTTCATTCGTATTAAGTTTGGCGAATGCATCTATTTAAATTTGTTGTACCAAATTGGAAAAAAGACTTTCTTCAGAAAACTGTTGAGGTCTGAAAAAAATTTTGAAATCTTCTGCTAATAACATTGTTTCCTTTATGAGGAAATCAGAAAATCTACTACCTTCAATGTATTATTTACAAAATTTAAAATTACAAATATTGTAATATTTTAACTACGATCTAGTTTCTATGGAAAAAAAACAGGAAATAATATTTGAAATACAAGTGTTTGGTACAAGCACCGGTATTGCACCGAACCCTCTCAGGCCCGTTTCCTGACTTGACTTATAACAATATAGGTTTTAAATAAATACCTTATGAACAACTTTTTGTGTGGCATAAAAAGAAGATTTTATGTGGAGCTTAAATCGATATAAATCTTATCGTACCGTCAGTGAGCTGATGTCAAAATGCCAGCCAGTGTGATCAGCTTTACACCTAAAAAAAAATTGCTGCAATTGCACAGCACGTTTTTTTTTAGAGATATGCTAGATGTTACTCTGTGATATTTAATTGACTTGTGCTCTTTTCTGCGAGTCTAGATCATTAAAGACAATATATAAGGTTAGATTTCGAGCTGTGTAGAGTTTAGGATTTGCGTCTTCCCAGAAGAGTATTTTCTGTCTGTAGAATTGTTTTTTTTAGTGTAGAAGTAGAACCGTTTAAAAGTCTTAAAACTAACGAACGCGATCCGTCACGATGAGTGATTTTGGAAACCCTATATGTAAAATATAAGATGGCGCAGTTGACTGGACAAACAACAGAATAAGAAAATAAATAAGTAAATTAATTAATTAATTAATTCACAAATAATAGACATTTGGAGAGCACATTTTTGGAGGGTCTTCTGAGTGGCTAAATCGGACTGGTCGTTGGATCACATTCAGACCCAACTTCTGTTTCAAGTATTAGCTTGAATATTTACACTGGCGCTTGGCTGTAGGATCCAAAAGCTTGCAATAGAAACGATCAGTAAATATGTATAAATCACTTAAAAGTCGATGGCGATCAACCACGTTTTTCGTGTTACATTTCAAAGAAACTGTTTTCGTTTCCAAGTCTAGCTTCTGACAAATTTGAATCCTTGAATGACATACCAGTTGTAAACATAATTCAAATCGATCCTCTAAAATCTAGATCACATTCTAAAACCCACCGGATTGGCGCCACCACAATGTCCGCTCGACATTTATCGTCCGGGGTACATACTTTAATGGACAATTCCGCAATTACGCATTCGCTGAGCTCGACTGCGCTAACCTTTGCTGCTGTTCTATCCAATTATTTAAATTTATTCCAATGGCACTAAAAAATAAGCCTTGCATTTAAAGATACAAGCACAAGCCATATGCCCTGCCCACCCTCAGCCAGCATATTGCTGATCGACACTATCATAAGGCACGTCATTCCGGCAGGCGAATTTATGCAGTTATTTGTACAACACGTACAAAAACCTATCGCTGTATTCTGTGTAACAAAGCAAAGGTAGCAAGAAAAAAAAACCTAACCCGAACAACAAAAGCAAATTGGTCCACTTTCATGTCATGTTTCAGACCCGTCCACTCAATCGCGGTGATAAATCATTTTCCGAAACATAATTCCACCGCACTCGGTAGCACTGCGTGCCGATTTCGACGCATAATGATGATGGGAATGCCTTGCGGAAACCGTGTCTCTTACGCACAGTGTCTTCACAGAGGTCCTCTTGGACGTTGTTGTCGTCGTCATCATCATCGTCGTCATCGTCGTCATCACACAATCATTCCTCGGTCGGGAGAAAACTGGAAAATTTCGTGACAGAAATTCATAACGAACACCGTGTGAACAGAACTTGTGTTCTGGAACTTGTGACGGCAGTCGACGGTAATGATGATCAACATGCTGCTGCCGCGCTTCTGTGTATCGCAACAAGTGCATCCGATTTCCACCGCAACCGCACTGTGGCAGAAAATCGCTACGCTATGTTGTGCTGGTGTGGACCCTCTCGCATATAACATCATTCCGGGCGATCGATCCTTCGCGCGTTAATCGCGTATATATTTTGATTTCCCGTTTATATCACACGTTACCACGCGAACCAAACCAGAAAACCATACACGAAAACGAAACCGAAAACCGGTACCCACACTATACAGCCCCTGCATAATATTTTGCCAACGATTAGTCCTGTTCGCCAGCAAAAAGGTCGGAAAACACAAACAATGACAGTGGCCTAACTAAACGCAGGCGATGGAGTGAGAGAGTGAGCGAGAGAGAAGACTATCGCCGCTGGAATTCGAGTTACACGCAGTCTGGAAATTCTTGTGATATGCGCGCGCATAAATTTTTTAAATTCACAAGCAGGAGATGCCTTCTCCTTGCGCGCAAGCGGCACACACAACGAGGAAACGCGCATTACCAGGCCCACAATGCTACTTCAATGTTGCTTCCCTCTGATCGGTGATCGCTGATCGCCTACCACCGTTGAAAGGAATCTGAATTTGAAATGAGCCTAACGAAGGTGCTGGCTGCTGGACCAGGCGGAGTGCTGGGAGAGCTGCCTTCGACAAAACATGTCTGCAATGCACTTGCTAATTAAATTCGAATAAAACTAATCGATTAAGTTCGCAGTGTGGCGCAGTAGAGGGGTGGGCTGTCATCGGCGAACCCCAGTCCCCAATGTCGACCAACATTGATGATCGATCGATTATTGGTCATTGTTGATCTTGCTGATTGGGATGATGATAATTGCCGCCGACGACATATTGATCAGGAGACGAAACGTGCCAATCCGCAGTAAGAAGCTAATTTCGTCTCCTTTTGCAAGGGACGCGTCCACTGAATTCGGCGAGTAACGCCACATTCTTGGGACTACTTTTTCTGCTCTTATCTCGAATTTATAATCCCCCCCTATAACCGAGATGGGATTCTTAATGAGACGTGGGAACTCAAAGTGCTGGAATTCAGTTACCGGTGAGTGGACAAGCCAGTGGAATGATGTAGCTCACGAATGGTTGTGCATAGCGATAGCGATCGGGACAGAGCATAGCGATGGTGTTTTCGAGGCTTCATTGCTTTCATCAGGCAGTGGAAGTGCAGGGGGCTCTCTAATTGCTTATTATCATATCAATAGGATTTTTGGAAGAACATTTGCAAGTTGGGGGCAGCTTTTGTGGGTCTATCTAAAACAGGACTTTTTCAATTCACAGAAATTCATTCATTTTAAGGAGTCGGTATTGCAAATTCTTTACAATAGGAGGGTCCACTGACGCCACTACTTCGATCATGGTGGCTTAGAGACATATTTTGAAACTAATATTGGCCAATGTCAGTATAGGCATTTGAAAATAGGCAAGTTGCACAACTGTTTTTTACAAATCTTCTTACCGACGAAGCTTCTTTTGAAACTAAATGCAGTGTCTGCAACCCTCTTTAGAAATAATACCAAGTTCGTCCCCTGTAAGCAATCCTCTGAAATAACTTGACAAATCTAAGGCCTACCTATATAAAGCTGACATTTGAAACGCAGGTAGATCTTCCCGCCAAGGACTGATAAAATATAAAATATTAGTTTCTCAAACAGTTTGCCATTTTTGTTCTGGAGCTTTGTTGGATATTCAGGTAGATCCCTAAAATCTGCCAGGGATGTTAAAAAAAAATTATTAAAACTGATGGGGTTTGAATGTCCATTCGAAAGCTACTGGATGGATTGCACTGAAATTTGTTTTGAATATTTTAGGCGATGTGATTCAGTACTGCATCTACTTTTTAAATCTTAAACAATTCTTAACCAATCAGAAGAACAAGTATGCGATGTCTGATGTGCATTTGAATGAAATTAACAACGACAATATTTCCCCAAAGGGCCAAAGGGAAGTGCAGGGCTTCTATACCAGGTTTTCAGTAGAAACGAAGTTTAACTAAAATCGATTTTTTTCAAGTTTAACGAAAACCTGCTACTCACTTACTCACGTAATCTTAAAGCGTAAAATGTTTAATTTTTTTGGGAATCCTTTTAGAAAAACGTAGTCCTCAAGAGTCCTCGGAATAAAGACGATGAGTCACGGAGACTTTTAAAGCACTGTTCACCCAACCATTGATAGTGGCAAAGGAAAAACCAAAAGTCACACAATAAAATAAATAAAATACTTAAAGCCCTTTTTTAATTGTTGTTTTACCACTACTCCTCGTTGTCATTGCTCATTGGACACTTGACTTGTGAAGATTTTATAGACAAGGACGATTCTGAATTTGTTTATTTTGTCTTTAAAATTGTGTAGAGTACCACTCGCAATTTTGTAGCTTGGGAAACATTTTGCTAGGTCTTTTGTTGCGACAAATTCTTTTATATGAAGAAAAAGGTTTACTTTCTTGAATTCATTGTTGGCACTGTTGGCTTCCAAAGGATTTTTTGTACAACATTTATATGTCATCCGAGGCTACGAGCAGACTTTAAAGTGTGCGTTCGGGGTTTTTGAGCGACTTCTAAGAGGATTCACAAAAAACAGAATGTCTATTCAATCAATTATATTACCGCATCGTCATTATATTTTTTAACACTATAATTTGTAATTTTGTGAATGAACTATCGGACCAACTATTGCTAGGTTTGAACACACTCATCTAAATAAACGAACTGCGTTTACCCGAATTGCGATGCTGTGTCTATATTTTGCTATATGAGAGGTGCCACACCCCTTTAGAAATTTAATTTCATTTGACTAAAGAAATTAATTTTATAAACATTCGAGAGCACAGGCTGAATTTTTACACAAAGATGATTTTTTTGGTATTGAGAAATCCAAGCCATGCAGTGAGAATGCCTTTTCATACTGAAAACTGAAAATTCTCACTTGGATTTACTTGGTTTAAGTCTTTTACCTGAATTTTTTCACTTAAGTTATTAACATAAATTTCGCGCCGCGAACAAAGTTTCAGGTTGAGCTAGTACTTAACGTATAAATGTCAAGGAATACGCAAAAATTGCAGCACGGTTTGAAAGTTATCCGAGATCGATCAGCTTAAAAAAACAAGCCTTAGAGTTATGAAAACGAAAAAAGCAACGAATCAGATTATGACACCATTAGTTGGTCGTATTTCAGTATAACTTGCCGTAGTAACGAAACAGAGTCAGGCGACTTTCAGTCGTTGAACGACCACGGTTTCTCGACAAAAAAAGTTTTTTTTTTTTATTTTGACTAAAGGTACTCACTGCTAGTGAAATTGACCACAAAATAATACAAATAAAGCGGATGTGGGTATATGTACATCTACATCCTTTATAATGGGTCACGCTGGCATGCAAAATACCGGACAAAATTAACAAAATCGGTTGCTACTCTGGCGTCCAACAGAGATTTCAACTTAGTTGAAAAAATTAAAAACCCATTTTCCTGGTCTTCGATGAAGTCAACTCAGAATAAGTAAAACACTCGCTCCAAAAGATTGACCCCCAAAAATAAGCTCAAAGCACAAATTCCACTAATCGATACCATACACCCAACAAATCGAAGACAAACCCCCAATTTAATTTATTTCAGGACTTGCTTCGATAATATTAAATTAGAGAACAAGGAAATAAAATACAAGGTCACACAAACTCAAAATTTATCCTTAAAATCAAAAACCATTTATCTTACTCCTTGCAGAACAAACGACACAGCCAGGCTGCTGCTGCTGCTGATCAATATCCACGACCTCGGAATCATCCCGCACATCGTAGACACCTTTGGTAAGTTAACCCAACAATCTATATGTATATTTATTCGAAAATCCTTTGAAATTTTTCGCCTACATACGTACCACCTCTGTATTCAATTTGTTAACTTTTGCGTGCACAGACGTCTTCAATTTGTCTTTCAATAAACTAGATTCACCGACACCGACGAACCTTGAAGTTTTTTTTCTCGCGCTAATCTAATTAGTGCCACTGGTACGTATAGGGTATACCTACCGTCGAAAAGACGAAGTCACGTCGTTTGTCAGCAGCGACAAACATGAAAGCCAATCGGGTGTGAAAAGCCGTCATTCCATTTACTCCGAGATAAGAATATTTTCCACAAACCCAACATGCTAGCGTGTATAGAGAGGGACATTTTCGCACACATCACGTATCTAACCTACGCCAAGTATGCCCGCTTCTTCCTTCGCCCCTCCAGATATCGTGTGTACTATCTCAAATGGCAGTGGATCCTTTGGACACAAACCATGAAGGATGTTAATGGGCCAAAAGTTCTACAATGTGTATGGGGTTGGACTGCGCCCGGAGTTTCTTTTATATGAGCGCTGATGGTGTCCATATGTGGCCCACAACTTACATTTAAGACCATTACGGACACCCCTAATGGAATTCATAGATTTACCCTAGTTTACTTCACATCGACCAACAGACACAACGTTGTGGGCACAATACTGTATCTTTGCGAATTATCACCTGACAATGCAATTCGTTCCAGTCGACTGCGTAAACAATCTCTTACCCATCGGTCGGGAGAGCGGGACGCATCACGCATCCATATAAAAGCCATTCGGTATAGTGCCGATGACGACCCCCAAAGATAATATTTCGCCGCAGCCACACATGAACCCATTAGATCCTGCATATGAGCAGTGACAATGAAACCAAATTGCAAAGGCGGAAATCGTTGTCGGTAATTAAAAATAGACTCGCAATCGGACTTGGACGCGGGCGGAAGTGCGCACACACAAAAGTGATAGGCGCGCAACGAAGGTGGCAATGGCACCCGTTGCTACTGCCCTGACAATTCAAAAGCGAAGCCGAAAAGACGATCGATAAATTGTGATATCTTCGCGTTTGGACAATCGCGATGCTGGAGGCTGGTTGGCCGTGCGCATGCGGACACACAGCGCATAGGCACAGTCTCCGCCAGTGATGAGTGCGCTGCCCTAGACTCCTTTGCCATCCAGCCGCGCTTGTTGTTGGCGCGATCTTTGAGCGTCATTTCAATGAAGTGATAATTTCTGCTCGTGCTCGTGCACGGCATGCCAATTTGTAAGATTGCCCAATTGACACGAGAACGAGCGCCTGGTGTGGTCTCTCTCGGTGCGAAAGATAGTATGGCAAAGGAAAAGGCGGATGGGCACAGTAGCAACGAGATGGCGATGCTGTCGGTTGCATTTCAGCATTCGTGATTGTAGCAGACGGCAGATGTCATCCGAGAGTGTGACACCGCAGCAGGGTTGAAGTTTGTTTTCGCACAACATTTGACACGTATGCTGACTAAGTCTGGAAATGATTTATCGCTGCCATTGCCACTAATGAGTAATGATCAGTCACCTTAACAGCCAAAATGGCAACCGCAACATTGTACGCCTTCAGAATGCCTGACACCTCTATAACGCACGACAGCAGCAAAACAAATTTACGTCTTTTAGCTGTCGCGATGCCAATTATAATTCGGTGCACGCATGCACTCGCGTTCAGAATTATGACAACTGCGCGCGCTGGCGACACATAGAAAGGGTCCGCTGATGGTCCGTTTCCAACCGAACGCCCATTTATTTCAGTCACGATCCGCGTTCATCTACTGGCGTACATTAGAACCCGGAAATCGCAAAGCTGTTGCACCTCCTTCCGTTATAGCACACTGAACAAAACTACAACTATCGGGAAATAACCAAAAACTAAGCCACGACGCACGTGACGCAAATCGTAACTTGGCCACCGGGCCTGAGTCCGTTCTCTCTGTCCCAAGTGCGACGTAGCCATATGGACACAATTAACAATTCATATGCGCGATAGATAGAGATGCCATCGCATCCATACGGAGCGCTTTAATGACATCACATGTATACTGCGTATATATATACTCGAGTGAGTGCAGTTGGTAGCTCTTCACACGCTGCGAATCGACGCAATGACAATGGAATTTGTTGCAATTTTCATTCTGCGAATTTTTCCAATTATTATCGAATCGGTAATTGAGATGGCTACCCCGCAGTGTCTCCCCTGAGGTGGTGGACTACATCTAATGAGATCTCTGCGGTCCGCGACCGAGATGGACGTGTTAAACAATTTTTCTTGTTTTTCTGTTCTGTTCGGTAGTTGAGCTCGCCGCATCCGTCACTGGGTCTGTGGGATCAAACGATTGATCTGTCCTCGGCGCGATCGCCGACGTATACGCAGGCGATTCTCGTAAATGAGCTGCGCGCGACACCGCACAGTAGTGATAAACAATCACCGATGAGAGCACACCGATAGAAGTCAACACACTCGCTGTGAGACGTGCTGATGCTGATAGGCTTGTTGCTATATTGATTTCGATCCCGGGAATAGCTATAGAATCGGATATTGTACGAGCCAGATACATCCACTATCCAGCAGGCAAACTGTTGCTGCTGTACTCGAATCTACGAGTATATGCGGCCAACATAATCAAGTAACTGCGAGTCTTTTTCTATGGATGCGTGGTTTATCTTCTCGGAATACGAAATGCGGATGCTGCCAGATGCGCGGGATATTCGCGTAAAAGCATCTAGGTTGTGGAAACTTGAAATAATGGGACGCGCGCATTTATAAACGTGGGAAATGCTAGCAATATTGTTCCATTGTGTTTACTGTTTTTAGTTATGCGTTTCCAATGTGGAAAGCCTTAACCCTAACCTTGATCATCATCGTGGATGCATCAGATGGGGGCATCGCTAAGGAGGTGGGCACATTGGCTTCGATCTTAATAGTGGCTGATGGGCAACTTCAATCAGTGGCGCGGCGAGATTTTAGTGGACGAAATGTTCAAATTTAGTGGGAACTAGTTATTGTTATCTGGATCAGATATTTGCAGCTTTTGATCAAGGAATGACTTTAACATCCAACTATAAGCTTTTTTCTTTCACCTGAAGGAAGATGGCGATGATTGCATTTAGACCGTCAACTCGGTATGGAAATTTTATCACAATGATAGAAATATCGATGAAATTTGCACTTTCTTTGTGGGATTTCGCTGATTTTGCCTTCGACCTCTTGGAACTGCCAAATTGCAGCTTTTTGACAATAAATCTCGACACTAGATGTAGATTCTAAGGTTTGATCATTTTGTTACTCCATAAATCGAATTTTAAAAATGGTTAACGTCACTATTCTCAAAATATTTTCAACAACAGTTTGGTACTTGGGGTTCTTATAAAACAAACCAAGTATCAAAAGTTTCAACAACTCACAAGTGATACCCAAATGACAGCACTGCACTAACTGACAACGGGCGGAGAATCTGTCACTTGAAAGAAATGTTTTGATGTGATGATATTGCGACAACAGTGGTGACGGGTGATTTCCATTTATTGGTATTGCAAGGTGATCACGAATAATATGGTAGCATTTGGCGTTATAAAATGTCATCCATCTCATAGTTCTTTGTGTCAAAAACAAGTGACGTTTGTCAACCTATCACATTGACAGCCTAACTCTTTTGGGTTTTTTTATAGGTCTACTGAGCTCACACAAACGCATCACTATTTTTTTTAATATTTATTGCTTTCGATGTTAAGTACATAGACGTCAATTTTGCAAATATCTGTTCTTGAATTGTCGCTGTCAATTTAGGTACTAGTATTAGCGATGATTATCGTGGAAGTTACAAAGAACGATAATTTATTTCGAAATCGAAGCAAAAGATGGACAACACGAACGTAGCACTGACTTTATGCGTACGCATTTTGACGTTGTTCTAATAAATGGAGTAGAGCAGAGCCTGATCTGTCAAAAATAGCCGATGTTTCTTTTTGCATTCAGAGCGCACTCTATGAGCTCACACACAATAAGTTAAGTGCGCAGAGTGAGCATAGTATATTTTGACAGCTAAGCATATAATTGTTGACAGGGAACGACCAAATCCATACAGAAAATAAAAGCAGATTCGGGACGTTGTTGGATGTGTTTCAGTTTTTATTTGTAAAGCGCCCTCATTTCAACATTTCTTTGAATAGGAGAATGTCGTGTCTTAGTACTCTGTTGACGTTTCTATTGTATGTCTGTTTAAAAAGCAATATGAATGACTCAAGAAGTTTTCGCGTTAAGGGGAAGTTAAGTCCAGGTAAATCTGGTCAACTAGATTTATAAAAGAAACAGGTCATAAAATATACGAATAGTGTTAAATAAAATCCACTTTTAGGTTATTCATCTGATACGGCAGTATATTACTCGTATGTCAAATAACAAAGTGAGGTTTTATAAGTTGAAGCTCTCACTAACTGTCAATTGTCGCAAGTTCTAGTTAGAGAGTTATAAGCGCATACTCCCACACTTTACAAGATTTTTGAGTACAAGGCATTAACCTGAATGAGTTTTTGTTCCAACCGTTTTCGAAATACGTACAAATATTAAAAGTATATCTACTGTTATTCGATTTTTTTGTTGCAAAAAACGAAGTATGTAGTCATGTTACGAGTAACCTCACCTACTTAAGCTTAAATATCCAATTTGGAATGAAAACTTTGCATGGGAAACACCATTAATTTTGAGATTACCTTGCAAAAAAAAAACACCTCGAACTGTAGGCCCACAAACATCAAATCCTATATTTGAACCAAATTAGGGCAGCCGTTTAAGCCTTACAGCAATATTATGGCAATCAAATATCAACACGATATTTGATAATAATTGATACGTATCAACAAAATGAATGAATCGGTATTATGGTTATCAACATAGCAACATTTTTGATGAATTGTGTTAGATTTAAGATCTATTGTGAATAGTTTTATCGATAAACTTGGTTTTACGGTAGTCAAAAAAGTTGATATTCATCAAATTTTCTATCAACCACAAATTTCTTGTTGATACGTATCAAATATTCAGGCGGTTAAAATATTCTTTTAACATCAAATAATAAAATTTAGTTTCTTATTTTTATTGTTAAAAAAAAAACGACTTTAGACCGAAATGTAATCGGTAGTTTTTGATTTTAAATGGATTATGATGAAGTATGTAGTTTGGTTTGGTTGTTGTATGTCATACAAATTAGAAACGTCAAACTTCAAACCAGAACCCATTCTCAATGATTATTTGATTAGCATTCACAATGGGGTAAAAACTATCAATTGATACTCATAATACCAAAATATCTATGAATTGATAGCTGTTATCAAGTATCAAATAAATGATATTCGATAGCCATAAAAGGGATGTTAGACAGACACACGGCTAGAATTTCGCGACAAACTTTTTTGAGTTTCTCTATCATCGTAATTGATGAAAAAAAAACTTGAGTTAGGAAATTATATTATATCTTTCTCTTACTACGTATTCGAGAAAGTTAAAAACTATGGACTAAAAATAAATTGAACAACTGATGATATGGTGTATTTTTGTAGTCAAATTAGAGCTAGTGCTTGAATGTTTTTTTACAAATTAATAAGCTCACTTAAAGCCTTTGATTCGGTCTCGAGTTTCTCTTAGCGCCCTCTTTTAAACAAACAAAGAAAACACGACTTTTGAAAATGGGGCTAAATTTAAATGTGAGTTCGCACTGAAGATGTAATTGGATGTTGTCAAAAGCGAGAAGAACAGACATCTACTGTCATAAAGTCCTACGTAATATAGAGTCGAACTATAATACAGCAAATAAGCCGTTAACAGGCAGACCAACGTCACTAAAAGCTTCCTTCGATTCTAAGTAGAACCCAACTTAGAAGCAACTGTAGATATAGTATTACTTGAATACAAGACGTGTTTAGGGTTGTCCACAAACCTAGTTTGGTGTAAATATGCGTTTTGTGAATTTTTACATTTTTGGAGTAATGGTTTGTGCATTGCAATCTGTGGCAATAAGTTGAAGTAGCTTATGTCGACATAAGCCATATTCGAGTTTTTTACATTACGAAGTTCTCGTTTTCCTTAGCTTTCTTTTAGGCCAGGTCCCATCACTCTACAACAATTAAGAACCGTTAAATATGGAGAAAACTGAACAGCTTTAATTTACTTGGACTATGTAATACAATAGATTTGAAAAAATTAAGATAAATTTCTTTTGCTCACACTGAAAAACTACCAAAATTGACATAAGCTACTTCAACTTATTGCCACAGGTCATAATAACCGCAATACGGTTGGAAGAAAATGCAAGTCCCGATTTGCTTTGTGATAAAAGAGAAACTCGATTCATTTGTAAAGTGTGCATATGCTATGCGAATCTAAGCTCAATATAAATACTTTGCACACAATAAACCTATGAAGCAACATTTCAGCTTCTATCAGATAAATTATCAGATAATGTCTGATAAGAGCTGAGTTTTAGCATAAGAGGCCCATGGATCGATACACGGTAGACGCAACGCCTCAGAAAGTACCGTTATGGACTACTTATTGAGATGTCTCAGGTTCGATACCCCCACAGAAACACTGAAATCCCATAGGTATTTTGCCATTGCCCTACCTGTCAAGAGTGTATGACAAATTTCCCCAAAACACTAATAAAATAAACCGTTCGGGCTTAGAATAAAATTGTAGTTCTCTTCTTTTTGTCCCAAATATAAGATTACACTAACAGACAAATGTTTATAAAGAAACTAGGTCCAGGGTCCCATTGGGACCTGTTGCATAACTATTTAACTTTGTATGGATCCATTCAAGTTGCGAGTCGATTTTTGACTAAAACCACTCATCGGTTAAATATAACACTTCCACATAAGTTTTGCTTAAAGCAATGGAAAACTTTGTAACGATTTTCAACAGAATTTTGTCAAGATCTTGATATATATACCGAACCGCATTTTTCATCAGTAAGTGAAACATTTGTGAATGAAATACAGACGGATAATATAAACGATGTCGACCCCTGATCTGAAGAATTTACAAGGAAATTCCATCAGGTATATTCTTGCACGTGTAATGTTCAAGCCTGAGCTTTAAAATTTACTAAATATATCCGCACTTTTTCGGACATCAAAATAGTTTCTCCAAATTTATGACGAGATTTTGATGAAAGGTAAAAATTGACTAAGGAGTAACAAAGTTTCTCGCTTAAATTGGGCAGTCACCCTCGACCAATTATTGGTGGAAGCGCACAATTTTTTGAATTGATTTCTTATTTTGAAAGACCGACAAATTGGTCAACCAAGGCTTAAGTTTGGCATAGAACTATTTTAAACATTTCAATTCTGACTGTTAAATTCCTTTTTGAAGGACTTAACTGTTTTCCCCGGTTCAGTGTTCTTGTTAAATAAGTTCGCAACTATGTTTCACCGAAGTTTTTGGACAGATTTTTGCCAAACCTTCTAAAAAAAAATTAGGAAAATGTCACGTGGACGAGTTGTCTCATCTGTGACGGGGCATTTTGACAGCTTTCTTGTTGTAAGATGGATCAGCTGTTTAAGCTGTCCGTCAACCAAAATTTCACACACTTCTGAAAACTACAATCCCTACCATTTCGATGGGAACAAACTCGGATTCCGGCCAACCTTAACTTAAATCCGATTCAAGGAGACAGAATTTGAACTTCCGTCCAAAGAAAGAAATTACCTCACAAGCAAGTTAAAGGCTCATAGCTTTCAATGAAGTCAATTTGTTTCCATTTTCTGTTTTTAATGACACTTGAATTATCATTCTTTGTATTGTAACTACTGCCCGCCTTCGGACTGCTTTTCGTTATCTTTTCAACGTCTTCTCCCTCGCGTCTCCTAATGTCTATTTAAATTGTGTTAACCAACTCAAGCGTATCGGAAAACAATAAAACCAGTGAATTAAGCAACAATCAAACAAAATATAAACTCACTCTAATGAAATTACGGATCGAGTGCTTGACGCCAACTCACGGATTGTTACATGAATCAATCATCTGCCCCGACCCACACACAAGATCACATACGCCCCTATGTGTTTTTTTGTGTACAGCAATCTGATCATGATCGCGCAGATCAAGCTGGAGCGTTGATCACTTTGATGGCCTCCCGTCGGTCGCAGAGAAAGTATATTGTATACGAGATGGAGACCGGGGTGAGACGCCAGACGTTAAATGGCAGCAATTTGTCAATTTTGCCGAGTGTCTCATACATCACCACCCCGAAGCGCGCGTTCAGGTTAAAATTACACAAACAGACACACTCTCGATCGATAAATTGAGCTCAGTTATCGGGGAATAATAATTTATCATCGCAATCTTGACGATGGCGGTGGTCCCCGACAATCTAGCGATCTGCGTGCCGTGAATACGACAAATCGATCTGCACATGCACCGGCTCTCTGACGACCGACGACAATGACGACGACAATCATTCATTAAAAGCAATTTAACTCGATTTGAGTGAGGCAAAAGTGATTGCGCGACGATCGATAATTGGGCATGCAAATCAGAGAGACACCAAGATCGATGCCATAAATGCACGCTAGTTCGTGTAATTGAGTCGTTTGAGCGCTAATCAAATCGCGATTCGAGCTCAGCACCTAAGTGAGCGATAATGATTTTACACGCTTTTCACACATCGTCGTCGTCATCAAATGCATTGTTGTGGTTCCGCCTCCTCTGGTACGATCGATATCGCCCGCCTTTGCACCTCAGCTGCAGAGATTCTGCATACAAGACGACGAGTTCGACGTCGCCGATGTGTCATGTCAGTGTCAATTGGAGGAATTTCTGCGTAAATCTGGGAACGGGCATGTCCCCCTGCTCCTTGTGCTAGCAACAACGCCAAGTCCACGCTAGTATGTGCGACCATTAAAAGGTTGTCCGGTGTAAGTGCGCGTGAAAACATCGACTGCGGACACGATGTGCTGTGTGCTCTGTGCTGTGTGCTGTGTGCAGTGCCTTGCAATCTAAACGAGTCATTTAACACGAACACTGGCTTCCCGAGTTCCCATGGTGCTGAGAGCAAGCGGTTTGGTTTGTTAACACCGCGCACCTCGTCATAAAAGGGCTTCCTAATGCCAAAAAAAAAAACACACACACACTGTTGCCGAACCGAAGCTCACCTCACCAGACGGCGAATCGACGACGAGGAGTCACTCAGTCAGACTCACTGATGGCCTGCCGCAGCCATATGGCATCGGTGTGTTGCGTTGCGTCTTCTTCGTCATAGCAGTCAGACTGTTCGGTGACTGCGAGCAAGCTTCCTAATAAGGGTGGCACATGTTAAGTGCGGAAGCCATAACTGCGTTATAGATGCACGCAAATCGCTCGAATTTGATTTCAATCGTGAATTTCTGGTGCAAACTTTGCACTCCCCACACCAGGACCTGCCGATTCGGGTGGTGTGGGTGTCAAAATTCAATTTAACCTCACATGCGGTCGGGCCAGCTCTAACGAGAACGAAGAAAGAAAAACTCGATAAAAAGTGTAAAAAATAAATAAATAAAAAAAACAACAATTTCGTTGGACAGTCGGATACCATTGAGACGTGTATCAAGTGGTCGGCCGATCGTGGCGAATGGCAGCAATTGGGATTATGTGTCATGGCAGAGGTTCTCTTTGGAAAATTGTTCAACATTGCTGTCTCCGTCGTCGTGAATTTCGCAACCAAATAAGCGCACACAAAAACCACTGCTGGTGCTGGTGGTGGTACCTGGAAACGCAAACAATCTCTTCGGCTTGGTTGACTTCTTTTGAGGTCCTCATTGTTCTGTTTGCACCACGAATGAGATCATATACAGCGCAACCTGAGACGGCGCATTTAACAGTGAGCCCAAATTTTGTGGGTTATTATGTTAGCCCAGTAGACGATGTCACGTGCGCGGTTTAAGGTCCGACAATTACCTCACCACAGATTGAGAAAGAGCCGCACGGAATCGGAATCGGAATCTCCTTTTTCATTTCTATAGAATGCGATCTCTGCCTTGACATGCGGCTGACGGTGGCGGTGCAATTTAAATTGATATATGAATAGAATTTGTTGGGATTCTACATTTATTCATTCAGAGTATTTCACTTTTTATTTTTCCAATCGAAAGAACCTTCAGTGGTGACATAAATTTTCCAAATGTGTTAGATTCAGAGTCGCCTTGCATTGTTGCAAACATTTTTTTCCGTAGTTTCTTCAGAGTTAATATAATTACTTTGGAATGCTGTTCGCAAATATCGAATTCTGATACGAGTACGAGTATGTCTTCAGGTTTTAGAAACCTGAGGGACATGCTAAATTGTTTTCTTTTGTCAAGAGTGTGACTAGGAAAACAACAATTGATTTGCTTTCGAAAAGGTAAGGTTTGATTAGGCTGCTGTCTTCAAAGAAACACTTAGACCAAAATTGCAGGTCCAGGGTGATACCGGTCGAATAGAGAATGGGAAAGCGCACATTTGTTGATTTCAATTGCAGATCAAAGGGAAGTTTACCTGAGACTCAATTTGTGGTTGTTTGACATTTGCAATGCGTAGTTTTGTAGTTTTATGGGTTTCACTTAAAATTTCAGAATCAACTCATTTCTTTCATCTAATTACCAGCCATTTCAAGAGCCATTTTCAATGTTCACTTAATATTTATTAAGGGTCACAAAAGTGACTGACAAATATCGGCATTGAATGATCCTAAAATTAAAGGCAGGCACCAAACGTACCAGAAAGAAACTCACACAAAATGGTTGAGAGAAGACTGGTCTACGGACCGCGTAAAGCCTTGAAGAACATTTGGCAGGAACTTGTTAAAAAGTATATCTTGTTACATTTTCTATTCCTCATTAAAGAAATTTTAGAAAGCTAAGGAAATATTTAAACCTAGGTACTTTGTTAACTTAAAAAGTGGACACCGTTTTTCGCACCACCCTGTGCTAATGAGGTGTTTTTTTTTTTTATTTTTCTGCAGCTTCACTAGTGAAAGTGGTATAGGTATTAGGAACACGCCGGAATCGAATTATATAGAACGAGTGCATACACAGGTTTTTTATTAAGAGTTATCATTTCGATAAAAACCAGATGCCCCGAAAAGTGGGTGTCGCAAAAACGTTGTATAAGACTTACTAAAAAGGGCAGTCTCAACATTTTTCTTTAAAGAACACAACTATGGTTTTTATAGTCTATTTTTTTGACAGATGACAGTGGATTTAATCGCAATTAATGTTTCTGAATAAGTGACGTGCGTTTGCGCATGTCTAAGTCTGGAAGAGTGCTGTGAATGAATAGGCGGTTATTACATTTCCACCTGTTTGATACCCCATAATCCTGATACCCAATACCCAAATTAGGGGTGGATCTAACCAAATGCCTTTGTCTTTGTGCATTTTTAAAGAACTAAATGAAAAAAAGTTGAGTCCAAAACGGCTCTAAAAAGCTGGCTTTTAAATGGTTGAGTTGATCGAAAATAATACCTTTTTCTTAGACATTTATTAAGCAACCGTCTATTTAAAAGTTTCGTTTTAAACTAACATTTTGAATTCATATTTAATAAGAAATATTTTATGACGCATTGATGACAGTAATCAGAGCTACCGTTGAGGAACATCAAAAAGTCGCAAGGAAAAGTACAAACTTCAAGTAAAAATACATTTTCCTCTACCCCATACAGCGGAGCTCCAAAATTAAGTGCAGATTAAAGCAGTTTCCATTTGTATTTGGCGTCTGGAAACAATTTTCAAATATTTAATAATAATATTTAATATTTAATCCTCGCACAAACGAAATAAATTCTGTTATTGTTATTTCTATTTCAAACGAATTGTGCTTTCTTTAAACCTGATTCAAGGCTCTACAGAAAACGTAAAAGTTTGAAAGGATTGGTGTACACTTTATGATTTGTGTGTAATGTGGGCTATGTGTCTTTCTAACCCCGAAACTAGCAATGAACTAAAATGAGCAAATTTCAACAGTCCCAATTTCCGACCCTCTCGATTCACATAATACTCTACCTCTATGAATCTTTCTCCATTTAGCATGGGCACTTCTTTTTCTTTTATAAGAATCGTAAACTATGTAATCACATTCAAATTATGAGCCTAGTAATCTGTGGTAGCCAAAAAGTGGAAGCCATTTCTCTACCAATTTTCTGAAACTGTGGCTTGATATTTCGAAAGCATTTGACAGCGTTTGACATCAGTCCGTTTTGTAGACTCGTCTGTTCTTCATGGGACTGGAAACCATCTTTATTGATATTCAATTCAAGTTGGACGGTTTCATGTCTGCAATTCACAATGTATAAATGCTGGTACGAATCGAAAACTGGACATTTTTTTAGCTTGCACTTGTAATAGCTATTTTCTGTTCCGTATTCGGAGCTCATTTTCAATGAAAAGAAAAGAATCTTAAAAATACGTTCATTTATGTATTTATTTTTTCTTGTGTCAATAAAATTTCCTTGATAAGAATGAACAACCCTCAGAATTTCACTGTTCCAAAAACAATCACTTACGGAGTCTGTCGACGAATTCTAAGTGTTGTTCAAAATAGCTATAACTCTAACCAAAATCTTTGAAATTCCTTTTTTGGGGGGATTGGTAGGGACCTGCAATTGTATCCTAAGACTGAAAGTCTAATCGAAAAGCTCTTTCATTACAGTAACATCTCTCTGATGTGTGTCAGACGTTCGCTTGAGGTGGCACAATGGAAAATACCTCAAGATGTAATTTGTGTTTTCCGGAAATATCGAGCCTTCAAACCATTGTCTTTACATATATTAAAATGAATGTTCCATAAAACGTGCCTGTTTTATGAGCGTAACCTCAGCCGTTCGAGTCGTTCAGAAGCTCCACGATTACGATAAGATAAGTCATATAAATATTTTCAACGATTTTCGATTTTATATCAAAAAAACGCGAGAATGAACTTACGTTTTCATAGAATAGTAGAAAAATAATTTGTATATGAGTTCTGAATTGGGGTAGCTGAAATTCATGTGTCAATTGTCAATGTCATGACAGTTCTACTCATACGAAAACTCCACAGAAGATTATTTGGGGTATTCAAATGCCCATATTTGTTTTTCAGTTGATAAGCCCTACAAGTATACATGTATTTGGATTTGGATTTGGATGATCGAATTTCTGACTGACGATGACATAAGTGTCAATACTTAATTTGAACAAATTTGCGTCATACTACCATTGTATTAGCAATCGGGTTCATTAAACTTGCAATATGGTTAAATTTATCTGAAAAAAAAATGGATCTTCAGAGGTTATTGTTCACGACCCGCAGTATAATATCACCTTTAATCGCAGATCGGTTAAACTGCATAAAAGTGGGTACCTACTCAAAAAGTACTTTGATATCATGATAAAATCAAGAAATGAATATAAATTTGGTGGAGTCATCAAATGAGGGAACATTTTGGGACAATCCTTGTCCAAAGATTCGTAAGGAAACTATGGTTCCGAGTCTCAGTAAGCAATGAGCAAACAGTGCGTCTAAAGCAGATGGGTCGTCTACTGATGAAAGCATTTGGTCGAAAGAAACAAACGATAACAATCATTGGCGCGAACCGCATTTTTGTAGTAGAGGGTATACTAGATGCTCAATCATTTGATGACAAAAAGAGTCTACTCAGTAGTAAAATGTGTGGTTCATTAAAAGTGGTCACTGTTACGTTCTATTATTTATGGGTTATTGTTTGATGTCCTGCTATTGAAGTTTGCAATTCCGAGTACACAAATACAATTTGCTCACTCTGGAATCTAGTTTTTTCGTGATTGAAACTATAATAGAGGTAGAGCAAAAGCGTAAGAATAACGAAATACAAAACAACGGAAGCATTGGCATAGGCTGCCGCCTTGACAGCTATATACTCGTAGTTTGTTGTCCAAATGAGCGAGTTTTCATTGAGCTAGTTCTGTGATTAACTCCCTGGGTAGTAGTTTTACAAAAACTCCCACTACTCCGCTCGGCAGGGACCACGTAAAACTAATTTATGTTGGCTGCGTGGGATGTGGAGATACGTCCGATATCTACTCAGAAACAAATTTACGAGGACTGGCATTCTGACATTGATTGCATTTTAATTGTGGATAATTCACCGATGCTGTCCGCCGAGTCTCTCTAAATAAATTTCTGCAAGCATGTCTCGTTATTACTACGATAAATAATTTCAATTGAGAAGCTCACTGATGTTTCTATATTTACTTTGCATGAGGGTGGAGTGGATCCTAGCCACATCCAGATCCAGCAACAGTTCACATAAAATTCCCGCAGCGACAGGTTAAAGAATGCAGCATCCTTTTAAAACCTTTTTGTTCTTTCTCTGCGTTGAAATGATTTTCCCTCCAATTCAAGTTCTTCTTCGGCGGCCTCTTTCCCCTTTTTGTGCGTATGCCTGTATTAGCGCGGCACGAGACAAAAACCTCAAGGAATTCCTACCGCATAGCCAGAGAGGCAATTAAAGAACCACATCCCGGAGAGCGAGAGATTAAAAACAAAGCAACAAATGAAACACACAAAAAACAACGAATAAATACGAACAGAAAAAAGAAAATCCTGCTGCAGGAGTCAAAGACGAAGAAATCTCTGAAATGCTAGATCGATGTAAGCTTTTGTTGCGGTACGTGGGTACTCTCTTTGGAACAATATTCAATGGACGGAGAATATGGGCATTCGAATGCCGCAAATAGCTTCTAGAGGACATTTTGTTCTCTTATTACGGCTAACTAAGTTAAGGGTTGCTACTTGCTACTTTGCGGTGACCCGCACCCGACTCGAACCGCATTCAAATTGCAATTGGTAAGAAGAAGAAAACGAAAAAAAAAACACATAAAATCAACGCAACCACAAAATGCTTTTAATGCTGCTGTTCCGGAGAAAATACCTCAGAGGTTTACATGTACATTCGACGCAATGTCGTCCGTCGGTAAGCGCCAAATTTAAAAGGACTCAGCTACTGTGGTCAGAATGTTGACCATTAGTACTGAAAATTTGTTTGGTATTTTAGAGTTTTTGGCACGCGCGCATAAAACTTCCTATACGTGAAATGACTGTGCAGAGACTATGCACTATGGTATGTCTTTAACTATACCTACTTATAGGCAACCAAAGGGGGGCAGCATTTCTTCACAGTTTTAATGACTTTTGTGGTAAGATCAAGAGTGCTTTAGTTTGCTGTGTTATGGGGCAGAACACGAGGGCTACAAATAATGAAAAAAAATTATCTGTGACTGAATACGTGCGGGCGTCTGGGATAAAGTTAGCAACAGGCAACTGTGTTTGATTGACTTTTGAGTTGGACACAAAGTCTGGGGTTATTGTAGCCGGAAATGTGCCAAATCTGACTAGACACAAAATCTCTTCTCCTCTCCCATTGACGTGCAATGGCTGATCGGTTGGAGCTTTGCAAAGGTCTCATCAGTGGACACAGGACAACCAAACTGAAGAAGTTTAAGCACGTGTATACCGGCGAAGAAACCTTGGGAGGGTTTGCGTCCAACGATCTCCAAGGAGAAGTGTACCTGTGCTTTGAAGTAGTTGAAACGACGATTAGGAACTCACAAGCGCCAAGCAGAAGCTCCAGAACTTCTTTATCATTCTAACCCAAATAAGGAAGACCCTAGCTCATGCTTAGCAAATTTATTTTTCTTAGCTACAACAATTAAATTCACTGGCGTGCTAAAATTGTCTCAACTGTCAAATAGCTTTCTGGAAGCGTAAGCTACTGATGGTTAACGTATGGAAGGTTTACAGAATGGAATCATAAAGGCCTGAACTAGTACCAAATGTTCCATTGAATAAAGAATGACAGCTATTCTCAGCAGCAGATGTTTGCAAAACGATGAAGCGGCTCGATGTAGCCGCTATGGTTCACAAAAGTTTAAAGACCTGAGTTCACCTCGTAGTGTGGATTTACTTGGGGGCTTCTCGGAATCGGTACACGGTCCCGCGAAGAACTTTCAAACGGAGGCGAAGAACTCATTTAGCTATTTGTCAAAGAACAATCTTGGAAGCAGTTCTGTGAAAAGCTAGTTGGTGACCATGAATATGTAAGCAAATGTATTTTAGGAGACTATTCACCGTAGGAAGCACCCGAAGAGAGTGGAATACCATTGAAAGCGCCAAGTCCAAAGATCGTGCACTTCTTTCCAATGAGGCGGACATTTTGCACAGTTGGATCAAGGATCACAGATCCATTGCTGTGTGCAGGGTGAGGCAGTAACTTTTACTATCAAAGCGCTAAGATCTGCTAAAAATGGTGGAGTAGATGGAACCCTTTGCTGGGAACACAAAATGTATATCAAACAGTGGGAAGAAATCCCAGGCCTCAGACAGGCCAAAAGGGAAATCGTGCTATTTAAAAAAAAATGCAAAAAAAAATCCTAAACCTCAGAAGACCTAACAGGTCACCACGGTTTGCGATATCACCTAAACAAAAAGCATAATATAGTCAACTCCCCGGAGTGCCGTCTATGTCTCGAAGAAGACGAAATAGCTGAGCACATCTTGTGTGAATACCCATCAGCTCTATCCAGTACTAGAAGGAAAATTTTCCTCCGTGAATTACTAAGTCCGGAAGAACTGAAGAAGTCCTCTGCTGAAATCGTTATCAGCTACATTAGGGAAGTGGGAACTCTGCTAACATAAACTATTGTCTGGCAATTTCCGGCACAATAGACCTTTTAGAAGCTTTAAAAAAAAAGAAAGATTGTTTGAAGTCAAATACTCTTTGTATCTATTACAAATTTCCACTTTGGATGAAGAATATGAACTCCCTTTATTAATTGAAAAATCCTACTATTTATACACACAGTATTGCTGAGACATCAATATTGGGTAATTAAAAATTGCTTATGTTGATATTGGGTAATTAACAATTGCTTATGCTAAACGCAAGTAAAGAAAACAAAACTTGCTGATGGCAAATTTAGGTCACCGGTCGCATTGGTGGTTTAAGCTGAGGCGGCTTTTCCGACGGCCCAGAGGTTTTGTGCGAGATTGCGTATTCCTTTACTTGCGGAAGTGTATTTTGTCGAAGTGACGTATTTATTGTAAACAAAAATTCCCGCCGAGGAAGTTCATCCAGTTGCGTGTCCACAGCTTTGAATTCCAAGTCGGTGATGTTAGTCATGAGGTAGGACACCTTACGTATTTTACCTTTCAGCTGGACGATTTGCTGCTCTAGACGGTTATTCTCCACGGCTTGATAGGCTATGCCAGCGGTCATCAGAACTTGGGGGCCGTATTTAGTAATTCCTTTCGCAAGGGTGGGTAGGATTGCGCGTTTCGATCGTCTCTGGGAATAGCTAGCGGTGATACCATCTTTAAAGCTCTTGGCCTCCAGTAAAAGGGCTTCTTTTACAGCTTGGCAGTGCAGGTTGAGCTTACTATGCACATTGTTCTGATACTGATTACAAAATTCAGAAAAGTCTTCGAGAAGGGTGTCAATAGAACGTAGATCGGAGGTGATATTCAGCGAAGTTTCAACGGAAAACTCCAAGTTGAATAGTTTAACCGAAGCTTCTTCTAATCGTTGAATGTGGATGCCTGGTGAAAGAGCTTGGATAGTTAAGCCACTGGATGACGGGAAAGTGAGAGAAAGCCAACACAAGAGAACTCTAGTAAGCAGGGTGACGGTGCGATTTTGCTTTCGATTACTTCTGCGTAAGGCTGGCTCGTCTTGTGCTCCATCTGGGAAGAGTGGAACCAAACGATTTGTGGCGCGATGCACGACTTCCCGCTTTGTTGTTTTCACATCGACCCTACGGACATTCCCCGAATCATCCGGATAACATTCAATGATCCGACCCATTTTCCAGTCTGCAGGAGTAATGCTTGGTTCTTGGAGTAATACTAAATCTCCTATAACGAGCGTTCGGGTGGGAAACTTCCATTTGTTTCTTTTCTGTAGATGGTGAAGGTACTCCTGGTGAAACCGCATCCAAAATTGCTGCTGCAGTTGTTGTACTTGCAACCAGCGTTTTGTAATTGGAATAGCAGTTGGAGGACCAGCGTCGATTACGGAATTCCTGAAGCTGCGTTGTGTGATGAAATGAAATGGAGTAAGCGCTGGTGCGTCTTCGGCTTCTGACGAGTCCGGGTGCAAGGGTCTGCTATTTAAGATACCTTCAATGCGGCATAAGAGGGTGTTGAATTCCTCATAAGTTAGGTTAGTGGCACCGGACATTTTCTTCATAAAATGTTTCATGGACTTGACGGCAGCTTCCCATAGTCCACCGAAGTTGGGGCTTAATGGTGGGTTAAGTTTCCAAACTATTTCTTGGATCGCCAATCGCTCCTTGCTGTGATTAGTGATCTTGATCCATTCTTCGTTGATCTTTCTTTTAGCTCCGATAAAATTTGTACCGTTATCGGAGAGGACCAGTGAAGGCCAGCACCGTCTATTCGCGAAATGTGTGAATGCTACTAGGAACATATCGGTGCTTAGATCCGAACAGATTTCTAAATGTACAGCTTTTGTTACCAAACAAACAAAGACTGCCACCCAGACTTTGATAGTTTTTTCGAACCTGAGTGCGCTGGCTTTTATAAGGAATGGTCCGCACAAATCGACTCCGATTTTGCTAAATGCGGGTGCTGGATTAATGCGCTCCGACGGCAGATCCCCCATGATTGGTTGAATAGTTTTAGCTTTCCATCGGATACATACTGGACAGCTCCGGATACATTTCTTCACTCGTGCTTTCACTGCAGGGATCCAGAATTCTTCTTTTATCAGATGCTCTGTCAGAGAGTTTCCACTGTGATGGTGGTCGAGGTGAGTCTGGCGGATAATCAAATCGACTAAGTGGCATTTGGTTAATATGATTGGATGCCGTTGGCTCTCTGGTAAGTTGGCAAGGGAGATCCTTCCCCCTGCGCGAAGAATTTCATCGGGACCAAAAATTGGCATTAAACCGCTTAGCCAGCTTCTTTTTGGAACAGATGTCGATTTTTTGAGGTGTGCTATTTCGGTTCCAAAGATTTGGTGCTGCTGAAATCGGAAGATTCTCGCTTTAGCGTTGGATATTTCTTCTGAGGTTAGTGGGCCGGTTGGCCGTGTCTCCTTTTTACTAGCCCATCGAAGGCAATGGGCGATGACTCGCAGTAAACGGTTAAGGCCGGAAAACCTTTCGATGAAATTGTCTTCCTCTGGCTCGTTTATGGTGGCATGATTTATGGTGGACCCTGTTCCCTTGACAGGGGTTAGCGGTAACGGATCGTGTATTAACCAAGCTGGGCCTGTGAACCAGAGCTGGCAGTTGGCTAAGTTGCATGGTGTAAGTCCGCGTGACGCTGGATCTGCTGGATTTTCAGCAGATTTGATGTAGTGGAGATCCACCGGATTGATGATTTTTCGAATTTTGTTGACTCTTGTTTTCACAAATTTGTTGTTGATTTCGTTATTATTTCGCACCCAGCCGAGGGCAACTTCACTGTCGGTATACGCGATGATAGTGATATTGGGAGAGTGAAGCTGACTTCTGACCTGACCGTAAAGTTCCGTGAGGAGCACGATTCCTTCAAGTTCCATCTTAGGGATCGTGCATAATTTGCTTTCTTTGTTTGCTTTAGTCTTAAGTGGAGTGACACGACCTCTGGCGGCAAGGAGGCGGATGGTGTAGGTTGATCCGTTCCCGGTTTTTTCACTCGTTTTTATTCGGCTGTAAACGACTGCTGCGTATCCGTCTCCCGAGGCATCGCAAAATCCGATAAGCTGGATGGAAGTGTTTTTATTTCCCCCCATCCAGCGTGGTATTTTGATGTTACTGAGATATGAAAATGTTCCTAATATCTTGCGGAACTTCATTTGTAGTTTTTCATCTATCAGATCATCCCAGTCGTACTTAAGCATCCACAATTCCTGGATCATTATTCGGAGAAGCATAATTACTGGGAGGATCCAACCCATAGGATCGTAAAGCGAGGCGGCTACGGATAACAAGCCTCTCTGGGTGAACTCGATTTTGTCTGGATTGGAGATTTGGAAAAAGTACATGTCCTCTATTTGGTTGTAATTTAACCCCAGAATCTTCATTGTTGGATCGGAGTCTGCTTTGTAGGCGCTGAGTTTTTTGGCATCGTCCACGTTATTAAGGACTTCTAGCTTATTTGATGACCACTTTGTCAAAGACAGCTTCCCGGCCTCCAAGGTTGCGGCTATCTTATCGATTTGCTTTTGGCATTGTTCAACGCTATCGGCTCCGTGAACCAAATCATCCATGTAAATAGAGTTTTTTATGATGTCTACAGTCTCCTCATCTGGAGCGTTATCTTCAGCGATCTGGCGGACCGTTCGTATAGCTTGCCATGGTGCACAGTCGACCCCGTATGTCACGGTATGTAAATAGTATTCCCCTAGAGGCTCGCTTTTGTCCCGGCGCCAGATGATTCTGAATTTTTCACGATCAGGCTCAGGAATCAGGAACTGGCGGAACATCTGTTTCATATCGCTGGTGAATATGATTTCATATTGTCGATTTTGATGAATAATATCGAAAATGTGGGCTTGCAATTTAGGCCCAGGGTGGATAAGCTGATTTAGAGAGACTCCGTTGCTTGAGGGTGCGCTGGCGTTAAAGACGTTCCTTAACTTTGTTGTAATTGCGTCCTTGCGAATAATGCTCATATAAGGAATGTAGTAAGCATTTCCGGTTTCGTCTCGCTGTCGTTCAGCTGGAACCGGGGACATATGATGAGATGCTAAATACTCTTCCATAAAATCATTTGACATCTTCTTGTGGGTTTCATTTTTCTCCCAGCGATTTTCTTGACCCATGTAAAATTTTACAGCCATTCTAAATGAGTTTCCTAGTGCAGGAGCGTCCACTTTCCAAGGGATGGGGACGATATACCGACCGTCTTTGGTTCGGGAGTGTTTCTCCATGAATAGTTTTTCGCAATACAAATTATCGTCATCGTCCATGTTTGCTTTGTTGGCGGGCATATCCCAAAAATCCATTAAATTGGCTTCGAACTCTGAAAGCGTTGTGTAGACTGAAGTTTGGTTTCCAATACCGCTTCCCGGGTCTCCAGATACAATCCATCCGCCGAGATAAGTATTTTGTAGCAACAGTCCATCCTTCTTTTCCAGTCCAGGGCGTAATACTGTAGAGTATACCGGTCCACCTAGTAATAGAGGTATGTGAGCAGGTCTATTAAAATGTGGGTCGGCAAGCGGCTTGTCAAGTGTGGTCATCCAAGGGATGTGACTGGTCATGCTGGGAAGTGATCCAGTAACCCGTTTGACAACGAGTGCTTTTATATTTATAAATGGCAGTTCGGGGTGATCGAGCTTTAGTTTGAGGCTAGCAATGGAATGGACTGTTCCTATCTCTCCACCTACTCCGATGACTTTGACTAGTGTTCGTTTTTTTGGTAACCGTAATTTCTGGACCAAATCTTCGGATATGTAATTGGCTTGGCTGCTCTGATCTAGTAAGCAGCGAATAGGAACGGTTTCATTATTTACCAAGAGTGTTGCTATGGCTGTAGGCAGGATCACATTAGATGATGCTTCCGACTGATTTTGGCATAGGTAAGTGCCGCTAGATGCTTGCGGTTCAGCCAGACTCGTAGTGGGTAGAGGGTGCAATGCCGTAATGTGAGATTCGTGACAGATTTCACATTTTAAAAACTGTCGTGATCTGCAAGGAGAATGATAGTTGAAGCGGTGCCTCGCGCAATATATGCAGATTTTGTGCGCCCGTAATAAGGTTTCCCGATTTTGGGAGGCCAGGAACTTTGGACAATCCATAACTTGATGTTGTTCAGTACAGATAAAACACTTTTTTGGTTGGTGTGGTTGGACGGTGGCATGTGTTTTGGTGTACGGGATACGGGACTCCTTCTTATGCGGCCTATGGCGATCATCTTGGCTTAAATGGTGCTGGTATTCTCTGAATAGGAAGTCCTCAATTTCGTTCAATGTCGGGAGTTTAGTGTTGTGGTTGACGCTATCTTCTAGCCTTCCACGGGTGATGGGGTCCAAACCTCGTAGGATGAGGTAAGCGATGATTTGTTCTCCATTTACTTCATTCTTTCTCAGATTGGCGACTCGCCCTTTGGTGTGGTGTAAGTAAGCAATGATCGATTCGGAGTCACCTGGGACCGTAGGCCGTTGTGGTAGAGCTAACAAAGCCTCTATTTCTACTTTTGCCAGGTGCCTCGGGTTATCAAACGTTCGATCCAAAAGTGACCAGGCTATAGGATAGTTGTCCCCCGTCATGTTTAGATCGTTAATCGCCTCCAGTGCTTTCCCCGTTAGCTTTGATTTGAGCAAAGAAAAGCTATCGATGTTTGACGCCCGACTTCTTATGACCAGGGAATTAAATTGTTCCTTGAATTCACGGTATTTTGTTATGTCGCCACTATACTCACGGAGACAAACTTCCGGGATTTTGATACCCATCCGGTCGGTATTTGATCCTTCGGCCTGCGACCTTTGCTCACGATTAAGCGTTAGTTGTGCTAAAGCATGTAGTAACGCTTCGGATGACTGCTGTTGTGGCTGTGGTTGTGGGCTGAGGGAGGTATTTAGGACGAACCCAACCCCCTGCACAAATGTATACGTGGGGTGGTCTGGGGTCGCAAAAGTCTGGGTAGTTTGTTCCTCGGGGTTTGCTTGTTTCTGCGATGTCCGTGTACAATTACTGGTTTTCTCTTGCTGTGGGCTCTCAGCGGGAGTCTGACTGGTTTCAGGACTGGCTGGATTTTCTTCATAGTCTGCTTCTTCTGCTTTTTTCTCCTCCTCTATTAACTCGGGGCAATTCTTCATTAAGAATTCCTGAATTTTTGTGTAGATGGCTTTAGCTGCCTCGTATTTTGGCAGAAAGGCGGCAGCGGTTGATCCGCTTAGGTCCATCATTGTGGCGTAGTTTGCCGCGATAGAAGTCCAAAGGCTCTTTGCCTTGCCGTACTGCCTTGCAAGCGTTTCCGGGGTACGCTTATCCAATCCCAGCTTGGAGAGATTAACTCTAATCTCCTCCAGCTGGACGATAACATCTTGAAAGTTATCAATAACTCTTTCAAGATTATTCATGTTGTTAATGTATATAAATATTCACGAACTTTCGCACTTTAGCTTCAATACTATATATATATACTATACTCGAAGGACCACTTGTTTGAAGTCAAATACTCTTTGTATCTATTACAAATTTCCACTTTGGATGAAGAATATGAACTCCCTTTATTAATTGAAAAATCCTACTATTTATACACACAGTATTGCTGAGACATCAATATTGGGTAATTAAAAATTGCTTATGTTGATATTGGGTAATTAACAATTGCTTATGCTAAACGCAAGTAAAGAAAACAAAACTTGCTGATGGCAAATTTAGGTCACCGGTCGCATTGGTGGTTTAAGCTGAGGCGGCTTTTCCGACGGCCCAGAGGTTTTGTGCGAGATTGCGTATTCCTTTACTTGCGGAAGTGTATTTTGTCGAAGTGACGTATTTATTGTAAACAAAGATGGAACCCTCGTGGTTCTAACCCTGACTGGTTCTAAATAAAAATATATTGCCCTCATTTCGTCCGTTCGAGTGTGGCGTAAAATTGTAAGAAGTCTTATGAATAAAAAGGTCAAAATTGATAATATGTACTGAACGGATTTCGTATAACCTTAGAACGTCTGCTGCGAATTGTAGCGCATTTCTTTTGAATTAAGTACCGTATCGATGGGTGTGTCATCAGAAAAATTAGCTCACTTATATCTAAGAACTCAATATCCCCTGGTCCCACTGGTAAGACAGGGCTTTAGAAATACCAGCAATAAAATAAGATCGATAGATAGCATTGCTATTGAAAAACCATCAACCAGTATGTGGCTACACGTAGCCGCTTATATATATCGCAATCATCCCTTTACCAAAAACTCTAAGCTCACAAATAATTGATTGGAATTAACTTTCATTTCTAGCGAAGCCTCAACAATCATCCTTCATTTTGTAGACCCACTAAACAATGTAAATTAAAAAAATGCTAATTTAAAAACCAAATAAATTGGAATCCTTTTTGCCATGCCATCATAAATCTCATCAGCTCCCTTTTATTCTATTTTATGAATACATAATTAAAAATTGCAGTCATCGTTACAGGCTAAACCGCGGGGCGATAAATTACTCCCCCTCGGTTGGGCTTTAACACAATTAACCAGGCTACGGTTCAAAGGGATTAGAAAATTATCAAGCAGATCTTTGAACCCCCCAAAAGAATGTTTTATAAAGAAAAGCAATCAAGGAAATGAGTCTACAATGAGCGAAATATAAAAGAAGCGAGTCGATCATCTCCTCTGTCTATATATTATGTGTTATTGCTATTGGCGAAATTAAAAAGGACGAAACTAGGGGATGGTAAATTTATGCGTATGTACAGCGTCATTCTTTACTCTATTAAATCCAAAGTTGTAACCAAAGTACGAGCACAACTAACTGGAGAGAGTTTCGAATGGCTTTAGGGCTACTTTTATTGTAATTACTTTTTGACGTTTCACTAAATTTGCCAATCGAATCGAAGAGAATTTGAGGAGGACGACACCGTGAACTATGTGCCTACACGCTACACCTCTGGATTTCAATACTTTGTGAAATTAGTCTGTACGCCAAGTGATCAAATTTATTTTTGACAGTTTTTTCCTGTCGAAATAACGCCATGCAGTGTACACATACATGTTTCTTTTATTTTTTTCAAGGACGATGAGGCAATGCAACGGTTTAAGCTAGCTTCAGGAATAGATTAAAATCTTTTCGCTGAATCGAATGCTTAAAATTGGTCACTAAGTACATCATTTCAATGAAATCGCTTAAGCTGGATTACACCCAAAAAAATTGGCCTTCATTTAGACAAGGGTTTTAATATAGGTAGGTACTAGTAATTTTGTGAAATTTTATGTTTTGTTTTGTAGCTATATAGGTCACGGTCACGCCGCACCTTACAGTTGCTTCGAATTTCTTTGCGACATATGACTTACTGGGACCAACTCAAGCTGAGAGTTGTAAAGATGTTGCTAATTCTCAATAAAAAAAACGAGCTGCAAGCAACTATTTGCGTAGATGAAGAAGAACTAAATTTGAACAAATCAGTAACGCAGATTATTACTATTCCTATATATACATTCGCTCATTTGCACACTAAAAAATCAGTTAAAAAATTGTTTTAATCATTTCCTCAACTATAGGTCGAAAACAATCACGTTGGCAGTCAATTTCAACTTCCGCTTGCTCTATTAACTGCAAATCTGTCAAGAAATGTGATAGATCAGTAAAACTGCCTTAGGAATTTGACTCTTTCACAAATGAAATTTCTTTCCCCAACTGTCAATCAAAAATAAACAAAGGAACCCCGCTTTCAACTGCAGTGCGACATCAGGCTTACATAAAGATCTGGCACTGCATTATCGCATCTTTGAACGAATCCTACGTGACAGAATATGCTTTTGTTTTGCATTGAAAATCCATGTTACGTTTTAGTTGATTTGACAGCAGAAAATGGAAAAATGATTGAAAACAAGTTCCAACAAATTTAAGTCTCGATTTAAATGTACTGCTGCTTAAAAGAGCGAAATTTGTACGGAAAATTGAGCTTTTGTGAACCTCTTGAACAGCTGGTATCGTAACTCGTATTTACACAGGTGTAAATGACAACTAAAATGAGTAGAAGTCAGGTGTCAGCTGTCAAACAGGTTGTCAAACTAACCTCTAAAAAATGCCTTTATATAGTTTCTTATACGACTCCTTTTTCGAGTCGCTAGCGGAGTGAATCGTAGCTCTAAACTCATGGTAAAATGTGAAACCAAAATAAACACAAATAAGCTGTCAAATTGGTTAGCTTAGATGCAGAATTGTGAGAAGAACCGTCACAAGTTTGGGACTTCGAAAATCAAACCTTTAAAGAAAAACCCCACTTCTTTTATATAGCAACTGTCCTATACTAAATATCAACTAAAAACCCCACTTCTTTTATATAGCAACTGTCCTATACTAAATATCAACTTTTTCGTAACTTTACCAATTCTTTTTAATTTGTCTCATTACAGATATCGGAAGAGGAACAATATCTAGCGAAACCCCAGAGAAACCGCCATCAGCCACCACACTATCCACATCCTAATAAAATAAAGAACTATACTTCTGTTGTTTCATTTCTCTCATATATATTTGAGAATTTATTTATTTTCCATTTTGATATAGATAATATAGAGAAAGTGGTTAATTAACCAGCCGGAAACACCACACCGTACAAATGGTATCACCCCCGCCTATAATTCACTGAGCAATTTGCATGGAAACCCACTTGCAGATGTGTTCACAATTCACAATTCATCCAACAATAAACAAGAGACAACCAGAACAACAACAACAGCAACAAAAGAGCAGTAAAAGTGACTAACTTTTGTGTGGCTTTGTTCGACCCGTCTATTAACATTAACCTTGAAGCAAACCCGAGCGCTGGCACGAGTGCTTTCAATTCATTCATCGACTCAACTCATTCATTAGCTTCATTAGCCCACATAATAGAGTTTGTCGTACCGTACGTCCGTTCCGTCAAAAGTGCGCGCAAAATAAGCGCTACAAGCACCCCGGTGCGTGCGCATGAGCGGCGCCCCAAAGAAACATTCACACCCACATTGCACTGGTGCGCGCCTGCGTACATCATTCGAATCAAACGCCCTTGCACAATACCCTGTCGTTTTTAGACTCGTACACGTATATCCATACAACGCTTACCAATTCGCACACATCGCAGTAACAGAGCGCGCGGAATTATGGTTTGCGCGCATGACAGCTTCACTGCCGGCTGCATGCCCACACGGTTCATTCAAAGATCGGGCTTCATTCAGTAGTTTGGAAGCTGCCGACCTGACTTTGCCCCGAGTATCTAGTCTGACGTCATGGAGTTGTCACTCTAAGGTGGTTGCCTAATCAAAAACCGCACCACACACATCAGCGCAACGCGACGTGGGTTCCATCGTCGACAATCGTCATAAAAATAAAAATGAAATCTCAACATCCAGATTATTGCATGCGTATGGCGGCGGAAGAAGATTTACCCGCCTGAACGATGTACGCACTTGCTGTTCCGAAAATTGAAAAGGAAATTAATAACAAAAAAAAAATACATTTAAAGCACAAACCAAAATAATATCGATGATGCAATTGTTTGGTTTTTGTTTAAAAGAAGCCTACACAGTTGCTGTGCGATGGAATTTTAGGTTGAACCCACATAGTACGTAACTTATTGTGTAGGATAACAAGTAATCCGAAAACCTTGCTCTTGAGGCTCATGGAGTTAAAACGGTAGCAGGTTAACGCGTGGTTACAGCTTTTTGTACTCTGCAGCTGGAAGTTCCTCGCCTGGCCAACCACCTATAACAGCTTCTAATTTCATGGCAATTTAACGAGGTGTCTATGTATATTGTGTGTGTATCCGCGGCAAAGGTCACTTCGTAGGTGGAAAAGTGTTAACTGTTTGGATTGCAGTCAATGTTAAGAAAACAAGAAGAAAAGGCGACCGTAGGTGTTGCTATAGAATACAAAGTGAAACGTGCATTGTTTCTGTTTTTCTATTTGTTTGTGGATGGAAAACTCGCGTATGATCTTGGGAAACGGCAGAAAATGCGAATATGTTTTGGTGTTAGTATCAACTGTTAAATGAAGTATTTAGACTGTGTATAGATTCAAGTAGGCCAGTTGAGGTGATAGGTCAAATTCTGGACGTTTGCACAGCAAGCTGCATGTGACAGTTGCCACTTTTAAGAAGCAAACGTCACCTTTTCAGGTTTCAAACTCCTAAAGTGTCGAACTTCTTCAACGACGATATAACCCAACTGTACATATGATGTGTCGGTATGGTGTAAGATATATATCGCTGTCACAGAAAAGACAGCTGTCAAAAGGAAAAAACTAAAGACACCGACCGACGACAGTCAACACTTTACACGAATTAAGCTGTCGTCACCTTTCAACTTGTAAAGTGGAGACTACATCAACAAACTGGCAGGATCTGTTGAAGATTGCTCAACCTGTTTAGTTGTAATTATATATGGGCATCAGTACAGATGCCACTTGTTTTACGTGACATCTTCGTTTCTAGTTCGAGTATGGGTTCAGTTAGCGTAAAAGGTCAAACGATCTATAAAAGCTCACTTAAAAAAAAAACTCACTCAAAATCAATCCCGAATTTAATTGAATGCAGCGCTAACAGCTTATCCTTATGGCGGTGGCGTTCTTGACGTGGTGCACTTTTTTAGGCCTGAAATACGATTAAAAAGGACACACTGAAAAGAGGCCGTCAGGAATCAAATAATATATCGGACAGGATAACAAATTTCAACACATACTGTGGACAGTTGCAAGACAATCGAACACAAGTCTAGAATACAACATAAACTGGACACTTACTTACTAATTTATTGCGGATGTCGACATTAGAATGAGCATGACTTAACTGAACTAACCTTCCATTCGAAGTAACATTTCATTAGTCAATATAAAAGCTCTAAGGGATATGTATTCCTTTGTCGCAAAATGCTCAAGTAACTTAGATGTCACGACGCTGAGTATGAAAAGGAACTCATCTGTTTCTCAAGTTAACTGATGTTTCAATGTCACAGAATGAGTTCTTAACCTCAAATGTCAAAATGATGTTAGGCTTTGTTTTAATGAAGAAGAGAAGATACGAATCTAGCTCACTCTTAAAAGTGTGGTGAGGAATTCAACATTTTTAGAAATCAGATGAGGTTCTTGTCACAAAATAAGTTATGGATAATGTCAAATGTCAAAATGAACGTCAGAGTTTATATCACTCACGAAAAAGAAACAGCAAGCATTCTCACGATGGTGATGCATAAAGTTATAATATCGCAAACAATTTGAGACGATTTATGTTCTTGACAGAAATAATAACACATGCGCTTTTTCGATCACCTTAATAAATATTAATTTCATTTTTCTTTCAACTATTGAACAACTTGACTTAAAATTGCAGCTGGTGTCGCTGCTTGGGGCTGTCTAGCCCCAAGTAATATATCACGATATTCGTCACATATAGCCCTGCTTTCACGATTTTTATTTTCTGGCTGAGTGTTAATTTGGCAGACATTACTATTGTTGACATTACTACGAGAAGGAATGTAAAAAATATCAGATAAATAGCTGCGACATTTCTGTAATTGATAGACGTCAGTTCTGGTTTGTATTTAATTTAACATTGATTTAATTTTGAAAATTGGTACACCTTTATTTTCAATTTTATCGACAAACTCTCAATGCACTATTGATGGTTTTACAAGTTTTTGTTCCATTCAATTGAACTGAGCTAGGTTATAGTTTGCTACCTAAGTGGAATGAAATTTGTCGAAACTTCAGATTCCCCTAACAAGTTGAATAATTAAGGCCCATTTTATTGGGGATTTTTGTATGGAAAACTCCCAAGTTGTGTTCAACTTCAAGTGAATAAGTTTTCCATACAAAAAAAAGGTGGATACAAAGCAAGTTTTTTTTTAATTTGAACTTACGGATACCTAGTTTAAGTTTTGCGAAGCAGTTTTAGATCATTTACAACTATCTGATGTCTGAGTAGATACTCCTTACTATACTTAGTTAACATTTCGGTGCGTCAACAATTTTGTAATTTAAATTAAAAAAAAAGAGGCAAATTATTGCAGCTAGATAGTTCCCTTCAATGTTTTCTTTGAATATTTATGAAATTGTGTTCAAAATGGATAATTATCAATGAAAGTTTGACAAACAGCTAATTTAGGCCCGTTTTATTCACTCGAAGTTGAACACAACTTGGGAATTTTTGTATGGAAAACTTATTCACATTTGAGCACATTAAAAAGTTGTCCTCTGAATGAGACTAGAAAGCCCTCGACTAGAATTTCCCTAAACACAAAAACTTATCGATCGTTAACGCTGACTTTATAATATAAACATATGCTTACAAATATGAATGTCACCTTTCACCTAACTGAGTTCCAAGAAAAATTTGACACAGACGAAAAGCCAACTGAATTGTTAGTCAAAAATTGACAAAATTTAAATGCCATCGAAGTGCTCAGTCAAGAAATAATTAATCCGATTTATTGGTTACCCCTCAGCACAAGACGACTAAAAAAAAACATCTCTTGTTCAATAAAAATGTTGACACAATACGACAGCCAACTATAAAACTCAGGTATCTAGCATCTTGAACGTACCTAATGCATTTTTTTGCAGTTTGACGTGTCATTATATATTTTTTAAATTAAAAATTTAAACTCAAAAACACAACTGCAACGGGGGAAAGACAGCTAAAATTTACGAATCGCTGCGTGAAATGTCAAAATATGCGGCTTCGGAATTCGCTGCTTTTATTTTATACTCTAAACCAAGTGGCAATCAAGGGCAACAACTTGTCAAAGTGACAGTTACGAATGTCAATTTCTTCTGTGTTTTGGATGAGAAAGAGTTATTACTTCAGCAAAGGCGGTTTTATTTTGAACGTGGAGAGTAGATTGTTTTTTTTTTTTTTTCTATAATTTAACAGATGCCAATAAATGTTATAAGCACCGTGTTTCGAAATGACAAGCTTGTGTTCCTAGTGTGTGTTTTAACCCGATGTCAAAAACTTGTTTGTTGTTAGGTTGTTGCAGGACTTTTTTCAACTAAATTCGTTTGGTTTGAGCAGTTTGCTATTTTTGGTAAAAATCAAAGTTCTGTTTATTATTTGTTGTGAAGTTCGACTTTAGAAGTGACTTTCATTGACCACTACTGCAGATGTTGAATTCAAATTCTCTTTTCTTTGTACTGTCATCGTTTAATTATATTATCCTACATATTATTTAGTTGCAACTCTCCAAATCAGTCGATTCCCACGACTGAGGTGTCAAACCAAAGTAATTTCCCGGGACCAACAAAAAATTTACTTAATAAATATAATATTAAAATCGCGTTTTCGAAAAATAATTCTCACAAAGGTAAGCTGGGTGCCCAAAGAAATAAAATCTCCTGTAGCAGCACTTAAAAAATACAAATCAACAAATATTAACGGCCAGCTACACTAGTTGTCTACATACCACCTTCTTTATTGATAATAAGGTTTCGTTTCAAATTACTGCTTCCTTCAGGTACGCTCAACTATAAACAAAATGATAAAAGACCTCAAAGACCATTTCAAATGGAATCAAGTTAAGAATATTCCAGATATGCAATATGCTATACAATTAATCATGTAATTGCGCATTTAAGCGTAATTGCTCTTAAAATTGCACAATAAAACGATGATAACTATCCTGAACACCTTTCAAAAAGCATTGCAAAAAATGAATCACCATTCCCCCTACTCCAATCCTTAACGTAGCATCCCTTTGTTACACGACGAAGTTGTCAATTGAATTACGAAAATGATGAGAAAACCAAACCCCACCCTCTTTTATACGAAGATGAAGGTTAATAAAAAAGTTATTACACAAGAGAAAGAAGTAAACCCACTTAAAAACGACAAATGCTCTTCAAAGGTAAATTTGATTCGCCGCAACATTAACAATCTTTAATTCGCGCAAGGAAAAACCACACCATAGCAACGACGCACAACAAAAAAAAATATAAAACTTTTGAAATGTTCACTTTTAGTTGGTATATGTTTTTTTTTTTATATAATTCCATTTATTTGTAATAATTTTCTTTTTGTATAGATGAAAAAATAAAATAATAAATTAAATTAAATTATATTTTCGGAATATAGAAAAACAAGCGAATGAATTTGCCTACCTTTTGCAGATCCACGATTAAATCGTTTACCCTTCCTTACGTACTAGAATTAATTTAGTTATACATTTGTTTTGTTTACTTCTACATATTTAAACGAAAAAAAAAAAAAAATACTTTTACAACATACGCAATGTACTGTGATTTGTTCTTTTGTTTACTTTAATTTCTGTCTAACAGAAATATCAATTAAAACTAAGTTATCAAGAGTTGATTTGTTTTCTTTTTTTGCAATATTTGTTGTTTAATTTTTATGTACATAAAATAAAATTCTCAAATCACAAACAATTACACATATACTCAAAGATGTGTACGGATTTCTGTAATTAAACTGTTTGTTTTCTTATTTATATAGTATTTTACTCGAACTACACAACACGATAAGCAAAAGAATGCAGAAGCTACACAAGTTGACGAGTTTGTTAAATTGTTTCCGCTCCTCTTTTTGACACTTTTTTGTAATTGGAGTTCGAGATTTGCATTTTTAAGGATGACACGAGATTCGGAATTTATAGAAGGATCAAAGGCCGTTTTTAGTTAAGTTATTCGCTGAGGGACGTGTGTCAAAAATAGAAGCAGTTCTTGCAGAAACCTCGTCAACCCACTTGTTTACAGCACAAACAACAACTAAGCAAACATATAAACTTAAAATGCTCTAAGCTTTTGGTCACGCTCATCGGTTCTCCATACCATTATCTACTATAATTTATGTAACTACAACTACTATAAACAAAGCTTATAAAAAATAAAAAATAAATCTACATCCTAGCATGTGTGTTTATAGTCCTCGTTTGTTTACAAGTATTGCACATGTGAAGGCACTGCCATAGTATCAAGAAGACCCATCTGCTATTTGCGGCACTTAAGTTCCGTTTTGAGAATTGTAAAAAAAAGAGAAATTGTTATTTGATTATGGCACTGTTTTGTCTCTACAATGTTCAGAATTCACTTCAGTACGTAGTGTACCGAACGTGTTCAGTGGCGTTTGCTTTACATGCATCTCTGAGATTATGGCATCGCTTCTTTATGGCACAGATTTGTTTTGTATTTCTTCCTTTTCTAATAATGACTAGTTTCATACGTATGTGTATTTGCAAGTTTCTCTATGTACTCTATATATAAATAAAAAAAATTTTAGAACGGTTAGAGAGAGAGAGGGAGAAGAAATCTATGTTTAAGATGAATTTAACTAAGTTATCATGTACTAAAGAGAGAGAGAGAGGGGATTCTTGCGAATGTCTAGTAGAGCGAGATCATCGATCGTTTTGTTTCGTTCTATTCTTTTGCTGCCACCGCCAGGTGAAGAGTGCGGCTACTGTATATCTGTCAGTATTTGGCGGCGTCGAGTACGCACGCATCTCATGCTAGAGTCACAGGATAATGTCGTTATTATGCCTAATTTATATAAACAAAAGAAAAAAAAAAACGCTATGCCATTTACCGCTGCGCATGCGCATGCGTCATGTGCGAATGAGTCGAATGGGGCACATGTGGCACGTGCGAGTGATGCGAATGGCCCCCATGGGGCGGGTAGCCCTGCGCATGCGACAGCGGCGACGGCTGACCACCGGACGAATACGGCGACTGCATTATACTCTGTTCCAAGCCGTAATGACTGGGAGCTTGCGGATGACCGAGATGAGCGTGACCATGGTGACCATAAATTAATTGTCTTACTTTTGAGTCCTCGTCGGCTATATTGTAACTTAGTTCGGTTTCCTCGAATCCGGTCGCTGACATGCGTTGATCGCCGCCACCCACACTCGGCGGATCTGGCGAATTCAGGCAGGTCTGGATCAGTTGTTTGCCCGCCTCTGAGGTGATCATCGGCTGAAGTTTGCGCGTCGCAAATGTGTACACGTGCCCGGTTTCCGATGCCACCAACAGCATTACTTGAGTGCCCGTCAGCGTGGAAAGCTCGTACGCCTGTAAAGAGAAAGAAACGCTTGGTTAAGAACTGTTACATTTATATTAAACGATTCAGCGAACGCCTTCCGCCCAAATGATTACTTAATCAATTACTCATGCTAATATGGCGTAGGGTGAGTGCTACTAACAATTCATTGCCACACGCCTCTCCTCCGGCAATTCATGTTGCCGCCGCCATTAACATCAAATGTAAACAGAAAAATCAATTTGTAAGGTATATACGAGTATATTACCCCCTGGTTTTTGGGTGGACTTGACACCCCACACAATCATTTACAAATGTACATACTTGGGCTCCCGCTTGGAAGCCACATGTCTCCATTCATTCAATTACGCGAATGCGATTCAATCAATTCGGAAGGTGTTATCTGCACACACGAGAGGAAGATAGCTATGCGAATCTGTCTGTGTGAACCAACTTAAATATTTGTAAATAATGTGATCTCGGGGCCTGTTGAATGCCACTTGATGCCAGATGGCAGTCGAGAAGCTGTTACCCAAATAAAGAACCGCGAACAAGCTCATGCATAAAAGCGGCTACATATACCTAGTGTATCTGTGTGCGCCCTTATCTTATTCGGATAATGAATACAGGCTGTAAAAATTCAATTGGCAGACTGTACACGCGGCGCTGGCTGGTTCCGCATCCTTATCGCGCAGCATTTCCTTGTGTAATTCTCCGCCTTTTATTAACATTTAATCTAATTTACGGCACACGGTCCGGCTATTACCGGCTAATACAGTGCGCGCTGCAGCACAGCTCCTGGACAGCATGCTTATCCGCAGTAGCATCTTGTTGCGGTCGGTATAGTGGGAGATGCATGCCTGCAGACTCGAATTTCTCATAAATTTCCCGCTACCAACATGCAAAGAAGCCAGCCACATAAAAGTGCTGTGAATGTGTTTGCAAAGAGTGCAGCAAATTTTGCGCCCGCAGCGATTTGATCGATCCGATGGTCATAGTTTTTGTGTGTTTTATGTGATGTGAACGTAGGTGACCAGACCATACCGACCGGCGATCAGTAGTGGCTCTCGTCAGTGCTTCTGTGCAGTAGCCGCCGCCGCACGACCGGTTGAATGCGTTTCTTTATTGGTTTTAAACTGTCAGCATCACCTCTAATCTTTGAGCGATCAAGGTAGCTTCTAATTCGTATTGGAGGTGAATGCTTGCCTATCACAGGCACAACCTTTGTGAGCAATATCGGTTCTGGCGCAGTGTGGGAGCGTGTTTTTCTACTGACTGATGACTCAAGGTGCCTCTACCATTAAGTTGGCCACTACAGAAAAGTGTCAATTAGTGAGCTTAATTAATCGCCTGACCGTGATTGTTCTGCGTTCGATATCCTGGCTATGCTTAAATGTCAATTATTGGTATGATTCGAGTGGATTTCCCAAGAATCTGTTGCTAGTCGTATTACTATATCTTTTCGATTTTATGGGGATTACACCAGGTAGATGAGGGTGATTCGTCTGATCCAATCAATGTGTGTATATAGGTGGTTATAGCATCCAACAAACGTTCATCGTATCAGAGAGTACATTACCAATTGAAATGGATTACTTGAAGACCTCTTGGAACCACCAAGTGCCACCAAGCCACTCGATGCTCACTTCCGAGCCATGCGGCCAGGAGAAAGGAGAAAACAATATTAAAGTGTGCACAGCCCCACCAGGAGGTATATACCTATACCTAGTAGGAGATATGCTTGCACAAGCTGATTTTTCCCTACTTCTGTATTCCTTTATAGTTGAGACTATAGGTTCAGTGGTTATGTGCTCCCTCTCTCTCTCTGAATTTAATATTTTCAATCATCGTCGGTGGGACTTTTCTTGGTTTTGTGTTTTATTTTTGCCACGATTTGGTGGCAGTCTTCTTCACATTGTCCACTCGGAGAATATGTACGTTTGGAGCACAAAGCGATCACGATATTGGGAAAATTTATCTAACAGATTTATTTATTTACATACTGAGGGTGCCCATTACATTTGGGAAAATTGCGCGTCTCGCTGACAATTGGGTGCTGAAAGTATATTGCATATATGAAACTTGTCAAAAAATTTGCATATGCTTGTTTATTGGGAAAATGCTCGGAAAAGCGGGTAGGGACAATGAAAATGTGTCGCTTACATTGTAGGTATATGTATGTGGATGTGGAGGATACAAGCAACTAAGTCAGCGGAAATCAAATTGAATTCAGAAAGAATTTCAGTGGAATATGAATCGTGAGAAAATGCGGTCGATTGACGCTCAGGATGAGAGTCGGAAATTGGTTTTTTGTAAAGTTTTTTTTTTCTGATTTTTTTAGACATGGCACATCGTTTCTAAGTATGCTTTGATGAGAATCGTTCCAATGGACAAGAAATGGTTGTCCCAAGAAAATACGTAAAAAAAAGTGTGTTAATGGCGGCATTATATGTTTGATTATATTGCCTAGCGGCTTGTTGCTGACTCTTTTAGCAATGGAATTGTACACTTCATGTCACTGTTTATGTAGCTATAACGGGTTCACCAAAATCTACACCACAGCTAAGCCGAGAAACGGTGCTTAGCCTAAAACCCATTAAGCTTTATACTAAGGACGTGGCAGCCAAAAGTGCTCTCAGTAAGCTCGCGCATACTTGCCAGCTTTGATCAGAGCGGACTTATGCCACTCATAGGCTACATGAAACCAAAGTTTGACTTCGACAAGGAATTTAAAGTCTCTATACCGGACAGGCAGGAGTGGATCTCCGCGAGTATTGTCGTAAAAGGTATACCCACCTTAATAGAAAAGACAGATAACGAAACGGGAGCAGGAATCTTCTTAGAAGAACAACGAGGGGAGTTCAATATATTCGCGGTATGGGGGGGATACTCCAAAGATGTGAAAAATTTATTTCGTGATTTTAGTCGCCCCGTTATTCAAGTGTTTTACTGTAAATTTTCATTTGGCTGTGATTATAAGTTTGCGTTGTATTTTGCGTTGAACGAAGGTGAAATGGCTGGTGTCGCGATGATCACTAACATTGAGAACCGCGCTGTGATAAAATTTCTTACTAAACAAGGAAAAAGTAAAAAAAAATATTCACGAAGAGATGGTGGCTGTTTTTCGAGATTCTGCACCTTCGTTATCAACTGTTCAAAAGCGGTCAGGTTTATTTCAAAGTGGCAGGGAGAGCATTGAAGATAAACTTGTACTTGAGGATGTCCGAGTAAAGGTTAAAATGATACCTAGATTAACCTTTCTATTGGTACCATACACACCGTTCTTCATGACTGTATAAATCTTTCCAAAGTCAGTGCAAGATGGGTGCCTCGAATGCTCACATCACTCACAATGCTCCGGTGCACACGGCATGGATTTCTAAGGCTGTACGGGATTGTGGTTTCGAAAAAATTCAACATCCAGCCTATGGTCCGGACCTTGCCCCTATAGTAATTAATTTTTGTTCCCAGATTTTAAAATAAACCTTCGTGGTAAGCGATTTACCGATGATGAGGAGCTCAAAACTGCAATAAATTAACATTTTGGAGAGAAAGATGAAAACTATTTTTTTGAGGGTATAGAAAAGTTAATCTCAAGATGTAATAAACGCATTAATGTAAGAGAAGATTATATTGAAAAATAAAAATATTTTTAATTTAATTCGTGTTTTCCTTCATGTCGATACCGCGAATATATTGAACTCCCCTCGTATATGTATCAGCCGGTCATAACGACTGGCAAATCAGTGCAACATTTCCCAGGGAGAGAGCTACGCGTTTAAGAAAGCTGCTCAAAACCATCCTTGCGAGGGAACTACCGGCAATGGAAATTACTCTCTGCGTGGACAACCAAGCTGCACTTAAAGCAATCAACTTCATTTTGGTAAGCTCGAAATCTGTAAATCAGTGCCTTTCGGCATTAAGAGTCATCACTCAATACTGCTATGGTGGGTTCCTGGACATGTTGTTGTGAAAGGTAACGAGGCAGCGAATAAACTGCCGAGATGGTGCTCCGAAATGTGGCTGACAAGTTCTACCTGCTTTATGTGCAGCTAAGAGCTTCTTTTATAATGTCAAATTAAACACTTGCGGTTGCATCATAGCTGGCAGCTTGCGGCCTATTTTTGCCAATTTTGACACCTTTATAATGAAAATTTGGTCTAGTACGTTTTGACAGACGGACAAAAGCGAAACTAATAAAGTAATAAGGTTCCGTTTTTGCCCTTTGGGTACGGAACCTTAAAAAGGGGAAAACGAGGGACAAGCGTAAAATAACGGGAAAAGATGAAAAATCGCTGTGTAACTTAAATACAGTTTAAAGTGAGATTTATATGTTATTTTCATTACAAAGAAATTCAAAGTTTACTCAGAATGAAATATTCAAATACCACAAACGTAAAAGAAAACAGCCCATAAAACGTTTTTCGTAAAATATGGAAACTTTGTTTGAATTTAATAATAATAATAAAACTATTGCTTTTGCTTTTGCTAATTGATAAAAAAGGGGGAAACAGTCTGCAAAATCTGAGACTGCTTTTGACTTTAATTTAAAATTTTTGTTAAATATCTTTACAAAATACGTTTAACAAATTTTCAAAGTGACAAATATGTTTCTGCAGATTGCAAAGAGTTCTACCATTTCGTGTCACCAGTCAAATAAACTTTGCATTTAAGATTGTCCAAAAATTATTATTGTTATTATATTATTGTCCAAATATGTTAATTTTTAATTTAATTTAATTTTAAATTAATCAAAAACAAAAAAAAATATACAGTCGAACTTCGATAACTCGAACCACCACTTGCCACAAAAAAAAATTCGAGTTATCAAGACTTCGAGTTATCAAGTAAAATACAAAATTGATTCTCTAAACAACTAACAATATCTACACACTCCACTATTTATACGAATCTTCAACTCTGTGTTTTGCTTTTTCCTCTTATTTTTTTCAATAATTCAAAAAAATATAGCAACCTGGAAGAAATTTGAAAATGTTTACTCACACATACGAAAATTACGATTTTCTACACGGTATGTACAAGGAACATTCAAACTCAGTGCCCCCGAAAGCGAAGCGATGCATTATAAAACGAACATGTTAAAACACGCAGAATTAGGGAATTCCCCTTCAGAATTTGGGATTTCCCCTTTAGAATTCGACTTATCGAAGGTGACGCCAAATAATCTCTTCGAGTTATCAAATACAAATTACATGCAAATTTTAGTGTTGGCGCTGTTGCCAACCAATTTTATTCGAGTTATTAAATATTCGAGTTATCGAAGTTCGACTTATCGAAGTTCGACTGTATTAGGTTTCGAAGCATGGTTTGCATTTGGAAATAATTCCGGAAAGCTTCCGTTTTAACAAAGGCTTATATCGAATGGGCCTTACAAATATTAATTTTTAATCATCACCTCTGTCATTTACGACTTGTCAGCTTCAAACTTTCATTGTGAACTTACCCTTAAACCGATTACCGAGCTGTCAATGTGCAATTATTCAATAAAATTAACATTTCCACATAAGGGCATGTGAGAGCCCTCATGTGATTCATGAAACAGCACTTCATCCGCAAAAAAACAAAGTCACTGTTTGGTGCGGTTTTCATTCTGGTGGCGTCATTAGGCCGTTTTTTTTTTTGTTTCGTCGATGAAAATGACTGTCACGTTTCAGTTAATGGTATTCGCTACAGAGACATGTTGGAACGTTAGTTCTTTGAGAAATTACATGAATTAGACATCAGTGATATATGGTTCTAACAAGATGGTGCCACAAGCCACACAGAGGGTGCAAAAGTCGAATTTTTGGCCTCCGAGATCGTGCGGTCTAACGCCTCTAGACTTTTTTAATGGGGCAACATTAAATGATTGGTCTACGCCGACAAGCCGGCGACGTTAGAGGACCTCAGGGCCAATATAGAACGAGAAATAGCGGCCGAAATGTGCGGACGAGTCTTCGAAAATTGGGTTCAACGTATCCATCGCTGCATACGTTCCCGTGGTGGACATATGAACAAAGTTGAATTCCATTTAGAAATGTATTGATAGTAATTAAATTATTTGAGATATGTCAAGTAGTTTGCATTTTATGTAAAAAAGAAGTTGTCAGGTCCTAAATAAAAGACCCTTTATAGTTTTTAGGTCACAATACTCAATTTTGCGTAGGTATGGACAATTTCGCATTGTAAGTTCGAAAAATGTAGCCTGGAAGCTAAAAATTGACACATAAAATGTGTTTTCTCAAAAGTTGGACATAAGCCGATGTTTAACAGTCTAAACAGAATAAGCTACGATTAAAAAAACTTTTATGTACACTACCGGATATCCAAATGCAGTTCTTTTATAAAGCAGGGCTTAGATCAGACCAATAAGGGCAAATCTGGCAGGAATTTAAGTCCGCATCTGAGCGAGCTCAAAAGGTCACTGTATATCTTAGCAATGAGTTGGTTTATGGCTAAGGTTTAGCTGGCCCAATCCAAGCTATGTGTGCTCTGGCGAGTACTTTACCGATACTCACAAACGCAGGAAAAGTACAGAAAGTAAATGGTTTAGTGCACAAACTAGGCAGCCTTTGACGTTCAAGCATATAGCGAAGAGTGTCAAAAGAAACCGTCCTTGTAGTCGTGGGAGTGACGCCCACCGATTTTCTAGCAACAGAGAAGAACTACGTACACCAGAATATACGGAATCAGGAGTACAAACGGCAACTGCACAGGCAAAGGTGAAGCAGCAAGTATGAAAAAGACTCTGAAGCTGCGCAAAAGGAGGCCGTCCGCGATGGATGTAAGAAACACTCATATAAGAACAAATCGGTTATAAGAAACGCATGTCGAAAGACAGTATAGGTAGATACGCGTTCGTAGACGACGGATATAAGACACAATTTATGTTGGATTTAAGAGGTTTCTTTTATTCATCTTCGAAGTCGTAGGCACACAAATGCGGACAGTAGAGGGGCTAAAGTCGAGGTAAATAACTTACTCCCTAGAAATAGCCGTAAACAAGATGAAGCAAAATTTTTGTTTCGTCTATAAAACCGTTTAAAAAAGCGGTTCCAGACGCAGACAGTCTTTCTGGCTACAGAAGAGTAACATGACGGCGTCCTTACAGTACATGGACTTGTTTTCACCTTGATGTAAGGCAAAGAGCACTTACAGGGTGTCTTTCGAGGCCGTAAATCGCAACAGTTTAGTCCTTGGGAGCCAGAAACAACGAGTAGTAATGGTCAGTCACTTGACGGTACATTACGTATTCCTATCTTTAAGTTTTTTCAAGAAGAAAACTTTGAACACTTAAATCTCTATTGACAGTTTAATTTTCACTAAGTATGACGTCCACGCCAAATTTGTTTGCAGCTAACGAGCGAAGAAATTCAGTAAATACTGCAGCAGTCTGTATAAATTGGCCTCTTTCCTATACAAGAACACTGTTATACGAAGTCCGATTGAGGACTATTTAGAATATCAATGCCGACTGTGCCCAATCTCCTCACAGCCGCTAAACCATAATACAATATCAACAAAAGCGTTTCCACTATTATCGCAAACACAACGAACCAATATTTGCCCATCAGACACCATTGAAGCATTAACTAAAAGCATCCATTTTCGAACTACCCAGTAACACCTACGGCCCTCCATCATTTGAAACTATACTCCGGCATCCTGAGCTGAGAGACAAGACTCGAAATATTCTCCATCCATTTGGCGCTGCTGGGCAAAGTAACAGCACAACACCAAATAATGATGGAATATGTAATTTTAATTCATCCTGCAGATGCACAATAACCTCGTCTGCAGTCGGCAGGGTATACATATAAAAGAGCAACAGCAACCGTCGTCCCCCGAAAAACAGATTACTCTCTGTTAATTACTGGTTTGGACAGGAACAACCAAAGACTCCAGACACACATCCCTGTTCTGGGGTGGAAGTGGAAGCTTTGGCGAGAATATGGAAGGTTGTTACCGAGTTAATGATTCATTTGAAAATTGCCAGCTGCAGTTGTTGTTTGTGAAGAAGGAAGGATGTGGCCGGTCGGGTGGCTCAACCGAAAGAACTGTGTAAACACACAAAGTGGCAATTGGCCAACACACTGCACACTCTGATGTTGTTGATCCTGCGAATAAATTAAACTAGGATTGGCGTCAATTTCACAGTTCGCACAATACGCAACATTAAATTAATTGAAGCAGTGATACCGTAGGTATGTGCACTGAAATCCACCAACCGACTGTATATAAAGTTGTCGGCGACCTTAACCCTCGACGCAAATCGAGTTCATTTTACTTTTAATTAAAAGAGGAAATAAATCTCCCCCCAGATGGATGAAGGATGAACAGGAGCACATACAGAAGAACAAGTTACAGCCATTGTTTGGTCGACAAACATTATTCTCGATAATTGAAAACAATGACTTTTGTCGTCGTCTGTTATACAGACAAACAAAATTCGCTCTTTTGTCGACTTGACAATTGTTTTACACTCGAGATTAGTTCGACACATACCCACTGCACACCTTAAGAGGATCTATGGCCTTGTTTCGCACCACATTCGTTCGTTCGTTTGTTATTCGCGCAACGAGGAGACAGAGCCGACAGACAAACGAGACAATTTTAATATTTATAAGTTCGAAAACATTGTCGAACATGTGTTCGGACAACAATCCAATCCAATTCACACCCGATTCAAATTGCACGAGCGCGCGCGCGGATATTTTCGTGAATATTTTACAAAACAGCACGGCCAGTCCAACATTTATACACATATACACTATACAGAGTATCCGCAATTCAAATTGAATTTCTCTCATTCTGTGCATCGAGGAGGTGCCGTCTGACAGGAGAATTGAGCCAGTGTGGCGGCAAAAGCGCACAAACCAAAAAAAAAAATAACAACAAGCGAAAAAAGGCCAAACACAGCCGAGAGAGATCTCCCACTAAAGAACGAAGATTGCATATAAATCCAAATGGTTGCGCATGCCAATAGGTGTATAGTGGTTCGGCTGCAGCTACTGCTTCCAAAGCGATCTCCTCCTTCGATCACACATCAGAGATACAGTCTGCCGATTATGTGTTGCAATTCGTTTTGCGCCAAATCAGCTCGGGAGCGCGGCAGAGCAGCATCCTCTTGAATTCGCCGCTTTACCAATTGTTCTTGTTATCCCAAGTCGACAAGGATTAACCGATGCGTTTTTAACCCTTTAACACCTTTGTTGCCGGTGCTGATGTTTTTGTGGCTTCTTCTATACACTTATTGGCGGTTACACGCAACGCGCCGATATTGTGTGTCTTGTTTAGCGTCGTCGACAGGGCAAAACAGAAGCCGATGGTTAGGACACGTGATGCTATGAATCGACGAGTGTTAGCCATACCCATCCGAGGGGTATATATGCCCATGGAATCCTTGAACAAAGGTTGAAGAGCAGTAGATATTCTAATTTCTGTTTTGTTTCATCTCTATAGAGACAGAGAGAGAGAGAGACTGCTGCAGAAATTGAATGTATGACTGCGTCGTTGTAGGTAGAGTATTTGAAAGATGTTCCAATGTGGCAGGAGGAATTCGCGATCTCGCCTCGTTTGTCGGCGACGTTGACTATGCACGTGACATGGGGCATGGAAATATTTGTTTCATTCTACGAACAGAGTCGGTGCATTTTTCAAAATAGGACCCAGCACATAGGTAGGGTACTTGCTGCAAAGAAAAGTAAAAATGTAGCCTCATCCTTGGTGGGTTGTTCTGTTGTGTGGAAGTGTCAAGTGTGTATAGACAAATTATATAGAGCCGCTACTATAAGGTGAATTTAGGTTGCATCCAATTGTGTGAATTGGATTTAGCAAAAACGATTTTTCGGAAACACAAAAAAATCGTCTGAACTCGGTTTCAAATGTCTTCCAGAAGACATGCTATACACTATAATGAGTGGATGAAATGAATGAACTTAAAAATTAAATGAATGAATGTATATATGAAAGCGGGACATTGAAAATCAATTAAATGAATGAGTGGATAAAATGAATGAATGAATAAACTACATTCCGCGCCTTTAACAATTCTCCTGCAATACTCGTCACTCATCGAATGTTCATCAGTTCTCCCTCAAGCCTACCTTCGGACGTACTGTAAAGTAAAGAGAATCTTTTATAAGTCGAACAACACGCATGTGGGATGCATTGCCTCAAACTTCACAAAAGACTATGCATCATATAGGGCCCATCGCCATTACCAGAGAACTATTACGGTTAAAAACCTTAGCCAATTCTCCCAAACATTCGTTAATTTGTTTAAGTATGACTTCAATACTTTTTAGGTTTCGCCTTGATATAATGGGTGGTCGCATCAGAAGATGATCAGGAACACCATAGCTGATCAAGATCTACAATGTTCGTAACTTAATGGCTGTAAAGATTTTGTCAACTTTGTCATTGTCAACTGCAAGCTTTAACTTAAAGGCCTTCACAATCTCTCTATATAATACAATTGTTCGCCTGTTTGTATGTGAATTTTCTAACGCATTAGGCTAAAACTACTCACCAAATCCTTGGATATTGGCTTAGTAAAACAAGGGGCTTAAGGCAGCAACATTAAGATTTTATTTGATTCTGACGAATTGAAAACTTGCTGAGAGAGAGCTTATTTCATTCGCCAATACATCACATCAAATCGGCGCTAACAATTTTAACATTGGAGAAGGCTACTTGGATGAAGAGTATCCGATTCGGTTAAATTTTTTAAGAAGTCACAGCAAGGAATTGAACGCGTTTTAAAACATTATAGTAGATACTACGAGGAAACCAATACAGAAAGTAGGAACGTCCTTTTTAAGATTCTCAACCAGTACCTACAACTTTTGGACACGGTTAAAACTAAGCTAAGGGTACAACTAGGTTACACAACATAGCAACAAATCAAATCAAAACAATATATTTGACACAGGTATTATGATATTTCTAGTCACGTAACTTTTCAGCCGATTATCTTCAGATAAACCTGTTGCAGTAGGTACTTGATTTTGCATTTGTTAGAGAAATCCCACAAAGCTAGACAAAATTTTGTTTTCCTCTTTTTATTATCCATGAACATACAAAATCAAGACATTCTTCTTAGTTCGTATACCAACTTTTTTTATTTGTTTTTTAAACCAACAAAAAAAAAACCCTCAGATTCAAACGCTATAGCTATTTTGGATTTTGAATTTTTGAATCTACTAATCTCTTGGATCCCTGTATTTCGATTACATATTACAAATAATAACACAATTCTACAAAATCCAACAGTTTTGACCTCAAATGGAATGCAGTCGACTCCGCTTAACTGAAACACCAAATTGTCACATTTTTTTTTTCTTGACTTAAGTGATATTTTCTCTTAATCGAATTCGAATAGTTGAAACAAAAAAATTCCCGTGTATACCATTTGAGGTCGAAACTTCCACAAAATCTTCCTTTTCGCGCATAACTGATCAAGAGCTAACAACCCAGTGCAATAGGTCAGTGAGGGCTGCTTACAATTTTCTATTCTGTTCTCCTTTTTATTTATTTATTTAAGTATATATTTCCAGGCTTAAACGAAAAGCATAACAACCTTTTAATATTATAGTAGTAACTTATTTATAATTAGAAGATAATAATAGCAAGCCTCGCTTGTGGCTGAAGATCGAGTTCTACAACTAGCTACTACAAAAAATTTCACAATTTGCTATGGGTATGTTTAGAAAATAGTTTATTATGGTCTTGAAGTTTCCAAAGAAAAAAAAAACTGTCCAGACGATTATATTCATTATGTTAATTGTCTTCGAAAATAAAATTCGTATGCTTAACAATAAACCAGTTTGCGACAAAATTGGGAAGGTGAAGAGTTCACTGGAGTAAAAGATTTGAATTCGAGGAACTCTCGACAAGTGTTGTTAAAGCGTCGGATTTATTCCTTTTCGTGGCAATTTTAATGTCAAAAAGGAGTTCCATGGGAAAAAGGAAAAAAGCAGCAGACCGTGGGATTTTCAGGAATCTGACAAAAAAATATCTTCCAACTATAAATTTTTGATTGAACTTCATCAAAGCACCTACAGTTTACCATCCGCCGGTAAGTTCATCTACCTTTATCCGAAGATTGGGCACCTTGTCGTGGTGGGGCGGCTTAAGTAGAGGAACAGGATGCTAGATCAGGGTAGTGGCCCAACTCCTCTGGTAGAGCTGAATGTGAATTGAAAAACCAAGACCCAATCCGATCAATCGATCGACCCTTAACTCCAAGATGGCTGGTCTGCAATGTCGAGGGAGCTGTGATAAGGTAGGTAAAACTACTGGTTCACAGGGTTCAGGGGTAATTGAACCGCTAATTGAGACTCCTCAGGGGCAGCTCAATCCTCTGTTGTATTGTAGTTGAGTAGGATAGGTATTGGGGATCTCTGCCTATTCGGTCTGTTTAATTCTCCCCTACTCGTGGGTACACATATGGACCATATAAATAAAAATAAAAATAACGTGCCTTCGGAAAACGAGGTGGAAGGCTTAGGAGGGGTCGAGAAGGTGCTGGAAGGCGCTGGAATGAACCCGAATAAGCTCGATGGGTCAGCGGACTCTAATGGGAAACCAGAAGGGTTAGCGGGCCAATCGTCAGTGGAGGTGGACAATGCGGTGCAGAAATGCGCCAAGAGGTCAGCCGAAACTGCGGAAACCGAATTGGAAGAAGAAGAAAGGCTCGATCCTGAGCGGAGGTTGAACAAACAACTGAGGCAAAGGATGAAAAGAGTCAGAAGGAAACAAAGATTGGCCTTGGCTAAATCTGTTTCGGCGGGAGGCATAAGCAAGACGGTCGATGAGTTGACTGAAATGGTTGCCAACATGACGTCAACCGAAACCTCTCCAGAAGACGAAGGATCTAGGAAACGGTTCAAATGTTCCGGGACCAGGAATCCATCCGAAACTGCGATGAAGGGGACGGAAGGCGGAAAGGATGACGGACAGTCTGTTCAACATGGGGTCAGTCCACAGGCACCACACTGCAGTGGTTATGTGGATGGACAACATGTAAAACGGAAGGTTAGTCAGCCAGCAAAGCAGAAATCGTGCAATGCCGAGCAACCTGGACCAAGCAAGGTAAAGCGAAAGCTGAATCGAGCTATGGAAAGGAAAGCGAAGCAAGCAGATAATGCAAAACCTTACACTAGGGGTGAGCGAACCAAAGTTGACAAGGGCGTAAAAACCTTTGCTCAAACAGCGGCGAACGATCTCCGAATGGGTGTTGTCGACATGAGTCGAGAGGGGGGGATAGATGCAACACAGTTGAGTATTTTTAAAAATGCTCTTCTGGATGCTCTAGACTTGCTTCCGACGAATGCAGGTGACATCGGTGTGAAGGAAATAACCTTGGAGGAAGGGATTATAGCAATCAAATGCGGTAACCAAAAAACCAAGGGTTGGCTATGTGAGATTGTAGGGAAGATGACCGACCTATGGGAGGGAATTAACCTTAAAATAGACAAGCTTCACATACTAAAGGATGTGGAAAGGTTGATAATCTTTGTTCCCGGTCAATCCGTGAGCAAGGATGTCATCCTCGCCAGACTTTGTCGTCAAAATTCCTGCGTGAAGGACACTTCTAAATGGAGGGTTACTCATGTGGGAAGATATGATGACAACAAAATTGGTGGAACCAAGATGACGATCTGGTGCCCAAGGGAGGAAGCGATGCTGGTTAGACAAGCAGGAGATAGACTCTTCTGTGGGTTGGACATAGCACTCGTGAAGTTCCAAGGAGCATCGGAAAAGACTCAACTTGGAAAACCACCCGGTAGGGCGACGAAGTGATAGATACCATGGACATGGGATCAACACAAGTCGGGCGGGAGGTGGGCCCGTACCGGGAAAAGCTCAGGGTGATTCAATTGAACCTTCATCACAGCAAAGCAGCATCAGCAATGATGACTAAATGCTTTGATGAGGATTCGTTTGATATAGCCCTGATACAGGAGCCTTGGATCTTTAGAGGAAAGATTAGAGGACTCCCAAACAGCATGGCTGAGTTGCACTATGTGCAAACCAGCGGAAGAATTAGGTCATGTATCCTGGTGAGGCACGGAGTTCAAGCATATAAATTGCCGGATCTGTGTGCCCCAGATCTTGCAGCAGTACGTGTAGGATCAGGTGCGGGAACTTTTGTTATAGCATCTGCATACTTGCCGTATGATTCTCCAGAACCTCCTCCGACCAGAGAGTTAGAGGTTTTGGTGGATGCATGCAGGAACAGGAACGAGGACTTAATTATTGGTTGTGATGCCAATGCACATAATACAGTGTGGGGCAGCACCAACGATAATTACAGAGGAGAAGCATTATTCGAATTTGTATCATACAAGGATCTAGCTATCTTAAACAGGGGAACAGAGCCAACCTTCGTTAATGTGAGACGAAGGGAAGTGATCGATGTTACCCTGTGCAGTAGTCAGATAATTGATAGAGTATCAAATTGGAGGGTAATGGATCAGGCTACAATGTCGGATCACAGAGCCATTTCATTTGATGTTCGCTATGGATCTAAAAGAAAAAAAGATCGGAAATACATCAGGATTCCGAAGAACACGGATAGGACAAAATACCTTGAAGTGTTGGAGGAAAAACTGAATGTAACGACATTCGGAATACCGAAAAACACTTGGCACGTTGAATCACAGCTGAAGCATCTGCAATCAGCTGTTGAAGATGCGTACCGAGTGGCTTGCACACCTACTTTAGTGGAAAAACAAGATCCTGCACCTTGGTGGTGCCGGGAACTTGAGAAACTAAAGAAGGCTGTGAGGAAGGCCTTTAATCACGCCATGAGGAGGGGGGAACCCGAAGCATGGGATGACTATAAGGCGAAAAAGAAAGAGCTTAATGTCACTCTGCGACGACGTAAAAGGGAATCATGGAGGGACTTTTGCTCGAGTATGAGGAGTACATCTGAAGTCAGTAGACTACAAAAGATTGTCTCGAGAGATCCAGTTTCCAAGATCGGACTCATTCGTAATAGAGCGGGGGAGATGGTGGAAACACTGGATCACACAAATGAGGTCCTAATGGAGGTACACTTTCCAGGAAGCTATAAATCAGATCAGCCCTGGGCTCCAAGGAAACAAGGAGCGAACAGGATGGATAGGATGGAAGCGGAAAGGATCGTAACACCAGAGGCGGTCAAGGGTGCAATAGCAACATTTGCACCCTTCAAAACCGCGGGGCCGGATGGTATATTTCCAGGCCTAATGCAATGGGGAGCAGACGTAATTGCACCAAGGCTCAGGAATATATACGTTGCATGCCTAGCAATAGGCTACATCCCGATTACATGGAGGGAGACAAATGTGGTCTTTCTTCCAAAGCCGGGTAAAAAGGATTACACCGAGGCAAAGTCCTTCAGACCAGTTAGCCTAACATCCTTTCTGTTAAAAACAATGGAAAGGGTGGTGGTGGACTACATGGAGAGTACTGCGCTTAAGATGTATCCTTTAAACAGTAGGCAGCATGCTTATAGGGCAGGCATGTCTACAGAAACAGCGCTACATCAAGTAGTACGCGTTGCGGAGGAAGAGCTAAATACCGGGGGCATTGCGATGACCACCATAATGGACATTGAAGGTGCCTTCGATAAGATATGCTTTGAAAGTCTGAAACAAGCCTTGGAAAAACGTAGGGTTAACCCACTGGTGGTAAGATGGGTGGACAATATGTTGAACACGAGGGCAATAAATATTCAGACGGGAACCTCAAAACTTAGAGGAAGGGTTAGCAGGGGCTGCCCACAGGGAGGTGTTCTCTCTCCTACACTGTGGAATATCACTGTGGACTCTCTTCTCGACAGACTTGAGGCGACTGGCACTCACACAGTGGGATATGCCGACGACATAGCAATAATGGCCAGAGGCAAATTTATAGACGTCACCGCAGATATCATGAGGAATGCGCTCAGAGTGGTTGAGCGGTGGTGTCTGGAAGAAGGGCTCTCCATTAATGCGGGAAAAACAGATCTAATAGTCTTCACTAAGAAGAGGAAAAATCTGGAATTTCGACCCTTAACGCTCTTCGGATCGGAACTAACAACGACCACGAAGGTCAAGTATCTGGGAGTCTATCTAGATACTAAACTTTCGTGGAACTACCATGTTGAGGAGAAGGTCAAGAAGGCAAAAAGGGTATTACATCAGTGCAAACGTGTATGTGGACAGAGGTGGGGACTCTCGCCTAGGTCAGCATACTGGATGTACACGATGATAACTAGACCCATTATCACCTATGCCTCGGTTGTATGGTGGGCGAAAGCTTCCCAGAAAACAGTGAGGAAGCACCTGGATAGGGTCCAACGCTTAGCATGTATAGGAGTTACAGGTGCAATACGGACAACACCAACATGCGCAATGGAAGTGATCCTGGGGATCTTACCGCTGGACTTATTTATTAAGAAAACAGCGGCCCTAACGGCACTTCGTTTGCATCGAGATGCGAAATGGCACAATCGTGGTACCATCTATGGACATAGGAAGATCCTGGAACTTGTCAAAAACGAGATTAGGGAGCTGAGCATGCCTATGGATGGGATTACAAGGGTGCGTGTTATGGAAAGGAATCACAAAACTCGTATTGAGAACGGATTACTTCCAGAAAAAAGAAGTGGTGAAATAGTGATTTTCACAGATGGATCCATGATGGATGGCAGAGCGGGTGCCGGTATCTTTTCAGAAGAGCTGGAACTAGCCCGTCACGTTAGCCTCGGGAAACACACTTCTGTATACCAGGCTGAGATGATTGCATTGCTGCATGCGTTGGACTACTTGCTTGAGGGTCAGGTGGAGGGAAGAAATATCCTTATAGCACTGGACAATCAGGCGGTGATCAGATGCATGGAGCAAGCAAACATTACAACATCGTTGGCACTGGAATGTGTACTCAAGCTCAATAAGTGTTCATCTAAAAATGAAGTAACACTGACTTGGGTACGAGGACACATAGGGATCGAAGGCAACGAAAAGGCGGACTCCCTTGCAAAACAGGGGTCAGCTGAAAAGTTGCTGGGACCAGAACCATTCTCTTCAATTGGCAGAGGAATGGTTGAACAACTGATTTACAACTGGATCACGGCAGAACATCTGAGAAGATGGTCAACCATGGAACAATGTAGACAGTCTAAAATGGCAATTAAATGGCCGACCCGCTCCACTCAAAGAAGGGTTCTAAGCATGAGTCGAGGAACACTGAAATGGGTGGTGGCTTTATCAACAGGACATGGTAATTTCGGGTATCACTTAAGGAAGATGGGCCTTAGAGAGGACGATACCTGCAAACTATGCCTGGAGGAATCCGAGACAGCGGCACATATACTGTGTCAATGTCCGGCATTGGCTGGCAGAAGAATGAAGATATTGGGGCATCACTGGGTGGAGACCCAGTCGATGAAACAGATCTCACATAAACAGATGCTAGCGTTAACACTAGGAATCGAACCCAGGGAAGAACTCTGGAGAAATCCAGAGAGTCTATCTGGCTAAGATTTATAGTGGCAGAGAGACGAAAAGAGACCCGTCAATGGTGGTCTGATTCGAATATCTCTCAAATATATATATATATATATATATATATACAGTTTACCATGATTATCAACACACTGAATGTCCATAAAAAAGAGCTCATGTTAATTCGCCTTTTCTCAAAATTTGCTAGCTCCAAACTATAATCATAGCAATTTCAACAAACTACGATTTTTTATACTAAAGGTTAGCGAAATACAAATTTTACTTTTAAATATAATATTTTTACACAAAGAAGTGAAAATTGAGTACGGTGAAAAGGGAAAAAATCATACGCTTCGTGGGAAAAATGAAGAGAGAGTTCTAGAAACACTGTTCTTGACTCGTTGGAATCTCAGAGTTAGCGTGATATTGATCACCGCAATTTTGACACCTTTTGCAAGATAAAAATAATGGGTGTTAATGTCAAAATTAGAACAATTTTGTGAATTCATTCGAAAACGAAACATATCGCCTGGGTCACTAAATTCTAACGAGTCTTGGTTTGCAGGGAACTCAGAAAAGTGGAAGCAAAAACACCAAAAAAAACAAGAGAATTTATTTTCTGCATCGAACATTTAATTCAAAGAGGTCATATTTAAACAAAAAATCGTAATAGGACTGAAACTAGCACCACAATTTTGATACTTTACACCCAACAAGTCGTTTCAAAGACACATATTTCGAAAAGCAATTTTTCCACAACTATCACCTAGTAAATAAAAAAGTATGAACAATTGAATTTGTTGTCGAAATGTTTCTGCGAGTTTCGCCATCAGAAAGCACTTTTTTTTTTAAAGACATATACAAAAGATATCCTGCCCGTTTCTAAAATAAACTTATTTAATATTTTCTTTGTTTATAGGAATAGGAAACAAAAATGGCTTTTTACACGCTCGTTCGAAATAAAGAGGTTTGACGTTCCAAGCTGATTGATTTCAAATAATTCTAAGCCCAATTAACAAAACTGCTACCAAGTTGGCATTGATGGAAACGGCTGACCCAATTCTTTATGAAAATTTTACTTAGTATAACTTCAAATTTAAATACGGAAAAGGTGAACTTTCGAAGATGTCCCACTCCACATGAGATCATCCCTAAATCGGACAACTTGCAGTCCAAAGCCTCCGCAACAAAGTGAATCACAACAGGCCCCCGCAAACTACCAAATCTGGCCATCCAACAGTTACACTATGATAACAGCCCTATAAATTTCACAAGACCCCTACATACCAGGCGCACACTTTCCCATGGCCACAGCACGCAAGCCTATATGCAACAGCAAATATGGTCATTTATTGATATTTTATTCGACATCCCCATAGTTCATTGACTGTTGGCGGAGATTTGAGTTGGCAAAACACCTGATTCAGCAACGCGCCTGGTCTATATACAGTCATCCGCTCATCGCGAGGAGCGTGGGAGGCAATCTGTTGGTGTATAGACAAATCGCATAAAGCTGCTATACACAACGACCGAATTTCGATTTTCATTTTAAAATATGAGTTCATTTCGAAGAAAGAGAGGCGAGCACGCCGCACTTACATATGTAAGAGAGAAGAAAATCCAACAAAACAACAATCAAGGCGCCTCCCATTGTGTGCCTGTCATCAGAAATCATAACAATTGCCCTCCGCCGCGATGTCTGGCATTCAAGTCAATCAAAACTGTCAAATCATAAACTATACAAGGATTTGCGATTCGTAGGTACTTGCGGGGCCCTGTTTTTATGTTATCGGCCTGGTTTGTGTGTACGCTGTGCTCGTTTCACGGCCCAAAGGGGATCATCCTTTGGCGGCGGCACACTAATCCCTTGACTGTTTAAGTGAGCCTATAAATTCAGAATTGCAATCATTTCACGGTCGCGGGGTTTAATTGAAAGTCAAAGTTTAAAGATCGATATCGGTCCAAAAGGAGACCGAATCCATCAGTTGACGAAACGAAATTGCACCACCGCGCATTCCGATGCCCGTAAGTAGAACCTACTTGGTATTCTCCATTCGCTCTCAATGATAAATAGCATCCTTAGCGTCCTGCAGCAAAAAAAAAATCGTTTTGAACAAAAATGCAACAGAAACATGATGATCCCGTCGGCAAAGGTGTGAGGTCTTCGATGTTGGATGTCCGAAAAATGTCTGAATGTGTCCGTGCCACTATTGGCAGACTCGCCAGCGATTAGAGAACGCATTTGCCCTTCTTGTCCACTCGCTTGTGTAGATACGAGCTCAAAGTAGGTATATTTATATGCGATTGTATTTTGCAACGTGATAGAATTCCGTTTCGAATATCAAAGGCAGATCTGTAAAACAAAACGAAAAGTCCTTTTTAGCATTCGTGGCAGCACTCAACCGCTATTACCAGCTCTGCACCGGAAGGCAGCATCTCGCACCAGCATCCGCATCCCGGAAATATAACCATGAATAATTTGGCGGGTGGTACGCGGTTCCTCCTATGAAACTCTGCCATCCGGTAGTGCTCTGCTATTTTTATTCTCCTTCTCTTCTCATTTCCAACCCTCTGAGGGGGCACATCCCAAAGATGAGATACAGACGAGCGATGGCATCGACGATAAGATACCAATGCGAGATTACATGCCCACTTAGCAATAATATTTTAATGGCACCGAGCAATTGTTTTTCGTTCGTGTTCGGGTTGTGGCGATTACGATATGGCAACGGTAACATGAAGGACATTATGCACTCGGACGGTGTCGCGGAAAATTCCATTATTTTATTTATAAGCATGAGCAGAGCACACCATCAGCGACGATCCAAATGTCGGATTAGTTTTTAATTCACAATGACTGGTTTTCAGTGTGCATTGTGCACTGATACATTAGTAGAGCTTAGCCGGGATAAATATGTTAAATGTTGTCAGAGGAATGTTTAGAAATTGACAGCGATTTGGTGCGCCATATAGGAAATCGTTTGGTAAGTGGTCATTCCCTAAATATATGCGAAATATGAGTGAAGGTCAGTCGATGACACATGAGGGTAGTCATTTCATTGCAAAGGATTTTTAATTCATCTCGTGGCTTTAAAGAATTTGTGCATGCCATATAAGGGAAGTTTTGAGGCCCGTTTTAGTAGGTAAGTGGGTGTTTTCTACCTGTGGAAACCACAGGACCGCATAGACCTTTTTTCCACTAAAGGGAAGACGCTCATGAGTGAAATAAATTCGGATATGATATTCATATGAAAGTTTCAGCTGTCAAATTTTACCACAGAAATTAATACTTTGGCGTAGTTAAATAGTTTTATAATATTGTGACGTAACTGCGCGTAGTGTAAGAAAATACAAAGTTGTGGCGGATTTATTCGAGCAAAATAACGTCATGCGTAAATTTTGTTCTTTCCACTATATGTCTTGTTACGTACACGCAAATAGAATGTAAAACATGATAGAATGTAAAACATGAACATGGACTTAAAACATGAATATCTGACGTGAGTTTTCAGTGATAAGAGCTGAATTCTGTTTTAGCTACCATTTTCTCAGTCATCAATGTTAAGTTCAGATTTGGAAACAAAAAATGTATTGCTGAGTGTCGAGGTATATGCTCTCAACGAGAATGGACTCTCAATAACGGCGGGTATCGAACGAAACGTTACGACGGGCAGAGAATTGAACAGACTGGGCCTTACTTACATCTAATAATTTGTATTATTTTTTTAGAGAAAGATTCTTCGGGAGATATTCGGTTTTATCGATGTGAAGGAGTAGATTCAAGGACGTTCTTCAAAAGCTAATCAGCGTCGATGAATAGCTGATGGCGTACGAACAGCAACGCAACTGCTCAACATATTTTTAAGTCCACCCCCCTGAGAAACAACGAGCTACAGACCGGTCCAACCCGGACTGCCTTGCACAACTCTGTTAAGCTTAAAATGGGCATAAATGGAATATCAGAAAAGGCATTATAATTTCAATTCTTTTCAAAATGTTAATAGCAAACATCCGACACCGACTCGAGATATACGTAAACAAAGCTTTAGAAAAGGTGTATATGAAAAGGTGTATTATGAAGAGTTTGATAGTTTAATAAGCGTCATTTGCAAGTGAAGCCTATAGGATTAGAGACCATTTTTGACACTAGCTAAGCGCCATAACTATTTTTCTTTCCATTTCTCTTTTTAGCGGACATGTTTAACAATTTTAGCTTTTGCATTTTGAAGTCAAAGACTCTCCCAAACAAACGAGATTTACTTTACCTATTCCAGTATATGAGAGGTTCCTCACTCATGCGATTAATTCGGTGCGACTGTGACTTAACGTGAGGTGTTTTTTTGCATTCACAATTGAAAGCGTTTTTGTGGTAATCGCGGTCTTACTTTTGTGTGTCTGGCATTTATGATTAGAGTTAGAATGGGAAGCGTTTTTATCTTACTTAAGGTTTTTAGTAAGAAGCTCTTGCGAAATATACTCAAACTAAATAAACAGTTGACGCAACAAGTGCGTTTAGAAGCCAGCGTTTGTGAGATTTTTTACGGAACGAATGGAAGGTACCTAAAATTGAATGCCAAGCCCGAAAGGCTACATTGAGAAGCTTTCTCAGGGCAGTTATGCTGTGGGATATTAGTCAGGCGTTCAACCCTTACTTAAGGGGTAATTTGTGCTTTTGCGGGCATCAAGGCTGAGAGCCATCACTCAGTACCGACGCAATAACTTCAAAAAGTCTGCGACAAAAAAAAACCGACTATAATAAGAAAAATTTGGATGCCAATGAATTTTTAGGTTGGCAGTGTTCTCATTGTCCCGGTATCTGACACTATTACTTAATTGGCAAAAGAGACAATTACTCAATCCAATGCAATTGATATAAATCAACCACACTTGCACAAAAGTTATAAAAAAAAATTCCAGAACAAGACCAAATTAGTAAAACAACGAGTAACAATTAAAAAACTAACGAGTGATATTCCCCCCACCCGAGTTTAAAGAGTTCGCAAAATGTCTTCCACCTTAAGCTGCTTAAAATTTTTAAATGCAAAAAGCTAAGAAAATCTATTCCACAAACTTTGTTCCCTGAAAAGGACCAAGGACTTGCATTTAATGCAAACTATAAATTTACAATGCATTTTGAAAACGGATTGGTTTACAAATTAGTGTTTAGGTAGAAGTGCAAGATATTGCAGACGCGAGCTTTTCATAACAAACTCCGCTCCGCAACTTAAGCAAGTTGGTGTTTTGAAGGAAAATTTTGCATTTTGCAGTAAAAATTAATGTTCACCAAATTTCCTTTCATTCAGTGTTTTCGTTTGAGTTTCCTAGAAGATGGTAGCATTCTGAGAAATCAGGCAAGCACGCCTTCAAAACCCATAGATGCAATGCATTGAGTTTTGGGCCACATGAATAAGAATTCTGTCTATTAGCTCCTTCACACAAGTTCGACAATCTGTTCATCATCACTTGGAAGAATCCACCTTTTTGTTGCCATCGCATAATCACTCGTATAATTCCGTCTTTAGGAGAGGGTGTCAAAGATTAATTACAAACTTTCCAATCACAAATAATAACTTTGGATTTTCTCCCGAGTGAAATTACTTTTATGTATGTGCTGTGTGCGTGCAGGAAAAAAGTATCAACAGGAGGGCTGCAATGGAAAACAAAAATCAATGAAAATGTGAAACTTTTCCAGTGAATCACAATTTGCACATGGCGTGCCGACGGTAACTTACACAGAGCGAACAAAGCTACCCCGTGTGGGACACACCCTTTCGTTCGGTTGTCGCTGTTCAACACCTTCGATTGGGATCTGGTTCAGGGTGAAATCAGGCGACACTGACGACGATGATGAACAATAGAAAACCAGAAGCAACAACGTCGCATGAATACCAAGAAGAAAGAGTAGCTGTAGTTGCCATACATGTACAAGTTACTTTGGTTTATTAGAAAGGTAAAGAATTAACAACTTACAGCCGACACCCTGCAACAATGGCATTGATTATCCTGTGTATTTGTTTTGATTTGTTGTTCAAGGGCTGTGATGTGGTAGCATACATACCGCCCTTTGTGGGTTGTCCCGTTTAACCGTGCAATTACAGGCGCTCGCAACAGCTCATTAAATTACCATTACCCGATATGTGCAATTGTTTATATCTGCCAGTTGGAATTAAGCGCATGCACATGCGGACGATCTCGTGATTATTCCTACTGCCAGGAAGTCCACGACAAGAACCCACCGAACAATGTATATGTACGTTTGATCGCTGTAGCCACTACGCAGGAGGTACGAGCTGAATTGTGGGTGCCACATTTTGAATGTCGTAATAATCGTGGTAATCGGGAGCGCTCCTCATCCAACCGCGACCGCAACAGCAGCAGTACCTAGCAGCCGCAGCCGCAGCAGCATCAGCAGAGAGCAAAGAGAATAAGGTACCTTCCGACTCGCGCATAATATTGAATGCGATTTTTATTATTATCAATGCGCGCCAGTGCTTTGTGTTTGTATAGTCAATGCATGCAGTGTTCGTTTGTGGAGATCGCGCTCGCGCGTATTCTGGTAGAAGACTTGAATTTGTTGGAGGCCGTCTTGGCTCCTGTTGTTACACATTCCGGATTATGCCCAGTAGCCAGACAGAGGACTAAGCATTTCCATTGTGTGCACGCGGACAACTTGTAAAGAAAGAGCCCGTCGAGCTTCTGCAATGCAAGTACATTAAAAGGGTCTTATCACGGGGAAAGCATCGAGGATTGTATGCGCCAAGCGGGAGTATACCAAAGCACCCGGTCGCCATTGTCAAACTTCAATGCGTATGCGTCTTCATGGATAGTAACTATATACTTATAGGTAGGTAGATATTCCGTCTTGCTTTTAAGTTCGATTATTATTATTTTTGTGCGCTTCTTAATTAAGGTGTATTATTTTGTTCCACCGACCATAGGAGATTCTAGATCTACAGACGAATGACAGTAAAGGGTTCGAAATGTATCTGGACTGGCTCATGTGTACTTTTAATGATATCGATCGTAGAAATCATGAAAGTAGGGTTAATATCGTAGATCGCCTAAGAGACGTCGATACTTTTGTTCTGTATTGCTATTCGTCCCCAAATATGTAAGAATGATTTCGTTTAAACGTTTAAGTGATGTTCGATTAACAACAATAGGCTGGTTACTTTTCGAGCTGGTTACTTTCGAGCAAAATATTCGAATTGCGAGTTGAAACAAATCACTTTACGGTTAGTTGTGATGTGCAAAGTGCGACTCGTGAATGCACAATCCCAGGCGAAGAAATCTAAATCGCACAATTTTTTGGCCAATTAACGGTTTTTAATATTTAAATCAAGCGGCCGTTTGATTGGAAAAATAGGCTGATGAAGCTGTGAAGAATTCGCCTATTTGAAACCTTATAGAGATTTCCCAACGTTGTCTACAAAACAAATCAAATCATGCATCTAACGATAAGTGCCGCCTCCTATCATCAATAGATCAATAGAAATAGATGTATGGACCACCGCCCAAGCACTTCCAACCGACATACGCTCTTATTATAAATGGAATGGCATGAATGGAATGCTTATTTACGCAACCATTATGCATTTTTCTTTTTCGAAAACGAGAATAGTGAGTCTTGCTATTTGTCTGATTTATTTTATTTATCAAAACCACTGACATTTACCTTTATAGAGATCAAAAGCTGTAGTATTTGCCGGAATGACAAAAAAACATTTTTCTTCGTTGTCAGTTATGAATTCTGATGGTTGGGGAAGTTTCTGTATTACTCGAGACTTTTTACTTGTTTTCAAATTTCAAAACTGTCTAAAGCACATTATATCAATATGGCGTTCACTCAGACTCTTCTGTCATCCATTTATTCTGATTCGAAATATAAAATAAAGCTCTCAAAAAACAACGCGAAGTTTTTTTTTTCATCTAACGACTTGTTATAATATGTATTTAAAAAAAAACGCCCTAAAGTTCTTTGACACTGAACATAGTTTTATAGATAACAGAAAGAAAGAACAAGAAATCAATTGGCAGCTAAAAAAATTGTGGGATAACAACGCAATATGACTGAATAGATTTTTTTTTATTTGATGAAAAGTTTAGAATAAAGTAAAGAAAAGATTGGGGACATTCGGATACCTAGTTTATGTAAGACGTCAACTAGATTGGTCGGGACTATGAATCCGAACGCGTTTGACTAAGCAAATTGAATTGTTTTTGTATTCTCGCGGTCAGCAGCGTTACCTTTGTTTGATTTTGCCCTTTTTTATAAGGAAAAGGCCCTTCATAAATCTTTAAAAAAATGGTTATTTTCAAATAAGTGCACTTAAAATGTAGCACGGTTGCCTATCACAACACTATTATAGTCTTATACGAACTAATGGTTTGTTAAATATCGAGTGAAAATTCAAAATTACCAGAATTTATCACATGAGCGCGAACTGCGAATAGACGAACTGCGAACAAATCAATTTATCTGTATTTATAAATTGAAAATTGATATTTTTTTTACCACAAAAGCATTATATTCAATTCATACAACACCTAATCTAAAAAAAACCGAGACTTGATTGATTAAAATAACGAAATTTACAACTACAGCAATTTTCCCGCGAATTGAAAATTCTTGCCGCGAACTGTCACACTTTATTCACAATCCACATAAAACAGTCGCGATCCACAAACCTGCGAATGAAAAATACAAATGATTCGCGGGTACCTGCGACTAAAAAAGTTTTCATGTGAATGAAGTGTCAGAATCTACGAATATTCGCCAGTTCGTGGTTCGCAATTCGCTCTCATGTGAATGGTCCTTAAGAAATTATAACTTTTTCTCTTATCGCCCCTTTTTGCGACTCCTCAAAATTCTGCAACGGCCACTCTGTTTATTCTAAATTTGACTCTTCGAAATGTCAACTGAGTACGCAGGCAGGATTTTCTTGACTAGATTGGTCGGCTTCCCCTTCATAAACGTCAACTGCAAAAACTATACACGTGATCACTCTGGGCCAATAAAAACTGAGACGCATCTAGTCAGACAGCTGTCAGACTTACTAAACTACGAAGCCGAACGTCCCCACCCCATTGCCAAATGGAAATTTAGTTTTTATCAAACGCATTTCTGGAAGCTTTAAAGCAGAAGTAGGTACTTTAGACACTGTATAGTGTACACTAATTAGCAATAAACACTGATCTGACCAAAAGATACCCACGTCTGTGAAAGAGTAGGCTTCGCGAAATGCTCTGTTGGCAATTTTCAGTCATATTCACAACTTGTCCTGACAGTTTTGTTTATATTTATGATATGACTAAACGCCTGCTAAAATAGGTCAAATCCACTCTGTGCTTATGAAAAACCGTCGTGCGAAAAATCGTAGTACCTGGGTATATTGTTCTGTCAATAAAAAATAAAAAAAGTCTACGAGGTTTAAGACAACTGCCCTGCGAAACCTGTGCTAAACAGTTGGGTGGAGATAGCCTTTAAGAGAAGAGTCACATTCATTTTAATGCAATTTATAAGTAGATCAAAATATGAGATCAAGATGAAAAATGTAACTGCTAAATGTCATGTGTTTGTAACTAATTACAAATTGGAAACCGTCCTGACAAATGAGCCCTCTATATGCATCTACTCCAAGCCACTGTCATGTCACATGTCTCATGTGCCCAACTGTACTTACTCTAAAAAAATAAAAACTATAGTCGAGTTTGAATCACTTGCTGGAGAGATAGCACGATAAGTTTGAGCAATAGCTGTTGTTTTTTTTTGAAAATATGGCTGTGACATAAGACACTTAAATTTACAATTTAACAATAACCAAACATTTAGGCCTCGAAATAAAGTTTCTGACGGTGCAGTGTCTACACAAAAATGAATAACAATTGCATTTTAATTTGATATAAGATGCGTGATAGATTATTGAAAATTTAAGTTGTAATCTTAGCTAAAATTTGTACTTATGTATAATGACTTTTGCCTGTCAACCGTCAGTAGGTACTGACCTAAAATGTAATCCATACCGCAACATGGAAGTTAAACATAAGAAAATATTTTCAAATTACGAATAGATCTTGAAGTGAATATTTTGTGGAGTTTTAAACATCAACCCCCGTATAAAATAGACAAGGGCATACAAGTAAGTTTGCTAGCAGATATTATTAAGTATACAAAAATATTGCGTAAATACTGTGATAATTATTACGCAGACTTTATTAATACGGTGGTAAATTATTGAGGATATTAAAATTTTCAGTAGTTTTCAATAATATAATAAAATAATAAACAAAAGAACGTCCCAAGCAGCTGGAGATTTAAATATAATAGAGTTGGTATATTTTAAGAAAATAAATAGGACATAAATTCCAAACAAAATTGCCACGCTCGAAAGTAAAGTCGTCATTATTCGAATTCGATTGTTTAGAAAAGCGGCTGGCCTACTTCCCATTTAGTTGCCGATTGGGGAATCAAATTATTAACAATTTCTTTTTTTAAATATAGTAGGTTTATAAATAGGTCGTGATAAGAACTCAATATCAATATTTCGTACTAGAAATGACAATTAATATTTTATATGACTGTATCCGAGGAGAAAGCTTCTCAATTCCGCCGTTTATATTCGGCATAAAATTGTACGTCCCTTCAATAAAAACTCACAGGAAAAAATAGCTGTGACAATCTAGGTCTGGTCAACTACTTATTTTGAAATAATTTATAAAAATTGGCTTAGTGGGTTCGGACAGACAGACGGAGAGACATCCGAGCGAAACTAATAAGGTTACGTTTTTTCCCTTTGGGTACGGAACCTTAAAAAAGAATGAGATGTAAACTATTATTTGCCAGAAACAGAAGATTCAATAAACAATACTATAAAAAAAAACCACGGACGATAGTAAAACCTGGGGCCCTATTATGTAATACGAAACGAGCGGCAAATAAACGATAATAAAGAAAACGATAGTCACAACAAAGACCGATTATGTAAAACGATAAAGCTGTTAGAAAGATGTTGGCAACTGAAACCGAAAATACATTCATTTTTTGTAGCGCAACCAACTTCACACCTATGTGAAATGGCGCAGGGTCATAAGTCCACAGGCCAAAAGTCCACAATGGACTTTTGACCCACTTAGGTGGGTTATAAGTCCACAATTGATTTGTGGACTTATAACCCACCCAGGTGAGCCAAAAGTTCACACAAAATTCTTGTGAATTTTTGACTCACTGATTGTGGTCTTATGTCTCACGGATGAAGAAGGTGAAGAAGAGGACAACGAGCTTGAAAGCGAAGCTAAAAATTCTAGTAATGACCTCATTTGCGGTGTTTGCCTTCAAAACCCACAAGACACACTTCTTCAGCTTTCAAACTATGAATTCTGTATGGGGGGGCATGCTGCCCCCCTGCAACCCCCCTGCTTAGGTTTACTGATGGATTACGGGGTGGGTGCAAGGTTCTTCTTATTGCTCAAATTTTGTTGGCGTTATTGCACTTTGTGGGAGTGAAATAAGACCAACTGTCGGAAGTTATCCTTATTACACTATTTAAGAGCGAAATAAGGTACATTTTTAGAAGTTGGTCTTATTTCACGGCATCTATCAAACATTCCCATACTTTTTGAGTTGTTAAAACAACTCTTTTTGTCATATGGATAATTGTGGACTTATGGCCTACTTCCATTTTAAAATTGTGAACCTATGGCCCAAATTATTGTGAACTTTTGGCTCATCTGGGTGGGTTATAAGTCCACAATTGATTTGTGGACTTATAACCCACATAGATGGGTCAAAAGTCCATTGTGGACTTTTGGCCTGTGGACTTATGACCCTGCGCCTGTGAAATGTCAAAAATTTAGTTTATAAACAACTTTTTGTTACTATTTTTCAAGTTTATTGTAAAAATGTTCTTCCATTGCGACTTTTTTTGGATAGTGGAGAGTAAAGAAAGTATTTTAGACTTCGCCTTAGCTTGGCTGTTGGGCAAATAATTTTTAGTGGGTTGCTTTCCATAAAGCCAATGAGCACATCCATTTCCACGCAATAATATTTATAACAGCTGAACGAAAACGAAAACAGCCCTACGACTGCTAAATGTCAGTCGTTGAAAAAACGAGTTACGTTGAATCTTAAACGATTCTCGTTTTACGCAATCGCGTTTACACGAAAACGATTTCGTTTCAACGAAAATCGTTTTACATAATAGGGCCCCCACTATCCAAAAAAAAGTCGCAATGGAAGAACATTTTTACAAACTTGAAAAATAGTAACAAAAAGTTGTTTATAAACTAAATTCAGTTGGCAACATCTTTCTATCGTTTTACATAATCGGTCTTTGTTGTGACTATCGTTTTCTTTGTTATCGTTTATTTGCCGCTCGTTTCGTATTACATAATAGGGCCCCTGATCATGTCACGCTCACAATAACCGACATCATTAATTGCTAACCAGCTGCATTTTCAAAAAATAATGGTCCGATAATGCCTCCAGCCCAAAATCTGCACCAAAGTGTTGTGGATGCAATTGGTTCTCAATAATTACTCGTGGGTTTCCTGAACTAAAAATGCAACAATTTTAACGATTAACGAAGCCATCAAGATGAAAATGAGTTTCATAACCGAAGATAAACCTTCATTATTTGTACAATATTGCTGAAAAATTAATATGCGCTGGTCTTTCGCATTTCCATTTCCACTAACCCACTAACTGTCAGCTGTCACATTGCTATATTTTTTCCGTTGGTATGACTATACTATTATTAAATGGCGCAAAATTATAATTTTACTTAAAATATGAGACACCCTTTATAACTACCTCCTCCATTGGTCGACTGAATTCGTAGATAATGTTGCTCAACAACCGTTCTCTTTATGATAAACTCACAAATTGTAAATCACAAAAAATATTCCATGTTGTTCAAACAATGTGAAGCACTAAATGCACCCATTTTCACAAATTATGTGATTTAAATTTGTCAAGTTTGTGCAATAGGGCGATAGTTTCAAAATGGTATCAACAAATTTAGAATGACTAAACTGTTATTAAAAAAAAAAAACATACATTCTCAACTTAAATGCACAAGTAACAAAGCTGTGAATAATATTCACTTCATTTTGGTAGAATTCCACAAAATACAATTCTATAAAATTTCTATGGCAGATATAGCCACTGTGAACTACTTAAATTTTAAGTCGCAGCTAAAAATGTGCCGAACATAATATTTGTCAAATTGCATCATTTTAATGTTCCTTTGCTTCCTACAAAAATAAAAATTTTTATCCCACAACTATTCTAAACTGTTTTTAAATAAAAGACAAAAGAAATATCAACTAAATGCTTCCTTCGGAAAGTGGAACACTAAAAACTAAAAACAATCCAATAAATCGTTATCGCAACAAATGACTAGATCTAATTTGCATGCGCTTACAAATTCTGTTTTCTCAATTAACAAAAAAGGCAAAACAACTCATTAGCAATTGGCGACAATTTCTTTCACATGTAGGTATAATTTTCTTAGTGAACAATTTCGAAAAACAAAAACAAATAGCCCACACGTAGAGAATACACCAGAGTGTAGGCGACCCACAAAACCAACAAGACACCAAGCATTTCTGGCAATCAGCGTTGCCATTTTTCGCCCTCAAAAAGTCACTACGAAAATTCGTAAAATATTCACAAAACAAATTTCTAAATTTCAGAAAAGAAAAATTAAAACTTATATCGATTATTGGGGCGCAAGAAGCACTGATTTTCATGCATTCCCTCAATTCCAATGTCAAATTCAACTTCCAGGTTCCATAATTATTATGCTATATTCTCTTTTCTATCTACAGAAAGAAGATATAGGTTGGATAGTGCAAACAAACAGTGGCAGTGTGGTCTGTGGGGTGTATAATTGTGTTTTGTGTATCATTTTAAATTAGGTACAGCACCCGGGCAAGAGTTTTTTTCTGCAGTTTGTAAATAAAGAATTGCTTCCACGAGTGTTTTTCCGTATTTTCAAGTAATTTATATTAACCGTGTTTTATTGGACATCTATCTCAGCAAAGTAAAGTAAAGTAGAATCTTCAATGCAACTACAACAACTACAGTCTACGGCCGCTTATATAGTTGTTGTAACTCGTGTAGTTTTGCAGATGAATATAGTCCGCGGTACTAATAATCATTTTTAGTGTCCAGACTAAATTTTTCGAGCTCACAATGGCTAAATTTTCCATACAAAACTGCATATTGTGTTCTAGGAAATATGTAGTGTGAAGGTTAAAAATGATTATTGGTAAGGCCCAGTGTGTACTTTACCACACTACACTTTTACTACCACTACACTTTTCCACCACGTAAAGGTTGCATTCACAAACCCGAATATTTGTCCCAGAACCGGGCCCTTGGACACGATTTCACGAGAAATCTCCCCAAATTGAGATTAAAGCAAAACAGAGAAAAAACAACTTGATCAATGCCATAATGTCAGACTGACTCGGAGGAGGTTGTTGACATACGTTGCCACACCTTTCGCTGATTGGAGTTTGTTTTTAAGTCCTATATACCCAAAAACAAAAAAAAATGGACCTCAGAATTTTATATTTCTGTCGGTTTAGCGGTTGGGATCTTTATTTTTGCATGGATCGAAGTGGAACAAACCGGGGCCTCCAATAAAAATAAAAAATAAAAAAAGAATAAAAAAAATCCGGATACGTAAGTTTTCAAAAATTCACCAGGAAATGGTGAAATCCCTGGCGAATTCGGCCCCACGCACATTTTCAACCAACACTGCTGGCAATGCTCAATCGAATCAAAATACACTTCTGTAAACTGTAAAACAAATCGAGGAGGAGAAATCAAGAGCATGTTCGAAGTTCCTCTCAGTGCGCTCTCATTTGCTTGCAGAAATTCACTCACACCAAATATTAGCCAGCACTCATCGCATATATATATTACAAGTTTTGACATTTCAGCTTGTGTGTAGTTGTGCGCAGCTGCATAAAAGAAAATAAACTCTCACCGGAGATTTTTCGAGGTTATGTGTCGCACTGACACAAGAAAAATTCAACAAAAGCAAGCAAAAAAAAAAAATTCCGAAAACCAAATGCCTCAGATGTTTGCAAAATCGAATTTTCCCAATGCATTTGAACTGGTTGACACTCACCTTCTTCATGATTCCAGTTTTCCTCTTAGAAAACGTCGTATACCGCCGCAATTTGTTGTCGATGTATTCCATTTTGATTTTGACACGACCTTTTGTTTTCTTGCCGTTGGCCGGTGGTGATTTCTTGTTCTGCAAGGAAGTGTAGCTGTCATCGACGACATCAGGCACGTTGCCCTGCTGGCCACCTGGATTGGTTCCATTGCCGCTGCCACCGGCACACGATTCGAGTCCTTGCAACGATTGCGAAGTCATTCCACCAGTACCACTGCCCCCGCGATGATGGTCGTCATAACAATCTGAACTAGTACGTTTAACACCTCGCGATTGTCCACCGCCGCCGCCACTTGTGTTGCCCGTGTTGCTCAGCGATTGACACTGACTTGAGTTTGACATTAGACCACCACCTCCCCCTCTGCCACCTCCTCCACCACCAGCACTTCCGCCACCCATCGGCTGTATCAACCCTCCACTGGGTGGTCGCCCGCCCAGTGCAGCCGCCGCACCAGGGTTGCCATAAATGTCGGTCTGATCCGCCAGACTGAGCCCTATACTGCTCATACTGTAGTTCAGATTGTACCGCGAGTCACCTCGCGAAGGATCCATTCTGAGGTAAAAGTTCTCCACCGCGTAGCCGTTTAGATAACTCAGTTTGGAAAGAAATTCAACGATATCCCTTTTCGCGGGTCAATTGTACTGTGCGTTCCTTTGGATAGGACAACTACACCGTTTGTTTGATAGCTCTGAGGACACAAATCGCTCGGGCGAATTCACTTTAACGATAACACTTTTTTTCTGTTTGGTTATAATCCAAAAATAAACACAATCATACGGCGGATATGTATATTTAGTACCCAGATTTATTCACGCATGTCTCGGAGGCACTTTCATTCTTTTATTTCAATGCGATTTTTTCACTTTAGGAAAATTCCTAAATCTACGGCTGCAATCTGTCAAAATTGGGGATGAATATGGAATTTATTTTGTCGTTCCCTCTCTTTTCGACGCACACACTCGAAGGAATTGGTCGTTTCTTATGTCGCTCGTTTGTTTGTTATCACATTCACTGCGAATTGCGAATTACTGTCACCACGTATCGAGGGATTTATGGAATGAAAATATTTTCATTAGAAAAACGCACAACAAAACACAATACTACTAGCGCAGCACACAAGCCTCTTCCTCTCTAGATGGAAGTGCGCCTATGAATAATCCACCGATGCATGCGCACTGAGCGAACTGAACGCAAAATTAAGGTAAAAACCAATCGATCGATCTTGCTAAACAGAAACAACTGAGCGAACGCACGGAAAAACAAGACTGAGCGAACGGTGTCGGTGTTGGGTTTTACGCGATCGTTGAGTGTCTATCGCGCAAATCCAAGGGCGCGAGACTGGGATGCACTATCTGACGGTTAAATTATTATACTCTCTGGCACAACTCAATCTGCAAACGAATACGAGAGCTTTTTCGGTTCAGGTGCCGTGCACGTAAGTATGCCTCTTTCAAAGTTTCGATTCGAAATCGATTGGAGGAAAGAGGATGGATTGATGTGCGTGGGCAGAGGAAGCTTTTCTGCTCAAGCCCAGCTTGAGAAGTATCTATGATGAATGACAAGTTTTTTTTTTTTTTTTTGTTTTTTATTATTATTATTGACAAATATTTTTTTTTAATATTCATGATGTGCGAACTGCGAAGTGGAAATTGTAGGCGTCAATCATTAATTTGAAACTCGTATATTGCTTTCTTTTTGGCAAATCAACTGTCATATGGTGGAGCCAATTCTGCGAGGTTTCTAATTCCTATCGGTAACTGAAATCTGTCTGTAAATGATATTGTCATCAGTTATCTACCTCGGGGCTCCTCCCATTTCTTTATTTATTTATATTTATTAGCTGGGGTCCCCACTATTGTGGGTAACTCGGATAGATCGAGTAAGAGTAACTAATGCTGGTGGTGGACGGGAACTCCCACTGCACCATGTACAGGAAAAGGAATACTCGTAGCCTGAAAGAGAACATAGCAGTTGGATGAAGTTTGTTGAATGGCAATAATTGGCAACTGGTGATATTAAGGACATCGATTATCTGTACAGATGTACCTAATGGGTGTTGATTGTTTTTTTTTTTAACGCTAAGAGATATTATTACAAAATAGTTGAGCATTTGTGGTCAGCCGTTTGTTGCTATAGGAGAGAAAACGTCTTAATTGCCAGCCGCACACTGAACTAGTTAAAAATTCGATCGAAACAGAGGCTTGCTGAAAAATAAGGTTGGCCGCACACAACAACGGCGTTTCACTGCTATACTTATTCGCCCCTAGAAAAAGTTATGAAACGTATTGGTTTTGGACAATTTTTTGGAGATATACCTAGGTAGTGTAGAGGATGTAAATTGCGAATAAGTTTTCAGTACAGGAAATACCTAGTACGTTTGTTTCTCAAAAGAGGGTCCAAAATTGTTTCTAAATAATAATCAAAATTACACAATTTCGCAATTGACAGATTACCTAGCAAATTTAGTACAATTTTAAGGCTTAATTTAATTTTAAAATGGAGAATTTAAATTGTTAGTATACCTAGTGACCCATATTTACTGATATTCACTCAAATTGCATGCCAAATTGAGTCTTTTTTAACGGATCATGACAGTTTTATATATCAGCGTATGAATTAAATCAAATGTTAACGAATAGGGAAAAATAATATACAATATTTTCTGAAATTAACTAGAATGAATCGTTTTTGAACATACGCTTATTTATTTTCCTTTGGGGGATCATGGCCTATGAAATCCGATATAATGTGTTTAGGTGTCCTTCAAGTCAATTTCGTTTAATAAATTATTAGATACCTACCTTCGTCTTATTTTCCCCGAATTTAAATCTAAAATGAGAGATTTCCTTAATTCTGCAGTTATTGGATAGTTCCTATTATATTACTTCTGGAGAAGGATGATTTTTTTACAATAGAAAAATATTTTATATAACAATACAATACATTTATAATAGGTAGGTCCTTTAACAACAAAAGGTTTGAAGTAGTTTTCACTTTCGAGAAACCAAATGAAATAAAGGTTGAGATTTTTCGAGCTACAGCCTTAAGACTTCAAATGAATGCATAATTTGGCTTGTGGAGCCTATTACAAACCCAAGATCTGAGTTGCAGTTTGCAAACAGAAATCCACTGACCTCAATTTTGTTCGGGAGTAAGTGGGGTTTTTTTTTCTAGTTTAAATTTGAAGTGACCTACAAATTAACGTTGGTACCTGGCTTTTTGTTCTATCATTTAATTTGGCATTTTCTTTTTTTATAGGTACCTTGCTTGCATTTAAAATTCATAATTCCAGTTTATAAATTATGCAATAGCGAACATTTCTTCTTTTAATGTACCTATAGGTACCTACCTACTCAATTAACATTGAAACAGAATACAACAAAATTTGTTTAACAAAGCCGTTAACGTTAATTACTATAAGAGCAAATTGTGAACTGCGATGAAATACTCCCAAATCATAATATTTTCTTTCATATCTAGCAAAATTTTTGTGTTCTCGAATTTTAGCCACACATTTCTAGTCGGTGCAAAAAGTGCAGCTTTGTTTGGATTTTGCTGATTTCAATTATACTCCTATATCAAAAACAATATCAAAAGAACAAACTTCAAGTCTTGCAAAATAAAGCAATGCGGATACTGCTAAAAAGAAATAGATACACCCCAATAACATCAATGGTTAACTCCGTAAATTGGTTAACGGTCAATCAACAACTATTTGTGAGCACACTATGATATTCATATACAAAATTAGAAACGGTACGTGTCCAATTTATATCCGTGATAATGTTACAATAAGGGACAATACCAATACAACCTAAGGAGTGTCGGAGATCTTAGAATCCAAAGAACAAGAACCATAAGAGGATAGCGAACAATCAGCCATGCTGGATTTCAAAGATTCAACAGTCTGCCATCAGAAATTAAAAGCGAACCAAACTTTATATTATTTAAAAGAAAAATCTTAGAATTTACAAGATCGAGTACATACTTTAATAAATGTATAAACTTAGTAAGGAAATGTCGATTAATTATAATTATAATAATCTGTAATGTAAATTATAAATGTACATAATTATTATTAGTAGAAAACCAACTAAATCATGTAAACTCTGTACACAAGGAAAAATGGCTTACTTGAAGCTAAATAAATATGTATCTATATCTATATCTATGTTTAATTTTTTCTCATCGCAGAATTAAAATTCCACAATTAATTTTCGTGAAAAACAAGGTCAATGGTTTTTTTCACAACGAGGATTTTACTCTAAAAACAAGGGAATACATAAATTGCAATTAAATTTGCCCGGCAGATATTTTTTAATGGCTTATTATAAGAGAAAAACTAAAGACAAATTAGGAAATGCACGAAATATCAGCTGATCGTTAGATCGGACACAATTTTCGATACTTTTTTTAGTACGCTTTCCATTGTTTTCTAATACTTATTTAAGATTGTTTTATGAGTGCATTTTGTGTCCTAAATCCATTTCCAATTATTCAATAAACGGAACACAATTTATTAGAATATCTTGATTTATTCGTAGGCTAAAAATGCAAATCACTTATTGGTGGTCTACAGATCACAATTGGATCGTAAGCAAGTGAATATTTTTGAAAATAGAAATAATGGCCTGTTAATTAATTTCCGAATAAATTGAAATTTTACGTAGGAAGCTATACCTATATCCATTTCATTAAAGTGCGTTGAAAGAAATAAATAAATGCACAGAGATATATATTTTTATGTGTTTATAAAGCAAAAATGCAATATTTTTACTATTTCGTGCATGTATATTTGTACAAACTTGCGTTCGGCTAACTTATATTTTTGTATAAAATTAATTTATAATAATTATCAACACTCAGGCTGTACAACATGCTATATTTAAATTCGCTCCTATTACGACATTTAATACCGTCATTCTGAAAGGTTGGGCATCACTCCTCCTCAAAATGACATGAAGGGAGGATTTATTTAGCTAATTCCCGAGATAAATATGGCTTTCTCAACATAAACATTTGCCCCAACAGTTAGCGATATTCTGGCAACTAGCTATGTATATTTGTTTATTTGTAAAGGGATTTTGAAAAGTGTGGAGTCTTTGTGTAAGCTTCCAGACTAAGGCTAGGAGCGCACATGCGATTTTTTGTCGCACCGATAAAAAAATCGTAGTCGCAAAAAAAAATTACCATTGTGGTCTTCTGTCGCTCGATTATTTAGTCGCAAAAAATATAACATACTGCTTTTAATGTCACTACACACATATGCGACCAAATAATCGCTACGGCAAAAAATCGTTTCTAAAAATGGAACTTGCTGCGTTTTTTTAATCGCTGTGGTTATTTAGCTGCATATGTGTGCATTCATGTGTAAAGCAATGGGTCTCATATAGAAAATCGCAAGTGCGTGCGTACCCACATCTGGATGCGACAACGATTTTTCAATCGCAACGATTTAAATCGCAAGTGTGTGTATATTGTTCGAAGTTGATATGCGTTATTTATTTTGGCGACAATCGCGTCGCTCTAAAAATGGAACAAATCGCGGGATAATAAACGCTGCGATTTGTAGATGTTGAGTGCGCGCATTCACATTGAAATGTGTGTGTTACATTTTTTGCGACTAAGTAGTCGTGCGATTGAAATCGCATGTGCGCTCCTAGCCTAAAGTTGATTGTTTGTAAGGCCAAACGAATTTTCATAACATATATATCTAAAGCTACAAACTTATTTCTATATTTTTAGAAGATGTTACTTTCTGTTTAAATGTTCCTTGTAAAATGTTTGCGATTAAATAAGGACGCCATGCGTATGTCTTTGAAGTTAAGGTGTATAGGAAAACAAACTAAATTTTGTTTGGCGGGAGATAATAATTTGTTTCGTTTTATGATTAAAAGTTTATGATAGAGATAAAGTGTAAAACACTACCTAAAAACATTGCAGAATTAATGTTGTGTTTGCTAAAAGTTTTAGAAAAGTAGTAGTTAAGAAAAAACCCATTATAGTGCGTATTGTGGTGGCGGCAATAAACATAATAAAATAAGGAAAAATGCCGACAAATTGCTGCATTAAAAACTTTCCAAAAATGTCCACATAAATTTGTGATACACGAGTACCCTTAACATCGTTTAACCGTCCGCCTTCAAAAAGATCTTGGCCTTTGGTGATGTTCTGACTGTTATTGCGCGCTCAATTCCAGTGTAAATCGACTTGAAATTGAAGAAACCTTTATAGGTATTCCTAGGAAATACTTTTGATAAAGACAACAGGTAGGGGTCTTTCCCGACGTTCTCAATTTTTTCTAAGTAGCGGACTTTATTCGGCGCATCAAGGCCTTTTGAATGCGCATGATATAGCTCCATTTCTATAAAGTTATTCGGTAAGTTATGTATAAGTACTTTAAAATTATTAGATTTAAGTTACCTACTTTTAGCACTTTTAATAAACACTCATTTGGTATTCGATGGGCTTCTGAGAGCACTTTTTTTTGCTCTAGGTCACTTTTTATGTTTGATTACTACAAAAAATAAACAACATTTTTTTCGGATTTCAGAGCATTTATGTGAATTTTTATTAAATTTAAAATTTTTTCCTATCTCCCGCCATATAAAATTTCGTTTGATTTCTACAAGTTACTCAGCTGTCACTTTTTTCTGATTTGACACTCACATTGTCGCGAAGTACTAGGCAATGCCAATATGTCACATTCGACATTCCTCTCATTGCTCATTCGCTCACCGAATTGAAAAATAGTTATCAAAAAGAAAAGGAAAGCGCCGAACCACAAATTTGAATAAATGTGAATTTTTCTTAGGCAAGAATATAAAAATATTAGTCGTAGAAAAAGGTAGTATACACATTTAAATTTAAGACCAATTGTTTTAAAAAGTTCAATTTAGGACAACACTTTGAGTTGTAAGGATCTGATATAGGAAATGAGGAAAATATACGTGACTAAATGGAGAATTATTAGTTGAATACGTTTTTCGCACTGTCAAAGACAGATCGAACATTTAATACTTTCGACAAAAGTTCGATTAACATGGGCGCAGGGCGCTGTAATAAGCCAGTAAATAAATGTTCTGGCTTTGATACGTCAAGTTTATCGTGCAGGCAGAAAAATCACTTATTTAAAATCAACCAACTGTCGGTTAAAAACTACCAAGTAATATTGTTAATATAGCTCTTACAGAGTTTTTGGATTAGAAATAACCGAGTCAACTTGTTTAACGAAACTCGGTTAAAAATAACCGATTTATCAATTTCCTCTCCAAATTTTCTCGGTCGTAAATAACAAAATAACTAATAACAACAGAGTAACATGGTTGATACCACCTAATAAAGTGTGCTATTTTTAACAGTATAATTTAACCTAACGATAGTTTTCAACAACAAATAAGTATATACTTGTTTATTTTCTACAGAGACTTAGTTCATTTTAACCCATTTTTTTTAACCGAGCAAAAATTCCACAGATGACATAACGCGTATCCGTTACATAAAATATTTTTTGCTTAATAATTCCCCAGGCAGTAAATTAGTAAAAACTGTCCAGTGTCAATGGATTTAACGGACACAAAGGAAGGGATTAAACCTATATTCTATGTCTATCAGTCGCGTGCGGCATTTGCGTGGCTGATGGGTCACCAATCACAATAGCCTGTTGTGTCCGAGTAATCGATCTGTTTTTACATATATACGCTCTATGTTATTCATATGCTCATAAATGGAAAATATCGCAAATTTTTAGTCGACATAAAGAATGAAAACTAAATTTTAAAAGCATTTGCATTATTTGTATAGTCACAAAAATTAGCCTGCTCACTGGGAATTTGTTGCTGTCAAACTAAGGCTAAATAAAGGACGCAACGCGCATACCTAAAAAGTTGCAAAAATTAGACCCACTTCGAACAAAAATTGCTTTCGAACTTTTAATTCAACTGCAAAAAAAAAAAAATTTTTATCAAGCTCATAGTGATGCCTCTCTGTCCCTTATTAAAAATAGGTATACTCCGCTAATAAACCCCTAATAACAGTCAAAGACGACTCTCATTCATAACTCACAAGCTTATGACAAGATTTCATAATTTATTGCTTTATACAGATGTCACAAATCATAGATCCCAACTGAATTTCTCTTCGTTTCGCCATCAGCGAAAGGAACAACCATTAATTAATTAATTTTGACGCAATCGCTTGCACAAAAAACCTCAAAACTAGCAATCATCCAGGACATATTGTTAACATTGTCACAGTTGCAAAATAAATCAAACCAATATACGCAATTGGAACGTGTAATTCAATTCAAAGACAGCATGGACTCTGCCCAGCTGTGCGCTGATCACGGACAGCAGAAGACTCGGCACCATCACCTCTCAGCACTCAGCCGCTGATAATGGTCAAAACATGTTGGCAGCCAGGGAGGCGCGTAGCAAAAGAACACACAATCAAAGTCCCTTGGAGAATACTCCTCTTCCAAATGGGATATGAATCTCTGGAATCCGCACCTATCACCAAAAATAGACAACCAGGTAACCACGTGCACGGACTACCTGATGTTGCGGTGATTAGTTTTTCACTTTCCCCCCGTATCGCCATTTATCCCCACAGGCGCAACCTAACGACTTGCTCGCATCCCAAAGTCTATCTATCTATCCATCTATCTATCCGACTTGTCGTGCACACACAGTTATTGTGCTCCGATGATAATCAGCGAAATATAGAAATATTTCCTTTTTCACACATCGTTTCCTAGATACACACAAACACAAATGCATTGCGCGAAGATCTCCTGATGATGGCCACATATGGTAAATCTCCATTTATGTTGCTCCAGGCAGCGCGATCGCGCGGATACGAAAAATGTCGCCGATATGTCTTCAGCGTTGAGGAAGAGACACCGTAATAGAAACGGGGGCTTTCGTTCGCACCATGTTCTCCTGTCCAAACAGAAACGTCTATTCGTCTGCCAGCGATGACATTTTTCATTGGTAACAACTTCCCACATCGCCCCTCCATATATACCCATACCCACTGACCATATACACGTACTGTGCCTCTTTGCCATCCATGCAAAGCTAAGAAAAAAATTTAATAAATTTAAAATAAATTGTATCTATTGAGTCTTCTAATCGATCTCAAGGTTCTCGTTCTCGTTTGCACGCAGCCGCACGAGACGCGAGACTTAAGCGAATAACATGACAAGGATATGATTTCGATGCGCGCGCATTTTTAATATCAATTCACATGGCTGGCGAGCGTACTCGTTTGAAATAATTAAGGTCTTTCCAGGTAATGCTTCGTAGAGGTGGTGGTATCCGAATACGAACAAAACAAAAAAATGGATACGCACGATGCGAATTTCTAGTTGGGTTCTCACAGTTGTTAGAAATTACTAATTGATATTTGCGGTCTACCTGAAAGCATCTAGGCTGGTGGACTTACTTCTTGGATTCAACGCAGCAATTATAGAATATAGAACCGTTTGTTCTCAGTTGTTGAGAAAAGTATCGATTAGTTATGTTGAACACATGTATTGGCAGTAGGAACACTGGCAGTATGTGTTTCCCTGTGCAAGTTCGTTACAAAGCCAATGCGAGCTTGCAAGTGGGGGCTGCGATTGCAGCACATTGGAAGAAATGATAGATATTCTTCATGCGGAATTTGCTCCTTACCGCAATGACTTAGAAAAGTTTGTACGCAGTTTTGGTGGCTCTCCTTAATTGAGGAATAAAAAATGTTTACTACCTGCCTTTGTCTAAACCTATTTCAATCGATTTAGAAGGCAGCCTATTCTGAATGCAACTATGTAATTGTCTGATTAATATTGCTCAATTAAGCGCAGTCGCTCAGCGAAATTGGAGAGCTGGGTTGCAAAACGAGAGGTCTCAGGTCTAGTCCCCGGAAATAGTTCTAAAATTAATCTCTGAAGACTCGTTGATGTCCGGCGCTCCAACTATCTACGTCAGATTGGATAACTATTTTGGAGTCATATTAAAGACAAACCAAATAGACGCATTGCGGGCACTTTTATTTCAACTGTCAAAAGAAGTTCGCGTTGCTATTTTAGCTCTGAATTTATATTTTTTTTTTAATCACAGCATGATCAGAGCGAAATTGGACATTTCAGAATAAATTGATACCAAACAGAATAAAAATCTTAGCACAACATTTCTTGACAGCTAACAATATGATTTCTGGTAGAGAACGTGAACGGTTGCTCAAGAAATAGTACAATTGCTATTCACATGTCAAAATTTGTATAGCCAACACACGCTCGGTTCATATATCTACATAGCTCTGTTCTGTGCCCGAATCCGAGAAAAGAAATACGTCTACGGTAGGCATAGGATGTAACGAACTCATGTAAAAAGTATTTTTAACTTTCTCCATTACGTAGTAAGAGAAAGATATTGGTTTCGTACAAAATTTCGAACTCGAGATTTTAATCAATTCTGATATTACGATGATAGAGGAACTCAAAAAAGTGGGTCGTAAAATTCTGTCCGGTCTGTCCGTCTGTCCGTCCTTCCACGGGCCTACAGCCTAAACGGCTTCCCGGATTACGTTCAAACCTCGGATTTGGAGTTTTTGGGCTTACAGTTCGGGAGGTGTTTTTTTTTTTTGCAAGGTAACCTCAATATTAATGGTACCTACTTCCCATACAACATTTTCGTACCAGTTTGATTTGATCGAAAACGGCTCTAACGATTTCAACCAAAATTGATATTTAAGCTTAAGTAAGTGAGGTTACCATGACTGCGTACCCAGTTTTTGGCTAAAAATTCGAACAACGGTACTTTTGAAATTTCGATATATCTCGAAAACGGTCTATACGATTTTAGCAAAAATTAATTTCTAGGGTTATGTGGTCATTTATAACTTAATAGCAAGCTCAGTTTTTCTCTATATTATCGTACAATGGATTTATGAAAATAGTAATTTTTTTAATATATAGTTTTGTCTAGTCAACTTCAAACGGCAATAACGATTTTGACCAAAATGCAAACTTAGAGTCAAATTGATGTTTTCAAAACTATTGTGTCCTTAATTTTCAATTCGAAGCACCGAAAACGCTAATTTTAAAAACTGCTCATATCTCGAAAACCCCATCTTCGATTTCGATAAAATGTCAAAAACGAAGTATTTCTTTTATCCGGAACAATATCTGCTTAATAGTTACGCAATAGTATTTTTCCAACAAAACATTGCAATATTTGCAACTGTTATGTCTGGATAATTTTACAAAAACAAAAACTTCATTTGCACCGCACACACGACCATCGGGATATTCAATTTATAACTACTAATGCAAATTCACAAATGCCTGAATTATTACATAATCTATCTTAAGATATCGGTCTATCACGAGCAATACTTCCAATAATTGAAAACTTAAATCATATTCCAATCAAAATTAAAAACATATCCTTAGGTCAAAAACAGAAACTGCTACTAGGTACGCTTGTCCTGTACTCAAAAATCGAGTGAGTATTAAGACCTTATAAAATAGTACAGTAGACGCTTGCGACATTGCCAGTTACTAAGAGATTTAACCTTTAAAAACTTATATTGTTATTTTATATCACTCTGCCATATGAGATGAATATCCACAAGAGGATTTTGTTTTCTTTTGTCTAGAAAGTTTCGTTCGACCCAGTCGTGCACTTTGTTTTATGTTTAATTTTCTTAAAGAAAAAAATTGTAATTCCACTCAGTACTCTCCAAAATTTGATCGTAGAACTGTCAGTAAAAACAAAACTCTCAATAAAACAGTTCAGAATACTTACTTTGAAATTCATTTCTATTTGTATTTTTTTTAATTAAACTTACGTACTAGACAAAAACGATTAAATCTAATTCAAAACAAGCATTTATCTTATTCTAGTTCAGAACAACACTTTGATATAGTGGACATAGTTTCAGTCAAGACAAGACTAAAGTAATGACAACAATATGTCCAGTGTAGACCGCGTTTTTGTGGAAATGACATAAATCTAGACATTTCAGTTTGAGTTTTTTCCCTGCCTTCGTTGCAGACATAACTTCTGATTGGAAAACGACAACTGAAAAAGGTAATCACGTGATCACTCTGGGCCAATAAAAACTGAAATATATCTAGTCAGACAGCTATCAGACTTACTAAACTAGTAATTCGACCATCCCCAATACTGAGACAACCAAATCGCAATTATCTCGCCGCTGCCCCATAAATTTTTCTTTTCAAATTCGCAATTTTGTTTTCCTACCGGTGTTATGTCAATTAAGAATCAGTGTGAAATGCAAAAACATATAGGGGGAGTAGGGGATGGTGTAAACGAATTTTGGAAGGTTGGTCGTAGAATAAATTTGGTGCTTTAAATATCTCGGGGCTTTGAACAAAAACTAACTTTACAATATTGGCCTTCGATTTATATTAACAATTTTGAAATATATCAGAATCTATATAAAAATCACTGCTCTTAAAAAACAAAGCAATATTGTTTACATCTGCCCTGCCCTTGGGGTATGTGTAAACAAAACTAAAACTCATGTGGGGTAGGTATAAACATGAAATTTTATTATTTTAAATAAATTAGCGAATGACGAAATTGCTTAAATCAGTGTTGAAAGTGTATCTAGAGGCAGCTCGAGATGTTCCTGGTAGAACAACTCCCTTTCTTTGTGTAGGTACGGACCATTTTCTATCAGAGAAATAGAAGCGGATATTTGCAATTTGAACACTTAGCTTAAAAACTCATTAAGATGGGGCAAGTGTAAACGCGTTCACAAGACCCCCCTCTACGCCGTTTACAGCTGCCCCAGTTGGCCTTTTTGAAAAGAAAATTGTCTGACAAGTCAAAAAGGTTGGCAAACAAGAACTTACCAAAATAACTTGAAACTACTATGCCGCAGCTACAAAAATATACACATTCGCTTTGAATTGGTCAAAAACTGCACTTGAAATCCACAATTTAACACTCATTAAAAATTTTATACTTTGTGACAGCGAAAAACTTCTTTCGCGAATAAAATTTTACACTGAAATCGGTTCTTCCCCGCTTTCATATAGTGTAATCGTGTCTATTTTTTTTAAGTACTGCCAAATACTGGTTGCTGCTACATAGTAGTGTGTAGTCGGAATATGTAATGTTTACACCTGCCCCGCGTTTACACCATCCCCTTCTCCCCCTACATACAAACAAAAAAAATATAAAACATCTGTGCTTTCTCTTGTTTCTTCGATTAGGAGATCTTGTGTCATAACACAATTTTTCCAACCAAAATTTCTGATATAATTCAGACTCGTAGAGACGCGGAGTAAAGTAGGGTGTAGTGTTTGTGATTGCGTGTTGAAGATTCTACATAGCTTTGCTTTGCTGGGTTTAGTTTTCAATAAAATGGGCCTTATATTGGAAAGACTTATTTTATTAATTCTCTACAGAACCAGTTGTACCTTTAAGAAGTACATGCTCCTTAAAGCTTGAGAATGTGTAGATGATTCGTTTGTAAGACGAACTTTGGCTATCAAACTTTCCTTAAAAAACCCTGCTGTCATAATGATAACGTTTGTGAAACACTTCCATGTAGCTGTACCTAGATCAAAAAAGGCTCTATTGACAGCACATTTGCGTCTGTCATTTCGCATGTTCATCGCATATACCAACGAAAAGTGCGTACACGATATTAAGCCTCAACGATAATGCTTCGCAGATCTGCAACAGATTAGACTTTGTTTATACCACACAACTATACAGACATACATCTTAACACTCATCAGTGCAAGCATGGGAAATAACGTGTTAAGATATTTGCTTGGATATCATATTTACCAGCTCCATATCGACTAACCACAGTGCGTATACCTATACATTATTGCTGCGACAAGAACAGAAAATAAACGTCTGGATTCCTATAGAGACGTACGAGTACATTAATAAATGCCAGAATATCTCGCGTTCTGAAGAGAATAACATACGCGGATCCCGCACTTGCGCTGCGGTTGTAATTGTAAATTGTAATTGTATTACACCTATTTGCAATATGAATTCAAAATCGAGTCATACTTCAAGTTGGAACACCAGACTGGGTCATAGTTTAACGCTATCTCTGGAAAGATGGATAATTCTTTCGAATGCACAGACGATTAAGTTCCGACAAGAAGAAATGCGTATAGCAAGGCGGGTTTGTATGGATTCTCTAAAATCTAAATCTACTAATTATAGAATAAATTCTAATTTTGGTTAGAGCTTTTTGGCTGCTTTTTGAGGCCATCTCTAGTAAGAGAAAAAGATTAGGAAGGTGGGCGGCCGCCGCCGCGCCGTAAGCACATGTGTAGGTACGAACTAGCAAAAGTATCACACGAAAAGATATACGACAACAGTGTGTTTTAATGATGATACGTTGGTTCGTTTTTTTTTTTTTTTTGAAAAGAGACAATCTAATCTATTTCGATATTTGGATGTATCTTGGGGTGTATATATAAAAATGACCGCTATGCTACCGAATTTTCTTTTGTTTTTGTTTTTTATGCTGCATATTTGATCGGTACTTTAAATCGAGTTGCCAGCAGAGAGTCTCTGACACTAATCTATGTAAATTTATTAATAACAGATTTCAAAGTGACGTGGCGGGAATTATTGATCGCAGGTTACACTCACCCTCAACGTTTTTCGATTTAAATAAGAAATACTAGGCACTTAATTGAGGACAAAAACGCTCCTTCCTGATTCCACCAAAAATAGGATACAGGCTTAGTGGGTCAGATAATAGCGATTTCAATGCACAAAGAAATTTAATGTAGGGGATCTAGAACCTAACTTCTTGTTGATATGTCTTAACAATTATGGTAGGAAGAGCCAGTTTGAAATTGTTAAATGTACGACAGAGTTTTATCTGTTGAGGTGTTAAGACTTAAGAGATCCTTCAAAAATTTAAAAAGCTTTGAAACCAAAACTCAAAAACAAAAAAAAATACATCATACGATATTACAAAAACACCGAGTTTCAAATTACATTGGTATATTTTAGTTCTAAGAAGTTTGTTACCTCATTTAAACTCTCTTTGTACTTTAAAAGACGAAGCCTTTTTGTACTTTGTACAGATTATTAAATAAATTGAATTGAATTGATATTCGAATAGGAACCATCACGATGGCAAAGTGTGTTTTAATTTAAAAAAAAAACGGTATCACTCAAACAGAGCCACATGTACATTGTATTGTACATGTATTGCAATAGCTTTAGTCTTTGGACAGTGTTGAATATTATATAGCAAACTATCTTGTTTTACTTATTTTAAATTATTCTAAATAGTCTTTTTTGATCTAATAGTTTCATTTTTGACAATACATTTAAAAAATAATAATAGCTTACATTTTTTTCCGTACTTTGCTCTGCAAGAGGCAATTTACCACTGCTACCAGACTCTTGATGATAAAATTCCCCCTATGGAAGCTGACGCAATGTTTCAGAAACTATGGAGATAGGTGTTATCTACAATTTCCTTAAGAGGCATCTACCCAGAAATCGAGCAAAAGTGCGAAATATTACATTTTGTTTCTCTGACTGACAAATTATTATGAATCATCACTGTTTCAAAGCAAACAGTTTGACTGTTTTAGAGTTGTTTAGAATGTTGTTGGTTGATTTGTAGTAAGAAAACAAATTTTTGTATAATTATTACGAATATTCCACCACATAAAATGTAATCACATTTGACGGCTTGAAGGTATTTTAAGTTGAAGTGCTTATGTTTTGCCTTAAACAGAAAACTGCGAATAAAATGTTTTGAACTTTAAAGAGATATTTTTTTATGTATTTGCCAGTTTATTTCGGAAGTTTATAGGTTAGGTTAGGTGGCTGTCTAAAAAGACACACTTAGACCAAATTGCTGCACATTCCCTCAAAACAAATAGACAACATAGAATACCTACTAAGATTCAGATTTATACATTTAGAGGTGTATATATTTTATGGTAGACATTTTAGGTCCTTTGTGATACCACATGAATTAAGGGAAGGGGGGAGTGGTCCAGTGTTATCTAGATCCTAGCGGTTTATCCCCGAATGGGGGAAGGGTGACCGAAACAATCTTCCCATCGCCTGTAATCCCCAGACAATTATTTGAAGAGAAAATTATGAGGATAACTCATTTAAAGATAGGAGAATGAGGATAACTAATTTACGATAAATCTTCGGATATACGACGGGTGACCGAAACAGTGTGTCCCTTGCTTTCCTCCGACATTTCGTCAAAAAAATGACGAAAGCCGGTTTGCGCCAGAAACGTTGATTAGTAGATCAACCCTTTCGTTGTATACCTACCTTGCTTAAGGTTTAATGTACAAAATTGGTCAAGACGGAGGTGACCGGTCGACAGTATGCCTTTGGATAGATATGTGGTGACCTTATCGGCTAGATCCCCTCTAAATGTGGATAAGAAACTACCCCTGTGTTACTTACAGCCTTATTCATATATTCCCTGTTTCCGCTAACTGACATCAAATGACTTAATTTGCCTTTAATTCTTGTGGAAAATGTTTTTTCATAAAAATAATTTTGCCATGGAGTGACACTTTTGTGTATAGTTATCTGGCATTAAATAAAAAAAAATGGAAAGGGTATGAGCAGCAGCAAAATTATGAACGGACTTTTCAAAGTGTTCTGTACGAAAAAAAAAATATGAAAAAAAAGCGCTAACTTCTTTTTGTCTTTGCAAAAGTTATAAAATGTATCCAATATTATTGCTTAACTTATTAAATCTGAAAATTTAAACGCTAAATGCGAATTGAGGCATTTAACTTTTTGACATTTGATTAAGTGTGAATTACATATCTTTAAAAAAAAAGTTTATGAATAAGGTTTTCTACATTTAAACTAAAATTAACTCTAATTCAACTTTAATTAAATGTTGTGAACATCAAGGCTGTGCTTTTTAAAAAAAACTAATTGCCGGCTATTTTGTTTTACTAAATACAAAAACAAGTAAACATTGTTTTCGACTATCGTTCGAGCTCCTCCGACAACCCAACCATTCAAGAATTTAACTCTGTTTAAAAAAAAAAAAACTTTATTCAGAATAAGTATAATCTGAGTAATTTTCACCGGCAAGGAAATCTGCTATCCGAGTACGTACATTTTTCATGTGACAAGAATTAACGTAGCGGGGCGATTGACGATGGAAAAATAAGCTGCTAGCCATTTACCGAAAAACACCGTAGAAGAACAATACGCAAACATCTAGCGGAAGGCAATGCGAATGCATGCAGGAAAAATTTCCAAACTGCCTATGAAACAATTGGTAATTAAATTTAAGAGCGTGTATTCTGCTAGCTGACATAAGAATAATCAGCAAAATATTTGTCAGCTCCATAATTTTCCTGTTCGCCTTTTTAATATTAATATTAGCTTCTGTTGTTGCTTCCCACTTTGTTAGTATTTATTATGAAATGAGTTAAATGAAAATTATATCATTCGAACAATATGAACGGTACGATACTGTGCCGTAAATGTGAACAAACAAAAAAGCGTCGTTATATGTCGCCATCAAGGCTGGTAAAATTAGGTTAAGAATACCAAATATATAACGCATATCAGTTCATTAAAAGCATTTTGGTGACATTCAATTTGTCGGCGACATACCTATCATCTTAGACTAAAACCTATTTTCGATTTGCATAGTTTTAATTCAGCGATATACGTACATCCGCGAGGTGCAGACCAACCACTATAGAAACAAAAACTTTTCCACATAAGTTGTTTGCTGAATTTTTTTTTTTTTTTAATGTAATTCATATGAGTAAAACTTATTGCAATAGATTGGACAAACTGGTCGGGGTCTTCTCCTTCAAACTATGGTCCAATGTAATGCCAGTTTATATAGGACTACGCTGACAATAATAATCCTAAGAGACAAATTACAAAACTTTTGGAATGAGAAGACTTTTAGCTTCGTAGTGAAAATAAGCCTCACTTAACTCTGAAAAAGCTAGGCCCCTATATGTGCAATTATTTGCGAAAAGAAGACTGGATGGATTTATAAAAAAGTTTAAGCAAAGCTATAAAGTTTTTATAGGAAATATGTGTAAATTGAACTTCTAAGGAAACACCAAGTCTCGCTAACTGGGGTCTATAGTGTTCATCCAAAAAATGGTACACCTGTATTATGTTGCTGAAGAACTTATCTGTTCATCAAAGAGAATCTATAAGCCTCCAGAGATGTAGCCAGAGCTACAGTAAACAAAAAAAAATAGACAGACTTCCTACTGTCGCATTCAATCGTATAAAATCTATTGATGGGAAGTAGGCTTTTCACACCAAGCCCAAAACCGGATTTTCGCCAAAAACACACGAAAACAGAAGTTTTCCCATGCATATTTCAGTTTTCAAAACTAGTCGTTTCCACGAAAACGACTTCCAATCGTGGGGTTGTTGGAACAAACAAACCTTTTGCAATATTTAACAAATTCAGCAAAATGGCTGACCTAACAAATGTGAAAACTCACAACTTATAATCATTTTCCACAATTAATTGATGGGATAATATTATTTTGAAATGCACTAAGGCCCATTTTATTCACTCGAAGTTGAACACAACTTGGGAATTTTTATATGGAAAACTCCCCGAGTTGTGTTCAACTTCGAGTGAATAAAATGGGCCTAAATTCATTTTGTTTGTTAATTAATGCGATCGAAATTTGTAACCACACTGATTGAAACGTCAAACGAAAACGAGTTGGTGTTCGGTGTCGAGTTTTCGAGGAAAACGCTGGTTTGGGCTTGGTGTGAAAAGCCTATAAATCTTTCCGCAAAAGAAGCAACACGCTTAATAGCTAGCCCAAGTCATGTAGCAAGCCTATTAATGAACCGAATAATCTCTAAAAGTTTCAAACAAATTGACAACTTTTCGTCTGCAATAATTTATTTACAATTATAGAAAATAACTCCTTTATAAGTATATACCTGGACGATGTTCGATGTATCACTTTTAAAGATGCCCCGACACAATATTCTGTTATGCAAATTCAAAAAAAAATCCATTTATAAAATTAGCATCAACGTAGAGACCACAAAATTGAAAACAAGATGCCTTCCGTATAGCTATCGCATATTACAAAGTGACACGGCCTTACGTCATCGATCATTTATCCATTTGTGTGTGTTCGCTCCTTGCCAAAAAAAAAAAACAGCCTCACTGCGCCTGATGGCCCGGACATAGCATTCGCTTATAATAACTATAAAATTGGACCCTCACCCTTCAGCTCCTTGCGCGGTTCGGCGTACTCATCCCATATGGATATGGCAGCATGGAGCAAGCAACACTTGGTCCAACTTTTGTTCGCATTTTGATTTTGGTATTTTGAAAACGCTGCGACGCCGTCTTAGAACGAGAGAAAATGTATTTTGTCTATTTTTGGAATCGCTATTATTTTCGGACGGAAAGTGGATATGCAACGGTATTTTTTTTATATATTTTTTTCGTTCATCATATCTTTTTTTTCGTGTATGGGTATAGATTTCTCGCATCACCTATAGCTCTATATATACGCAGTAGGTTTTTGCTCCACATTTTGAATGTTCCTTAAGCGAGGAATGTATTTTCTTCGACTATTAATAGATGGAGTTGTATAGGTTATTGTGTTTTGTCAAAAATGATATTCGGTCGCAATATTTATGAGTTGCAAGATGAAATTGTGTTGAAGGGCGAGTGCTTTTCAATTTGAATTTCAACTTAAAGGTGAAAAAGAGGAATGTCTCTGTGGGTGTAGCGGCTCAATGGCTGATGTGCTGGACTACTAAGGCCCATTTTATTCACTCGAAGTTGAACACAACTCGGGGAGTTTTCCATATAAAAATCACCAAGTTTTGTTCAACTTCGAGTGAATAAAATGGGCCTAAGCGAGGGAGTCACGTTCAACAGCCGGTAAATTACAAGTTACACCTTAAGGTTGGTTTTCTTGGCACCATCGTGATAGCCTGGGAAAAATGCGAGAGTGTAACTGGCAGCATCTGAACTTACCAATTGGCCTCTTTCAATCGACCCAAAAATAGAAGCTCACGCAAACGAAAGGTTGTAAGAAACTGCAGCTAGGGCCCTTTTCACAGCTGTTGTGTTGACTTGCTATTTATTTACTGGCCGGTCGCAGATAAAATGCGACTGGACAAGGAAAATAAGGAAAAAATCCAAAAAAAAAAATAGTGGAAATTGTAAAACATATACTCCTGTGCAACGAATCCCCTTGAGCGATCTCAAAAGCATCAAAGTGGGACATGTATGTCTTTCAAAACTTTATTTTGAAGTCATTATCGTTTTTTTAAATGTCTTATTTTTAACCATACACATACGAGTATGCAGATAGAATAAAAGGGCACATGAAACAATTGAAGACACTTCTCGCTAAAACCGCGTAAAATGCGAGGATTATTTTCAAAAACGACCTTAGGTATGCAACCACCCTCATCCCAAAATATGGCTAGGGCACCCCATTCGATTTCTGAGCGAGTTGTAAATGAATTACCATGCCCGCTCTGACTATTTAAATATCAAGCCCAAATTACCTCAAAGATCGATTGTGCGAAATCGCATAAATCACGATCGAGAATCGAAGCTACAGCCCAATCCGGTACAGCCACCACTATTAACCGAAAATGGCGATTGGAATGAGACAATGGTAGCAACCAACATAGGTACACCGCACACATATATATACCTATGCGGGGCAATGCCTCATCCTTATAACAAGATATCGACAGCAATTACCGAATGATCCCATTTCGAGTACGTTTCACGTGTGTCACAATATTTAAACGTCAGCAGAACCAGTGGCTCCTCTAGAATAAAGAAATAAAAAAAAATAAAAAAAAAAAAATGAAAAAAAAACTTCCATCGCGCGCGGCACAGTCTAGATCGCAGTCGCAGCGCAGCAGAAGAAATATCCTTAATTTTTCACATTGCATCGCATTCTCTCGGCAGAGAGTGGAATTCCAGAAGTTTTTCGTTTTTCTCAAAACCTAATTAAAGCATTTTCAGCAGGGAATCCATTAGGGCAGACAGTATTATTGTTTATAGCCGTGTCCTGGCCATGATGCGAATTAATAATGAGCTGTATGTATCGCCCGAGTGCAACAACCACTGGTGGTACTCGTCGTCAGTTCGCAGAGTATAAAACTGGAATTCCTCGCAAAGGGTAATCCCAAACGCTACCGATGTGCGCCGCAGACCGAAATTGCCCACACTATATCGTAACGCGGAGGAAAACGCTGGGAAAACATCCCAGCACGAGTCATATAAATAATGCAGATCATCATCATCATCATCACGGGCCCACAAACGTACTGGTAGTAGGTGGTGTGTCGAGTGCGCTCTTGTCGTCGTCCACCAATAGATGGCCGCACACAAAATCACTGGTATTGTTCCCCGAGACGACAGTTGCCGATCCCGGCATCGATCATGCCGAAGAGCGATCTTAAATAGTTGGTAATCAGAAATTACGGAGCCTTATCCTTGCCCTGTCTGTTTGGTAATGCATCCCAGTCTACGCACTGGCTGGAGTAAAAGTTGCCCATACATAATGGGGCCGGTGGACAAAAAAAAAAATGCGTACGCGTACGCGTACAACTTTAGAATTTGTCTTTTTGCGCGCGCTCGCTGTTCTCTGCATTCGGTTAATTTAATTCGAGATTTGGTTTGAGCTGCCCTGGGATTGCAATGGAATCTGTGATTGCTCCTGACGTTTGGCTACACTGATGGCTGGTCGAGACAAGCGACGACTTGGTCGGAATTGAAGGAGGCGCTGCCATCAGCGCATGTTTTGCGATTTAGCAGCCTAAAGGCGGTTTTACAGGTTCCCAGCGTAGCCTGTTGGGGTTTGTGGCCAGTTGATGGGATTCCTTGTCTGAAAATATTATGTGCGATATGAGGTTTTTGTATACGCTTCCTTGAATAATTTGATGTAATAAATTTTATTAGAAGGAATGGCGACGGCGGCAGCGGGCAGCGGGATATGCTGTTCGCGCAAGTTGTTAAAAGCATTACGGATCCATGAGGTTGTGGTAATTGAATAATATATGGAATGGTTTTTTGATGTCTTAATTTTAAGGGAGGAGGAGGAATGTTTGCATAGTACCTACAAACTGTTGCGATTTAGTTGGCATAACTATCATGCGATTAGCGGTTATTGTGCCGTTTAAAAATTATGTTGAAATTGGCTCTCGGATTGCACACCTATAGTCTACTGTTTGGTATCTTTAGTTGAACGGTTTAAAGTCAATTCCTTGGTGAGGTTGGGGTGAAGTGGCTGTCCACTGCAAGGCCCCTTGTGATAACAAATGAACCTCCAAAATTGTTTGTCTATTACGCTTGCGAGTATATTGTAAACAGAGTAGTCCAGCTTAAGTCAATTTCGTGAAATTGTATGTCGTGACCATGATTGGATAAAGTGAACCATTTCGTCCACTTTTTGACACTAACTAATTCGGATTTCTAGTTTAGTATAAGTCTGACAGCAGCCAGCATTTATTTCTTTTTCTTTGTTGACCAATAAGACTGATGACATAATGATGTCAGTTTTCCAGTTGACGTTGACGGAAGGATAGCCTCCCAATCTAGTCAAGAAAATTTCTTTCCCCGCTCTGAGTCATCGTTGATAACTAAATTAACAAAAATGTATTATGATTTAACAGAATGAAACAGGGCAACATTTCAAAATTTAACAACGCATTCATTAAAAAATCTATAATTTATGTAAGTCAACTAAGAAACCTAACATCCGCAGAAGACTGACTGATGAACTAGAATTAATCTATAGTCGCGCTGTCAAATTAAAAAGCATACACAGTGGAACCACATTGGATCGTTGTTATCAAATTCGCGAAAGTTGACCAACTTTTCGCTATTGACGTCCGTCATGTGTTTAAAGCATGTTTTTTTTATATTTCATTTAGAGTCTTCTTGTCTAAGAATAGTTAACATTTCATTCTTTATCATAAACGAATTAAGAAGAAATAGTTTCCGAAACAATTCTAATATTTTTTGTGACGATATGGAACTGAACCACTATTTTATGCCGCATCCGAATGGCTAAATAAAGAACCTTGTTCAGGACAGCCCATACAAGATGTTTGTCAGACGTTTGCCGTGGATAAGACCTTACTATATAAATCGAGCCTTTGAGAACTCGCTCAGTAGACCAGCACACAATAAACATTGAGCGATAAAATGAAGAAGAGAAGTTTTGTGGCTCATTGGAAAAATTCTGGTCCTTTCGACACGAAAATGGGTCAAACCTTTTGATTGAGTGGTAATTGTTTGACTTTGTACGAATTAGATTTTGCATTTCAGCGCTAGGTTTCACTTGTATATTTTAACGCTGGACGAAAATGCTGCTGAAACGTCACTAAGTATGGATAGACCCTTTTGATGCTTTAGGGCTTAGTAGGCCAACTTTTCTAAAAATGGTTGTTTTTAAACATAACAGAAAAACCCTTTCTCTCATAGTTTGACATTTTTCACAAGCTTGTTGCCATATAGGAAATAAGTCCAGTCCCACTTAAAATTTATTTCTATTGCGAGAGTTTAGTTTTTGATAAGCTAGGTACTAGTGAAAATTTTGAGCGGATTTCTCATTATTACTTGTCAAAAAAAGATGTTTGTGCATATATTGAGAAATACAATGTCTATATCAATGTTTCCTTTTGTCCTAGGATAATAATTACACTGACTTCGAGAGTGTAATTATTTCTCACTTTGGGTGAGAACTAAATAGCCCTTTGTTAATTGGACTTATTCCCAATTAGGGAAGTTTAAATTCCCATGTGGAGTTAATTTCCGTTTATTTTTTCCCTGCACCGCAGAAAATCGTGTGCTAGAAGTTACACCTTCTTGGAATTAAAAAAGATTAGTTTCGGACACAATTTTTACTCATGGAACGAAGCTGTATTTTTTCTGTGCAATGTGAGTCACTTAAGCTGACCTATTGCTATTGCCATTTATTTTTTATGAATTCTTGTTTTATCTAACGTTCTAACTGTCAATAATGATTTTACTGCTTCGTCAGGCAATTTTTAAGACTATCGCCCCTATCGTGGAATACGGCGTATTTGAGATTCACTTCGCATGCTCGAGAGACTTCCTTATCGACAGGCATTTTCATTCAAATTTGGTTCGAAAATCAGCTGTTTTGCATTTAATGGCAGCAGAGATAGAGCAAAGCAATTTAAAATCTATTTTGCAGAAATCAAATTAAAAATAAATTAAAAATGTTAGCTTGTTTACTATCAATAAGTGTTCGTTGGCTTACAACAACAAAGTTACTTAGTTGGGGTAATTTATTTGGAGAAGGCATCTGTTCGGCAAAAAAATTATTTAAAGTCTAATCTGCCCACTGATTTTTTTGAAAAATTTCGTGTGAAAAAGTGGGTTCACAAATAAGGCAATTTTTAAAATAAAGGCTGTTATAAAAAATCGTGTCAATTCACCAAACACTTATCAAAGATTTAAAATTAAGTAGGTACAGACTTTCATCCGCGAATCATAGTTATCTGTTTCTGTCATATTTTCTCATTTTTTCCAAGTTTAGGTCGACGTTGAGGACAAATTTATTCATACATTTTTAACTTGACACTACATAAGAAACCTACTTCAAATTACTCAGGCCCGTTTGCTGATACTTTTCATAGTTCTACTTAAATATCTTATGGGCTAATTTTTCTATTTTTTAATAGAACGCTTTACTCCCCAAGACGGCGGAATCGTCACTCCTCATTTTTTTCGGTTGAAATTAATGATAAGGGACTAGGCTCATTTTCATCTGAATTTGAATCCACGAATCAATCGCGAAAAGAAATTAGATATAGCCACTTAAAGTCACCACTTACTACTATAGAGGTGTCATCGGGTCTATTTTGTTTTGAGAACACCATTGGTAACACATTTACTGCGACTTGTATGCGATACAGAATCGGGATCAGCGAGTTTTTAAAATGAATTGGGACTAATCGACAAAAAATGTTTCCAACAGGACGGTGCAACCACGCACACACAGCTTGCGCTACACAAGACCGATGTTGAAGAATGCATTTTCAGGGTCGACTAATTACTTGTTTTGACGATTTGCTCTAGACGGAAGGATCCCCCGATTCAACGATTCTTTTTTTTTGGGTTTTTTGAAGTCATACGTCTAGAGAACATGCCACAGGCTTAAAAATTCCTTAAAGACCTCTCAAAACGTTTGAAGATGCGTTAAAATGGCCCAAATGTTCATCAAAAATAGAGGCACCCGCTTGACAGCTTCAAAGAGTAAAAAAAAAAAACTTTCAGGTACGAAGAAACATTGAAAAAATTAAATCATGCGTTTTGTTTTAGAGATATAGCAAAACAACTTCGGGTAAGAGTTTATGGGCCACCCTGCACATGTGAAGGCAAAATACGCACTAGATTTTAGATTTAGAATAGACTTTATTGGAATAAAAAATTCCGTTTACAAATGGACATTTACTAGTCTTTTAGGCCCTGGTTTAAAAACCGTCGGTCAGATTAACAGAAAAATAATTAAAAAAAATTATTCTAGTTAATTCAAGAAAGAAAAAGAGTGATAGAAAACGATCTTTCTTTCCGTCCATAGATCATCTATTCCAATCATTTAACATTTGCAATAACTTCACAGGCAAACATCTAAAGATGGGAGGAGAAATTGGTTTAACCATACGCACACTTCCAATTTGGTGATCGTTTCTACATAACCATCAAACCAAAGAGCTCATCGATATATGAAACGTGTCGAACAGACTTTAACACACGATCCAACAAACAAATTGAGCAAATTGTTTGCGCAAAATTTAAAAATTAGAACAAAAATAGGCCGGAATTTGGAAGACCAAGAAATTATTATCATTACGCTTATCTCTACGGTCTCAAAATAACAGATCCGCTCACTGATATCCATCGCACAAACCTTTGGATACCTCTCCCTTGGTCAATAAACTTTAGAATTCCTTCGCGCAGTTATTTATTTTTCCCTTTAATCAAATTGATCGATTGAGGTATATATGAGAAGCACAGCAAACATAAAAAAAAAAAAAAACACACAACAACAACAAATTTATTTTATTACGTCCTAGTCCATCAGTTTGGGGATGCAGCCGCGCCAACTCAGCGTTCACAATATACATTTTGTTCCTATATCAACGATCGATGAGAGTGCGCGCAAAAGTCGTTGATTGTTAGTTAACCTGGGCAGATCTGAAAAGATCTCGCAGATTCGCAGGGGCAATCAATGCTTCAAGAGACAATGACGAAGACAATGTCATCCTGCCGTCGAGTCGTTGCAAGAAAACATCTCGACGAGCGACGAGGATGATGATGATGACGACTACGACAACGAACGACGTTATGAGGAAGGGAACTCCACTGATTTCTTTTTGTCATCTGAGAACTGAGACTACTGCTTATGTGATGACGATAATGGTTGCCTGGCTAGCTCTATCTCTCTCTTTGTCTCTGGACCCCCACCCCCTATTGTCGGAGCAAAGAAAGTCGCAGCTTGAACTTTCCAAAAACACACACACAGGATCGGCACGCAAACCGCGGGTATGAGTGCATTATCTCTCGCTATATAAGAATAAGTTACTAAAATTCCTGTCCTGTTTTTCCCCCACTGGCAAGCTCATGAATAACACATTAGCTGCGAAGCGTCCAATGCGAGGACATCCAAAAGGAACGTATAGTAGACGCACTGCGTGATAGTTTATACGTTCGGATGTGCTGCGACGATCGTTATGGACCGATGGATGGTGCTCGGTCGTCGCGCAGTGATGAGATGATGACGAAGATCAGCCAGGCAGGCAGACAGCCCAGAGGTAATGATTCAGACAGAATCACAGAGACTATCTCAACCAACTAAACTGATGATGACCGTTGGGGAATCTGTCAGCTTGGGTAATTCCATTCTTTTTGGGAGCCCTTTTTAGTTTTGTTGCTCAAATTTGTGCCCTTCCACATATTGACGACACATCGCGTTATCGGCAATTTTCAAATTAAAAAAAAAAAAACCCCACAACAACACAGTTTCATGGCATACCATATCAGGTTGAGTGGCCATTATCATTCAACCTGCCGGCCGTCGGCTACCAACATTTCCTTCCAGGTGACACCATTAACATGGCTGCGGAGGAACACATAGCCAGGGGAGTCCAAAAACGGAAGGAAGACCGGACAAATGGTGTAAACAATAGAAATCGCTTGTGCTGTCATATACGCATCAGTCAACCGTTAGCCAGCCGGCTGAACAACGCTACGGTTGTGGGAGGCCTCATAATGAAATGCAGTCGTGTCGCACTAATTGACAATTCAACAGGAATTATGTTATACGAGTAGCAGCGAGAAAGAGGCACAAGAAGAGCGAACACGCAAAGCAGTCTCACGTACTAGCCCGTCGTATGGTTAACGGGCAATTAGAACTTGGCGGCTTCCTTGGGTACCGCGATCGAGTGGCACGTGTGACCTGCGCCCTGGAGTAACGTTCGTAGGGTGTATAAAACACACTGAAAGGCTCACGTGCGCCAAAAATGGTTTCCTCTTCCGTTCGCTAAGGGAACGAAGAACGATCAAGTGCGCGGGCGCGAGTGTGAGTGTGCATTGAAAGTGTGTCCGTGTCACCTGATTAAATAATCCGAAGACATAGTCGCTGTAAACTTCCGGATGGGCGACGGGAACCACTTCTTCGCAGGCTCATTATGTACGCTGGAGGGTTGATCATCCGCTTGGGGCTTGAGCGGTTTTTTTTTACTTCTTTCTTTGATAATTAAATCAAAATGGGCGCCGATGAGAATTCTTAATTTTGCAGTAGTTCAGCAACCCACGACGGGGAAGAAAGAAATTGAAAAAAAAAAATACAAAAATATATAAATATTGGTGGTTCTTTATGGTGGTTTTTGATTATTCTTATCGAAACAAATCATGTGCTCCTTATGAGACAGCTCGAAGTCACTTGACTCGTTGTCGTATGAAAAGTGGATACCTACTATTCCCGCCTTTTTTGACAGAGGCGATATACATTGGTGGGCTAGGGTCTAGGTATGCTACATTTACATTTATAGACATCAAATTATTATGCCATTTTAGGCAGAAGTTGGAAGAATGTATCCAACTGTCATCAGCTATTCAAACAGAAGATCAACTAGAAGAAGCAGTGCAAATATTTACACTGGATAGGTATACAAAAAGCTGCATGGGCTGCAACTCGCCAAAGAACAAACAAGATTAAACAAAACTCTTATCCGCGTGAAATATTTTTTGGGTAGGTGAAAATCTTCCAAAGACACTATGAGAATAGCAAGCGCGTTCTCATAGTAGTGTCAGATTTTTACTGACTAAAAACACCACCCTTCTAAAGATTGTTAGATACTGCAACTAAGATATAACTTATCAAGCAATTTTTCTATCATGAAATAACAACTTTTGACAGGTTACTTTCCAATGAAAGATCCTGCGTGTTCCGCAAATTAGACGCGGTTAATCTTATCTTGCCAAGTCGAACGGTTTCGTTCTTTGTAGTCGGCGCAATAAATTGCTCTCGTCCAAGATTTGTCATACTGTATTATTGATAATTATGTCCGATTAGTTCGCGTGAAATATGTGAAATTATTACCTACAAAAAAGAGGAAAGCTAGAAAACGCTGGCAACAGACAAGGGCGCCCAGCGACAAAACCACACTGAACAACTTATATAATAAGCTCAGAAAATCTATAAGAGAATTTAATAACGCGTCTTTAAAAACGTATCGTACCAGTCTTACAAATAATGCTAGTACCGACTACTCGCTCTGGAAGGAATGTAATTGGGAGGTAATTGGGCAAAAAGCAGTCAAGAAAAAGCAAATACTTTTGCAGAATACCTTAGAACGTCCTCAAACCTTATGAAGATAAATATTATTATGAAGGAAATGAAGAAACGTGCGAAGAAGACAGACCTATTCGGCAGGTAACAGCTAAAGAACTTGCCAAAGAAATCAAAGAAGGCATAAACATAAAAAAAGCCCCAGGGTTCGATTTAATCACAGGGGAAATTTTAAAACAATTTCCTCGAAAAGGTTTAAAAAAAACTAGCGCAGATTATAAATGCTGCATTTAAATTAAGATGTGCCAATGCCAAGCATGTGGAAGGTCGCGGAGGTAATAATGATACCAAAACCAGGTAAACCACCTAGCGAAGTAACCTCATATCGCCCAATATCTATACTACCAATGTTGTCCAAAGCTATTCGAAAAAATGCTGCCAGAACGTCTGCAAAAAATTATTGACGAAAAATAATTAGCACAAGCTTTCGATAAAGTCTGGCATATGGGACTTATCCATAAATTACAAAGGCAACTGCCGAAGCAGTATTCGACCATTCTGGAGTCTATATAACAGATCGATTCTTCAGAATTAAACAAGAGACAGAGTACTCAACATTAAGAGGAATTGAAGCCGGTGTACCACAAGGTAATGTGCTAGGTCCAGTGTTATACCTTCTGTTTACTAGCGATCTACCTGAAAGTGAAGAAACTACAATAGCAACTTTTGCAGATGACACTGCTGTGCTTGCAGTTGGAGTAACTGTCGAAATAGCAAAAAAAAAGCTCCAAATGGCAACAAACGGTATTTCAGAATGGACTAAAAGGTGGCAGATTGGATTGAATGACCTTAAGTCTTACTTACTTACTTAGGTGGCGCTACAGTCCGGGGTGGACCTGGGCCTCAACCAATACGCCTCTCCAGTTAGCGCGATCTTTGGCTAACTGCCTCCAGTTGCGCACTCCAAGTTGGTTGAGGTCCCCTTCCACTTGCGCGCGCCACCTAAGGCGAGGTCTTCCTCTACTGCGTTGTCCCTCCGGGTTGGAGTCGAAGACTCTTCGGGCCGGAGCGTTGGTGTCCATTCGCTCTACATGTCCTAGCCATCTTAGTCGACTGATGCGCACTTTTCTGACCAGGTCGATGTCGCTGTACAGCTCGTAGAGTTCGTTGTTAAATCTCCTCCTCCAGAGCCCGTCAACGCAAACGGGACCAAAGATCACTCGAAGAATTTTGCGTTCGAAACGACCAAGGAGATCTTCATCCGCCTTTGATAACGTCCATGCTTCTGCACCATAAAGTAGGACTGGGATGATGAGGGTCTTATATAGGGTCTCCTTAGTATTTCTCGACAAGGTCTTACTAATCAATTGCCTTCTTAGACCAAAGTAACAGCGGTTGGCAAGTGTGATTCTTCGCTTGATTTCTGAGGTGATATCATTTTCAGAATTAATAGCGGAGCCGAGGTAGACAAAGTCCCGAACTACCTCAAAGTTATAGCTGTCTATCGTGACGTTCTGTCCGATTCGTCGGTGTTGTGTGTCCCTTCTTGTGGACAGCATATATTTTGTTTTGCCCTCATTCACCACTAAACCCATTTTAGCCGCTTCTGTACTGATACTTGCAAACGCACCAGTGACAGCTCGCTGTGTTCTGCCAATGATGTCGATGTCGTCAGCGTATGCAAGTAGTTGCACAGACTTCTGGAAGATTGTGCCTCTGGTGTTGGCTTGTGAGTTTCGCACAATCTTCTCAAGAATTATATTAAAAAAGTCACATGACAGCGCGTCACCTTGTCTAAATCCTTTTTTGATACCAAAGGTCTCGGTGAGATTGTTTCCGACCTTTATGGAGCAGCGAGCGTTCTCCATCGTCATTCTGCACAATCTGACAAGTTTGGCAGGGATGTCAAAACTAGACATGGCTCTGTATAGCTCGTCTCTATAAATGCTGTCATATGCGGCCTTAAAATCGATAAACAGGTGGTGGGTATCGACTTGGACTTCTTGGGTTTTCTCCAGGATCTGCCGTAGTGTGAATATTTGGTCTGTTGTGGACTTACCGGGCCTAAAACCGCACTGATAGGGTCCAATCAGTTCGTTGACATATGGTTTCAGGCGATCACACAGTACGGCAGAAAGGATCTTATACGCGATGTTGAGGAGACTGATGCCTCTATAGTTGGCGCAGTTTAGAGGGTCTCCTTTCTTGTGGATCGGGCAGACAATGCTGAGGTTCCATTCATCAGGCATACTTTCCTCTAACCAAATCTTGGAGACGAGTTGGTGTATGCACTCTACCAAATCATCTCCCGCTGCCTTGAAAAGCTCGGCAGGTAAGCCGTCTGGTCCGGCAGCTTTGTTGGATTTCAGCTTGGATATTGCTATCCTCACTTCATTTAGGTCAGGTGGACGGAAGTCTTGGCTTTCATCGTCCAGGTTGAATGGTTCAATCTGCCTGACAGCGGAATTGATGTCGTCTTCGCCGTTTAACAGTCTGCAGAAATGATTTTTCCATGTCCTCAGCACCGACTGTGATTCCACTACAAGGTTTCCTTGTTCGTCTCGACAGGTTTCTGCTCGGGTTTTGTTGCCATGACACGTCCTTTTTACCCTTTGGTAAAACTTCCGAACATTGTTCCTGGAGTAACACCTCTCTATTTCCTCGATCGCGCGCTTCTCATGCTCTTTCTTTTTCTTCCGGAGAAGCCGGTGTTCTTCCCTCCTCTTTTGCTCGTAGAGCTGACGAGCCGCCCTCGTCCTTCTGTGCAGCGCCGCTTCGTAGGCATGCTGTTTTGCTGCATGTGCTTGCCGGCATTCTTCATCGAACCAGGGGTTTCGTGGGGGTGGTTTGGTGAAACCAAGCACATCAGTTGCGGCGTTCCTGATGGCTTCTTGGCAGCGATGCCACTGGTCTTCAGCACTTGATGCTGGCCGTACAGGACTTCTCGAGAGGTTGAGGGATACACGATCGGCAAAGGTTCTGGCGGTTTGTTGCGTTTGTAGCCGTTCAACGTTGAATCTCCTCACAGCATTTCCCCGTTGTTGTGGCGTCTGGGATATCCGCATTCGTACCTTGGCTACAACAAGGTAGTGGTCCGAGTCTATGTTGGCCGCTCGGAAAGTTCGGACATCTAGAATACTGGAGGAGTGCCTTGCGTCGATCGCAACATGGTCAATTTGATTGACGGTTTGATGATCCGGTGACCGCCATGTTCCTTTGTGAATGTTGAGGTGTGGAAACCGTGTGCTAGCTATAGAAACATTATGCCCCGCAGCAAAGTCAATTAGCCTAAGTCCGTTCCCAGACGTGGTGTCGTGTAGGCTGTGCTTTCCAATTGTGCTACCATAGATGTCTTCCTTTCCTATTTTGCCATTAAAATCACCTAAGATAATTTTAACGTCATACCTAGGACATTGCTCGTATGTTTTGTCGAGGAGCTCGTAGAAACATTCTTTGGTAGCATCGTCTTTATCTTCTGTGGGGGCGTGAGCGCATATTAGGCTGATGTTAGCGAATTTAGCCTTGATGCGGATAGTTGTAAGACGTTCACTGACGTGTCGAAAGCTCAAGACTTCTTGCCTAAGTCTGCCGCTTACAACGAATCCGCATCCAAATAGACGCTGTTTCTGTTCCCTGTAGCAATCACCGTAGTAGATGTCACAGTTTTTCATCCCACCGCACTTCCTGGATGGCGGTGATGTCTGCATTGTAGCAGTCTAGGGCCTCCGCTAATTGTTCGGCTGCACGCGGTCTGTTCAGGGTTCGAACATTCCACGTGCAAATCCGAAAGTCATTGTCCTTTTTCCGTGTTGCAGGGTCGTCAACAGTGATTCCATCCTTATCCGAGGCTCTTGGTTGCTTCGTAACCATTTGTTTTTTCCGTGGTTGGGTAGTTAACCCCACGCACAACCCCCAACCTGGAGGACCAGGCCCTAAATTCACCCTAGGACATCGGGTCGGAAATTCCGTTGTCAGTAACCCACTTCGGGGATATGAGTGCTGCCGAGTGGCCCATAAAGGGTTCATCCGCCACCATCTCTATTTCAGCACCCTGACTAGTGCTGAAAATCCTTACTGACCTTAGCTCCAAATATGTCAGAGTAGCTCATGCAAGGTATCTGCCATCTTGACTGTTGACACCACCGTTGATCCAAACTCGCGGATTCATTCGCTGTATGTCCTCTTTCTGAGGAGCTCATGTAAGACCTCTGAGTCTCGATCAGGCAGTCTTTCCGACAGAGCATTATAGTGTTGCTATTTTCTTCGTGTTCAACACTCGCGCTTATAAGTTTAGCAAGTCATGCCCGGACGGACAAGACCAGTACCCGGTGGTTACCACGCGGAGGTAAAATAAGCACAATTGATGTGTATGATACAGTTGCAACAACTGGGCATCGCCAAGTTGATGCCAATCAGAGTCTACCCTATTCATACAACACCCAACCACCATGACCTTAAGTCAGTCCATATTAATTTTACATATAAAAACGTATACCACATATTCCAGTATACATTAATAAAAATGTAGTTGAATACTCAAATACAGCTAAATATCTAGGCATGCATGACCCTAGACTAGACGCTAAACTGCGTTAGTGCGTTGGAAAGCGCACGTAAAGAAAAAAAGGGATGAGCTGAACATGCGATACAGTAAAATGTATTGGCTTATTGGGAGATACTCATCCCTGTCCAACTACAATAAATTACTGCTATACAAGCAAGTCTTGAAACCAATATGGACCTACGGGCTCCAATTGTGGGCATGCACATGCCAAACAAATTTACAAAAAATTCAAGTCTTCCAAAATAAAGTACTAAGGAACGTTATTAATGCACCTTGGTACATATACGCAACGCTGATCTACATAGAGATCTAAATATTGAAATGGTTGAAGATGAAGTTAAAAAAGTTGCCCAAAGGCACAGAAGTAGGCTTCTCAACCACGTTAACTTTGAACTTACACAATTGTTAAATACAGACAATGTAATCAGAAGATTGAGGCGAGTAAAACCCCTTGATTTATAGGAGTTAGCCCAGGCCAAGAGATTAGGTAATATCCTCAAACAAAAAAGTTTCGAAATCCGACAAACGGCCGATTAGTCGACCGACTAGGTGCAATCCCATTCGGGATGACGACAGTCAGTCCCTCCCGGGAAGTTTTTTAGAGGTTGTTCGAGTCCCTCTTACTATTGCAGAAGCATCCCTCGCAATGTCTTTCGATAATTTTTCCTTCCAGCCAACCCCCAAACAAAAAAAGAAAAAAAAAAAACAAAATTTATAATAAAAAAATGCTATAGATACTTTGTTTTGGATGCAGCTTTGGGAACGGAGGCTTTGACACCAAACGATTATGGTTCATAAGTCTTTCAAGAGCCTGTTGAATTTCTCTACAAGTGGTGGCATTGGACTTGTAACACTGTTACAGAAATGCGCACTTGTCTAAATTGGCATATACCACAACAAAAGGTGTTTTAGACATTTGTTTTTCATTTGAAAGCACTTTTTCAAAGCTGTGGAGGAGATGACTAATGGTATTTGGGAGCATATATGAACACCAAATAGTCTCCAAGATGTGGACCAATGAAAGCATGCCCAGGTGAATAGAGAGCCTCAGCATCGGTTGCCCTAAGCCGCTGGCTGGTCAACAACCTAGGTCCTCACCAGTGCTTCTTTAGGCCGGGAAGGTCCGGCATAAAGTACCCAAATCTTAGATCTGAGAAACAGCTCGACACAACACGACTTTCTCATCGATTTCAAATTTGGCTTTGATGGCGTGTATAAAGAAATAAAGATGAGCTGTACAGAGCCACACTCGTCCGTTTGAGCAGGAAAACGTTGGAGAACTCTTACAGCTCGCAAATTCCGTTCGATTGTTGAAAAGGTCTTAGAGGAAGTGACGCGCTATCATGTGATTTTTTTCACAAAATTCTTAAAAGTATTGTACAAAACTCATAAGCCAACTTTAAAGTCCAAAGGAAGACTCTTCCAAAAGTCTCTGTCACTATTCCCATATTAACATTGATAAAATCGAAAGAACTCGTCGAGCTCCTGTCATAGCTGAAATTGTGGGTACTGAGGCAGAAGCGGCAATTAAAGCGAAAGCCAAATAAATGCTGTCTCCCAGAAACTACATTCAATATCGGTGCGCCTTTTAGACGAAACCTAACAATGAGTAAGCCATAATTTTGAGGCAGTCAAATAATTTGCTTATCTAGGTGTGGTGAATTCTAAGAATAACATCAGTGCTGAGGCTTATAATGTAATTAATTAGCAAATCCCTTTCACGATCTACTGAGCAGGCTTTGTGCAAGACCCTTGAAGTCCATAAATATGATGGATCAGAGGCATTGGCGTATACCTATGGAAAAACACACAGCTGCTTTCGAGCGAAAAGTTTTCCGTGTTATCTTTGATTAAGCTTTTGCGTCTCAGGTACAATATACAAACGTAGTTCTACTCAAGAAGGTTCAATTGATCGGCCAGATAGCTGGTCCAAAAAGATCGTCTGGAGTCCAGACTCTGGACACCTCTGCGAGTCGTTTTGAACTGGAACCATAAGACAAGGTCTACAATAAAATATTCGGCCGAATTTAGGGTTCTGTTCCTGAAATCCCGGTAGTAGGACCGGTATTATGCGGTAGTGTATCCTGGGATATAGGCGCCTATCCAATAGCACTATGACAAAGAATAAAATAATGGTCTGGATTGGAACCAGTTGGGCTGGGTGTTCTATGCTTAAAGCTAGAAGGGCAGCCTTATGGATCAGGCTACAGGTTACACCAGATTCCTAGATTTCGCAAGGCAATTTGTAACTATATTTGTTGGATGGATATAGTTTTACTCTCAAAGTCTGCTACTATCCAATTTCAGTCAGACTTTCAGACTACCGACAACGAGGGTTATTCGGAGATCTTTTAACACCCTTTACTAAGGATACAGGAGTTGCTCTAATGTAAATGCAAATTTACGTATGGATAGCTCTGGTAACTGAACTTTTCTATTTGTTGGAGTATACCAAATTTTTCTAGTTTTGAGCAGGGTTACCAATTTGTTGCTTCGAATCCCACCAGAGGGATAACTCGGCAAGGGACGATCCTACCTTTGGTGCACCCATTTGGAAAGGGGGCCTCAACTAACATTGCCTGCGCAACTGGAGGCAGCTAGCGATGTATTGAGCTGTGGACTGTAGAGAAATATTAGTTGAAGGTCCGTCTCCGTCTGTATCTGTAAAAATAGCTAGAGAAAGACCTTTTCCAACGACAACCAATTTGACAGCAGACTTTTGTGTAATTGGTGGTCATTTTTCAAGAGTTATGATACAAGGCGCGATTGCTCGTAAAACTAGTCGAAATTAGAATTTTAGATTGTGCTTGATTCCATTAATACCTAGTTTGACAGTAATTAAAAAAAAAACAATACTATGTCCTATAACATGACTTGAATGCGTTTAAAATGACTTCCAAGTTCTACAGAAAGCAAGTCGCCTATCGGTGTGAGATGAGTGACCCAAACTTCTTAACAAGTCTTATTTGCAAACTATAAATTGTGTCAACAAGTAAAAGCACTGGGTAAAATAAACACTGTTAGACTGATGTCAGGAAACTTCATCGGATAAACTAAAACGAACCAAAGCCCGAGCAATGAGCTTCAACCTTTCTAATGCAATTTGGTTCAAACTAGTTCAAAGAACAATATTAAATAACCAGTCAAACTTTCCAAACATTTTTTGACAGAGCGTTACTTTATCAAATAAATACTCCCAAAAACCAATTGTTGCAAAGGTCCATGGAGAACCGTCCTATTTTATTATTATTAGAGACTTAATTTCCCTAAAACAATATCGATCATCATTATTCTCCACATCAAAGTCCAAACTGACTGAGAAGACATTGTTAGCTTGTTGGGATGCACACAAAAAGACCAAGGTCCAATGTATCTATCTAGACTGCAAAACCAACCATATAGCAAAGAAATCAATAATGCGAAAGATGGGGTTCGATGTGACGGAATAAAACTGCACTCATGCTGGTTAAGAACGTCGTCGTTTCAGAAGGACACAATATATGGTTCAAAGTATATCTTTAACTCCTGCAACCAGTCAGCCGTACATCAGTAGCAACTAAGAAGCGGGTGGAATTTATGGAACTTGAATACCTCGCTCCAACAACGGTCGATGACAGTTTTCTGACAGAAAATCGTATACAGCAAGAGACACTCAGTCTATGAGGGATTTGTTCTCTTCACATGCGGGATAGACGGTAGACCACGGAGAGGCCGCTTGTGTTTGCTGGATGCATTGCCATCGCCACTGATCGATGGACAGTCGTCGCCGTTTTCCATTTTAGATAATTGGTTAGCATTTAACTTTTTTGCCTTGTTGCCTTTCCATCTGGCTTCGGGATGAGTGAAGTTATGTTCTATTTTCTATATTGAAGTGAGACGGCTTGCGAGAGGAAGAAATAGTGCGATCTTTATGGGCATCGAAGAAATGATTTTTCGTTGAAAGATTGACAACCAGATTTTGGCATTGAAATTGTTTTGAAATGGTTTGTCGCTGCGATCTATCATTTAGGCGGATGAAACACATAGCTACCAACTTTTATTTTATCTAATCTTTTGACGGTGGAAAAGATCCATTGAAAACAATGTTCATGGTCAACTTTTACTGAAATTTGGTGTCAAATTATTTGTACATAATTAGGGGTTTGGAGCCCCTTGGAGGGGTTAGTTAAGTTATAAACTCACTCACAAGTAAACATAGGAAACACCACAAATAAGACGGAAGTGGAAATTTACAGTGGTCCTTTAGAAACTTTGTTGATATAAAATATATCGGACACATAGTTCGAATTCCAAAGGCCGAGCTTCGTAAATACAAATTTTACGACCGAAACGATAATGAGGACGTATGGATTTCTAGTTTTTCAAGTCAACATTTGCCTCTCTTTTCGTTGGCCTAGATTGATCATATGACCAATTTTTAAGTTCCTCAACACATATTTATTTAATTCGATTCCATCTATTGTCTTGATTTTCCAAACGACAAAACATTAATGTACCTCGCCCTTATTTAATTAAACTACTTTTAGAAAGCAAACGACCCTTACAACAGGGGTCACAACGCCATGACAGAAGACAAAACAAGGGATAGTTTAAAAAACAAAAATTAAAACTAAGGACTGATAAGAAGACTTTAACTTTAAATTCACTTAGGGGGAAAGCGGGAGACTTGAACATATGGGAGACTTGAGCCACTCTCAATAATTTGCTCAAATTCCATTGAAATCCAACAAGTGTAAGTGTATGCGATGCAGACAGTGACGGGCTAATTGCACCCAAAAAGAATTCTAAATCATCAGCTGTCTCTGGTTGGTGGAAGAGAAAAGGTATTTTGCAATGGCAATAGTAAAAAAAATTTTTTTTCTTTTTTCTCTATAAAATTGATCTGTAAAGCGTTAAATAAATCAATTTGATGTTACCTAACAATATTGATATTCTACATTGTAAATATTAGTATGATACCATTCTAGTTTGTATATAACAAAAATTATGAATACAAATTTGTTAAAAAATGCGAACGGGAGACTTGAGACAGTTTCTTAAGGGAGAGTTGATCAGTGGCTCAAATCTCCATTTGCTCTGATGAAATGTTATGTAAGTGTTTTAAAGCCTTGTATTTAATTTTAATAATAAAAAAAAAAAATTTAATTAAAAAACTCAAAGAAATAAACCTTGTAATAGGTTATTTAAGTTATTGATTTATTTTCGTTATGTTTCTGAAGTTTAGTTTTTGTTTACCTTTTTTACTTTGTATAGGTATGCTAAGAAACTGAAGTACCTAAACCACTAAAACAATAAAAATAAATTATAATCACATTGGAAGTGGATAAATTATTCCGTGTTCTGCATTTCGACCGATTTGGCTACTCCGAATTTTTTTCGAAATCACTTTACGTGAAATTGAAAACAGCTCTCATCTCAACTGTCATTTGGGATAAATTGTTTAGATGAAATTGTCTGTTTGGTAAACAATATTTTTGTTCAAGAGTTTTAAAAGATTTATTTTATTATAACAGATATTATGCTGCGGTATTGCAACAGAAATGTATAAATAATATGCACAAAAAAAAAAGACGAAGGTTGAGAGTTTTATCAAATCCCTTAGAAGGTGCAGATAATAGGTATGCTATTGAAGCCAAATAGGACAGTTATAGTTTTGTTAATTTTGTCCAATTGGTTCTGCGAATTGCCTCCTGAGCAGTGTTTTTACCCCGTTTAAAATTTATTTTTAGTGAAATTAACTCTCATTATTGATGTTGACCTCTCAACTCACAATGCCCCACAATTGTACCATTCCCATATTCTTCGTCGTTGCATATCGTCTTGTAAGTATAATCCTGTGCAGATGTCCTGTACTCATATGCATGTTTACGATTTCTTCGTGTGTGCCAAACTTACATGCAGATGAGTCCTGTCTCGATATTAGGATTAGGTGTTTGCATGAATTTGCTTACAAAAGTTGATTTTTTACTTACATTTTGGATTGCGGCTTTTGGTTTTCACTATTTCACATCTAATGAACAGGGGGTCAATTCCCGTTCCGTGATACTGTGAAATGAAAAGAGTTTTCACAAGTTCACGCTGAACTCGATTCTCGATCTATGAAAAAATGAAAACAAATGTCAGAATTTTTTCATATGATAAGTTTTTTATCACAGCCATTTCATTTGTGAAGAAGTGTGAAAACGTGATGGATACACAAAAATTAATGGGGACAAAGAGCTTCAAAGATAGTTGACAGCATTTATCATTTAGTGCATTTTAGTACACATTTAGACTACTTTTTATGATGATAAGTTCGAGAATCGCATTAGGTGCAATCGTGAAGTGATAAAATGATAAACTGCTGTGAAAACTGAAATGATAAATTATTTTTCATTTCACAGTATCACGGAACGGGAATTGACCCCCAGGTCGATTTGAAATCACTTTGAAATCGGCAAAATCGAATTGTGGAACACAACAATTTCACTTCGTTCGATTCCGAAAAATTTTAAATTGAAATCGATTACAGTGGTAGAACACAAAAATCTATTTTCGATCGATTTCGATTTCATTTCGAGTGAAAGTGAAATGTGGAACCTAACTGTTTAATCTGCGATTTCAGTTTCTGCCGACAAATCGAACATGAAATCTGAATTTTATTGGTTTTTGTGTTATTTTTGCACTTGCACTCGAAATCCATTTGAATTGATTTTCATACATTTATAGTAATGCATTTCGAAATACCTAATTCAATATAAAAACTCGATCCCATACGCTTAAGATAAATAATTCAGTTAAAAAAAAAAACAATCCTTCTAACGATAAACAATACGTAGCCGACGCTGTGTCATAAACATTGGTGTTAGTGAAAGTAGGTATCTATGTGGAAAATCTGAGAAAAAATTGAGATTTCTCAGAAATGATAAGAGATCAAAAAAAAGATTGATTTTTGTAGCAAATCTAACGTGAAAAAAAATGTCCATAAAAAAAATGGAATTTTTCTCTAAAAAATTGATTGCCAAATCGAAAACGACATAACTTTCAAGGAAAATAGGTTGGTTGGTTTAGGTGGCTGTATTTCCCGACGAGGGAAAGACACAAGTAGCGCATTGAGCGCCGTTTTGAAACCACAACTAACGGAACCTGAAATGGAAGGGGGTGAAGGGAGTTAAGAGAGCTCAAAACCAGCCTGTGGAGTTGAGAAATTTGATGATCTTGTGAAAATGGATGCTTTGAATGGCCGAAAGGTCATCAAAAAAGAGATGACCTAGTGTACTGCGTCTGGTTTTGGCTAGGGCCGGACACTCACAAAAAAGATGGAACACTGTTTCACTCTTGTTTGTGTCAGCACAGCTACGGCAATGGGTATTGTGGGGGATGCCAAGCTTGGCTGCGTGAGTTCCTAAAGGCCAATGACCCGTACTGATTGCCGTTAGTCTGGCAACATCTATACGCGTTCTGGCTAAAAGGTTGCTTGTTCTGGCATCATCGTAGGTTGGCCAGATCTTCCTTGAAATGACACAGTTCGTCAGGTTCAACCATCTAGTCTCAGCCGATGAGGTGAAGTGCAGGAGGATTTCTCTCTTAACATATCCCAGCGGAGGGAAGACTTCCTCCGCATGAGACACGCACAGAGCTGAGCCAAATCTGGCAAGTTCATCGGCTTTCTCATTCCCTTCGATGTTCCTATGGCCGAGAACCCAGACGAGAGTGATATCAAACCGGTGACAAGCCCTGGTCAGTATCTCCCTGCATTCCACAACAAGTTTGGACGTTGACTTAGTTGAACCGACAGCCTTGATCGCGGCCTTGAACCGACAGCCTTGGGAGTCGCACTATTGTGGAGCAGTCTACACGCCTCCTTAATTGCGAGTACTTCTGCTTGAAATACACTAGCCACGTTGGGTAGGCGAAGACTTTTAGCGATGTTTAATTCTGTTGAGAAAATGCCTGCTCCTACTCCACATTCCATCTTGGAACCATCTGTGAAGATAGGTATGTCGAATTCATTAACGACCACATTCTCCTCCCATTCTGATCTAGAGGGGACTCTAACAGAGAAGTTATTATGGAAGTCGTATTTGGGTACTATGTAGTCTGTAGACATACGGCCTAAGCCGTCAGGAAGGGAAAGAAGGATGCTGGTATGACCATAAGGCCTTTCGGCCACCATACCAGTGATCCGTAGGTGAGGATGGGACGTACCACTGCTGTGTACACCCAGCGAACCATCTTTGGTTGAAGCCCCCACTTCTTGCCGAAGGTTTTACTACAAGTGTAGAAAGCTATGCTTGCCTTCCGCACTCGGTGTTCGATATTATGCTTCCAGTTGAGTTTGGGGTCAAGCATGACTCCAAGGTATTTAGCGCTGTTGGATAAAGGAAGACTTTGGTTGTTTAAGCGGGGAAGTGAGTATGTTGGTATTTTGGTTTTGGTGGTGAAAAGCATCAGTTCAGTTTTACTTGGGTTAACGCTAAGACCACAACTTGTAGCCCAACCGCTAATCTTACCCAGAGCCCTTTCCATGATTTCACTTATCACGTTCGGAAACATTCCTGATACTAGAACGACCACGTCATCCGCATACGCAACGACTTTGATACCTTCCCTGTCTAGGTTTGAAAGGATTTTATTAAGTATACCATAATCCATAAGAGAGGCGAGATCACCCCACCTTGAGGTGTTCCTCTGCTTACTGATTTGGTTAGAAGGGTGTTACCAAGTTTTGCTTGAATGATCCTTGTTTTGAGCATGGAAATGATCCATGAAGTGACGAAATCCTCTAAACCTAATTCTAAGAGAGATTCCTGGATCGATTCAGTGTGGACGTTGTTAAAGGCGCCCTCTATATCTAAGAAGGTAGCTAAGGTATATTGGTGATGGGAGAGTGACCACTCAACTGTACGCACTACTTCATGAAGAGCTGTCTCAGTCGACCTGCCCTTGAGGTATGCCGTATGCGTGTTGTGAGTTACATAAGGGAGACCTTTCAAGGCCTGTTCTAATGTGGAGGTCAAGTATACGTTCTAGAGTTTTTAGTATGAAGGAGGTTAGGCTAATAGGTCGGAAGTCCTTCGCGGATTCGTGACCTCTTTTGCCGACTTTCGGTATGAAAACTACTCGGACATGTCTCCAAGACTGAGATACATGATTTAGTAGGATACTGCTTCTGTATATTTTCACGAGAAGGGGCAGCACTATCCTCTCATGCTTTTGCAGCATGATGGGGAGAATACCGTCCTGCCCCGGTGATTTATAAGGAGCAAAACTTTGAATGGCCCATGAGATTTTTTCCTTGGTTATAATGCGCTCTATTTCTTCCCGATGTGAGGGAGTATTCCCCGGCGAAAAGGACGAGATTACGAAGAGATCTTTACATCCAGGGAAGTGGGTGTTGAGTAGAAGCTCTAAAGGATTCATCGGTTGATTCTGTCCAGGTTGCGACCAGAAAAATAGGACGTGGCAAAATAAATATTCAAGTAAAATCTACAAAAAAATACTAAAATACTATATAATATATAAACAAATATAAGCAAGCAAGCAACGAACACGAATTGTTTCGCAGCAGTTGAATTCTATCGCCTTTTATTTCCGGAGCGTCCAATAAAATAAATAAAAAAACAATTAATTTCCTGGCGAATCTGGCCTAACTTCCAAACTTTGATTCTTACTGTATTTACACTACACAAAAAACCCGCTCCTTACTGTACAAAGATGGCTTGTGTTGTCTGCGGCGAAGGCGAACAAAAGCGTCACTTTTTGACATTTCGCTGTGAAAGACGAAAGAGTGGAAGCGATTACAATTTGCTGATTTTTTTTTTGCCGCGATTGAGGGAGTACCTACAGTTTTCACACTCTGTTATTTGCAAAATTAAAGTGTTTAACCACGCAGTCCCATATCAAATAAACTCAAAAACAATATTTAAAAGTATTTGGAAAATTTTCGTCGTATTTTTGTTGTAGAAAAAACAGAAAATATGGTAAGAAACTTAATTTTCAACTGGTTTAGATACATTTTTTCTTCGCTTAATACCCTCCATTATGGTGGAGTAATTTCGTAGTGCATGTACAGATTTTTTTATTAAAAAAAATCAACGCCATTAGTTCAGTAGTACATGAAGCAAATATTATTTAAATAAACAAGGACCACGTTGTTTCCAAATTAGAAGTGAAATTTCACTTGGTGAAAAGTGAATATGGATGTTGTAAGACATTTTTTTCTATATTGTGAAAAATCCGGTGACCTTGGTAAAACGAGAGTGGCTTTTACCAGTATCGATTTTTATATTCATACGAAATTTATAGAAATGCGACTTTTTGTATGTGTGCCGTGCCGACGCCAATGTTCATAATTATTTTTACTGTTTGGATAAAAAAATAGAAGGCTGTTTGGGAGAGTGAGTTTGTGTATGCATAGGAATTGTTCGGTTTAGCGTATAGGTGGATTCAACGTAATAGTTGCAATGCAAAAATACATATTGCTTCCATAAAGTTAACATATTGTAACAAATTTGTTAGATTGAGCAACCAAAATTCAAACAAAACGCACAACCATCGTTTGACAATGATAAGGAGCGCCTTCCCCAGTATCAGCTAGACCAAATATCTTCGCTAAATGCCCCCATTGTGGCCATCTTACATTAAATTATATGTGCTAAATAATCCCCAGACGCCTTCCAACCCATTGAACAACATTTTCCTAATAAATTCCTTTAATTCCTAGGGTTCACATGAAAGAGAATCGCGGTCGTCGCCCCGCTCGGACGAGCCACTTCACGATGGAGCATCACCGATAAAGAAGTCCCGCTCAGATTCAGGTATAATACAAAATTACATGCTCTGGTTTTCACTCATTTTTTTACTTGCACATTGATAACTAGTAAAAGTACACCTAGTAAATATCAATAATAATTAAAACATATCCTAAATTTAGCAAAACATTTAAGTAATCTACATAAGTTCTTTTTTTACGTATAAACAAATTCAATGTAATTGTAGACAAATTTGATTAAGTAAGCAAATATCTATACGTATACAAAATTTACAAAAAGATCTAAATCAAACAGCTCTAAACATGTCAAAAATTAACTTAACTAATTCGTCGGTCTTTTTTTTTTTCTTTTTTGTTCTGCTCTTAAGTTATTGCAGACTCATGCTGATGTCAGGTGAGACACTACCTAATCTACCTACTTGCGCTCCTTGAAAATTAGTCAGCGCCCAAGACAAAAAGCCAAACCAAAAAAAGAAAAAAAGAAAAAACGAGAATCTTAAATCTTAAATTAGCAATCGAAACTAGATCATTCCCTTATGAGCTCCGACGGTAGCAAGCAAAATAACCCAAAGGTGTATCCTAGAAAAAAAAAAAAAACAATCTAAAGAATCGCTAGATAAAAACCGAGCTGATCCAACGAATAAGCCATACAAACTGAAATAAACCACATCGATTCAAAAACTTTCGCTAGAGTAAAGAGAACTATTACTACTACCCTGATCATTGATACTACTATTCTCTCTTTTTTTCATATAAATTCTTTCTTTTTTCTTTGTATGACATGTTTTTTTAAGTTTCTAATCGAATGAGGATAAATTGCAAAGCTATAAGAAAACGCGCGCTGCAACACCCTGCTCGACATCCTCTAAACGCCATTTTGATAGACGCGGGGGCGAAAGGTGTGACATCTCTGCTCTTCTAAAACCGGCTGCTTATCTCTACTATTACAGAACTTATTTGTTTGTGATATGTATGTACATATGTAACATATGTACATATGTACACTTTTTGTTTTGATTTTCATTAATAACCAATTTTATTTTACTTTTTATTTATTTTTTAGTTTATTTCAAAACGATATATCTACTACTGAGAAAATGTTTGACCGATACATTTTCCATTAAAACACAAGAAGATTTAACTTACTTTTTTTTTGTTGTTTCCACTGTGCTTATTATCGTTTCAGAGGATTTTCATTTCGTATTTGTATTCGTTCAAAAACAAAAACCGAACAGAAAATTAACTGTTAACTGTTCCCCAAAAATATCGAATGAATGTGGCTACTTCATAGACAACCTCGTGTTGTGCACCATTAATAAGGTCGATACGTTTAAACAATCTACTTATAAATGTTTGTAAGCGAAAAAAGAATTGTATGGATTGGCATTCGTATTTTTTAAGTATATTTATTTTTTTTTAGTTGTATTGTTTTCTTTTATCGTTCATGTTGAATATTTTTGTTTTGCATTAGTAAGTTAAACAGGAGTAGGTGCACACCTGCTTTAGATGGTGCTAGTTTTGGTTAACCTATTTGCTTATTGACATTAGTTGCAAGTTGAAGAACTGTCCCACCAATCGCGAAAAAATCGATTTGTAGTCAAACTTGGTTTATGTTGGTCAATTAGAAAGATTATCTGTCGTACTACCAAAGTTCGTGCGTTTTAAAAACACGCTCAAAAGCAGGTACATTCGATTTGACAGCCCTTGAGCAACCTTTCAAGTCAGTGTTTTAGGCGACACTGCATAGGATACTAACACCAGATGATAAGGCCAAATTTGTCAAGATAACATAAAGAAAAGGAGAAACGAACACTATCTCCCGTATGCGCAAACAAATTTGACTGATTTAGGCTAAACGCGTGCTGCATTTTGCGCAACTATATGAATCAAACTAGGCTTCAGTGCAAAAACGTAGAGGGCTGTGTTATTTCTAGGGAAATCTGGGACCAGATTCTGTAAGGCGAAACGTTAAAACGTTTTCGTTTGCACAAAGAAATTTGCATGTGTAACATAGGGCAAATCATTCGTGGGCACGAAAACGTTTGATCGTTTCGCCTTACAGAATCTGGGCCCTGACCTACTTACAACAAAAGCTGAACCTCGGACTAATCCGCAGAACTGACTCGTACTGAGCGAGGAAATCGATTTCGGACCTTCTGCGACAGTTTCAACAAAAAGAAAACAACATATTTTATTCAATGTCCGAGAATAGGCAAAACTTTTTTGAATGTGTAGGTACTTCCATACAGTTTGTTTTCCTATAATAATAGTGAAGGAAAGTGAAATGGAGATTCCCCCTTCTTCCATCCAACCGCAATTAAAATCAAGATTTGTAGCCGCCATTGTCTATGGTGCGCAATGACATGAGCTTCGATAAAGTTTTGGTCACGTTTGGTTGCAAGAGTCAAACATCTACCGTGATTCGCTTTACTTTTGTTTAATGCCACATTGCACCTACTGGCTACTATTCAAAATTGTACCCTTGAACTTATTGGAGACACAAAATATGTGAATTTTGTAAATACGGTTGAAAATCGTGGAAATATCGCGTGTAGCTGACTGTTCTATCGTTTTCTAACAAACCGTGCTCAAATAAAACCCGATCTTCCACAGTATTTGCAGGCTAGCAATGCCCATCAGTTTAGTCTCTGGGCATTGCCTTCTGAGGAAGCCATGAGAATAGGCTTAGGTAATACGGATACATGCAGGTACTGTGGGGACCTATAAAACAGAAGACATTTCCCATCTTCTCTGTGAATGTCATATAAGCTCGGAGTAGAAAAGGCACCTCGGCACATTTAATAACTTTAAGCAGGTAAATTTCTCAAACAAAATTGAGATCATACTTGACTTCTGTAGGTAAATTACAAGCTCAAAAATATGTGCCGCTGGACACAAAAAAAGTGTATACAATGAAGCAGCGCGATATGTCGAATTCAAACAAACTGTTGTGCTTGCTCTTTCTATATTTTTATAAAGTGGAAGACAATTTTCTATTTTTCTTTTACCACTTCTCTTAGTTTTTAGACATCGCAATCTTCCACCAGCATTTTTTTCGAATTTTTTCAACTACATTGAACAATATTTAAAATTATCGCAACTGAACATAATATTACCGAGAATTATTTCGATTGATTTTGTGAAATGCAGCACAAATGTTTAGGCAGTTACTAAGTTTTGTTTATTCTTCAATTGCCGTGAAAGCATCTGTTGGCAGAATAAGAGCTAACAGACTATGCATTTAGACAGATTTGTCAAAGATTATGACATTGTCATGAGAGGTTGCATTTCAGCACCGCATTGTCGGGGAAACTAAACCTCACATCATTCTCCCGATAAGTCCCTATGGCCAACAAAGTGTTTGGCTCTGAAAAATTGTTAAAACTGATTTAACTTTTCCGGATTGTTGTCAGTCATGAATTGTTTTACAGACAATCTCCAACTCTGGAAAGTCCGCTTGATCTCCTTCACTTAATGCATTCAACGCAATTAATTTTAAAATCAGGCTTTCGCTCAACAACATGAGGTGAAAGTGACCCCACACAAAACAGACAGCTCTTCTGAACAAGGCGATACTACATAATAATAATGTAAGGCATTTAGGCCCGTTTGCTGATACTACTCGTAGCGTCTGAAGTTCTACTTAAATACCTTATGGGCTACTATTTCCTTGTCATAAACTGTCACATAAGATTTTAAGTGGAACTTAAATCGCTATGAGTAGTATCAGAAAACGGGTCTTAAAATTTAAATTTCCCATACAAGGAAAAACAATATAAAGACGAAAACCAAAAGACGCCAAAACCAACTTCCCTAGCAAAAAAAAAAAAATTGGCGACTGCACATTTCTTGATTGTCCAAGATGTCGTTATAATCTTTAGAATGTCATTAAGCCGACCAGGATTTGGAAACCCAAAACTAGCTCATTAAAAATTCAATAAAGCATGACTCGTGTGCCATTCGTTGATCGTTATACATTTGTGTCGACTACCTATTTTTACATAACAAACCTGAACTAGCATTCTAGATTAAGAAACTAATTTGAATGATTTTAACAAGTTGTCTCTTAATATTGACTATTTATATGCCACAAGACTGCTAACAAACAGATGCGTGTTCATCAATTTCATCTTCGACTGTCAATGGAAAGGAAAGTTGTCAGCATGACAATGAAAGAACGTGATGTTCAATAAAATTGGCAATCTCTGGGTACGCAACTTACCACTCAATTTTAAGAGAGTCAAATGTCACTGTATAGGAGTTGGATTTATTACGTAATCCCACGCGGTGGTAATTCTAAAAACTACCGCCAACTTTGTGCGAAAGAAAAACGTTCCATTACAGAACAACTCGCTGATGAAAGAACGTTCCCAATCTAACCTCTGGTTGCATGTAAATATTCACTTGCTCAAAGTGACCATCTTCTCGTCAATTTGTGAACGGCACTACTGTGCGTCAAGCTAACATCCTACTTGTCCCTTGTTTTGCATTGCGTGTATTATATAATATAGTTTGAGTAACTCATTTTGTATATTTACATATCAAGCCAGCCATACAGTTCTTTTTTGCAATTACATAGTTTATTTATAAAACAAACAAAAAACAAATTAGGATTCTATGTTTGGTTAATTCTCCGGTTCTTTCTTTTTGTTCTCTCTTATTTTCAGACGGATTAACATGTTTGAAAGTTGTGTGAAAATAAGAAAGTCTCCTCCTGTGTGCAAATATATCCGCTAGTGTAGGCTATTGTGAGAACAAAAAGCATATACACACACTCCTAGGGTTGTTTCATCTTCCAAAACAAACAAATGTATAATAATGTTTCTTTTTTCTTTTTTTTATCTTTCTTACAGGCATCGAATATTATAAGCAAACAAAAAAAAAAATTATACTTCTGTGTTTCCATTGTTTCTGTTGTTTGTTTCTTGTCGTCTCTTTCGACACCCTACAAACACGAAACGAAATGACTTTCTGTTTTATGTCTCCCAAGAAAAAAATACATACATATTTACGACATTTTGATGACGCTTTCAAGTTGCAATTCGCAGACGCTAATGGACATTAGATTGACTGACAGTCGACTGAAACAAACCACAATCAGAAGGAAACACTCTTTTCTTTTGTTGCTAAGAACAAGATGATGATGTTTAGCTGTCGACTTATTGGTCAACTTTTACTAAATAAGAGTTCACAATTCTAGGCAAATCGGAACCGAAAGTACCTTTCATATCTCAACCTATCTATGATTTAAAGCAAACTGGCGATGTCAAGTTTGGTCCGGGGACAAGATCAGCGCTGCTGGGTCTTTTGGGAGGTGCTCTGCCAAAGCTGACCTCCGAGCAGCACGACACAGTCACCAAGGCGAAGAAATATGCTATGGAGCAGAGCATCAAGATGGTACTTATGAAGCAAACGCTGGCACATCAGCAACAAGTGAGTAATAAGTGGTAGGTAAACGGAGAAACAACTTTCTTATTGTTTGTCTGACTTCTAGCAACTGGCGAGTCAGAGGACCCAAGTTCAGAGGCAACAGGCTTTGGCGCTGATGTGCAGGTAAGTCAATCGCACGACACACAAGCTACTGCTTTCAATTGAATGATGTAAACAAAAATTAATGCAAGTGAATACAGCTTTGAGATCATCGAAATCAGATCTCGAGTTAATGAGACTTCGGTAGAGATTGGGGCTTTGTGTGCCTTTAGCTGATAAGATCTGACTATGTCGAGTTTTTGAATCAAGAAGTATCTGCTAAGAGCGAGGTAAACCACTTTTTTTCTTTTTTCTTTAATTCACAGAGTGTACGTGGGTAGCATATCGTTTGAGCTCAAGGAGGACACTATTCGTGCAGCGTTTCTTCCATTTGGTCCGATCAAATCCATAAACATGTCATGGGACCCGATCACTCAGAAACACAAGGGATTCGCGTTCGTCGAGTACGAGATTCCCGAAGGAGCACAGCTCGCCTTGGAGCAGATGAACGGAGCATTGATGGGTGGACGTAACATCAAAGTTGGCCGCCCCAGCAACATGCCGCAAGCACAACAGGTGATCGACGAGATCCAAGAGGAGGCCAAGAGCTACAACCGCATCTACGTGGCTTCCATCCATCCAGATCTATCCGAAGAGGATATCAAGAGTGTCTTCGAAGCGTTTGGACCGATATTGTACTGCAAATTGGCGCAGGGTACTTCACTTCATTCGCACAAGGGCTATGGCTTCATTGAGTACGCCAACAAACAAGCGATGGATGAAGCTATTGCTAGTATGAACCTCTTTGATCTCGGTGGACAGTTGTTGAGGTAAATCCGAATGAACACGTGGAAAGTTTATGTAAAAATTAATCGCTTTAATCCCTTTAGAGTTGGCCGTTCAATCACACCGCCAAACGCTTTGATGGGACCGTCCACGAATTCGACAATGCCAACGGCTGCAGCTGTAGCTGCTGCGGCAGCTACCGCAAAGATTCAAGCATTAGACGCCGTGGCTAGTAACGCAGTTTTGGGTCTCTCAACAACACCAACACTTTCCGCGATTCCGCCACTGGCCGCAGTTGTGCCAAAGGTCGCCCCCCTTCCACTAGCAGCAGCTGCTGGTCTTCCAGCGCCCGGTATTGCAGTACCTGCGACAACAGGATTCCATGCTCCCGCCGTTTTCCAAGCACCCGCAGTCGTGGCACCCGCAACTCTTGCGCCACCCGGTATAATTACCGTTACCACAGCAGCACCCACCATAGTAACCCCGGCAGCATTGGTTCCAACAGCAGTAGTTGCAGTAAACAATTCCGAGCAAATAAAAAAAGCACACGAAAAACAACAGGAAGAGCTGCAAAAGAAACTGATGGAAGAAGGTGAGACACAAACCCTCCAACAGCAAGAGAGCATGTCCATTAAGGGTCAGTCTGCAAGACAGTTGGTGATGCAGCGCTTAATGCGACCACAAGAATCTAGAGTTATCATCCTGCGCAACATGGTCGGCCCAGAGGATGTTGACGAAACCCTCCAGGAGGAAATCCAAGATGAGTGCGCCAAGTTCGGCATCGTTAGCCGTGTCATAATCTACAAGGAGAAGCAGACAGAAAACGAGGACGATGAGGACGCGGAGATTATTGTCAAAATTTTCGTTGAATTCTCAGCAGCCGTCGAGGCAATACGTGGCCGTGATGCGTTACATGGACGGTTTTTCGGAGGACGGCGGGTCGTTGCCCAGTTATACGATCAGGCACTTTTTGACCATGGAGACTTGTCTGGCTGAGATCATTCGTAAGACGGACGCCCTGTTAAGTTACGAACCTAATGTTATGTGTAGTTAAAGTCGAGCGCAAAAGTAATTTCCTGACGTCCCATTTTTATTTTTCCCCTCTATACTATATGTAGCTACTCCTTATCATATTTATTTCAATGTTTTGGAAACGATTTTCAAAAGAGCAGTATTGTCTCGGTGGTTTAAAGCAATTATGAAAAAAATACTTGAAGTTTTTAACCATTGAACGGCATTCAAACACATTATATATTATGTATATATACATTCTTTATTAAACAGAGGTTATGCTTAATAAATAAACATTACCAAGTGAAATAAATGTGTTTTGCTTGAGTACAATGGGAATGTCTGCCGAATTGACAAACTACTGTTTTTTAAGTGTGATTTCTTGTTATAGCCGACAGTGTCGACTAAGAACGAAGTAAACTATAAACTGTAAATGTTTATTATATCACTGCAAGGCCACAGTGGCTTTGGTCAAACTAAAAGGAAATTCTTGTAGACGACAGAGTTGTTAAATTCCATGTGGTCAACAACTAAGACTCGATTCCAAAATCGACGTAGATCGACAGTAAGTCAGGCGAAGGCTGTGTATATACCAATAGCTCATTAATGGCTTAACTTGCACCCTCTTAGAAAATTGAATGGATATTGCAGACGTACAACTTCGTTGCTCATGAATTGGATACAGAACGTATAAGTTACGACATTAGTTGTAAATATCATATGATCAAATACCGTACGATTTTATCTATGGTAAATATATCTACTCCTATTATTATTGGCTGATTTATAATGCATATTATTCAACGCATTCATAAGCCGGTATTGAATCTAAGGTGATCGTCGGCCAAGAACCTCGACAAATCGTGTGAATGGAATAATTATAGATACCTGTGTACTGTTTGTCGAATGGTCCTGATCATATTAGAAATATTTAGTCATCTAATCCCAAACTATAAGAGGTAGGTACCCTATGTACATACATAAAAAATCCGTCTTGATTTTATCACTTCAAGTTGGAAAACTATTTTCAGACAAATCACGTTTTTTACAAACAAAAAACGCTTCAAACACATTTAAAAATAAACTTTACACTTTAAATAACAAGAATACTACAAATTTGTTGCAGAAACATTAACATTTTACACTTAAATGTATTTTTTAAGACGTTACTGATCGTATCGTATGGTTGCACCTTCGCGATTCGCACTTCAATTCAAATTGAGATTAGTAAGTGCAATGATGCCAAGTTTACAGAGTGTGTTGATAGCTTTCGAACGAAAATGAAAGCTTTCACTTATGGGTGTGAACATTTTTTGGGGGGCGGGTTTCCATTATGCGCACTAGGCAAACATTTTTTTTTGATTTTTTTTCCTAGCTTAAAATGGCCTAAAAACCATTAATATAATTTTTTTTTTTTGTTGAGGAAATGACTTTTTTTTTATTTTTTTTTTTAAATTATAATACATATATTTTTTTAATGAAACCATGTTTATGTGATTTATACATTTTTCGCATGTTTTTCATTTGTTTATAGTTGAGAACAGTGCTGACAGATTGTTTGAAAATCACCTAGCGCTTTAAGAGAAGTTCAATAGTTGAATAAGTGTATACCAAAAACTGTCAGGCAGGTGCCTAAGAAAGTCTGGTGTATTTAAAGTATGGGGAGCGGGGCTCACTTGGCTCGCAAAGAGAATTTTATCCCTTTTTTAGCAGGGCTTAGCCGCTCACGCGACTTCGTCGCTCCGCTAAGGGAATGTCAACAACTGTCAGGCTCAGGCAGCCGCCTGGAGCTAAAGTTTATATATATTTACTTTGGGGTATTTAGCAGTATAATAACAAAAAAATCGAAAAGGACAAAATTAACCTAAATTGTTTTAACTTTGACATTTATAGCAAAGCAGTACCTATCATATTTTCCAACATTCACCACCCCACACATCCCCCTCCACAGCAACAGAAAACACTTAGCACAAACGTTATGCAAAGTGAACGTGTCCATTTGTGCAGTTTGTATACATGCACATTTATGTATAACAGTTGTCTTGAAGAAGGAACCTTCCCATGAACTGGAAAAAACAAAGACTGGTACTGATCAGCAAGGGAAAAGGAGACCCAGACTCCCAATCTGCGTACAGGCCCTTATGTATGTTGGACACTGCTGGGAAGCTCATGGAAAAGTTGTGGAATCACGACTCGCTGTACAAAGAGCAGGAGACTTGGCAGAAAGACAGTATGGGTTCAGGAAAGGACGCTCTACGGTCGGAGCTATTGAAGAAGTGGTGAAGGCTGCCCGAACCGCCCAACAGGGAAGCCACCGCTCTAAGAAGATCGTTTTACTGGCAACCCTGGATGTAAGAAATGCATTCAATTCAGCTAGATGGATTGATATTCTAAATGCGCTCGAAAATAGATTCAACACACCAGCTTATCTACTAAATATGGTGAAGGACTATCTCAAGGATCGGGAGCTGATCTACGAGACCACAGAAGGCCCACGAAGGAAGGAAGTAACATCTGGAGCAGCACAGGGGTCAATTCTGGGACCAGACATCTGGAATATCTCCTATGACGACAACGCGCAAAGAAAGTTGAACCAAGTCATGCGACGAACAGAGAAAACTGAAATAGTCCTTTTGACGAAGAAGAGAATCCCCGTAGGCACACAAATTGACTTCCAAATTGGCTCTGAAGCCATTAAGAGCAAGGATGCGGTGAGGTATCTGGGATTGAGGCTCGACACAAAACTAACTTTCTAGCAACAGATAAAGTTCGCAGCGGAAGGAGCCTCTAGAGTTACAACATCACTCAGTAGATTAATGGCTAACATAGATGGTCCAACGTCAAGCAAGCTATTAATGTCGACAACACATGCAATCCTTCTATATGGAAGTGAGATTTGGACAGACGCGCTTCGACAAAAAAAAGTACCGGAAGCAGATGGCGGCAGTACAAAGACGAGGAGCTCTACGCGTGGCTAGCTCTTCCCGAACGGTGTCGGAACCAGCCGTCCTTGTAATCGCAGGAGTGACTCCCATAGATCGCCTAGCGGCAACAAGGCGGAAATTGGATTGGAAGCGGCAATCAATCAAGCACGGCAGCAAACGATACGGAAGTGGCAAGAGCGCTGGAGCTCGGAAAGCAGAGGAAGGTGGACAGCGAGGCTGACAAGAAACATGGTTGAATGGAACGACTGGAAACACGGGGAGGTCAACTACTTCGTCACCCAGTTCCTCACCGGACACGGAAATTTCAACGCCTTTCTCCATAAGATTGGTAAAACGGATAGCCCAGCCTGCCAGTACGGTGGCTCTCCAATAGACGACGCACAGCACACGTTTTTTGACTGCAGAAGGTGGGAAACACAACGCACAGCCCTGGAAAGCAGCATTGGTTTTTTCAACCCAGAAAACATGGTTGACAAAATGCTGACGAGGGACTTGAATTGGGGAAAAATTTGCCAGTTTGCGGAAGATATTCCCAGAAGAAAGAAAAGAGAAGAAGAACAAAACCGGGAAAGCATGTGAGCCCGAAAGGGCGTATGATTACAGCCCCCTTGAAGTAATGCGAAGAGCAGTCCCAGGGGGGCGTGTCAGAAACCACAGGGTTGGGAGGAGTTTTAGTCCGTATGCCCCGTAGGCATGCGGAGAGAGCCGGACACATGGGGATGGTCACCGCAGGTAGGGGAACCGGAAGATTGTTGCTGATACAATTATGGATTCAAAACAGAAGCCGTTTTCTTGTTTCATTGGATTTCAGAATAAGAGTGGATCTCCGAGTGTGACCAATGGGAGGGTTAACGAAATCTGGCACTTTATTTTATTTATACTCATGTAGATATTAAGTGCAAATTCAAATTTAACTAAACTTGCAGCAAATCCATTTTATTATATCAAACTGATTTTGCTGACAGATGATAGGGAAAAGAGTGCGGAGTCTTTCGGATAAAATTTTATGGGGCTGCCGCGAAAAATAAAACAATATAAAAAACTCTAAATCTTCTCGTAGAATAAATATAATATGTGTGCTCAATATCTCCCGAAAGTAAATATTCTTACGATTGAAAACCAGAATAGTGATGTTTCAAGTTTGATCTCCCTAATCCTTATTTTTTTGTCACTAATTTAATTAGATATTCGAACCGATTTTTGGACGTACATATTTTTGCGTTTCGTTTCCGAATTATTTCCGAACGGATACGGACAGGGCAGATAGTTCGTATACATTATCGTAAGGGAACAGACCAAATATTTTTTTTAGTTGGATTGTATACTTACGGCTTATTTATTCACAATAAGTTGGGGCATTCGGATATTTAGTTCAAATAAGACGTCAACTAGATTTGTCTGTACTGGTTATACAAATGCGTTGACTATTTAACTCGATTTTTGACACTTCGAAATGTAAACTGAGTATGCAGACAGGATTTTCTTTTTGTCGGCTACCTCTCCATAAACGTTAACTGAAGAAAAAAAATATTCACGTGACCAATCTGGCCCAGTAACAATTGTAATACATCAAGTCAGTCAGCTGTCAGACTTACTAAACTTATATTTGTTTTAAGAAAGACGAGACAATCGCCAATCGTAAATAGGAAATTTTTTTTCCTGAAAAGAACGATATCTTCCATATTTGTTGCACATAAAAGATGGCGCCCAACCAGAGTCCCTGACGTCTGTAAAGTAATCCAAAAACTTAAGTAAAACTCAGTCAACTGTGAAATAATAACTTTGTTGAATACATATATTTAAATCTGATTTCGTACATATAACTCATTTTATGAAAAAAAGGTAATAATAATTAAATAACATATAAATATATTTGATTTTGTTTTCTTTTTTTCTATTTTCCATAAAACGAACCAAAGGCCAAGCAAATGTGCGGCTCATGGTCAGAATGCAAACAATTAGATTGTTAAAACATAGTTTAAATTTAATCATTTCATAAATCAGTATTAAATAAAGAAGAGATACTAAAAAATGTGTACTGTAAGAAAAAGTGTGAGTAAGTGTCTGTTGTGTAATTATAAATAAACAATAAGCAAACAAAAAAATTATATATTTACATAAAAAAATTGACAATGGAAGTCGTATTGTTTCGTTTTTTTTTTATTATTTAATTGAGAAGTAACGAGTACTATATACAAATTAAAATGTATTTAAATTGACTTTTCAAATTGTAAAACATAAAACAAAGTCTATTTCAATATATAAATACAAAATTTATATATTTTTGCATTCCTACGCTTAAAAATTAGTTCAATAAGTTGTTTTCTTGTCTTTTGTTATTCTATAACTACAGCTATTTTTTTTTTTTTTTGTTTACTTACTTTCTTGGCAAACAAAAATTTCGTTTTATATTTGCTGTTATAAAAAATATAACTTATTTTGTTAGTTTCAATCTAATTTCAGTTTTTATTGGCATTGGTATAGTTTTGGAAGAAGTGCATTTTTGGGTATGTTCTCTTTCTGAATTCAGTATGGGTATGCATATTTATTTGTTTTTGTAAATTCATTAAATGTGTATTAAAGTGTCTTTTAAAAAATCCACACTTGGATTTTGTCTACTGTTTAAGTAATGCAAAGGCGTTTGCTTTTGTATGGATATTTTGATTAAGTGTATATTTTAGGTATTTCTGCTACCTATCCAACAAAATTAATAGCCTATCCTATCTACTTGTAGAATAATTTCTTTTCTTTTTATACAAACAAAAGTGACCTATAAATGTATTAATATAAAAAAAGAATACAATCAAAAGGGAAGGATCTACTCAATACTAGGGGAACTAAGCAGAAAACAAAAATTAACATTTCGCTGTTTGCATGAATAATAAATTATAAATACACAATAGTTTGTTTGAATATGCTCAAAATTTAATACATATTTAATTTAATATGAATAGATTGTTCAACATTTGACGAATTGCTAACCTTCGGAGTATGATGATAGGCTGCTGCGCGTGGACCCCGTGAAGTCACGCTGCAAGGTGTCTGAAGGGATAGGAACTATTAGTGCACCGCCGTACAATGATTCCATTTCCTCCAGTTGCTGGGAAAAAGTCTCCTCCAATCGCTATACAAAAAATAATGCAATGATAAGTAAATTGTCTTAACAAATATAAGGTGTTTAAATTTGATTACGAGTTCTTTTTCAAAGTTTTGTACAAAATTATACGTTTTTGGGAAAATCAATATTTACAGCGAATTAGGTTAAAATTATTCAACACAAGGAAAATATGTTTACAAAGCAAGTTAGCGATTATGTTCTACATACAAATAGTTTATAAATGGTTTACCAATACGAATGCGCGACCCTGTATATTACAAAGCAATTCAAAGTGCAAAGCAAGTTGTAAGAAATATTTAGGATTTAAGCCGCTTTCGTAGTTTTAACTGCAACTCGACTGGATAATTCAATTGATTTGTATTTGTGACACACCACAAGACAAGTCCATCTTTGCCGAGGCACTGCACTAATTTGAGTGTTGCCTTTATTGTGGGTAATGGCCATTTAATCATTCTGGCTGCACTGTGACTTTGGGTTCCAGGGGACTGTTTGGACAGATTGACAGGCCTTGGATTTTGTAAGAAATCTATAGGTAAGTCAATCTCGGTTTGCTAAAGCTCGACCGGTAGCTATGAACTGGTACCGCGGGGTTGGGGTCGACACTTATCTCTAGAACAACCCTTCATGCGATTGGATCTTTGTCGTTACCCGAAATGGCGGGAATGTGGTGATCATCCTGTTCATCAGAGCCCAGAGGTGTGGTTGGACCTCGTCCTTAGCTCGGGCTGGATGATCTTGCAATTGTTAAATAATAAATTGCATACTATAGTCGTTTTCCATTTGGCAAACAGAAGCGTCCGAAAGAGTCCGGAATCGAAAAAAAAAAACACTTCTGGAACTGTTCCAAAAAATATTACTCTGGTGATTCTGAGAAGAGAATTTCGCTTCTCGATTTGAAGTCAGAATCTACTCGAGAAGCACTAACCCAAGTGTAATTTATGTATTTTATACTAGTCAGCTGACAGCAGCAGATTATTTTTTGCCATTTCACCTATACTTTTTTTGGATTCAATCAGAAGCAGTTTTCTTGTTTCATTGCATTACAGAATGAGCGTATATAAACATTTTGTAGAACACAGATAGTTGTCACCGATGCGTTTGTGCGTATGCAAGCAGACCCAGTGGCCGAATGGTCTCATCCTGAAAGTATAAAATCGGAATAGTTCCCTGAAGGCTTAAAACTTGTTTTGTCCTGGAAATGTCTAAAATTATCCGATGTAATGCACTGGGAAAATCTTTCATGGCATAAAGAGGTGAATATTAGTCATTGACTATACCTAAAGCTGGGATTACACGGCCATTTTTTCTAGTCATTTAAATGGCGCTCTGACGTAAAAATCTCGTCACAAAGCCGTCATTTAAATGTCGTTCCGTGTGATCGCCATTTTTGGGACAACATTTTCGGCGTCATTTAAATAACTAGGAAAATGGCAGAGCAAATGACATGAATTTTGTGCCATTTAAATGACGGAAAAAAATGGCCGTGTGATCGCTCTTCAATGACGCCTAGGACAAATGACTAAACTTTTCAGCTGTTGCGTCATTTAAATGGCAGCCTCAAAAAAATGACTAGGCACGAAATTCATGCTATGCCATTTTCTACGCAAATGACAAATGAAGCAGCATTTAATATGATATAGATAATGAAAGATTTGGTTTTTTTTGTAGCGAAGGGATGAGTCGCATCTGTGGTTGCTATTTTGGTAAAAATTAATACACGCAGAAAAATTACTTAAAGTCAACCAACTGAAAAATTACCAAGTGATAACTGTTAATATAGCTCATACAAAGTTAAGTGGATTAAAAATAGCCGAGTCAGTTTAAGGAAACTGCAAAATTGGGAAAATTGACTATCTGAAGTTTCTCAGTTCTTCCTGAATTTTTTGTGCACGTCAGATAGTCAACCAATAATTTATAGGAAAAATATCAGATAGGCAGTTTTGGCAGAATTTTTTACTTGCTCTTCTATATACTTGCCATTAATACAAAATAGCATTTTAGGCAGTTGGTCAGTTTTGCTTGTAAGCCGACGAAATGACGCTTGCTTTCAATTGAAATTTGAATTTTGTCTCGTGGCGAAAGGACGTGAAATTAATAAACCGGTTTAAATTTTATTTTTTGTGAACCGTCGCCCTCAAGTGCCGACAATATGGACTGTTCAGTGAACTATGTTATGAATTCCAAGACCAAAAAAGCAATAGGGAAGCGGAACAGAAAAATTAGCCATTCGTGGAGTGACGAGGAGAATTCGCGTTTGATTGTGGCGGTGCAAAAACAACGGGCACTTTGGGATAGCGCAGTTCCCCAATACAAACTGCAGAATATCAAAACGGGAGTGTTTCTCCCAGGCAGTGCTTTTGATATGCTGGCAGGTGAAGCTGTTTGCTATCCAATGATTAACCGAATGTAAAGCGATTAAAGACACCACCACACCATCCGAGAACCGTCCGTTGCGATCTACATCGACATACAACAATTTGTAGTCAGCATCAGCTACTCCCATCTCCGCAATTTCCACCATCATCGCCAAAGTTCTTTTTGACATTTTTTATTTATTATCATTTTTTTTTTGTTTTCTATGCAATTTAAATTGATTGAAAAGGTGCCATGTGTCTTTGCCGAAAGAAAAACACTAAATGACAGTAGCTATATTTTTCTCATTGGTCATTGGTGTCATTTGTCATTTAAATGAGGCAAGTCATTGCCATGTGATCGCCATTTTTTCGCTCATCATTTTAATGTCATCCCAATGGAGAATTCTAAATGACTCGCATTGTCTGTCATTTGATTTTGGGACAAAAATGACGGTAATAGTCATTTCGTGTGATCGCCCCTTTTTTTCGCAAATGACCAATGACGAATCGTAGCTTCAATGGCACTCTAATACGACATTTTTTGCGGACGTCAGAGCTTCATTTAAATGACTCGAAAAAATGGCCGTGTAATCGCAGCTTAACTCAATTTTACGTAGGTACGAACGTATAACACCGACGCAACACAACGACTGGCGTTAAATTTGTCAAGCTCATCACACACAACATTATTATGGCCATGGTTTCGTCTATCCATACAAAGTTAAGGATTTAGCCTGCCTAAAGGACATTGCTTTGCTAAACTGCCTCGCTAAATTTTACCATTGTAAAGACAATTTTGTATGGGAAATGAAATGAAAGCGCGAGCAGGATACTGGTGTCCATGTTCTATAATTACCGTATTGATAAATATATATCACTAAAACGATATGAATTGAAAAAAAAATGTTCAAAATTTTCAATGCGAAAAGTTATCGCATGAGTTATAGAACATGGGGACTGTCCTTTAATAACGTATACCCTGAAAATCTGACATTACGTCATAGTAGAATGTCTACCTCATCTCAGTAATAAAACAAAGGAAGCAAATCGCTGGTTTCTTGAACGTAGAATAGAACTTTTTGGCAAACGGTTCTTTCGAAGAAATAGGCAGGCTCTATGTAGAGCATAAATAATACTAGCCAAGGTCCTTTGCATCTGAGCCACATATTTGAAGGTATCTCATTCAATAAAATTCCGTGCCGAACGGATACCATGCTACATGAGCCTGAACTGGGAATAGGCGAACTGCGAACAAATCAATTTATCTGTATTTATATTTATAAATTGAAAGTTGCTATTTGTTTTACCACAAAAGCATTATATTCAATTAATATAACACCTACTTAATCTAAAAAAAATTAAACTTGATTGATTAAAATAACGAAATTTACAATTAAGCACTATTCACATGAGAGCGAGCGAACGAATTGCTGAAATGCGAACAAACCACTTTTGATGCATTTATGAACAGAAAAGTGTACATTTTACTATTCCAAGAGGAGGATAGTTAATTATCCCATCAAAATGTATTAAGAAAACATGTTAATAAACAGTTAAAATAACGAAATTTCGAATTGCAAACTTTTCGCCGCGAACGAATACACCCTTGGCGCGAATTGTCAAAGTTTATTCACAATCCACATCATTCAATTCGCGTTCCACAAACTAACGAATAAAGCATTCGTTCGAACTTAACCTCAAACTCAAAATGTTATAGAGACAAATACCGGCGACTGTCATTGGATTCGCGGGTTTCTGCGACCAAATTAAATGTATCATGTGAATGGACTGTCAAAACTTGCGAATATTCGTTCGTTCGTAGGTAGTTGGTCGCTCTCATGTGAATGATCCTTTACAGCAATTCTCCCGCGAATCGAAAATTCTTGCCGCGAACTGTCACACTTTATTCACAATCCACATAAAACAGTCGCGATCCACAAACCTGCGAATGAAAAATTCGCTCGAACTTAACCTTCAACAATACAAATGAGTAGCGGATACCTGCGACTAAAAAAAGTTTTCATGTAAATGAAGTGTCAGAATCTACGAATATTCGCCAGTTCGTGGTTCGCAATTGGCTCTCATGTGAATGGTCCTTAAGGCTGATTGCGAAAACGCATTTACCCTGCTGAAAACGGAGTACTAGCCCTTAAAAGGTACATCTATACTACAGATAAATTTTAAATATACCTACGTTAATACATTTAGGGAGCAAAGTGAAAACATTAAAAAACATCGCACGTACATAAAAACAACAGACAATTATATACTTCTTTTGTTTAACTAACCACGTGGGCAACGGACAATGATGTTTCATGCATGCAACGACGTTCTCCAAAGTTTTTTTTTGTCGCAATAAAAATAACAAATAAAAAGTCTATCAGAGAAAGAGGACATTAAATAACATCACCCGACAAAACAAGAAAAAAAAAATTAAACAGATAACATTCAAGTCCTTGCATTTGTTGTCTAAGTGACGGGGGGATGGAAAGAAAAACCGCTACAGTTGCTTTGTAAATGTATTTTCTTGGCAGCTAATAAAAAACAATAGACAAGCAACACTCTACTTCTATTTGCAATAAACCAACCTTTCTCGCAAGCGTTCGAACACACGTTCCCATCCACCATCAGTAGCAGTAGATTGCAGTAAATTAATTCCGTTAAATTAAAATTACAAAATTTATTTTTTGCCGCAGCAATATAATGTAGTAGCAATCAGCATTAATATTGTCATTCATGTTTTTTCTTTTTTTTTTGTTTTGTTAAGGATCGGGAGGAATGGGTAAGGACAATACAAAATGGTACATAACTATCATGGAATGCAATGAGTAGGCAAGCGTTTAATGCAAGAAATAAAGTGCAATAAAAACGAAATTCAGAAAAGCGATGTGTGTGTGTGTATTGGAATGTGGTTTTAGTTAAGAATACATTTTATGTTGGCTAATATATTTACAACAAAATTTAATCTACTATTTACTTAAATGCGATTAAATTGACTCTTAAATTTAGCTAAAAGCTAGCTTATCATCATTTCTATCTTCTTTTTTTTAAGCTAGTTTTTTTTGGCAACTTTGTATTTTCTTTTGGTTTAGTTTAAATATTAAAGCATCGTGTTTTTCGTTTCAACTCTATGGTGCCGTGGCACAAGAATGCTGGCACTTTGAATTGGTATGTACAACTTAACTCGTGTGGTAAATATAACAAGATCATGGTGTGCAGCACAAGATGAACAAAGAACTCAAAAAAAAAAATAATAATAACAAATAAAACAGTAGAACACAGTAGAAAGTATAGAAAAAAAAAAGAAGAGACGGGGTCACAGTGGCAAAGGTGGCATAGAAATGAAACGAAAAAGGATGTAAGTGGAGATGATAGAGGAAACAGTCGCGATGATCATGCTGCAGAGTCACGCAGCTCTCCATTGTCCGCCGGTTTCTTTCCATTGACCGTGATTCTCTGGCTGCCCGATGCAAGTGTCACCCGCGGAATGGTGTATGAAGACAAGGAAGCTAGACTGACGCCATCAGCGAAGCTGTTCGATCCACGCACTGGTCCCCAATTCGACTTTACAGCTATTGGAGGGGATTTTGGTGAAGTTGGTGTAGCAGAAGCTTCGTGAATGTTGTGCATCGATTGGGCGGACCCTAAGGTATTCCTCTGCTGAACGAGCAGCGATGGTCGCTTGATGGCAAACGACGACGATGAATGAAGAATGTTTTCTTTGGTCTTTGCTGGTAATGCTGCATTTGTCGACGGTCTTTTAAAGCGATCCACCACAATGACAGAAGGATCAATGCTTATCGGACGGAATGTGGTTAGCGTCGGTGGCTGTGGATCCACGGGGCTGCGAGGTGCGGAATTAGAGCCGCCGCCAACTGTTACCTTTGTGATGTGTGATTGGGTGTTGTTGTTGCGCGCATATTTCTTATTCGGTAGGGTTGACGATAGACGTGGCAGCATTGCTGCTTCCTGATTCCGCCTCATCTCCACGCCTTTATCTGCGTTGGTGCTATAAGGGTCCTGTATATAGATTTTGCTCACATTTCCACTAGTAGCACTGTGCTGAGGCGATGATGACGATTCTTCTATGACCAAATCCACCGACGTCGTAGGCAGCATGATGCGATTACTTTGTCTAGTGCTCGACAGGGGCGTACTGGGCATGCTGCGACTTAGGTCTGGCGCTGAGCCACGGAAATTCGACTGCGAGAAATCCGTGGAAAGTGTGAGGAAAGTTCGAGATCGCGTCAGGCTACCCAGAAAACCACCGCGCAATATTGACCGACCGTTTCGCAAATGTTCAGGTACGACAATGTCACCGTGAAATATTGATCTTTCCGGTACCGGTCCATACTTCGCTTCGTACTGGTCCACCATCTGCTCTAATTTGACTTCGAGTTTCTGTTTACATTCAGCCAGCGTAGATTTGTGTAAGAAACATTTAGTAGCAATTTTTAGAAAGGTTTTAGCAATTGAAATATTAATAGATTCCAGGTAAGCATATGGATTAGTCAGAGAGAGAGAGAGAGAGAAAATAATTTCGTTTTTTAGAATATTTCTTCGGTCTTATTCTATGAAAATATTATATGCATGTTTATTTGTAATTTTTATAGTCATGCAAAATATGTTTTACTATAACCATTCCCGATTTGATTCGCATGCAGGTTTCACCCCGTCTGACTGGAGAAATAAACAAACAACACTAACCTGTTTGCGTGGAACAAGCTGTTCCTTCCATTCGCGCAGCTCCTTTTGAAGCCGCTCGTCGATTTCCTTCAACTTGTGAGTCTCATGTTCGACTAGCGCCTTGCGCTTCTCGTTTTGCAACTGCTCCAATTCCCTATGAACAAATTTAAACACAATTATATTAAACAATCTTTAGAGGAGAAGGATTTCTTTCGTGATTACCTAATAGCTCCCTCGCGAGTAGCTCTCAATTCTTCAAGTTGTTTTTGGTGTTTGATTTCAAAACGCTTTTCCTCTTGGTTGTAACGTCTCTTTTCTTGCTCTTGGAACTGTGGTAAAAAAAAATTAAATTGATTGATTAATATCCTTAAACGATGTTGTATGTGAACCCACCTTCTTTAGCCTTTCCCGTTCGACTTCAGGATCCAAATTCGTTGAAATCCTCAGAGACTCCCTGAACATCAGATCCCTAGCCTTGCGCTCCGCCCGGATGCGCTTTGGCAGGGCTCGCTTCTCGATCGACTGCTTCTTCAGCATATCGTCCTCTTTGCGTTGCAGCATTCGCTTCACTTGGTCTAGCTCCTTTTCGTGGCGAATAATCATTTGGTGCCTTTGCATGAAGCACATATCCTTCACATGCCGCTTGGAAAGCTGATGTCGTTCATGCAAGTGCTTCTCCTCCAACTCCCAGATCAGGGCCTCACGCGTACGCATTGCGTTCTGTTTTTGTTGCAAGAAATTGCGATCAATGGTCGCCAAGCGATCTCGGTGTTTCTCGCTTATCCGCCGCAGCAGCAACTCATGGCGTTCTTTGAGCGAATCTAAGAACTGTCTTTCTTTCTCCTCGTGATCTAGTTCCATTGCGGCTCGCCGTTTTTTGAACTCGTCCTTTCGCTTCTCCTTGGGCAACAAGTCGATCTCCTGCTTGAGCAGACGAATTTCCTGCTTGAGGTTTTCTCTAAAGATTTTCAGTTCCTGCTCTTGTTCGGAGCGTATGCGTTTGGATGATGAGCGCAATTCTGCCTCTTGATTTTGTTCGGTTTTCTCAATCAACTGCTTTTGCTGGCGGGCCAGGGCGTCCATGTCGCTTTCATAGGTCTTCTCCAGGGTAATACGCTCTTGTTCGAAGCGACGATCCTGCTGCTCTTTGGCCATTTGCTCCTTTAGCTGCAAATCGTTCTGCTGTTTCTTTTCTTGTTTTTGAAGCATTTTAAGCTCGCGCAGTTCTTGCTTTCTGAACACATGGTCATCGTATAAACGGCCGGTCTCATCGTCGCCATAGATCACTCGGCTAGTGGTCGTAGTCACTTGGACACCGTCGATTTCAAATTTCCTGGTGCGTTTGCGTGTCTTTTTGCGCAGATTACGCAGCTCGATTTCCTCTTTGGTCGGCACCACCTTTGGAGGTGAGGGCTTACGACGGATGATGACATCCTCCTCTTGCTCTCGACTATCATGACTAGTAGTAGTGGCAATACTCTCGGCATCACTGCGATCGATTTTGATGACTCCGCGGACGGGTGTACCGCCACTGGATCGCACGGATCCGCACTCGCTGTGAGTTCGCGATTCCATTGAGCCTACACTGCTGTCTGGGGAGATGCGCTTCTCGGGCAGCGTTTTTTTGTGATTAACAATGATGCTAACATCCTCACGAGACGTAGAAACCGATGTGGTCTTCACCAGTTGGCCACCATTCATTTTGTTGTTGGGTTTGGTAAGTATATGCTCGCTGCTGCTGCGCAGATCTTCACTGCATTCACTAGGACCTACTGATGAGAGATCACTACTAGACTCTGCAGCACGTATATGGCTGCTGTCCTTTACCTTGATCTCCTCGCCAACTGTAACCACAGATACGTGACTAGTGTCTAACAGATGGTTATCTACACCTCCAGCCGAAGATGTGCCATACGCAGAGTCTTCGTCAACGAAACTTGGACTAACTATCAATACTTCGCTCTCGTCTAACTTGCGGGCATTGGTCGGAGCTGTTGTTGATTTTGACACACTGTCCATTGCTTCGTCTTCGTTGATGACAATCATGCTAGATTGCTTACGTGGTGAATGTTCCAGGCTATCCAATGATGGATAATCATCGTCTGTCGATGATTCATTGACATGCGTCTTGTTCAGTTCATTCGACACAATAACGACTTCGCTGCTGCTGCTCGATTTAGTAGGTGTATCGATTCTCTGTTGAGGATTATCAATGATTACTGGCGGGTGTGTGCTGGTGACTACTGTGATTTGGCTCACGTTCGACGCTAGACTATTGGGCAAGGCGGGCTTATTATCTTCTTCCCCGCTATTGATTGTTATGAGGGATGTGTTGGAAGATGTCGTCGTAGATGGAACAGACTTTGACGGCGTGGATGTAACTGACACAGTAGACGTTGTAGGCGATGGTGGCTTGTCGTCATTCGAATTGCTTCTACTTATAGGAATGACTTGTTTCTCATCCTTTTGACTCTTAAACTCCACAGTAATTGTTTCGTCTCGGCTTCTTCTATGTTCAATATTGTTATTCGCTGGTGTGATGCTGGTATCTTCCTCGAATTCAGGAGGTGGTTTGATTATATCCTTCAAAAGCGCTGCAGCATGCAATTCAGCTGATTCTGGAGTTTTCTTTCCCTGTTGTTGTGGCTGCTGCGGGATAATAAGTGGGGGTGGTGGCGCTTTTCCCTTTTCTTTCTTAATCACCTAGTAAACACAAATATTAATATATGTACTTTGTTATGAGCAACTTCAATGCTAATTTACCTTCTTTTCTCCATCAGTGTTGTCAGCCTTCTTTCTTTCGCTCTCAGCTGTTACTTCACTCGTCATGCCTGTTGCGACTGCGGCAGCCTTTGTGTCAACTCTGGATGTAGATTGTGGTGGTTGCGATGATTTTTGTGACAGGGGTGGAAGACCTATTTGTTTCTGTACAACCGCTGGTGGTGGCGGAATCTTATCTTGCACTGCAACTGCGGCCGGAGTTGATGGTTTATCTTGAGACTTGGTTTGCTCCTCTGTTTTAACAGCTGGCGCGGATGTAGTTTGTGCTGGTACTGTTTGTAGTGGTGGTGGTGTTGATGCTGTCGGAGTTGTCGGGATCGCTGGTGACGACTCTTTGGAATCTCTCGATGTTTGTGACACAGATGTTGGAGTGCCTGGAACTATACAAAATTGAAGTAGAGGAAACATATTTTATATGCGGAATCTTACGTTTATCGATTTCTTGACTCTGTTGGGATGAAGAGTCATCGTCCAGGTCGAGTGGGAGCGCTGAATTGCGGGGTTCCTGTGAAAACAAACAATTTAATATGGCGAACCTTTTGCTGTGGTTTTTTTGTCAAAGCAGAACGGAAAAGTGCAATTTCACACAAGAAACTAATTAGCTACCAAAGATATACGACACATATGTAAAGGATGCCTAAAGGGAGTTTACTGATGATAGATAGATTGCTCATGTAACAGCTTCCCTTGAGACACTCTTCACTGTGAATGAGTAAGATTATTGCAGGACCGGGTAGATGAAACTTATTTGTATGATCTAGCTAAGCGACCAAAATGCTACGGGGAGTCTCACCATCATCTAGAACTAGATTGACACGAATTTTCGCATCTGTTTGTCGTATTAGACTAACAAAGGTATGGAGTTCGGATATTTAGTCAGAAGCGATATTCCGTAACTTGTTTGTTACAGAAAAACCAAATTAAAATAGCACACTTCAATACTACACTACGATAAAAACAAAATTAAACTTATAACAAGTTACAGAGAAACGAGATCAATGTCCGTTACAACGGGAGTCGATAACACTATAGCCAAAAAAATCGTTTGAAAACGCTCCTTTCTTATGATTGAAAACACAATTGAAAGTAAAATTCAAGAAAACTAAAAACGAAACCAATTCAAAACAAAACTATATGTATTTTGTAAATATGGATGATCGTATTCACATATTTACAGCCAGACTAGTCTGAGTCCAAAATGTTAAACAACAAAAAAACGATTAGATTATGAGATTTATGATTTTTTCTTCATTATTCGTTTGTGGTGTCATGTTTGTCTTTTTGGATGTATAGCACTAGTCTGACGACTTACCAACCCTCTGATAAAGTGACCTTCGTTTCGCTTGACGTTTTGCTTTCTATAATTTTTTTTTTTTTTAAATTTGAGTTGTTGCCAAACGGTTTATCAATAAATTAAGAAATTTGCGTTTCAAAGCAGCGTGAAAGTATAAGAAGAAAGAAGGTTTCGTTTTGTGGGTAAGATATTGCAGGTGTAAAGGTCTGTTAAGGTTAGCCAAAGGAGACACTACTATAAATATACTATAAAAAGTACCTCGGCTTCCTCGTCGACAACTTCTTCCTCGACGACTTCGGCTTTGTATTCTAGTAGGAGATCTTTAATTGGCTTGCAATCAAGGTTCCTGTTAATAAATGGATGCGCCATTAGCGTGTCTGTTGATGGCCGTAGTAGGGGATCCTGAAACGGAAAAGTATATTAGAAGAGCACAACGGAGATGCGAATATACAAACCTTAACTAACGATTTACTCAAGAAATCGTTGAAATCCTTCGAATACTTGGACGGTTGATCCAATCTGGGTGGTTCACTTTTCTGAATTTTCAGAAGCACACGCATTGGTGACATCTCACTATTTGGTGGCTCCATCTGTGCCAACTCAATGAGTGTAATACCTAGAGACCAAATATCAACCTTCAGATCGTACGGATTGTCCCGGAAAGTTTCGCACAAGACCAATTCGGGTGCCATCCAGTATGGTGTGCCAATGAATGTGTCATGCTTCTGGAGTGTGTGTTTATTTTTAGCCGACACACCAAAATCAGCTAATTAGAAAGAAAGAGTAAACATTTAAATGAAGAAGCATTAAGCCTGAATAATGTGTCCGATATAAATAGATAGACCCGTCTCCAATTAAGTTTTTTTTTTCTTTAGTCCCAGAATGCTTGACGACTACGTAGAGCGATGTAAAAATGAATTGAGTGTACACACAAATGTACTTACCCAACTTAACGCCGCCTTCCATGGTCAGTAGTACGTTGCCAGCCTTTAAGTCTCGATGTATAACTCTATTTTTGTGTAGAAAATTTAAGCCTTCTGTCATATGCTTACATACATAGGATATTTGAGGCTCGGTCAAAGGTTTCTCCAATTCCACCATAATACTATCTAAGGCACCGCCGTCACAGTACTCAATTAACATCTGAAAAATACGAGGCACAAAGGAACATCAATTAAGTTACAGAGTGTAGTTTCGCAGTTGGTTCTCATTTTTAAGGCATTCAAATTATGAAATGGCTAGCTTTGGAAATAAAAGTTTATACACTATAGCACAGCACACAACATCAAATAGTTACTGGCAGTTTGTCTTTGATTTGCTGAGACGAATTTATTGATGCTTGGAATGGTCTATTGCGACTGTTTTTTTTTTTTATTTGTCTGTAATATGGGAAAAGAAATTGAAAATTCCCTGGGAACAACTATCAAAGACAGCGCTATAAGACGGTTTTACTCCATCAACTCCATTGAAATTTCGAAACTAACGTTTGTTGGACCGTCGTAAAATGCTTATGACGTTATGACCTTTTTGAGCAGCTTCAAGAAAGCGGAAAATTTCATTTGGTTAGCACTCCCTGATAGGTTTAGAAAATTTGATTGCGCGTTTGTTGCAAATATATGAGAATGCAGAGTTACAGCCATCGCATATCTATCGAAAACATGCACGTTAAGCCATCGCAACTCATCCGCGGACATTTCACACCTACATGAAACATTCAAAACGACTGTGCTCAAGTACAAGATGACAAAAATTTCCTAAAATACGAGACGAAAAATATACAAGCAATTCACTGAAACTTACTAGTTTACGTTGAGTAACCAAAGTAATTGGCTCGATATCGAAACTGCGTTGTTCAAGTAAAACCATGAAAAAAGACTGCCCGAGATAGCGAAAAGTAAATACATTGTGGATTTGATGCAATATGTGGTTGACTAGTGGGGAGCGCCTATTATCGTACAAGTTGGTAGACTGATGGCCAATTGTTTGGTTCACTGTCACAATTAAACAATAGAAATCTATTTCCAAGAGAAACCGAACCCTCGAATTAAGATATTACGAGTTATTGTCTACCTCAACTCTGCAAAAAATTCTGATCATAACATCTCTACAGAAATTATGCTAAAAATAAAAATAACAGCATCCGTTGTTCCACTCAACTGAGAAGGCTATTAAGAAGTAGAGCCTCATCGCGAACAACTAAGGAGGTTCTGCATAAGACGGGATAAAAAAGCTCGATTAAGCTCGATAATACAGTCATATCGACCTTGGTGAAAAATTCTTGTTTTCACTTATGTTGGGTAAAATTTTTTAAAAAATATGTACGATTTTGTAGGTTAAGAAACGGACCTATGGATTGGCCCTTTTTGATACCGGCAAATGTCCATCAAAATCTAAAAATTTCGAAAACTTTTTTTTTTTTTTTTGTGTTGGGAATTCGCTGGAAGTAAAAAGATCATCGAAACACATTGCAGAGCTATACGCGAGGGATGCTTCTGCAATAGTGATGGATTTTAACTCATCTAAAAAAACTCCCGGGGGACTGGCATAAGCCATCCCGAAAAGATTGCACCTAGTCGTACGACTAATCACCAAATTTTACTTTGAATAATTGAATGAATTTAAAGAGATAAATCCGCCGTTTGTCGGATTTTTAAACTTGTTTTGTTTGAAATTAATACCTAATTTCTTAGCCCTAGCTAAATCTTACAGATCAAGAGGTTTAATCCGTCTCGGTCTCCTGATTACATTGTCATTATTTAAAAGTTCTGTTATTTCTGTGTTTATGTTTCGAAAACTTGATTGCATTCTTCAACGCCAATCTTCAGCGTATAACAAATTCTTCGCCTGAAAAACGCTATAGTGATGGAGCGTTAATTAAGACGTTAGCAGAAGTCAGAACCACATACCAAAAGCAGTATTTTGCTGAGCGAAGTTCGTCTTCTTGAGGAATTAAATACTCTCAACTTAGCCTCTTTTAATACTACTGCACCGACCCACTTTGCTGTTAATCCTCCAACACTGTTGGACTTATTTCTGGTTAGTGACTTAACCAAAGTGCTATTATATGATCATCTTTCTGCATCTGCATTCTCAAAGCATGACCTAATCTTCCTCACATTTGACTTTAATGTTGTATCTACCGGTTGTTCCTTTGAATACCGTGACTTGATTACTCTCTTTTAGAGGATCACGTTTGTAGTGTAAACTGGGACCTTGTATATTGCTTGGCTTCTCCCAATGACCAAGTCAAGTTTCTTAACTCCAACATTTTGAGTCTGTACAATAGACATTTGTCAGTAAGAACCAAAATTGTCTCAACAGATATTAAACCCTGGTTTTCAAATAATATACGCCGGCTAATGCGTCAGCGGGACCTCGCCTATAATTGTTGGAAACGCTATCGCTCCGAAGAACATCGACATGAATATTGCTCGCTTCGAAATAAAGTAGTTCTGAAGATTCGGTTTACAAAAACAAATATTTACTCCACCAAACTAAATGCTTCATTGGGGGGTAAACTTCTATGGAAGACTTTAGACCAATATCCATCCTCTCATTTCTATTCAAGGTATTTGAGAAAATCATTCAAAAAAAAAAATTGTTAGTTTTCTTTTAGCTTATAATATCTTAACTCCTAAGCAGTCTGGCTTCCGACCGAAACACAGCTGCACTACTGCTGTTTTTGGGTGTTACCGAGGAAATACGCGAAGCTATTGATAATGGTAATGTCTCCTTCTTGATGCTCATTGACTTCTCTAAAGCTTTTGACACTGTTGACCACTCTTTCTTATGTCATAAATTATCACATTTTTACAATTTCTCTCCTGGCGTTGTTAAGTTAATAGCATCATACTTGAGTAACAGAAAGCTAGCCGTAGTGATGAATAATGTTTTTTCCGGACTACTTTGATGTCATAAGTGGCGTCCCTCAGGGATCAATATTCGGACCACTGTTGTTTTCACTTTATGTAAATGATATTCCTTCAGTCATACAACATTGCTATTTTCACATCTATGCTGATGACTCACAGCTTGTGTTCAGCTGCCCACTAGGTTTTATTGAGAATGCTGTAAATTGCACAAATGATGACCTTGCTCAAGTAGCACGCTGGTCGGAAATAAACGGTTTGCGCGTCAATCCCAATAAAACGAAGTGTATGGTTATCTCGAAAAAAAACCCTTAGATTTGTCGTATTTTCCCCCTATTGAACTTAATCGCGTCCTTATTGAATACGTAGATTCTGCTAAAAATCTTGGCTTTACGTTTAATCGTAGCTTAGCATGGGATAACCACATTAACAAAGCTGTAGGAAGAACATATGGTATGCTTCGTACTCTTTGGGCTCCCAGGTCTTTCACCCCATTGCAAACTCGAGCACTGCTTGCCAAAACATTATTGATGGGTCCTGACCCATGGGTGTGAGATTTATTATAAATGTAGCTATATCTCTGAACGAAGGTTAACAGTTGCTTTCAATAGAATTGTTCGCTATGTCTTTGGACTGCGAAGATTCTTACGGGTATCGAACTATGCGAACCGTCTATATAATCTAACTTTCAAGATACTTCTTGAATATCGTACGTTTTGCATTCTCTCGGATATTCTCTTTACCCACCAGCCCATATATCTATATGAAAAGATTAGGTTTTCAGCCTCTGACAGATCTAGTCACTTGATCCCTCCTCGTCATACATCCTTGACCTCAGAGCGGCAGTTCTTTATAAATGCGATTCGGTTATGGAATGCATTGCCTAGAAATATTAGAAGAATTGGTATACGGACAACGTTTCGAAGGGAATTAAAAGCTGCTCTCTCAGTAAATGATTAGCTCTCTTTCTCTCTACTTGTCTTTCTTATTTTTTGATCCTTTCTCTTGAAATTTAGTTCCATCGAGCACACTCTATTCTAGTAGTTATCCAACCTAATAGCAGTGTTTTATTATCAGCGTGATCTGATCCGAATCAGATCACGAAAATAAAACAATACGGATCATAGACGAGTTGTGGCAACAGTTGCTTTCAAAAGACGACCATGCCAACAGTCATATTGCAAACATTCTGTACAACGACATTTCAGTTGCTTGTCGGGGGTGTTGCCATATCAATCAAATTAATAATTTTTAATTTTTGAAGGTGAGAGTTTTTTAAGAACTTATTTAAAGTGTTTAAAATCAGTTCGAAATATAATGAAAACCGCAGTTTACACATCTGGTCCGCTTAGATTGGAATAATTCTTAGACAAAGCATTATACTCTTCATAATAATACCATAGTTCTCTCTCTGCACACACACAAAATACGTTTGATTGTTAAAATAAAATCGTCACTTCACGTAAATTTAAAGCTTTATGTCCAAAAAACTCGGCGAAATTAATGAAGCCTGCTAGTTTACATTTTTCATTAGATATTCCGAGATTTTCTGGACATTTGTACCTGATTTGTACTTTATGTAAAAACAAAAAACAACTCTCACATTTCTGCCGGAAAACTTGTGAAACAATTATTATTTACGAACTGCGACATACATTTCATAAACATTTTTTGTTAAACATTTACTCAAAAAATTATGGAATATTTCGCTGGGCTTGTCATACCTTTCCAGAATTAAAAAGCAAAATCTCCAAGGACGGGAAATTTATTGGATGTAAAAAAAATGCTGATTGATTTTTTGAGCTATGAAGAGTATTGAATTTTTTAGTCTGGCAACGTGACTGTGTGGCTATCTTTTACAGGCACACCAACATTCAAGAAAGAAACAAACAGCGCCAAACAGCGCTGCGAGCAATAGTAGAAATAATTTTCAGATCATGGTTCATGATCTCGATGAGAAGCAGGATCATATGCTGTTGTTGTAAGTGCATGTAAATCGATGATCTATATAGATCATGGCTGATAATAAAATAGTGCTAATGTAAGCTGGAGAAAGGTGTGGTATACAATGCTTCTTAGAATTCCTTTGGTAAGAAGTGTAGCGTTTAAAAAATACTCAAACAAAAAAAAAACCATGAGCTCAACCGTCAAGATAAAGAGTCAAATAAAGGACCGCATGACCAAACAACCGTACGACAGTGTTTCGTCTATCCAATACAGGAATCCAGGGTGTTAGGTTGATTGAAGATATACATCTCTCATCGACTCCTAACTACGATATGAGCGATGTCGTACTTGATCGTACGCCTCTCTATTTGGATAGTTTTGTTGACACAACTTTAAAATCCGATCCTGCGATATTCAATTTTCTTAATGAAAATCATACCACTAAGAACGAAAAATTTAAATATGAATACTACCGCGTTTACAATTTAAACAACTCATTGAATTAAAACAGTAATAAAAGTCAAACTCACCCATAACTTATCATCGATAGAAAACGCCTCATAGAGTTCCACAATATTCTGGTGTTTGATTTCCGACAGAATATCAATCTCCACCATGTGATCGCTCAGGTTTTCCTCATCTTCCAGGGTGCACATCTTAGCCGCCGCAAAACGTCTCGTCTCCCTGTGCTGAGCTTTGTACACCTTGCCGAAGGCACCATCGCCTAGTTCGCCTACCATCTCCCAGTATTCCGCTGGATTTGTATCCATTTTAATGTTATTATAGAGACGTTTCTTTTTGGCTTCGCCACCGCCTAGGTGGAAAACCTTCTTCAGATTATTAATGAACGACATTTTGTTTCTGTCTTCTTTGTTCCTGTTTTATTATACACTTGAAGAATAACAAATTCTTCGGTTGAGCAAAAAAGTTTGCGTATTCCGTTGTTAAAAAGGAAAAAACTACAATGCCCAACTAAACAGCTACATATTTGCAAAAACAGATGTAGGCCATTTGAGACGGGCTCGTCGTCGGTAGTTCCTCTCGCACAGTTAATAGTATCACAAATGATATGCCATTTACTAGTAAATAAATCTTCTTTGTTTTATATACAAATTAGTATATAATGTTACCTAATAAATTTATTATATAAAAATCAGTCGTTTAGTTTCGTTTTTAAATCAATATAATGCAACTTATGGGGACTGTTGCTGGCCCCATGAATGATTGAAATTGCTCTCTAGTGTTGGCGATTAGCAAACCCAGTGTAGGGATTCCGCGCTGCTAATCAGTGTCGGTTAAGTTGATCGATTTTGATGGGGCGGCATTGGCAAAATTTCCGTCTCTTTTTTGAATTCATGTAATCTGATATTTATTTGATTTGCGGAACGAACAACTTGCATGTATGGTGGTGTGTTGGGCTAACGCGCTCAGGTAACTGGCCAAATGAAGGCGACACTTATTCTATGCGTGTGTGTGTTGCTGAGGCGCCTAATTGAATTATATGATTACTTGACTTTTCTCCCGTCCAGAACTGGGGGATGTAACCTGTCACTAAGTTTGCACAGTGAATGTCTCGTTTACTTTGCGTTTTTCTGTTGAACTTTTAAACCTGAAAGGAAAAATAAAAATAAATTAGAAAATAAAAATACATGAAGAGAACAATCAAATAAAAGCTTCCAATCGCATGAAATGGCTGGCTTTATCAGCTATGTAGGTATTTGGTTTAATATGATGAAAACACTTTGAAGGCCGCTTGCTGATACATTCCACATCACAACACAAAATGTTGGAAACTAAGTTAAAACAAATTTAAGATAAAATGCTGATAAGGCGATAGATAATCATTCATAAAATGTCCAAAATTTAAATAGTTGTGACTAATTGCATGTAGCACAACTATTATGTAGATAGTAGTACACATACTACTTAAGATTTGTGTTGATATAATTTGAAATGAGCTTAAATGGGTTATATGCAATAACAGAAAAAAGCAAATATGTACTGTGAAATTCGCCTTTAGCCACCTCGGTTATAACGACCATGTGGATAAAACGATGCAGATTCTAAGTCCCTTCACAAATTCATCCTGATATTACGATGATTCCGTATATAAATAGCGTCGAATTTGAATTTTTCCTCAGGATATAGCGACGAACAAAGGCATCTACCTTATGCTTGTGCAAAAAAAAATACTCTGTTTTCTTTTTTTTAATCCAATGTCCAAAACAGACGAACCGATATTATACCGACAAGAAAGCAATCAGATCGACAGCTTTTTAGACGAAAACAATTTGCTACTTTAAGCATAATCGTAATTTTAATAAAAGTAATTAAAAAAGCGCGGTTAAACCTATGAACATCAAAAATACGAATGATGAAGTGACAAATAATGTTCACAGTCCTTTAACAAATTTTAATTTTTATTCACCAAAAAAGGTTTACAAATTCTGGTTTACGCAAGATTCGAGATTATGTCCAAGAAGTGGTAGAAGAAAAAATGACAACGACTTTCTGCATGCGGAATGTTCAATAATTGGTACAAAAAAACAGAGCACAGCGTCAATTTGTGTGTAGACTTGTTTTACGCAGCAGAATTAGGCACGTGTGACGTTCATCTTTTGACAACCTAGTAAGGCTGAATTACTGATGATCAGCTATATCGTTGAGCTAGATTTTTCCCCCAAAAACCCAACGAAAGCTTTGGTTAAATGATGACTACTGATATGTACATGCCAGCAAAACGACTTTCAAAACGGCGCTGATGAAGTTGAAAGCAGTTCTTCGGCTAAAAGAGGAAAAAAAAAATCAGGAAAGAACATTATCACCCCTATCGGGAATAATTAGATTGCTGACAAGGGAACATTCCCGATAGGGGTGTATTCTTCTCAGGAGGTAAAAGAGAGTGCAACAATGTTCAAGGTTATGCACTTGAGAAGATTCACTGGATTTCACATGGCAACACTGACAGCATCCTAGGTTTAGTTCCACCTCGGGAACTCGCAATATATATACATAGTTAGTTGTGTTCCGTGTCACAGATCCTCCGTCAAATAAAAAAAACGAGCCTATTTGCCCAGAAAGCTCTAATTCAAATCATAGAAATACCTTACAAAAGCAAGGTGTATTAATATTTTTGTGTAGCTGTGCTTAAGTGTTTTTTTTTTTTTTTTCATTTCATTTTCATTTTATTTCAATTAATTGGTTTGTACATTAAGATATCATCTTTTATAGTAATTAGTCTGTTAACTTGAGGAAAATTTTAAATTCTTAAATCTAGTTAACAATTATGCATCTTAATTTAAGATGTGAGATATTTAGTGAGAGGTTGAGTTTAGGAAGGGAGGTGATAATGAAGGTTCAGATTTGGTGGAATGGGTTGGAAAAATGTTGCAGGATTGCACTTTTAAAATATGAGGGATTTGATATGTTTTTAATTTGCGGGGTAAAAATAAAAATAAAATAAACGTAAAGAATTAAGGTAGTTACAACGAGAGGGAATAAAGCTAATAGATCTTGAGGAGCGAGTGAAGTCTGCTATAAAAGTAAGACGGACATTGAGTACCTATTTATAATTTTATGTAAAAAGATACATTTCCTGGCATTAATGTATTCTTGGGTGTTTACAGCGGAAATATGCAAAGCAAAGGCAAAAGTTAGGCTTATCGATTGACAGCCAAGCTGCCATTAATACTAACCTCCAAATTAGTGCTAGCATGCAGGTATGACCTCGATTGATCAGTACAATGTTACCCTGATTTCGGTTCCAGGGCATAGCAACGTTAATGGAAACGAGCTGATGAAAAAGGCTCAGCCCTCCATTGTTCACTTACGGAATCCTGTTAAATGCCAACCTTTAGGTGGAGGCGAACAAACTGTGTTCATATCCAGAAAGATCTGGATAAACTACAGCAACTCATCTTCTAAGTAAAATTCTATAAAGATATGACCAGAATAAGAGCAATCACTACAGGCCACTGGCCTATACAGACTGAAGCATGTTTACTGCCTTAAGAATGGTTGAAACAATTTTCTCAGAAATCGCATTTAAAATAACCAAATATGTATTCTACAAAAAAAAAAAATTACTATGCCGGGTATCCAGGTGGTTTAAAAATATCCATTTGGTTTTGCTAAGAATCGAACAAAAAAAAAAAAAAAAAAAATGACGGCGCAACAGGTCCGTAGGGAACCTCCTAGACCTAGCATCTCACGACCATTCGTTTTGTTTCAGTTTTCATTTTTTTAACGAATGGAAAGGATCTACAATTGTATGCTGAGTCCAAACGGATAATTGACTCTGACAGTTATACTCTCGGATGTTGAAAGGTTTATTTCACTGCGCCACCTCTCGCGAACGTCTGACAAACATCCGAGAGTATAACTGTCATGAGAGAGCTTCTCAATTAGCCGTTTGGAATCGGCATAAAATTGTAGATCCCTTCCATTCGTTCCAAAAATTAAATTTCACACAAAACATATGGTTGTGAGAAGCTAGGCCTAGGGTCCCTACGGACCTGTTGCGCCAAAAATTATATTATTATTATATTATAACCTCAAATTATAAATTCTTACAATAGAGCGTACTGATGGCTAAAATTCGTGATCTGCTGCGATCAAGAAAACCGTACATGAGAATAGAATGTAAAAATGTAGGAAAATTCGCTTGTTCGCTCTCAAACAGTATACTCTATTAACAGATAGATGACTTTGTGAAAACCATAAGACTATTGAGCAAGTTATATCACACCGTCGTTCTCGTTAGTAGACGGCACTCAATGAAGGCAGATTTGTGGAGTGAAAAAACGGTTGATTCCATTTTTGAATCCTCCCCAACCTTGCGCAACTCTGAAGAGTGATGACGGTGACATATTTCACTGAGTTCAACCAAATTGTCAAAAGAACTTGACCTACACCACTTGTGTTCGCAAACATCTCCAAGCATGCTCCAAGTCGAATCCACTTTCTTTTAAAGGTGAACGTGCTGGAGGAATGCAATGCTGTTGGCGCACCATCCCGTACTGCAACCGTGTATCTATTGCTATTCACACAACTTCCACTGTGGCTCACTGTATCTACATTCACATGATACCCTTCCCACGTATATTAAATGATTTCACTTTTTTTTTGATCTGCGGCGCCGAAACATCGTTTAAATTAAAACAACTGCCCGCATGCATGTCTTTTCTTTTATTAGCAAAAAAAAAAATAAATTTATTGTATGTATCTCTAGCTACCTACCTTCTTTGTAAACAAAATTTATTTTATTTTTGAATGCGTGCCAAAATGCTTCTTCCATTTTGAGTGGAAATCAAGTTTGGCACAATTGTGGCAGGAAGCACCAGCAAGTTCAACGGTTGCACGCTCGATTACATCCAATTGGCAATGGCAATATATATTCGCTTATATGAAAATAACGTCAGAACGTGAATAGAATATCTGAATTTATATTTATTGCATAAGCGCACTTGTCTTTCGACTGCTAATCGTTCGTCGTAGGTGTACCGGTTATAGGTGCTTTTGCTTTGCTCGTCTATTTCAGTTTATATTATCGCAAGCCAACTAAACTTATTGCGTGTTTCAATTGCCGAAGCCCAAACAGTCATTGCTTATAGAGCGTCAATGAGAATAGTTTACTCACAATCGATTCATCATCAACTTCATTCTTCAACTTAAATCGAGTGACACACATCCAAGTCACAGATGCTTCCACAATTTACACACTTCGTTCATATGTAACGTAGTAAAAAAAAAACGAAGAAGATAAAAACGAAACTTGAACGAAAAACATTTCCGATGAACGTGACAACGTCGGGGGATGGCATCATCATTATTCAAATAAACGGTAAGGCCGTTTAGCGATCGACTTGACTCAAACTCTGTGCACACAACCAACCCGCATGCTGTTGACATTGGAGAGGAGGCAGACAGGTAGGTCCAGTACGAAAGAGTGTGTTCTTCGCTTAACAATTTAAAGCATACTCCTCACATGAGATTTAAAAGCAAATAGGGTGCGGCTGGTGGGGTGAGGATAAAACTGGTTTTCGTCGTTTATCAGACAAGTTGCTGCGGACGACGGCGATGATAATGAACAATGAAGAGATGATGATGTTCATGTAAGCCGTTCTAAAAAAAATTCTCTCTCCGTCTCTCTATCTCTCCAGTTTTTGTCAATATCATGTGAGTCAGTCAGTAGTACTGGGCGCAGCGCGGTTTATCAGAACCAATAAATTAAAACTAACTAGAACACAAAATACGCCAACAAAGTTTTATTGTCGGCGGAATAATAAGGTAGTGCCGAAAATTCAATAGAAATGACAAATTGCGGGAAAAGGCACAACAAAAGAACAATCAACGAGTCCAAGGCGATACAGCTCTGTAGATGTGACGCAAATGTGTAATTAGGGTCACTTGGCAAATAAAACACAACCCTGCTCCACCTGTTTTTTTTCCTTAAAAAAATAAGCAGTTGTTAGACCATTGGAATTTCTTTCTGAAAATCACTCTCTCCCACTTGAACTTACACTCTTCGTCGATCACTTGTTGAGTTGTCGATGAGCGGCAAGGTGAGTCAGAAATCTGCATGCTTTTGCCACCTCTCTGTCAGTTGAAGCACGACAACTATACGACTACAGGAATACTAGTTTGTTTACTGTTTCGCCATTTTGATTACGGTAAACTTCGCTGTCGATAGTGCCCATGCAACATCAGGCGAAAAGCAACATGCCATACCGCTATTTTTTCAATTTGCTGTAATATGCAGGTGGCAGTAGAGGGATCGGTCGTCCATGATGCATGCGGTACACTTTTGTGTGTGCGTGCTATTGCTGCATAATTACTGCAACGACTCCATCGTATACATGTACTCGCAAAGTTGAGGACCGAAGGTGGTTTCAAAGCGATTTATGCTTCTTGCATGGGAGTATACCGACGGAAGATAAAATAAACCAACAACCCAGACAAGGCGAAAATACGTATGTGGGGGAACCTTAAAAAGCGCGATGCTTTTCTTATGCAGAATTTTTACGCTTTGGTGGATACCAACCATAGAGAACAGGAAAGTGGCAGATGAAGTAACGATTAGAAGTTGATGTATTGTAGTTGAAAATATGCATACTTGACACATAAGTGTTGGTTGAAAATAATCTGAAGCTAGGTTATGCCAAGTCTGCAAATTATAGGTTATGTACGAAAACCAGGGACCTATAGTCTGACAAGTGGCACTCTTCTGACAGATCTTTCATTCATAAGAGAGATGGGATTTTACTTGTAAAAAAAAAACAAAAACTGTTTGACATATCAATTTACTGAGAGTTTTTGCATCACTTTCAAGTTCCGAATAAGATATCGTTCAAATGTCAACAAATGCACCCAACGAGACTAATTTTTGATCACAAGTTCTTTGACGTACAAACTTTAAACACCCACAATTGAGCTCCAGCCTTGGTAACATTTTTTTAATAAACGTTCGTTTAAAGTGTCAAATTCATAACGACACAACTATAAAAATAATCACACTCAAAACCCTAAAGTTATCTAAATTTGATTGGTCTGGACTAGATGTGGAATGTAGTTAGATTGAACGCAAAAACTAAATTGGTCAGTAACGACATTTTTCATACGTCAGCCACGAACTGTCAGTTTATTACTCTAACAAAAATCTTGACTTAATAGAGGTCAAGTGAAAAAAAGTTTTCATGTGTCTATCAAAACTGAACTTCCCCAATATGTAACACTAACCGGAAAGTCTCTGTTAAAAAAAAAAAACTGTCACCCTGTTTCTGAATGCCCATTGTGAAGGGCCGCGTAAAATAAAATTGACATTTCACCATTTGCGCTGGGTGCCGTAAAATAACGCCGAGCGAAATAACGCCGAATTCTAAAATTCGGCGTTATTTCACTTTGTGAAAGCGAAATAACACCGAATTTAAATGTTCGGTCTTATTTCACTTTGCTAAAGTGAAATAAAGCCGAGTCGGCCTTATTTCACTTTGCATTTATACATACATTCTTAAATTAATATTAATTTTTGAGACAATGGTAATTTGCGCAAATTATGAAATGTGTATGGGGGGGCATGCTGCCCCCCTGCAACCCCCCTGCTTGGGTTTACTGTTGGATTACGGGGTGGGTGCGAGATTTTCTACTTATATTTTTTGTTGAATTTTCAAACTGAGATTTTTAGCTTTCGAGATTTTTGTCATTCGAGATTACGTCATGATCGCCATTTGCTTCGGCTTTATTTCACAAACAATGTTCGGCGTTATTTCACTTTGTTAATGTGAAATAATGCCGAATTCTGAAATTCGGCATTATTTCACTTTGCGAAAGCGCAATAACGCCGAGTTTTCCAATTCGGCGTTATTTCTCTCGGCGTTATTTCACGGCACCTTTGCGCTGGACGTCTAGCACTTTTTGTGAGGTATCCCTTTTAGGGAAATTTCTCAATCTAGCGCAAAACTACCCGCTGGATTGAGAGAGAGAAAAAAAAAGAACGACCTTTCAAAGGGAATCGTTCAAACGAGCTGCAATTGTGATTAAATTGGTAATAATAATTAAAATAGCAATTCAGATTGTTTTTATAATATAGGCAATTGTTTATTTTTATTCGTAGTGTGGAAATAATTATGCGGCACGAAATTATTTGTGAAAAAAATAGTGACAAATCTCACTTTGCCGCTGGCGCTATCGTTCTAGCGCGAACGTTCCTTCAAATGGGATATTTTGCGCTAGACGTCTAGCGGGCAGTGGATCGCGGCCAATTTCTACAAGTTCAGTTCAGAACTTGTCATCATTTTCACCAATTTCAACAGACACTTGTAGGATTGTTGTAGGCAGGCCCCAGCGCAGTATGTAGAAGCAGCACTTTCACAAATTTCATAGCTAACCTTAAAAACTGCCCTAACTGATAGCCAATACGTAAAGTTGTACAGGGGAAAATTAACACATCCAAGACACGAAATAACTTGCATGACTCAAAGATTGTTGTTTGATTAGTTCATTCATTCAAGCACTCACAGTTTATTTTTAGCAAAATTAACGCCGCATCGTTATACCTGGTTTAGCACGTAAATTGATTAATATAAGTCAAATGACACGACGATCTTGTTGAACAGGGTGCACTTATTTGTGGATTCTACAATATACTAAGCATAAGAAAAAGATAAGATGTCACATAGCTGGTAAATGTTTTTTTGAACGAACCTTTACGTCATCCCTGGAGTGCCAAATTGAAATTATTCACCAGGCGGAACATAAAACAAACTCAGAGATGTAAATGCAGTACGACAGGCGTTTGATTTAGTGAAAATTCGACTACTTTACCGAGGAAATATGTTCAATAAAATTAACCAATAAATTCTATGATGCGGGCAAGTTATCCTTTTTTTGTGTACTGCGTCTCCTTACTAACTTTCTTAAACTTATATGAGTGTTGAGAATGGAAGAAAACGTTTTGACAGCTGCAATAATCGTTGTTGACCACGGAGTTGGAAAATAATTCGGGTAACTATCTAGTGCAATCGACACAAGCCCTTAAGTAGACATTTAAGTGCGTACGTTCAAGACTGTACTTTAACAAGTTTGAAAGCAGGAAGCCGCCATATGTCCGAATTTTTATTGGTCTAGTTTGATGACGGGAACAGACAAAAAAATATTTTAAGTTGCGGGGAAATCTAGTCCAGCAAATCTATTCCCACTTAACAAACGACTTGGGTTTTGAATGTACCCACTTACTGACACTAACACGTAATTTGGCATGTTGATAAGTGATTGAGGTTTGTTTAGCGAAACAAATATAATACGAACCACCGATGTCTAAAAAATTCTTTAAACCACAACCAAGGCACATAAATCTACTGACTAAAAGTGGAGCTTCAAACATATTTTCGTCCAACTTTCAAATCTATTCCACAAATTAGCATAAGAAAGTTTTTTGCTAAATAAAATGTGTATTTTCGTCACCGCCTTATGTTTAGTCTGAATGCATATTCTGTTAAATATTTATGACTTAGATTTCACTAGGGCCGGTCGAATTCCAACATATCCCGCAGCTGCATTCGTTTCTGTCATAATAAAGTGCACATAACTTTCCCATTGGATCAACAATATTTTTTCAGTTAAACATACAAACATCAAAAGGCAGTGTTAAATGTCATCGATGATAATAGAAGACTAATAACACGGTAAACCTGCATCAGAGATTTTGATTTTATTTTTCTTATGTACTGCTTAGGAGCGAAACCAGAATCAGTCTGTGGATTTGTTTCATTTTACACTGCTCATCAGCGTTTCGTTTGAGGTCACCAACCCATCCTCATCCGAAAAAAAGCCTATACAAAGAATACGAAAAAAAAAAAGCAAGATTTATAAACGGTCACGGTCACCTTATATATTGGTTGGTGCTTGGTGAATTAAAGGTGATAATTTCGATCAACAGGTGTTTGCTGGTATGGGTGTGTTTACTTTGTAAGAGAGGCTGCAGAGACCAAAGGAGGCACATCTTGTCCAACGAAATGACGGTCCAGCAAGCTGCGGAGGAAAACATGTTCGCACTGTACCAGTGCTCGACCGTAACATACACAACCAAGTACTAAGATTGTAGAAAAAGGAATCTCACATACTCGTATAAACAACAGAGTGCTGTCGTGATTTTGTTCTCAATGAATCTCGCCAAGTTACTTTCGGAAATTTCTCCTTCGTATTGGCAATACGCCATGTACTAGGTGCACCGACTAGCCAGCCAGTTAGCCTGCCAAGGTGGTGATTGATGTGCGGCCCCATCTACTCGTATTTGCAACCTGCTGTAGTGGCTGGTATTGGTGCGCTACGGCCGTACTACAAACAGAAACTTCACCGAAGTGAAAACTACGAGTATTAAGCTTCCGACCTTTCGTTGTTGTTGTCATCACCCACATTTTTTTTCTGTTTATTCACTTTTCTTCTTCACATTCTCTCTCTCTCTCTCGCTCTCTATCTCTTTCTCTTTTTCTCGCGAGCAACATAATACCATACCGATACCGAACAGTTTATTTGCAGGAATTCCAGAGTTCTCACATGCCATCGTTTTGCAAAAAAAAATTACCATAAATATGTGAAATGAAATGTCAATTAGACTGGTCGCTATGAAATAGAAGAGAAAGCGAAAATATTATGCTACGAATATCAAAAACAGAGTTAATCGCTTAAACTTGTATTTAGTGATTCCAGTTTTTGTATACATTTTGTTCTCACAAGAATGTCCTAGAACGAATTAGCATTCAAAATTAGGCTAAAATGTCAGCGTTGACATTTTGTTTGAGGCGGAAATTGGTAATGCAAATTTGGACTAAAAAATTAAAGCATATAACGTGCCCTGAAAAAGAGCTATTAGTAGATATACGTTTTTAACATGTGCAACCTAACGACGCCATCAACGTGATGAGGCGTATCGACGATGGAAACATTTTCGGGTGGAAGAGCTCCATCAGGCTTTAAAAATTTTACGAAATAGTGTTGTTCGTGAAATACGCTATTCTAAGACACAATTCTATTCCAACCGACTTAGTTCTTCTTCAGGTGGTCGTAAACTATGGAATGACATTTGAAAATTAGGAATCGGGAAGCAAAAGACTACTTGTTCTACCGGAATCGATCCCAACGAACTTAATCGAACGTTTCTGTCAAACCCACTTTGTAATGACCCAGCAGCTAACTATATACTCGAGGATGTTTCTTTACCGATTGCTACTTCTTTTGTATTTAATAGGGTAAATGAATTGGATGTTGTAGAAAGTTTTCTGTCTGTCAAGTCCAAGGCTGCAGGTGTTGATGAAGTAAATCTGATTTTTGTTAAAGCGATCTTGCCGTTACTTACCGTTTGTAACTCATATCATTAATACTGTTTTTATGACCGGTATTTTTCCCAGCGAATGGAAATTAGCAAAAATAAGTCCAATACCTAAGAACTCTAAATGAAGAATTCAGACCAATCTCCATCCTACCTTATTCATCCAAAATTTGTAAAAGAATTATGCATAAGCAGCTTAATAATTACGTTACTCAAAATAACTTGTTGCTACAAGTACAGTCGGGTTTCCGAGCTAAGCATAGCTGCACAACTGCTTTGTTGAACGTCATTGAAGATATAAGAGATAAATTAGATAGGGATAATGTTACTTTTCTGGTACTCTTAGATTTTTCCAAAGCTTTTGATTTGGTTAATCACTCGATTCTTCTCAGCAAATTAAGGCGCTTTTTCTCAATTTCCCCCACTGCTGTTAAATTAATATCATCCTATCTAAGTGAACGAAAACAGGCCGTGTCACTAGATGGCAACCTTTCCGATTTTCTTCTCTCAAGGCATGGAGTTCCCCAAGGCTCTATCCTAGGGCCTCTATTGTTCTCCATATATATTAACGATATTGCTTCTGTCATATTAAGTTCATCTAAGCATATTTATGCCGATGATATACAAATTTATCAAAGCTGCTCCTTGGGCCTAATTGACAATTGCGTCAGCGTTTTAAATGAGGATCTAGAACGAATTTCTAATTGGTCATTAAAAAGCGGCCTAATACTTAATCCAGCGAAGTGTAAGTGTTTAGTTTTTTCTAAAAAGAAATTTGTCAGTAAGCCCTAGCAGCTAGTGCTACCCCATATTAATTTTGTAATTTATAAAATTATAATAATAATAATAATAAAAAGAAAGTAGATCTTTCTTATTTCCCTCATTTCATGTTAAACAACGCTGAAGTCGAATTTGTTGAGTCTTCAAAAAATCTAGGTCTTGTCTTAAATAGAACCTTAACATGGAATAATCAAATAAATACTATAGTAGGGGAAACGTACGGTATTCTACGCACCCTAAGGATTGCTCAAAATGTTACTCCTCTTGAAACGAGAGTGCTACTTGCTAAAACGTTAGTTATTCCCGTACTTATCTACGGATGCGAAATTTTCTATGGATGCGATGCCGAGAGTAGAAGGCGGCTTCAGGTGGCTTTCAACTCCGCTATTCGATATGCGTATTGTTTAAAAAGACATAATCACGTTTCACATCTTGCTAAACACCTAGTTAACATGCTAACTATATAAAATTTCGAAAAATCATATTTCTTTTCAACATACTCATAAGTAGATAGCCTTCATATCTTTATGAAAAAATCCAGTTTCCGGTATCTAATAGATCTTCTTGTCTGGTACTTGCGCGCTTTTCATGTCTAACATCAAAAAGACAGTTTTTTGTTGCTGCTATCCGCCTTTGGAATTCACTCCCGCGTAACTTGCGAGAGCTAACAGATGCACGACGATTTAAAACCGAAGTTCAAAATTTTCTCAGTAACTAAAGCAACTAACTTTTTCCCATCCCTATCCCTCTTCAAGCGATTTCAATTCCAATTAAAATTAATTTAAATCTAAATCTAACTTAACTTTCAAATCATTTATGAATATTAAATTAAAAATGTTTATCTTTCACAGACTTATAAGTGAATTCTTACTGTGTAAGCATGTATGATACAATAAAAATTATTATTAATTATTATTAAACAAATGGGCACGAAAAATCTGAAAGCTGATAGCAAAATCTAGATTTTGTTTGCTAATAAAGTCAACTTCAAATCTGAGGCCGACAGAGGATAATGGAATTGCAAGTAGCCTGGCGTATGGAGCGATTACTTCTACTTGAAAAACTACACTAATCAAGGAACTCTAAGTGGAAGTTTAAGTGTTCAGTCTCTCTTTAAAAATGGCGTGTTTCTCTTTAAAATGGCGAAAGTAAAAAAAAAAATAAATAGTTGGCGCTACAGGTCGTAGGGACCCTGGGCCTAGCTTCTCACAACCATTCGTTTTGTGTGAGTTTTCATTTTTGGAACGAATGGAAGGGATCTACAATTTTATGCCGATTCCAAACGGCTAATTGAGAAGCTTTTTCAAGACAGTTATACTCTCGGATGTTTGTCAGACGTTCGCGAGAGGTGGCGCAGCGGAAAAAAACCCTAAGTTGGAATTTGGGTTTTCGCGGGATTCGAACCTGAGCCCCTCGCTTAGTAGTCCAACACACTAACCACTAAGCCACTGCGCCGACAAAATGGCGAAAGAGAACAAACAAAAATGAAATGCAAGTGATCCAGAATACAAACTTAAGCTGACATGAAACGTCGGACGTGACAAATTTGACTCAATATCCATCACAATAATTCCGAAAACCTTATAACACGCATTGTGTACGCTCGGATAGATTTGTCTGGATTGATTATACGAACGCGTTGACTAGTAAACTTAAATTTTGACACTCGAAACGTCAAGTAAGTATGCGAGACAAGATTTTGTTAACTAGAATTGTCGGCTACCCCTCCATAAACGTCACACTGAAAAAACTGTTCACGTGACTAATCTAGGATAGTAAAACCTGAAATACCTAGATCGAGTCAGCCAGCTGTCAGACCTACTAAACTAGAAAGCCGAACGTCCCCATTCAAAAGCGAAAGAGAATTTGTTTTGATATATTTGGGAGATGAACTGCTTCCTAAAGTCTCAAAGAACAAAATCGTCAGGCTAAAATAGTTACTCAGTTTGACATAGTGCTCGCAGAAATTTTAGCCTTAACCGAGTGGAATTTTTGCTCGGTTAAAAAAAAATGGCTTAAAATTAACTAAGTCTTTGTAGAAAATAAAAGAGTATTTGTTGTTGAAAACCAGCGAGTTAAAAAGGTTAAATCATACTGTTAAAAATAACACACTTTATCAGTTCGTATCAACCATGTTACTCTGTTGTTATTTTGATATTAAATAAGTCATTTTTCTGCGTGTGGCAAATATGTATTTGACTAGACCGGGGACAAACCGAAAAATTTCTATAGTGCTCCATTTTGTCAAACTGCGCTATAAAGAACTAACTTCTCAAAGAAGACGTTTGGAAAACACGTTGGTCTGAGCTAAAAATAAATCAAACAACAATGACAAATGAATGGTCGCCATTATGTAACATACAGTCCTATATTGACCCTTTTGTTTCCGTTTTACACTTCCAAACCATCAATTTCTACAAAAATGAACAATTCAATTCTCTAACCTTACTGATATTGTAAAATAGACCGGTAACAAGGCTGACCAACTTTTTGATTGCCACAAGTGTAACGAGGAGCTCAATCACCCAAACACCCTTTCTATTACAACACACGAGTAAATTGCATTTGCTTTTGCCATCTTTGCACCTTTTCACTTGGCTTAGGGCTGTGCTGCATGCTTGAAAAAACACACCATGCATCAAGAAAAATGAAAACGAAGCGTTTTTGAGTAGTATCCCCATTCCATTGTTACATCATTCAGATTCTAGCTGTTCGCATGCTTTACCAGTATTTTTGTGCATCGTCGTCTTTCCACTTAACCCGAGAAGGCAGTTCAATTTATTTATATCTTATACCATAAAGGAAATCAAGTGTACTCCGGCCTAATTTGAGAGAAGTAGGAAGTAGTAATTACTGCATTCCTTTGTCTTGTAAGTTGGTTCATATGTAGGTACATATACGCTTGGATTTCTTATTATTTATCACAAATTTCTTAAATAACTCCATGTGTATAATAATGACGTCAGTGACGCATTGTCTATTCACATACAATATTCCCTTCCCTTGTGGTTTATGTCATAACGGGTTTCGCACCTACCTACTCCAGATTGGGAGCCAAAATAAAAGCGTATACGGTCTATTTGCTGTCTAGCAAGACGATACGTTCAACCATTTGTTGTTGTGTAGTCTAGCTTCTCCATCGGCATTGAATGGAATTTCTGGAGTTTTGCAACTACCTACAAACAAGTCTTGTCATTTGATATGCATAAGTGCGGCACAATGACTACTGCGCGGACAACCTATGCGTTGCATATTTATTGCTGCTAAATGCACACGGAGTCCGCAACATAGGATTGTCGGAATTGAGGTCAAAAGGCGAGCAGCGCACACAGTTGCAGGGTACTAAAAAATTATTCCCCGTCAAACCAATTACACTACTCTCAAGGATTAAACGCAAATTTTGTTTTCAGCTGCTAAGTGCATATTAATTTGTATTTCAAAGCATCTAAATAATTAGACTCACGTAAAATTGCAGCAAGCAAAGATATATACTCGTAACGTACGTATATTGGCAATGAAAAATAAAAACAAAAGCAAATCGCAAATGATGATCGTTCTTCAACCTATTGACTTGAATTTCAAATGAGAAGCAGTTACCTACCTGTCGTTTACGATGCCTAACTAAATGTAGGTACAGGTTTTATAATTTTAAATATATGCGCTATCTGTACCTCGGTAATTGCAAATTCACAAATAACGATCTGGTCGATAAATTTACGTATACTAAACTGGCTGTTTTATAAAGTTTTATACAAATGGGGGTTAATTTAGAAGCTACAATGCGCGTCACCGGATCTGCCCTACGGAATTTCGGAAAATTTCATAAAATGGTTCTGTGCTGTTTCCAGACTACTATAAAGTTCATCCTCCAATTTTATGCTCTCTGATGGAAGTTCAAGCGTCGCTTTGTGGAAAGGCTTGCCCACTCATGTTGTGTGGTGTCTAACACAGCAAGACAGCAGAAGTAGGGCCCAAACTATGCATGAGCTCTGGTACAGATTCATCATTACTAAAGGCGAACCAGCACATGTTATAATTATTTGTGAACGATACAAAGGATACAATATTTGGCTATGTAACACAACAAAGCATGCCACTACATGGATATGTGCAGGCGAACAGCTATGAGCAGGCATAGACGGCTTTAACTTTTACTGCCACTGTGGAACACCCAGCTTGACAAGAAGTTATCATCAGACAGTACTCACAATACTTTACAACATCCAAGCCGATGCCAGATGGAGACAACATAGCTAGTCCAAGACAAGGTAAAAACCAAAAACATTAATATTTACACAAAGGATATTCCGCAGACATTTATCCTCAAGCATGAGCCACCTTCCAACTTCCATTTACAACCATCGATATTCAAAATAAACCAAAATGGAAAGCCTAATTCTTCGACCGAAATATTTCATAAGACTTTACGTATTATACTAACAGAACAGCCGAAACCATGTCGCATCAGCTGACATGAACTATCTCAGCTGTCATCCATTCCAGCAACAGAGAATCACCATGCGTCATGAGCCGCAAAAACAACAAATCATAAGAGAAGACTTTAAAACAAGAATTCGATGGCATCCCAAATTGTGCATTAAAAGCAGCTGTCAAACACAAATAAAAGAAAGTAAAAACAAAGCAGTACCTTCCTATTCTCTATCAGCAGCTAACAGGTACATACCTAAGAGCTAATCTTAAAGTTGCATGTCCGTAAAACGCCTGAATTATATTTGGAACCAGTGCAATAGAGAGTTCAAGCAGTAGTCTTCTGAAATCTCCCAAATGCGTATTTGTAAACTGGGCTACACTCAGTGAAGTCTCGGTAATTGCACATAGGTTAAACAGTCTGATACAATATTACCACCTTGGTGATAGTCAGCTTAGTAGTCCGTTAGGCGTTAGTAAAACCCCATGGATTTGGTAATTATTTTTGATATATATGTTATGAGTTGGAGTGACTCATGACATAATTCACTTCCACCCTCCACTAATATCAGGTACCTACCTATACCTATAATAAGTGAACAGCCCCAGCTGGAGCTGTCTGCATCCAGTTCAAACCGAGCTGACTAGTTTACTGCGGAGTTGGAATGACACATTTGCCGAAGTTAACTCAGAAGTGAATTTTCCAAAACGCGATAACACAGCCGAGTTTCACACTGTTTTTTTTAGATGTCAAACCTCTTTCCTACCTACCTACTACTTTCAACAAAAATTGTTATGTCAATTGTTAGGGAAAAAAAATTTGAAAGTGCATACCAATGCTCTCACTAATTAGGTAGCATCAACATGCACAGCAAGCCGCAAATAAAAACAGAAAAATTTCCGATAAAAGGTTTTCTTATCTTCAGGAAACAGTTTTGCAAAAAATACCCAACCAACAAATAAATTAAACATTTGAAATAATAAATACACCAAATTATAACCGATAAAATGAAAATACTTGTGCAAATGCTAGGTAAACGTAATCTTGATTTTGCAGTTTTAGTCCCCTGCCGCACCATGATAGGTATGTGGCAAGAAAGTCTGTTACAAGTTTGTTCATAACTACAATTCAATTATGTTCTTCAAAAACAGAGAACGCTTAAAATGTTAAATAACTCACAAATCACGTAATCGGTTCTAATAGCACAATAGATATTCTTATTACTTCTTCCAATTAATACGTCGGAAAACCTTTTACCACTTCAACCACTGGGGAGCCACGACAAATGAAGAAACAGAAAATGGCGGTTAGTCAACAAGGAGCGACTGAGACAGTGCATTGTCAACTTAACCCCTTGCCAAGTGCGACATAGATGGCGATATAAACACACCAATTCCTTTTTTTCTTCTTACATTCAAAAGAAGAGAAAAAAAAACTCCCCATCTTAGAGCAAGAATTGGCTTTTAATTAATCCGATTTAAAGGAATTTACTTTTTTTACCCAGTTAAAGAAAAAGAAAACCTTTACTCACCCACACACCAAAATTTGTCGTTTGCGTTGCACAATCGAACCGTTTTCTACCAACGTCATATGTAATTTTCACTGCGTGTGAAAAATTTTCACTTTTGACACATGGAATGCACTTATTTTTTTTTTTTTATAATTCAAAAACGACAATCAAAACTCAATAAGCGAGAACGAACGAGATAGAAAACTTAACTGCGCGACGTCACTTCAAAAGAAACGATCTTGTGAGTAAAATGTACGGCGATTTACCCTAATTAATGTCACTATCTCGCTTCGACCGGTATAGCCAGGCTATTCTATCCAATTAGCAAATGGCACACGAAGTTTTGTAGTTTCTTTGCACCAATTTTCACTTTTTCCCTTCAATTTGGAATATTATTTTGTTTTCAATTCAATTCAATGGATTGTTAATTTGGCGATAAACGTTCACTGTGGGCTGTTGTTTTTAAACAAAAACAATTACGAAATAATATTGAAATTAAAAAAATTAAAACAATCGAATACCACGCCTGCGAAGAACTGCGACGGCACGGAGAACCACCATCAGTAAAAATCGAAAATGACTGAAGAGTTTCGGTTTTCGGAAATTTCGTTCGCAAGAAACGACAAGTAACGAGTACCAAAAAGTGACGAATGACTGTAGTATTTCGAGCAGTGTTCGTAACACAAGGGAAATTTACCTGTTTGACACAATATAGACTGTAAAAAGATCACTCTCTCACAACGTTTCTTTTATAAATAAAGCTCAAACAACCAAATAACATTAGAATTACATGTCTTTAAGGTTGTTCTGCGGGTAAGCTAGACAGTACTTTAGATTCAATTCGTTTTCAAATGACAGATTTTAAAATGAAAACCTTTTAGCTTTGATTCTTATTTATAAATAAATAAAAGATTAATTGAATTTTGTTTATAAATTATATCAACTGATTTTTATATCTACTTCTAAGACCTCTTTCACTTTAGTTTTAAAAAGTCCATAAAAAAAAGAAGAAAAGTGTGCCCTTTTCTGACGCTGTTACATAAATTTAGTATTTTCTACCAATATTTAACAAGTATTAGCCGGCTTTACGTTTACACCTGTGCCTTGATTTTGTGCGGTTTTTGAGGCGATGTCGCTAGGGAACGGCCCGAATCGGATTTGAATGTGTGAGTGAGCCGCGCGCTGTGACCAACGTGACCGTTGTGCAATAATTTGGCACTTTTTTCGAGGATCCTGATACAATTTGTTGCTACTGTATCCCTTTTTTTTAGTTTGAAAAGGAACTTTGCAATTTTTAGAAACACTGTGATTTTCAAATGAATTGTAGTAAAATATAACGCTGCTTTTTATCAGAACACGATTATAGTGTTACAATTGTTAAATATTGTGCGAAAATTCTTAAATTTCAGAGAATCTTTACAAATGAAACTTTTTTCTTACACCGCTCTTATTTTTTTTTTTTTTGCTACTTTTCAGAATTTTGCAACAATCTCCCGGATTGTTAGAGAAAGGTTATAAATTTTAGTTTTAGTTTTACAATACTATATAGACTGTAAATACTCGTAGATCATTCCCACACAACTCTTCTTTTATAAATTGAACCAAATCACTTTACAATTAGATGTCGTTTAGATTGTTTCGTTTGTGAGCTAGACACTAGACACTACTTCTATGAAACAGTAGATGCACGTTTTCAAATAATTTTTGAAATGAAAACCTTTTAGCTTTGATTTTTATTTATAAATATATAAAAATTAATTGAATATTAGGGGTATTCACGATTCGATACAACTGGTCTTGTATCATTGCGAAAATGCGAATGTGCAACTTTTTTTCGCACTACAATAACAAAATATACAGAATAAAATTTCGCAACACTTTTGCACTTTATCTATACCCTGACCCTATTGCAACCGAAAAATACAACAGAGTAGCCTTATGAAGTTGACAGTTCATTTAAATTCTTGATTCCTGTGTGTAGCTATCAGAAAAAAATAAAGATGATGGAAAACATAGTAAATAATTAAAAGCAATTTTCCCCTTTCAAACATTTTTAAAAGTTTTATTTCAAAACACATGTCAATTGTCCAACTGGAACTGTCATTTGTTTCAGTTTTGCTAGACATGAGAAAAAGTGTGTTCACGATCTGATAAAAAAAAATAAAATTTCGAAATTTTACTAGGCCTGTTACATCGAATCGTGAATACCCCTATTGTTCATAAATTATACCTATCAACTCATTTTTATATCTACTTTTAACATCGCGTTCAATTTAGTTTTAAAAAGCCCCTAAAAAAGGGGCGATGAAAGAAAAACGTGCCTTTTTCTGATGCCACTACGTAAATTTAGTATTTTCTCCCAATATTTAACAAGTATTAGCCGGCTTTACACTATGATGGGGAACCGCGTTATATTTTAAACATATTCATTTGAAATCACAGTTTTTGAAAAAAAATTTAAGTATTATTCACAAGAGCGCTAGTTGCGAACAAATGAATTTAATTGTATTTATGAATTGAAAATTCTTGCAGCGAGTTGTCACATTTTATTCACAATCCACATAAAACATTCGCGGATCCACAAACCCACGAATGAAAAAATTCTATCGAATTTAACATTAAACAATGATTGAAGTAATTGAAGTTTAAAAAAATTCGCTTGTTCGTAGTTCGTTCGCCATTGGCTCTCATGCGAATAGTCCTAAAATGTGAATTTTCCAAATAATAAAAAGGAACAAAGGAACAACAAATTGTATTAGTGTCCTCGAAAAAGGTACCAAATTGTCGCACTACGGTCACGCTGTTGTCATTTCTTCTCATCCGACATCCTTCTCGCTACCTAAAAAGGTCGCGTGTGGGAAAGCTCGCCTGGAATTTGCAGGAACAAAGCGATACAAGAACAAGAAAAATTGGAAGTTGTCAGTTCGCGAAATCACTCACACATTTATAGAATCCGCCTATACGTGAACCCTTTCCGACACCGCCATTGCGGAAAAAACCGCACAAAATCAAGGCACTGGTTTACACTATTTACGCGTTATTTTTTAAACATATTCATTTTGAAATCACAGTTTTTGAAAACTTTTTTTAGTACTATTCACATGAGCGCGATTTGCAAACAAATGAATTTAATTGTATTTATGAATTGAAACAATGATTGAAGTGATTGAAGTGTAAAAAAAATTCGCTAGTTCGCAGTTCGTTCGCCATTGGCTCTCATGCCAATAGTCTTAAATGTGAATTTTCCAAATAATAAAAAGGAACAAAGGAACAACAAATTGTATTATTGTCCTCGAAAAAGGTACCAAATTGTCGCACAACGGTCACGCTGTTGTCATTTCTTCTCCTCCGACATCCTTCTCGCTATAGCTAAGTATCCTGCTCGCGCTAAATTTTAGCGTCCCTAGTCTCCACTTGGTTTCTCCACAGCAAAGATAAATGGTAGCTAAATTTTTAAATATGATATAGATGGGACAAAAGCCATAAGTTCATGACAGAATGTCGGTAAATGTGATTCAAATAATACACGTTATTTTAAATTCAAACTTCAAAAGCATCGCAATATTTAGAACAATGCATAAAACAAAAATAAAAGAAGATGTTATCATTTCTTCGTGTCGCGTAAATTCATATTTGCAAAAAAGAAATTCCATATATGTGTCCTGAAACTTTCCAAAATCACTTTACCGACGTGGAACAATTATTATTACCTACCGAAAAACATTCGAGGCCAAATGAAAGCAGAAGTCCTCCTAAAAAATTCTCTATTCCGATATAAATAAATATCTCGATATCTCGCAAAACAATATCTCTGCTTTGGACTTGCGTTTCCTTTTATTTCTCACGCAAACGCGCAAAAAACTTTTTATTCCGTTTCTCCTGTCAAAATTTATCTTCGATTTAATGTACCGAACATTTATTTCGCGAGCTAAATGAGTGGAGACTTTTCATCGGCCCATCTACATGAAGTTAAGAATTTAGCGTGCGAACAGGATACTGCTTTGCTAAACTGCTTCGCTAAATTTTATCTTTGTAGACATTTTTGTATGGGAGATAAAATTTAGCGCGAGCAGGATACTTAGCTTATACCTAAAAAGGTCGCGTGTGGGAAAGCTCGCCTGGAATTTGCAGGAACAAAGCGATATAAGAACAGGAAAAATTGGAAGTTGTCAGTTCGCGACATCACTCACACATTTATAGAATCCGCCTATACGTGAACCCTTTCCGACACCGCCATTGCGGAAAAAACCACACAAAATCAAGGCACTGGATTCGATGGTAAGAAACCGTCTCGTGGGAAAATGGGAGAAAACGGATTTCAAGGTCGTCGTGTTTTTGATTAGACACAGGATTTTTTTTTCAAATCTAGTTGAGAAAGGGAATTTTAATAATTTAAATATATATAAAATGATTTTATTAAAATGTTTTGTTCACTATAGAGTGGGTTTCTTTTCAGTTCTGTTTATATTTATTTAATAAGAGTGGTCTGTTCTCATTGATGTAGGTAATCTAAAATAATAAATATGTTCAAAAAAAAATGTAGTTCAATGCTGTGACCATTATTTACATAAAAACATAACAACTTGGGAATACGAACGCACAGAGCAAAAAATGAAACGAATTTAATAACATTTAAAAGATATGCAAATGAATTCATAAAATAATGTAATTATCCTCCATAAACTAATAGAAATAGATGAATGTATATGCTTCTAAGTTGAATTGTTAAAACTGAATTTAAATAGCAGAGTTCTACTAAATAAATAAATTAAATTACAAATTGACTAGTTCCTAATTTTGGATGCCGATTCTCTGCATAAAAATATGCATAAATCATGACTCAATGTGTTCGAAGAGGCCTTCCCTGACATGTCTAATCTAATGTGGCTTTCGATTGAGAGCTGTCCGGTGAGTACTTTTTATCTTTTAATGTTTGTTTGGTACTTTTGTGGATCTGGATTTTTTCTCAGATTTGGCGATACAAGTGCATTTGAGTTTGGCAACTGTGGAGTTTGCTTAGCTTTTCGTGAATTTTTTCTACAGCAAAGAAATCAATTTCATCGGGTGAATCTATTTTTCTAAATTACTTATTTATAAATATTTAGAAATCAAATTTAGAAAGACTAAATATAAAATTTAGCCAGTGAAAGTCCAGTCGAATGCCAAATTATTATGAATCTTAAATTGGTAGTTTTCCTAACCGCGGGCGAAGATAGTCGCTCTTAATTTCTGCTCTGACTTCTCATTAAAGCTGAGTTTTAATTTTCATTAGGTTTCACACCTGATTGACGAGTATTTTTTTACTGTTTCTATCAAGAATGATATAATTCATAGGTAGGTACCTAGGTAAATCATAATCTGATCATAATAAGACAAGGCAAATCGAGTTTCGCACTTGTTCAAACCTAGTGATTTGGGTTCCCACCATCTTTATCAAACAGATCAAATGTGTTGATTTTATGTGGTATTCGTTTGGGCTTCTTCAGATTTGCCCCCAGATTTCAGATTTTGTGTGCCTAATCGAACATAAAAACGTCACTTGCTCTTTTTTGTGTTGATATTTGTGCGATTTGAATATGTGTAGTCTTGGACACTTTTCTAAGCGATTTCCATTCACTAGTTAAATTTTGTATTAAAACATTAGAAATATCTTCCCCGAATGATTTATAAATGTTTATACACAAATAATTTGCAAAAATAGATTCACCCGATGCAATGCCTTTCTTTGCTGTAGAAAAAATTCACTAAAAATGTAAACAAACTCCATCAGTTGTCAAACTCAAACGCACTTTTTTGGTAAATCTGAGAAAATATCTAGATTCGCAAAAGTGCTCTGAAATCTGAAAAAGATTGCTTTTTCTTGTACCAAACGAACATAAAAATTGCTCTGCGAGCAAAAAAAGTGCTCTGAGAGCGCCCAATCGAATACCACATTACTGTGGTAAGATAAATGACAGCCAACAGCTGATTTGCCCTACTATAACCTCAACAAAAAGTTTGTGTAATATCTTACACCCATATTCTACACAAAGTGAATAAAGTAACTACTTTAAAAATAATTCATAATGTCCAAACCAACTCGCGATATATTTAAAATAATTATTCAAAACTTTATGAATTCGCTGAAGCCACGGCAGATACGTGGCAATTACATGGGAGAGGACTATTTTGGGAATAAATACTTCGAAATCCCAGCGAATCCATCTATTGGAAAGAGAAAGCCGTCCCGGTGGTTCGAACCAGTGGACAAGGAAGCTTTCGACCAGGAAATGACGGCTGAATGGGAAGCCTGGCTCAGATTTAGACGGTTCGTTTCGTCATCACAGTCAATTTAACCTAATACCCGTTTTCATTGCAGAGATGATCCACCGTCTAAAGAAGAACTAGTGCGAAACCTTCAAATTATGGAAATGAAGAAACACAATGCAGCCGAACTTGATAAGGTGCATGGCAAATCAGACCCTTCCATCAAAAGCGAGGTCGGTTACGACTCGTTCCCCAAATATAAGGAGTACGAGTTAATCCCAGGAAAGGATCCATCGAAGAAAAATTAACTTTTAGCAGAAATGTGATAACTGATAATTTGCAGTAAAGGTTTATTATAGAAAGCTAAATATTCTACCAATCGTCTAAATCTAAATCTTTAACAATATCCATTGCCGCTGTTCCGTCGTCTTCCTCTTCGACAAGCACAGATTCTTTTGTTTTTGGATCGGGTTTCTTCTCTTTCTTCTTCTTCAGTTTTTTCACCGTGGGCTCTGGTTCTGCGTCTTCGGAATTCAGTTTGGCATTGATTGCATCATCTTCCGAATCAGATGGGAATAGTTCCACGTCTCCGTCCTCGTCGTTACGATGAGCTTTGCCCCCCTTCTGCCGTTTGATTATGGGTATGTCGTAGTCGTTGATGTCGTCAGTGTCGGCTGCCTGTCGGCGTTTCTTAGTTTCATTTGTCTTTAACCAGTTGGTGTAGTAAATTGTCAGCGGAGTGCCGTTGTTGCGTATCTGGGTCTCCCACGACTGCACAAGACTCGTGTCCTTGAGGCCAAAGTTTATCTTCCTTCGTTCGTTCTCAATGAACTTTGCGTTGTCTGTGATTTTGTCGAGCAGTTGCTTGAGCTTTCGAGAGTGGTTGGAGTTCTTGCACACCTGAAAGAGAAAGGCTTTTGAAAAATGCACCATCCGTGGGATGGCTTCGACTTACTTTTAGGTACTGTTTCAATCCAACAACAGACGGGACGACCAGATCGGGGAATGCCAGAGACGATGATTCATGCGCTAAGTACTCCATCAGCAAACCGATCACGTTTTCCACAACCTCATCTCGAAATCCGTTCTCGGCCATTTGGGATTTATTCAACCGAAGGATGCATGTAAACTGCATGGGCTTCATGGACACAACAGAGTGCTTTTTGTTGAATGTGTTGCTGTTAAGTACTTCGAGGATAAACGGCAGCACAGGTATGAATGTCTCGGTCTGCTTTGCAAGCGTTATCAGGGCACTGATGCAGTGGAAACGCAGTGGGAAGTACTGCGCAGTGGGAACTAGTTTTATAGCCCCAGTCGTGATGGCGACCAGAGGATAAATCAACGGTTGCAGTTGCGGTTTGTTGTGGCTGGTTGCCAGCAAGTCGACCCACAATCGGATGGAGTTAACATATTGCCAGTTGTACACCGACTGGAAGCTATCTTTTTTCTTGAGGATAACAGCATTGCGCAAGTGGATAGCCAGCTGCCTAATGTACAGAAAGACATGCTGGTAGGCAGTGTTCAAATCAAGAGCAAACATCTCAACTAGTGACCGTCGCATGAAGTTGATTGATGGAAGGGTGTTCGGGGAGACAAACTTCGAATTTCTCACATACGAAAGGTACATTGCCTTCAAGACATGATTCAGCATGGACTGCTGCTGGTTCCGTGTGATCTTGAGGATGCAAAGGAAAGCGAGAACACGTACTGTCTCATCGGCCGTACTCCAGAGAACAATAAGCCGCTTGAGAACTGTCTTTCCAATGGTTGAAAACGATCCAATCATGTTGGACATCTGATGAAGATGCTTCAGCAGAACTGTGAGAATATTAGTACTCGACACATTCTCAATAAGGCGAATTAGATCCATCAAGTAGTAGCGCAAGCAGCTACGGATCTTGGCCCATTTCTTTGTCTTATGGACGGGAATCCTGGTTTTCTCTGTGATTCCTAGTATCTTCAACAATGCCGGGTGCATATGCAGAACGCATAGTTGCACAACCCCGTTAAATGCTGCGGCACCTTCCACCTTGTAAACTGCACTCTTTGAATCATCTCCCGATATACTTGCAAGTGCAGAGCTAAAGGCCTGTATGGTCTTGCGAACAACATCAATAGGCACATTCGGTTGTTGTAATTGCAGTTGCCACTGCCGCAATAGATTCAGAGTTATCTTCTGAGTGCCATCGGCTGCATCTTCTTCATCGTCCATGTCACTTTCGTCACTGGCCACTTCGAGGTCGCCGCTAGGCTTGTGAAATTTCTCGTCGCCATCTGATTCCTCACCAGATTCGTCAGCTTTTTGCTTCTCGGACGCCTCTTCGTCATCGTCATCGTCGCTGTCTAACAAATTGAACTCTAACAGTTCTTTATCGTTTTGTTTGAGGAACTTATAAAACTCTGGATCGATGTCCTTCAAGCCTTCTAGATCCTGCTTGTGTGACTTCTTCGACTTGGATTTCTTCGGTTTTTCTTTGATTGCCTTTTTTGCGCCTTCATCGTTGACTTTACTTGTTTTGGCGATTTTTGTCACTTGTTTCTTTTTGTTTTCCACTTTGTCTATACTTTCCTTTAGTTTAGGTTTCTTTATTTTATTTTCTTTAAGAATTTTAACTTTGCTAGATGTTTTCACCTTCATTTTGTACTAAATACTCCTTTAAATTAAACACAAATGAAAATGATTATTAAACTTTTGTTCCACACCGCAAATTGAAGTCTCTTTTGCCATGTGCGCTACTGTGGTGAATATTTTTTTGTCAATTTTGAACGAAGTGGTAAGCCTTAGGCCTGTTCGAAACTGGGACAGAAAATGCAGTTTCAGAGTAGATTTTCTGCTCTCGAAATCAGTTGGCAGATTTCATGTTCCATTGGCCGCAAAAAAAGAGATTCAAAGCAATTTTGTGAATCTCGATATCTGAGCAAGATTCACACCTACTTGCACTAACCCCAAAACATTTGTAATTTGTGAAACTTTAAAGTGTGTTATTATTTACGTATTTAGAAGACAAGTTGTGAAAAAATGGATATCGAAATAAATTGAGTGAATAAGCATAAATTACAATCTAAGAACAGCAGACTTTTAAAACACGCACTACCACAAATTTCGTTTTATGTTCCATTGGGCACAAAAAATCTAAAATCTTAGAGCAAAATCAGAAAAACTCAATGGAAAAAGACATCAGTGCAGACTGCATCTCGGAATTCACCTATCTCAACCAAGCAAACAGAACTAAATGTGACAGCGTGAGCGTCTTGTTTATTTCTTTCATTTCGGGCACGTTTTGTTTGATTTCGGTCTTGAAGAAAATTAATTTTTATAAAAATAACGAAAACCATTAAATTACATAAACAATGTCATCCAAACAAGCAAAGCCCAGACTCTCCAAGGGAATCCTCGAGATGAAATTCATGCAACGCACCAAAGCCAAAGTTGACAAAGAAATCGAAGACGCGGAGGGTCGTGCCATGTATTCCAGTGAGATTACCGACAAAATGATAAATCAAAACTCGAATTTTATCATTGAGCCTAGTTTTATGTACTGCGAGGGCCTTATTGAAGGTAGGTTGAGTTATCGGGGAATGAATCCAGAAATCGAGCGCCTGCTAGAGTTGGAGCAAGCCGAGAAGGAAGAAAAAAATCGTCCTCAGCAAGCAAAAGATGTATCTGACGCCGACATGAAAGCTTTCTACGACAACAACTTGGCTGAGACGATGCAACGGAAATTTGATAAGAAGCGAAAGAATTCAAACCAACGCGGTGGCTATAAGAAGGCTAAGTTTCGCAAACCGAACGACGATGTTTGAGAAGTGTATTATTGTACATAATTTTAGTTTACTGCACATTTAATATATATGAACAACAAAAAATGGGTGTTTTATTTATTGCTGTCTTTTCTATCATAAAAGCATCAGTAATCTATTAAAGAAGGGAACACAACAAAAATAGTGGCAATCGTGTTTGCTTTTATTATTTATTACCAGTCCCAATTCCACTCTCAATACAGAATTTCCAATCTATAGACTAACCTCGCTTGCTCATAAAAAAACTAAGACAACTCGGACTTCTCCGACTTAATCGCGTGCATAGCATATGAGAAATCATCGAATGGTATCCATTGCCACTTGTTCGACCAGAACTCATAAATACATCCCTTTAGCAGAACAGTATCGCAATTCACTATAAACAAAAAAGCTATAGCACAAACAGGCCGTGCATCATCACGATATACATACAAGCATTAAGGATTCTTATCATTTCCTGTGGACTGATGAGTTTGTCCCAATGATGAGTTCCTTTTGGCACCATGTTGAAGACGTACTCGGCAAGTATGATCCCACCTAACCACATTACTGGCGTCTTATTCAATGTCGTTATGAAAATAGATCCACCCGGCTAAAATCAATCAACATAATCTAACCGACAACACAACATACTCGTAATAAACTCACTCTAAGTGTGTCCACACAGGATGTAAGAAAAGCTGCTTTGTTATCGATGTGCTCTATGACTTCAGATACAACCACAGCGTCATACTTTTCCAAATTGTCAATTGCGTGTACTTCTAGCGGTTCCATTTTGTAAGTTATTCGAGAGCTTAATTCTGGACTTGAGTCCATCAAGTGCTGTTTTGCTACTCTTATTAGTTCGTCGCTCAAGTCGATTCCAGTAACATTAGCGTGGATTCGTGCCAAGCTCTCTGTTAGAATACCTCCACCACAGCCAACTTCTAAAATTTTCTGACCCTGCAAGACTTTAGCTGAATGATGGAGCGAGGGGTCGACACTTCCAGCAGAAATAAGTCCATCACGCACCAAGGGAACTCTGTACATAATCTAAAACTGACCTTCGATACATTGGAACATCTACCAATAGTGCATACCTTATTGTATTCATGGAATGAAGACCTTTGAGTCCGGCAAGCGGATTCCACCATTCAGCGGCCAGTCTTGAATGATGTTCTACCTCGGAGTCAACAGTTGTTCTGTCACTTGAATGATCTACTTTTGCGGCCGCTTCTTGAAAAAGGTTTCGTGTTTGAAACTGAATAATTCTAGTGACGGTACGGAGGCATTAACATGAAAAAATAATTAAAAAAAAGTTTTCCAACCTTTTTGCAGTGATGCTGCTCCTAATTTTTGATAAAGCAATAACTGACATCGTGTTTGGTCACTTTTTATTATTTACAAATAAGTTTAGAAGGGGCTTTCAGTCCTTTATTTACAGTAAATTAATTGAGTAACAGCCGGCAGATGAAATACCTCCTTTTGCCTTGACTTTTGAAGATATGTACATGCGTTTGAAATTGTATCACATGTTGCATTCAGCTAGGTAACTTTAAAAAATATATATAAGAGGAAGAGTGGGATGCTGAAATCGGGTTTTCTTAAGTACCTAGTACCTACCTATAAGGTACCTACAAGGTATCATACTATTTTCAAGAAAAACTCCTTTTTATTACATTTCAAAATGACTGAAACAGTTGTAGACATTTTCGTTTTCAATACAAAATGAATTACAAAAATTTAACAATCCTTAATCCTGCTATGTGTTAGTCGTATACTAGAAAATTTAACCTGCCGTAAAGAGGCCAAAATCTGTGATACACAAATTTTGCTAATGAAAAACAAAAAAAATTGTATCGAATTGAATATTTTCGGTTTTTGTGGAGGTTTTGATTAAATGGAAAAAAATTTGACAAATACATATTAGAGAACACCGAAACCGAATTCATTCATTAAAGTCCAATTCATTAACTCCTATTTATACTTACTAGGCAGCTAGCAGAGATGAATGAATAAAAGAGATGGTTATCTTTCGTACGTCTATCCCCCCAAAACCCATTTGTTTACATTGTTGTTTTTGTAATTTCAACCCCCGTCTGTGAATACGTGTGACCAACAAAAAAGCATGTTGCTAATGGACGACCGCGGATCATCTTGCTTTTATGAGTATCGCGGTGTTTAATTATTTTGTGTTTTGTTTTGAATTTGTTAGGTTTTTGTGGAGGTGTGGATTAAAATGAAAAAAATAGTGAAATACACAATAGAGAATACCTAATTCTTGCATCAAAGTCCAATTCATGAACTCACATATACTATAATAGAAATGAGCAGGTGTGTGTGACTTCATGAATTTTTCTGGAAAACAGCTTGTAGGCAGCCGCCCTTCCACTGGAAAGATATATATCTCTGTATTCCATTATCTTTGGCAGCTAGTAGGTAGCCGCCTTTCCACTGGAACACTGTAGCTCCATTTTTTGGTGTCGCGCATCTACGCAGCAGCTAACATTCCTATAGAGATAGGCATCACTTGCAAAACAAATGTCAAGTGAAATCAGCTGTCACCCAGCGATTTTGTCATCGAAAACAAAAGTGAAAATAGAGTCACCGTTTATTTTATTCAATTATAAGAACATTTTACAAATTAACTACTCAACTTTGCAATGTTTAGCAGAAAAAAACCAGAACCACCCAAGAGGCGGAACCACGATCTATCCCAGGTAAGCTCAAAATATATCCGGGTGCAGGGGCAACTTGTCTGAATTTTTTCGTTCAACAATGAGTCATTTTGACTTTTTGTTCATGGCCTATCCAATAATAAGCGAACCCATACTCTTACCTTTGTTGGCTAGTTTGGTTTAACGGAAATTCCTGATGATTTCGATCCATCTGGAGGTATGTCCAATGATGGTGATGACAGCGATTTGGAAGCAGAGTTATCCGCCATTGTGGGTGGCGGCGGTAAGAAGAAGCCCAAAGAAAAACCAAAACATACTCTAATTCCTGCTTCGGATTTGGACAAAATGATTGCTGATAGCATGCGAGACATTGGTAGCGACGAAGAATTGTCTGATGATGATGATGATCCGGAATTGTTAGGGGAACTGAGTGGCATCGCGGGAGATGGTGCGGACCCGGAACAGGCGGAGCCCACAGAGGAAGGAGTGACACCAGAACAGCAAATGTTTCTTCCAACCACTACAACTGATACGATTTCAATTATAAAAAGCAGGATTGAAATGTACCAGCAAGCCGAAAGTGCTGCTAAGACGTCTGGTGAATCAGCCAAAGCACGTCGCTTTAACCGTGGCTTAAAGACTCTGAATGATCTTCTTAAGCAATCTGTTGCCGGAAAGACTATAAATGTGGACGATATCCCTCCCGAGGTGAGTGTCAAAAATCCAAAAAACGTCGCAGAGCCCATACCTGATGCAGCAGCAAATCCACAATCTCCTCTGCGACCAGCGCCAGCACTTCCATCCAGACCGGCTCCGATACCACCACAAAAAGCTCCCTCAGTTGAAGAAAAAACAGAAACACCCAAAGAAGTTAATCCTGTCCTGGCGAAGTTAAATGCGCGCAAACATGAATACAAGGTTGCTGCACTTACTGCCAAACGTTCCGGAGACACTGCCATGGCCTTGCAGTTCGTTAAAGTCCTTAAACAGTTCGACATGGTCATCAAGTTGTGCGAAGAAGGAAAGGAGGTTGATCTAAGCGATATGCCTCCACCGCCTAATGAGTTTGTGGAGTTCCTTCAAAAAATGCAAGCCGCAGCCAGTGAGCCGGCGAAAGTTGAAGAACCACCGGAGCCGGTGGCTCCAGTCGCTGAAGAGCCACTACAAACAGCCACTTCAATACTAGAAGCGCTAGAGCAACGACTCGATAAATACAAGGCGGTCGAAGCCGCGGCCAAGGCGGAGAACAATTCAAGCAAGGCCCGGCGGTTCGGACGGATAGTGAAACAGTACGAGGATGCGATTAAGAGCCACAAGGCGGGTAGAAGCGTTGCATACGATGAGTTGCCTTGTCCACCCGGATTCGGTCCCCTTCCTACGGGTGTTGGGGGTGTGGTTGGTACTGCAACACCTTCTGCGCCATCAACACCTGCTGTTGCGTCTCCCATTCTACCGTCTAAACCCGCTCCGGTAGCCACCCCAGAAGAAGAAGAGGTCAGTGAGGGCACCCCGAAACCCACTCCACGCTCGCCCAAAAAGGAATTGACCACCCGCCTGTCGGGAAATCAACACAGCACGAACCTGGCCGAACAGCAAATGAAAATCCTCTTAGAACGACAAAAAGAATTCAAAATTGCCGCTATCGAGGCAAAGAAGGCTGGCGAAATTGAACAGGCAAAGGAGTATTTGAAAATCTACAAGGGATTCGAAGGCCTATTGAATGCGGCTAGTAGCGGCCTGCCAGTTGATTTGAATACGGTAAGTTTACCTCCAACCACAACTTGTTCACTGAGATACAGAAAATACTAATTCCAGCTGCCAGTGCCGCCATCACAACGAGAAAACCTTGAAGCCTCCTTTGCTATTGTCACTCCAGGAGAGTGCGATCCCAATGACGAGATTTGCGACATAAGTGTGCGACTAGAGGAGCAGCTGGCTAAGCAACTCATGATGTGTAAAAATACCCGTGATCATCACAAGGCCATGGGCGATGTCGCCGGTATGAATCGTTTCGAGAACCTAGCGCTGACCGTCCAAAAGGATCTAGACCTGCTTCGTTACTCAAAGCGAAAGAACTTTCCTCTTCCGAAATTCCACTACGAACCGAAGAGTTTCAACATTGTTCACTGCAATACTGATTTGACCGACAACGAGGTGGAAATTATGATCGTTCGCGGTTTGAACTACAATGTGGCGAATCCAAAGGACGTCGACACTTATATTAAAGTGGAATTTCCATATCCGCAGGTAGGAGGATACACTTTGCGACGGGGTTTAAATATAGAAATCTATTTATTTGCAGGAGGATTTTTTCAAAGCGAAAAGCAACCTAGTCAAGGACACAGACAGTCCGGAGTACAATCAGAGATTCACAGCCGAAATACAACGTTCCAACAGACAGTGCCAGCGACTGTTCAAGCGGCAAGCGGTCAAGTTTGAAGTGTATTCCAGGGGGTGAGTGTGTTCAGTGGCTTTGCTTTTTGTGCACAATATTAACGCTTGCAGGAAGGAATCACTATATTCTATGTAACTGCTTGTCTAATAATGTCCAGCTTTCAACTTGCTTAATCGGATTGGGGTTGTAATAATTTTGCTTTTCTATATTTAATATGCATGCATGGCAGTCTTATTTGAGGAAGCACTTTACGCAAATGTTTTTGACATCGGCGTTTGTTGTTTATTTTTATTTTACTCATCGAAAAGCAGCAAAGCAACAGAACTGCAATGCGCCTCGATGCCTTACTCTTATCAAAAGTCAATATGTTTATAGTCTGAATGAGTCAACAAAGGCTATCTTTAGGTTTATCTGCTGGCAAGCATTCATCCATGCGATTTGGGTTTGATTAACAATTTCCTACTAAGCAAGCAGCGGCATTATTAGCCAGCTGCCGGCCCAACTTACAGTCCACTTGGGATAACGGCAGGTTCCGAGTACTTTTTTTCGGAATGCACTACTCTGTATGTCCTTAAATTTGTATCCATAACGGATGTGCTCTCGTGTCTCTCCGCAGAGAACAGGAGTGCTCATATGATTAAACACGTCGAATAAAACACCGCTAGCTCTGATATACTGCTCCCTATATCTTCAAGTTTTTGCCCCAACAATATATGCATGTAAACATTTTTCTACTCGGTTATATTATCTTTGTATATACATTCCTATAGTAGCGCCAAAAAATCTAATAAAAATGTTGTACCAGTATCCCTCGGAAGCTTTGGCGCTTCAATCGTTCAATAATGAAAACTGGTTTGTGCCCTTAATTGATTTAGACGGAGCTTTAAGTTTTTATCGGTGTTTCGTCATAACAAAAGCTATATTTGAACGAACGAAATTGATGTGATAAACAAAACAACAGTAATATTTTTGCTGTTTGTTCCGACGAAAACGAAAGTCTGGCATATCTACTATTTATTATAGATTTTGTCAAAGAAAATAATTTGTATATTTTGGACTGGTTGCCATATTTAATTTTCCCTCTCCGATCACTATCTAAGATTTGTTTGCCAATTGTCTAAATCCGTCAACATAGCAATGTAGTATTTTCAGCTACTATAGAAGTAGGTAGTTTATGAAGCGGGTGAGCCTTCGAGGGGCTCTGGCACTGCGGCTTTTTATCTTAAGGAGCCTATTGTGTAGGTGCATAAAACATGAACATGTAGGTGGATATTCAATTGCAAGATGCAGACGCTACTCCTATTTTATGTTTTGTATTTAACTGCAAACACTAAATTGTACTTGTGTTTGTGTTTCCAACTAATTTACGATGACTTTAGTCTTTTGTGGATTCCAAAGATCAGCTGCATTTCATTCTTTGCATGGGTGTTGGAGCATGAGCGATGGAGGGAATTATCTACGGAAAGTTGCCGCAAAGTCCGATTTGAGGAGGGTTTCGACTTAGAGAGAGTCGACTGTATGGGAAAATTAAAATCTTGTATCTAAGTTTTAATACATTTGTTCGACTTATGGTAAATTTGACTTGAGGTAAATCGACTACATAGTTTTTTTTTTCGATTCTGTGAGTTCTTCTTTGTAGGTACCTTTCTTTAACTTTAATATTCCCAGTTTTAAGACTTCCCCATCAATATTTCGAGGCATGCAAAAAGTACGGTAGTCCGCTAGACAAGCAGAAGATCTCATAACCCTCCGACGAGCTAAGCACTGGCTTAAACAAGTATGCCTGCCTTGCTTTGGTGACCGGATATCCCTTCCATCGAAGTTAAAATTGAGATTCCTGTGTCTCTAAGGTGGAGGGGTAACTAATATCAAAAGATGGTGGATTACCTGTAAGACGTTTTAAGACAATAGCATTAACGACGGCGTTAAACGACTCTATGTGCCTTGAACTCATGACAAAAGAGCATAGTTTTGATGAAGTTGTGGTAACGAACGACAGAGCTCATACCTGAAATGTTGGCCTGAAAGGGCCTTCAGGAAGTCGTAGCCTGCACTGTGCATCTTCGTAGATAAAACAAGCCTCCGATCCAGGATCGCGGAGAGGACGAAAAGAGAATTTGTTACCAAGATAAAATATATCGATTAATGCAGCAAGAATAATTACACGTTCACTATTTTTGGAAAAAAAAAGAATGGACTTGTAAATTGGGTGTTGTACTAGTGGACTGTGTTGTTGAGAGACTTGTTGAGAAGTACTGGGCTAAGAAATACTCGTACTATTAGTAGAATGTTTATCATGGTGCACTTGTGCTTGATGGGTAGTAGTATTAGTAGTAGTAGTACAGCGACTTTATTAACATTTAAAATAATTTTAGAATTTTTTTGTTCGTATTTACAAACAATGTTAAATAAGTCTTTTATGGTTTGGCTTATGGCCGTCTACTAGATTGACAATTTAGCTATCAAAACTATACAATGACTAATGACTTTAAATACCTATGTAAAATATATTTATGTTCGAACATCGCCTTCCAAGATACCAGTGTGCTCGATATACTTGTTGTCGATGCATCCCCCAAACTGATGAAACGGCTATTTTAGCTAAGCCTCGAGGTGCTTTTTCATACTTACACTTAGGTTAGATGTAATTATCACACCCAAGTATTTATACTCTTTCACCACTTCACCCTGATAGGACCATTTTTCGTTGCGAGAGTATCTTCCACCACCATTTCTAAAAATCATCATCTTTGATTTCGATAGGTTTACAGTCAAATTCCATTGCATCCCATTTACTGTCTCCGACAAAAACACTATACCTATCGTCCGCAATCTTTAACGCTGGTATCCGCACACCACCTAGTTTAATCCCTCCTTCTATACTTCCTCAACTATATCATTTCTAAACAAGATGAAGAGCAATGTGCTTAAGATGCAACCTTGCTTAACACCCATTTGCGATCTGAATTCTTCAGTATGTAAGAGTGTGTGATGTCGTTGCCGACATAGCTTACAAGTGAACTGACTTCAACAGCCGTTAACCGTGGGAATAGTGAACAGAAATGAAGTGGATGAGGTGATCTGCATAAACGACAGTTGAAATTATACGTTTTAGTGTGAAATACACGATTTGCTGATTTTGAGGTGGTCTTTGAGCCTTAAGATTTGAATTCCTAATATCAGAAACTGATTCTAGGATTTGATATTGCTTGGTTAGAAATGCGTCCAATTCTGAATTTTTCAAAACATTTTTAATATTTTAAATTTGTAAGAAATTCACACAACAAATACAAATCGAAACCCAACGACAAAAAATTTTCTAATCTCTAATTAATGAAGGAGTAAAAATCTCAACGAAAGCTTTTTTATAAGGAATAAAATTATCAAAGGCTCAAAGCTCTCAGTAATTTATTTCTCGATTTGGTATGAGTAGCGACACCTATTAGGTTACTGGTACTACTGGATTGGCGCTACTATAGGAATGTATATACAAAGGTATTATGAATATCTACTCCCGCTTCGCTGATATTCATTTTCAACCCTATCCCTGCCAAAGCATCCTCCTTTTTGTTATTTTAATGTCTTGGAAACCAGTTGAGTTTGACCGAATGGCGCCAGTGCGTCACTACATTTCCCAACCGCCTTTGATTTCATTTCCGACATTCATCACAAACAAAATAAGCTTATACATTGTTGCTTCTAAAATAACTGTTTAAATTTATTGTCTTTGTGCTTGTTAATGCTTTGCACGCTCATATTTACATTTCGGGATCACAAGCGTGAGTCTGAACAGTATGTTGTCTCGCGCATGTGATCCCCACCGCTTTAATTTATTCTAAACACTTCTACTCGAGCTTAGTACAGTTAATTGTTTATAATTTTTGTTAAATAATAAAAAAGAGAAAACAAACAAAAATATGCAAAACTAAAATAATGCCCAGATGCTGTGGAATTTGTCGAAAATTGCCAATGTGTTGTTTCAGCGGTTTCCTGCGCTCGGACACTCTCATTGGAACCGTGAATGTGAAACTACAGCCACTTGAAACAAAATGTGATATACACGATACATACGACGTAAGTGAACATAAAGTACAAAATAGCGAAAGCAAACTAAAGTTTTATGCTTTCCTTTTCAGTTGATGGATGGACGCAAAACTGTTGGCGGAAAGCTAGAAATTAAACTGAGAGTAAGGAACCCGATTCTCACGAAGCAAATCGAACACATAAATGAGAAGTGGCTGATCTTGGATACCTAGGAGGGAGTTGTACTTCTGCTACGGTCATAATTATATTAAATATCCAGTTGTATTTCTAAAATGCACAGCATTTACCTATCCCGAGCAATGTGCTTTGTTTTGCAATGTTATCTATGCGTTAAGGCCTTTTCAAGTTTAAATAAACGATTTACATGTATTTCTTGGCTTTGGAGAACTCGCTGAATCGTCCGAAAGTGTCGACGCTTCGCACAACGTAGGTACCTTCAATGGGACATGTTAACTCTTACGATATTGTGTTACACAGTTTACGCACCTTTGACGCGAAGATCCTTGGGAGCGAAATGGAATGAGAGGAAAGGGGTATGCCATCCGATTGTGACTTCCCTTTCAACTGTCTCGTTGTGGGCAACGAACCAGACTTGATAGGTGACTACGCATCGCGTTTCCTGGTAGGTTTCTTTCCAAAAGAGATACACTTCAGCGACATTGAGTGGAATAATCTGTAAACTGCGAGGTGGCTGAGGAGGCGGTGTTGACTCCGCACATAACCTCACGTGAACGAGCCATGGGGACCGCAGCGGAAGACTCACATAAAGCATTGGCTTGGTGAGTGTTCCGGTGGTGTAAAGAGCTGGTCCTTGGTTCCTGCGCATCGCTTTCCGAACAGTGCTGTTTGGATACGGCGGTGAGTGGTAAAAATCCCATACATACACCGGATCGGTGCTCTGGTATTCAAGGTATTCCACAACGTACGAGAAGTTCTGTCCCATCATAGTTCGGTGGTGAATTTCTTTCTGGAAACGATCATGGGCCCCTGGTGGACCGTCTGATATTGCTACCAAACTTAGAAACTCTGTGCCGTTGATGTCGGATGTCTTCCAGAGTCGGATTGTGTCGGAAATTGTTTCGATATCAGCCGCATGACTTGCGAGACTTCCAAGCATGCCGAGAGCAGCATACACTGGCTTCTGAATGAACTGAGAGTAAGGCTGCGGCTTGGAGTTATTCATTCGAAAATGAGCGAAGAGGGTTCTCTGTGAGAACTCATGCGGGTGGTAGCTAATAAAGGCGTTGTCGTGGCTTATAAAGTCGAGGTTCTGTAAGGATTGCGTGTTCAACTTGGCTGTCCAGTGATCAAAAATTATGGACACCACTGCAATAGCGTAGCGCACGTCTGCTTGGAAACTCCGCGACGTTGACCACCCAGCAATGGGGTCAGCCTCACTGTTTGCCACTGGGATAGTCGTAAGATTTGGATATTTATGAAAAATGTCCTCAATGAGGAGTATGCTACCAGCAGCAACCTCACTGCTACTACCAGATCCTTTCCGATGATAGGTTATGACGTTAATCGGACAGTGTTTTGTATTTGTGTTGCACTTCTCTAGTATTTGCCAACATAGTGGGTGATTATCCTCTTTTTTGAATAATCCCGATGGTCCGTAGAGTTTAAAATGCACACTGTTGGCTGGCCGCCGAGCTGCCGCATTTAACCCAAGACGTAATGAATAAAGATACCTTTGAAATGCTACAAATTCTCTTCAGTGTAGAGTCGAAGGCAAAAATGTAAAACTTACTTTCAATATCGAAGTGCAGTTTATTGTATCCAATCAAATCGGGCTCGTTCCACGACTCAAATCGCCATTTCGCGAGTTTACTCGGTCCAAGTCGATCTGCAGAAGAATTCATATTCTAATGTGTGCAATCCGAATAAGAAATACCTACTCAAATATCTCTTTGCGATTTGAAACGACAAATCCTCCCATAAGAAGTCGGCATTAGATTCGTTTTTAGTGAAAATTCCACTTGGATTGCCCATAAACTCAAACCCAAGAGACAGGTCCCTTCGGTCCAACCACCAAACCAGTTTATCCAGTTTCGAGAAGTCATACGCGGGAATATTGTGGTTTCCGAATTTATTCAGCTTGACAAGCTCCAAAAGCCAGTGTATTCGTACATTTGAAAGAGCTCCATTGGGCAGAGCTCCAATTAACTGCAAATTAACCTTGACTTCACGCGACAATAAAGTAGTGGATATTCCTTCATTTGTTATATCGCCAGGAGGGCAAAATCCTGTATTGGTCCAGAACCGAGGCAGTCTATAGAATTGTTGACTAAATACCCCACAACCACAATATAAAAAATTAAGAACAAAAATAAACACCCTCATCTTTAATTGAAATCGAAAAGCACAAGCAAAAAATCTGTGAATACGTGTGACCAACAAAAAAGCATGCTGCTAATGGACGACCGCGAATCATCTTGCTTTTATGAGTATCGCTGTGTTTAATTGTTTTGTGTTTTGTTTTGAATTTGTTTGGTTTTTGTGGAAGTGTGGATTAAAATGAAAAAAATAGTGAAATACACAATAGAGAATACCTAAAGCGGCATATACACACGTCAAAAACTCTTCAAGCATGCGAGAGCAGGGTTCGAACCATAGACAAACCATACTGAGACCCCCAACTGGCAATCCTCTTGCCGCTGGCCCCCTCGATTTTTTTTCAAATTCGCCATTTTGTTTTCCTATCGGTGTTATTTGAATTTAGAATCCGTGTGAGCACCAAAAAAAAAAGCGAACCAAAAAAAATGTGGTGAGTTTTCTTTTGACAGAAGTCGATTGACAAATGTCAAAATGCGTTTACACAATTTTATTTTTCCTGCAACAAATTGAAAAAATGTAAGTTTTCGCGTATTTTTAGTGTTTAAATTAATAAATAAATACATTATATGTCTTACAGATTTGTCCAATCTGCAGGAGAATACACGCCAACAAGAGTTTATGGCCAAATTCATGGAATACGAAGCACAAAGTGAACAGGCGAACGTTGAACAAAAGCGTATCGATAACAAAAAGCGTAGTAAGACCGTGATTGTAAGTTGATTTTAATTTACATGAACCTGACAACGAATTGATAACCATTTTGTATCCACTTCTAGGAAGATACCAAGCAACAATAGCATCGTGTCCAATTGGCAAGGCGCCGGCCGCTTTGAAGATCAATTGTCGCAGCAGCAACGTGTCCAGGAGGACAATCTCAAAAAGTAAGTATGTACATATATAGTAAAAGTTGTGTAAATTGATTCCTGAACCTTTAACACTAGGCAAGAGGAAAGTTTCGCACGCCAGCAGCCAATGCGCCGGCAAACCATCGAACTACTTGAGCACGAGATGAGAACCAAAGCCAAGGTAGACTGGGAGAATCATGACATCAACCTAAAACCTAAATTATAATATTGTCGAAGATGTAAAGAAGTTTCTTCAGGTTTGTTTATAGAATTTCAAATTGGCTTTTCATTCGAATGTTTTATTTTATGCTTTCAGCCAGGCTCGGCTGTGCAACGTACCTACTGTGGAAATTCTATTCATTGTAGAGGCAGATGTGAATTTGTCTTTCTCGAAGAATCGCCACATCCTTTCGCGACGAACAGTCGTACGACAATTTTCTATTGTCTTATTCGCTGCTAGTAACAGCAAGAGACAATAACAAGAGTCTTAATTTGATGGATGAATCACAACAAGCGTATGTTGATTTTAAATGTTAGTTATAAGCAGTTTGAGCATTGTAATTCTTGTTGTTTATTTCAGTCTTACATATATTATCACAACGAAAAGGAGATGTAGCAGAAGATGCTGGGTCAAGTCAACAAATTGGAACAAAAGAGTGAGCAGCCATCGCAAAGACACCCCAGAGTTGTTTTAAATTATTTCAAAATTAACATAATGTATCTGTAAATGTATATGTAAAAGAAATGGTGCCTATTTATTTGGGTGGCAGGCAAATACTGTCTTGTGTAGCTACTAACAATCAATAAATCCTGCAGCAAATTTGCGAAGCGACTGTATGTGTGTTTTCTTCGATTTGTAATTTTTTATAAAGCGTTCCTTGTTGCAGAACTTAGAAGTAGAAGAGTTCTACCTGCTAGCAAATGGAAAAACACCCCCGAACAGTAATCCACAACAAGGCGTTCATATACATCTCCAAATGCTCGGTGGCAAAGGAGGATTTGGATCCATTCTTCGTTCGGTGCCCAAATCGAAAAGACTACAAACCATGATGCTTGCCATGACCTCAGTGGCAAGAGATAACGATATTAACGGAAAGAAATGACTTAAGGCTTACACATACGGCAAACTGGATGAACCCAATGAAGAGCCATCGACATCCAAAAAAGAAAGACTATCCATTTCATCTATATAGAATTAACAAATCTTTATTATTTACTATAAATAAACGTATAATACACAAAATAGGTTAGTTAAACCGAATAAAATGATCCTATGTCCAAATCTGGTAATCACTGTGTCGTAAATTGAGATGAGACCCATTCCAGCCGCTATTTTAAGTTAGTGAGCATAAACTTCAGAGCTTTGGTCCACTGCTCCTCCGAGTTAAATTGTATTCTGGAAATAGACAATTGTTTTGACTGCATATTCAAAACCACAGGTGCATAACACTTACTTGATTGATGGGTCAATGATCTTTCCCTTCTCCATTTTGTAGGGCAAGCAAAACTCTGTGTCTCGTTTTTCCACCTTTTGCTGGAACTGTATGAGGCGCTGTAGGAAGGCAACCATTGCTTTATCGAACTTCCTATCCTAAAAAAACTTAAATCCACCGGTCTTCCAAAAGGTGCTTTTCCTTTGATTCTAGGTTGCTTTCTTAGTTCCGGAACTTTAGATTTCTCCTCAGATTTTTTTCCAATTAGCTCTTATAATCGCGCCATTCATCTTCGGCGATCTTGAACTCACGTTCGAATAGTTCCAGCATTGAGTCGGTGCACTCATTGCACAATGGATAATCGAACTCATAGTTAGATGACAAAGCATTAAAGAGCTGCGCCTTTGCTAGAAACTCAGTGCTCAACTTTTTTATTTGTTTTCCATCGGAAACAAGGGTGACGTCAGTTCCATTTATCGAGTCCGTCAGATGGCAAGGTGACACACAAGATAATCAAAACCACTTTCGTTAGGATCGATTTCATCCATTTTTGTTGATAAATTGGCACTAAATTAAAGCATTTTATTGTGAAATGTCATTTGGCTAAAAGTTATTAAAGTACTTACGCGATAATTCTGCCATTGCGTGCTCATTAATACTGCCCAAATTCCCATCCAGGATAAGTGGCTTTTGGCATATTTGGCAAGCAAAGCTGACCGACACTCTTTCATCATCGCCATTGTCTTTCGGTGATGGTTCTTTTAAAAAAAAAATTGTTTCATTGATTTTATATAAACAACGTTGAGGCGTAGAACAGGATTTGACTGCTGCCAGGCGGACTTGTAGATGCTATTTCTATTAGCTTTTCCCAGTAGACGTTTCTACTCCTAGAACCAAGTTATAGTAAAATGCTTGCAATTTTCGATAAAATAATTTTTTTTCGCACGGTGTGCGAGAACTTGGAAGATTTTTTCCAAATCTCAGATGTATCGCATTTTTTGTCCTTCTGCTGCACAAGGATCGGGCGACTTGAGCTTCAGTTATTAAATCAATTACACAAACTTTTCATAAATGCACGAAATCGAAAACTAAAACAAATAACGCATGTGTCAAGTCAATTGAGCTTGACAACAGTGGTGAATCTGTTGTCAGTGTCAGTTTCAACCGTGGTGGGCTGTGACAATCGTGACTGTGTTCAGAGTACAGCTTTTTTTTAAAAGAATTGCAACTCAAATTTGGTGAATAAGTATATTCTTATCTCAGTACATTTTCATCGATTTTCATATTAGTTGTTTCATAACATTCTGTAGGTATTTCTGTTCAACCAAAGTACTCATTCACGTTTATTGTTTCATTATAATATCAAAAGATACGACCTATAAATATATTAATGTATTCTTAGAAATACGAGACATGTAAAAATAATACCAATACAAATACGTATGCTCTATTTTTAATAATTTAAACTAACGGAGAAACTCATAATTTATACTTAATAACAGCAACGACATAAATCTTTGTATTTATAAATTATAATTAAACTTCATAAGTATACTAAGCGACATTAGCTGTGTTTTTTTGAGCTTCTATCTCAGCAAAGCAAAGTAAAGTAGGATTTTAAGTACGCTAATTACGACAACTACGTTGTTATACTTGACACTTCGAGAATCGCAATAGTTGTTGTAATTGCGTGCTGAAAATCCTACTTTACCTTGCTTTGCTGAGATTGGAGCTCAAAAAAACACGGCTATTATGTGATGAGCATATTCTACTCGATTTATGTTAACTGCTTCACGAATGTTCGCAAAAAATGTTTTTATTTGTTTGTTATTCTTCAGAACTGTTCATCTTTCTTTTATGTCAAATAAATATACAATTATTTTTGAAAATTGATCACTGTCCACACAAAATTTTGTTGTAACAATTATTTTCAAATTTAACGGATAAAATTGTGTGAACGCAGCCAGCAGATTTGCCCACACCGGAAGCCAGATTTTAAGAAGCGGAAGTTGTTACGTTTTTTTGAGGGTGTGTTGGTGAGCTGGATTTTTTGAAGTTTCGTGACATTAGTCAATACGAATTTCTATGTATCAATACTAGCGCAAAAATTTGTCACAAGCCCATGGTAATTTAGCTTGTAGGCAAGTAACGGAAAATCGGCCGGAGTTGGGGGTCTCAGTATTGTCTCTGGTTCGAACTTTACTGCAATTGCAGTAGATCTACTGCACTTTTAAGAAAAAAATTAAATCTACTGCACCACTGCGCTCGCCTGGCAATCTACTGCAATTTCGGAATTCTTAAATCAAAATAAATATATTTACACATTTTCGTTTCTTGTTATATTTTTATAATCCTAATGCAAATAATCACTATTTATTGATTCTTAACTTATGTGGTATACGATTGGTCAATCTCAGAGCAATTTTTATGTGCGTTTGGTACAAAAAAAGATGACAAGATGACAACTGGTGGAGTTTGTTTACATTTTAGTGAATTTTTTCTCCAGCAAAGAAAGGCATTGCATCGGGTAAATCTATTTTTGTAAATTATTTATGTATAAATATTTATAAATCAATCGGAATGGATATTTCTAATGTTTTAATACAAAATTTAACCAGTGAATGGAAATCGCTTAGAAAAGTGTCAAAGACTACACATATTCAAATCGCACAAATATAAACACCAAAAAGAACAAGCGACGTTTTTATCCGTTTTTATTTATGACACGAAATCTGAGAGCAAATCTGAAGAAGCCCAATCGGGTACCACATAAAAGACTGAATTTTAATGTAATAATATTTATATGTAACTAACACTAGAGCCTAAAAATCAAAGATGTGTTATCTGATTTTATTTCAACTGGAATGTGCATTTATGTTTAAGCTAATAATTTTTTAGAAAAATATTTGGAAACTTAATTTTTATCGCATTTTTTCTAAATTCAAAATCTACTGCAATAAAAGTGAATCTACTGCACTTTTTTTTAAGATCTACTGCGAAAACTTACAACAGAAGTCCGAAGTATTAGCAAATTCTGTTTGACGTTGCATATACACATATCAAGCATGTGGCTTCAATCATTCACTTTTACTTAGATTTTGAGGTGAAAGGGTGCGCGCGCTTGTTTTTGAAATCGGTAAATATACCCAAAAAAAAATGATTTTACGTCCCACAACGCTGGTAAAGAACGATAAAGTTATATGAATTCCAGAACAAAACATTTGTCATCCATCCTATACAAAAAAGAGACAATTAAAATAAATTCCACCGATGTTGCTTGCTCGCCGTCCACTCGAAAATGAGCATATGCATCATCAAGCAGTCAATCACCGATATACACTTATCAAGCATTGACACCTGATTGAACAAAAATCAAAACGTTTTGATTTTGCTTCAAGCATACACACAGCGTATACGTGTCTCATTTTCACTAATACACTCTCGCATGCTTGAAGAGATTTTGACGTGTGTATATGCCGCTTAATTCTTGCATCAAAGTCCAATTCATGAACTCACATATACTATAATAGAAATGAGCAGGTGTGTGTGACTTCATGAATTTTTCTGGAAAACAGCTTGTAGGCAGCCGCCCTTCCACTGGAAAGATATATATCTCTGTATTCCATTATCTTTGACAGTAGGTAAAGGTGGATCATAGAGTGAACCCAATGGAAAACGGCAAAAACTGAAGCACTACCATACCGACAGCGAAATAAATGAAGCTTGGCAGCACTTTCCCGATACCCTTCGAAACGTCAACATGTCACTGTCACTTGTAATTTAAGCCTTTTTTTTATATATAAAAGTCGTGGGCATCGAATTGTTTTGATCGGCAATGAAATTTTTTAAATGAGTTTACTACACAAATCTGAAAAAAACTATGTTGCAATGCGCGAGAATAAGTGCCCTTCTCCGGTTTCTCATTGTAATACTGTCAGTTGACAAATTTTGCATCATCGGAATTGGCGGTAAATACATTAAAGTAAGAAGCTAATCCATAATACTAATCGTCTAATTACGTAGGTGTCCACCAGCTAGCCGATTCGATTACCACCCAAGATATTATAGCTGGGGATATTTTCTTTGAAATTATAGAGCCCACGGAGTTGGAATACACGTATCGCTTGCGGCCAGCTAAGGATTTTGGAACCTCATTCAATGCGAAATTGGAAGGTGTCGCCTTAGTGCCGGCAGTGCCTTTGCAAGCATGTACAGAGATAACAAACAAGCGAGATCTACGTGGCAATGTTGCCTTAATCGAACGGGGGTATAACTTATACGGCTTCTATTCTCAATAGAATTTTTTGCTTAAAATATCCCTATTTCTTTTTCAGAGACTGTTCATTCCTTACAAAAACAGTGAATGCCGAGCTAGCCGGAGCTGAAGCCGTCATCATTACCGAATTTAATTCCGCGTCAACTGAATTTGATTATTACATAGAAATGATACACGATAACACGAACAGGGAAGCTCATATTCCGGCTGGATTTTTGTTGGGCAAAAATGGCATGATCATAAGAAGAACGCTAAGTAAATTGCAACTGACGCACGCATTGATAAATCTTCCTGTGAACCTGACTTTTATACCACCACACAAAATAAATCATCCGCCTTGGCTGGGATGGTAGGCGCTCTGTGTGCTGCTGCTGCTGCTGGGAAGGAGAGGGGCTACAAAAGACAATGCATGAGTGTATTTTATTATATTTTTTGTTGTTAAATGTTTTTTCGTTAACGAATTTTTGCTAAAAAAAAAGTAAACTGCAACCAAAGATGTAGTACCAATTGACCGGAGAAGAGTAGTTGTTTATTTCCTGTTCTGAGATTTCCGCCTTTTTCCGTCCTTAGAAATATTATTATTGCCGCTAGTCATTTGAAATTAAAATGTTCATATTTTCTTGATACGTAGTTAATAAATATGTAAAATGAGAAACCCACTGGTGTAGTGCTGGTCGAGGGGGAAGTAATCAGGTGTATTCAAGGTACTTTTTTGTGCGTATTCCAGTGTATCACAGTGTATTCAACTGAATTCACATGCAATCACAAGTAGCAAATCTGTATTCAAGGACCACTCAAAAATATTGATTACTTCCCCCTCGGTGCTGGTCGTAGAGTTTCCAATTGTTTTGCTGATGGGACCGAATAGTCCTTTTAATCGAGCGTTTAAGATCGAGTTTGCGGCATTGTCGGGTGCTTCGTTGCCGTGTATGTCAACATGTCCTGGCACCCACATTAACTTTATGTTGGCTATATTCTTTGAGGAGCTTGTCTCGGATTCTGGAGACGATTGAGACATTGTTTTTGGGGTTATGGATTCCACGCAAGACGGAGAGACTGTCGGAGCATATAACAAACTCGCCGTTTAGGAGGCTTGTAAGTTTTAGCGCTTCGAAGATGGCAAGAGCTTGTGTTGTAAAGATGTATGCAGTTTCGGATACAATCCCTTGTTTGAGTAGAGTGCCATCCTGTAACTAAGGTGTTGTGTTCCGTTTTAGAGCCATCTGTGTAGATTAAAGTCCATCCTTTTGAGGTTAGTTCGGATGATATGTCCTGGAAAAGCGAGCGGTTGGTACTTCCTTTTGGTAGTTTGCTAAGTTTTAATCTTACGGAGTTGTTACTAATTGTCCATGGTGGCTGTGACGAGGAGCATTTGGTGAAAACTTAAAAAGGTATTTCCAGCTGTTTCCCTAGTGCCAACGAGAGCTCCATTGCGGAGGGTATTCCTTTTTTTTCTCTTTAATTTGAATATGGTGAGGATGTTTTTGTCAATGATGAGCCAGTTGCGAAGGACAGTTTAGTAATGAGGTTAGCTAAGATTTCCCAGTAAAGGTCTTCAACTCATGGCAGCCCCGCTTCTGCTAGGATTTTTTTGATGGGGGATGTGTGGTAGGCGTTGATGCTTCTTCTGGCGGCTTGGTGATATCGGGCCTTGATTTGTAGGGCAGGCTTTGGGGAGGATCCGTATATGGATAAGGTATAGTCAATCTTACTAAGTATAAGTGCTCTAGTAACATTACAGAGTGAATTTATATGCGCACTACTCTTATTACTCGAGAGACACTTAATTATATTACATCTTGCAGCTAGCGATTTCTTAATTTCTATACAATGATCTTTCCACTTATATCTAGAGTTAAATAACAGGCATAGAATGCTTAAATTCGAGACAGATTCTATAATAATGTTATTTAGTCTAAGGTCTACATTTGGACATGCACGTTTACGACAGACATGGAGGATTTTACATTTTTCCAGAGATAGGTTGGCCCCAGACGAGGCAGACCATTTCAGTATGTCTTTAGTACGCTGGCGAGCCAAGTGTTAATCTGTTTTTGACTGTTTTGTCTAAGTAGCGGGCTCGGTCATTTCCTCAGCTACCTCCTCTTGTTTTTTAATTTTCAGGATTTGGGTCAGATACGTGCTTATTTGCATCCACTGGACTTCGTTGTCCAGCATCTTCTGGATGATGTTGTCCTGGCTGATTTCGCCGACGTTTCCACTTAGTTCTTGGCGGAGGGATTCCCATCTGATGGTACTCGAAGACGGTGTGGTAGACGTCGTCTGAAAGCGAATCTCCGTATTGACAGGAGGGGCTTCTCACTTTTCCTATCTTGTGGAGGAAGGCGTTGAAGTATCCGTGTCCGGTGAGGAACTGGGTAAGGTAATAATTGAATTCACCGTGTTTCCGGTTACTCCATGCGTTTACGTCTCTGATGAGCCTCGCAGTCCAGCGCCCACTACTTTCCGACTCCCAGCGTTCTTGCCAATTGCGTTGTATACGCTATTGCTTCCGCCATCGCTGCTTCCGCTCCAATTTCCGTTTTCTTATCTGTTTGCGGTACTTTTCTTGCTTCAGTGCGTCAGCCCAAATCTCGCTTCCGTATAGGAGAATCGCGTGCGTTGTCGACAACAGTAGTTTTCGTTTACTAGCAGATGGTCCACCTACGTTTGCCATCAACCTGGACAGAGATGCTGTCACTTTTGATGCGCGTTCTGCGGCCGTCCGTATATCTGTTCCCAGAAGCTTAGCTTCGTGTCGAGTCTAATTCCCAGGTATTTTCACTTTTACTCCTTATAACCTCGGTGTCGATGTGGGGATTCGTTTTCTCGTTAGGAGCACTACTTCGGTTTTTTCAGTAGCCATCAGAGACAACTCGTGCCCCTCCATGTAGGAAATTGTCCTTTGCATGACCTGATTTAGCTTCCTCTGTGCGTTTTCGGTGTCTCTTGCTGTAATCACTGCAGCTACATCGCATCTGCGTATCCGACTAGGAACGAATCTTCCGGCATCTCCATGCGAAGGATATCATCGTAGGAGATGTTCCAGAGATCCGGTCATAGGATAGATCCTTGAGCGGCTCTGGATGTGACATCTTTTCTTCTTAATCCTTCCGTTGTCTGATAGATTAGTTCCCGGTCTCTTAAGTAGTTTTTTTAACATCTGCGAGAGATACTCTGGGATTTCGAATTTTATTTCGAGTGCTCTTAGCATATCAATCCACCTGGCAGAGTTAAATGCATTCCGGAAGTCCAGAGTTACCAGCAGCACAATTTTTCGGGTGGAAGTGTAGCCTCGGTGATACCCACATTAGAGTCACTGAGAAAGATGTTGACCAGATGTCCCAGGGCCAGTACAAGTACCGACTCTGGTGCTATACCTTGGCTGTTTGGTTTGCCAACAGTCAGACCCATTGATAAGGGTGAGGCCCATCTGACACCTCTTCTGAAAGAACGCAACTTGTCTCCGCATTTGGAATGAACCACAGCCCCCACGAATCCAACCTCAAATTATGGGGCTGCACCAGTTTTGGTACCCATCTCCCGTGGTACCATGTCCATATACCTACCATTGTATAGCTAACGGTCGAGCTTTCGCAACCCGAAGGTCACTACCAATTTGGATTGATAACCCAATCCGAGGAAAGGTGTATAGAGCATCTTGACTTCCATATTGCTAGCGAAAGCAAGATAACTTAACACCTATTTTCGTCTAGCACTGTTTAATTTGGTGAAGCCCCAATAAGGGAAACACTCAAATTGGGGCAGTGCCCCACTCTCTGGAACAATAAAAATAAAATAAAATAAATAATAAAAAAAGTTGCAAGAAATTCAATCGCAAACAATCGGAGCTACAAATTAAACACGACCACCAATAAGAAGATAACATAGCAGGATAACAGCACCTTAGGAGATTTTAATTAACCTTGAAACACGCTTCTTAGATTATTGCACAGGGGGGTGTACCAATAAGTTCTGCACTTAAAAGAGCAGCAAATAAGGTCATGTAGTCATATTTAGAAAACATACTTTTTACAAATATTAGGTCCGTTTGTGTACTTTGAGCATAGAAAAATGAAAAATGTCAAATCTCTAAAATCGAGAGAGAATTCTCTCAATTTCAAGAGAAGTACCTGATCGGTTTTCTTACAAAAAGTTTAAGAAATGCCATGTTTGGCATAATTGGAAAATGCAGCATCTATAAAATAAGTTGGAATTGAATTTTTTTCAAACTAAATGCCTATTAAACTTTCCATTTGAATGCGCTGATATATTCTAGGAGAACATTCAGTTATAACTTGTTCCTCTGACGTCGTTGAAAACGAAAATAACTAGTTTTACATGTCAAACTTTTGAGCTGTCACTTAGTTGGCAGTTTTCATTTTTCAGTAAGTCGAAATTCGGCGAGTAGAAAATTATGAAAAAATGAAAAGAGGGGAAATGGATTTCTCTCTCATTTTTTTAAATTTTCTCAGTACGTGATCGCATTTGCACAGTTTCTTAGCAAATTTTAAATAATTTTACGTTTGCAAAAAAGTACCCGAACGAACCTATTGTCGTTGAGACCATGACCATAGACAAACCATGCTAAGACCACCAAGCACAAACTTCTGCTGATTTTCCGTTACTTGTCGGCAAGCTATATTTTTGCGGGGTGGTAATTGCTAGGTGCGCTAGTATTGTTATATAGAAATTCGTATATCACGTTACTTCAAAAATTCCGGATCACCAACACAGTCGCACCTAGCGTATGCTACTTCCGCTGTGTTTAAAGCTGCTGGCAGCGTTCGTAGGATTATATGAAAAATTAACAATGTAGATTGGTTGACGAAAAATAAAAACATATTAGGTCTGTTCCTTTACTTTTAAATCTTACGAATTTTTACGAATTCTTACGAATTTTTACTCAATGCCGTTCCTTAACTCGAAAAATTCGTAAAAGAGAGCGTCGTTGAGAGAGCAAGATATTACCCCTCCACTGAGAATCTTACGAATTTTTACTCAACAAATTTCTTGGTGTAAGAAATTTGAAGGGCTGTCAGTCCTTAACAGCTGATTTGAAATTTCTTGTCATATTTGAGATTCGATTGAATTTGTTTAGATTTCTTGCGTTCTATTAAAATGGTATCAATAGGCGGCAAAATAAATATTGAATGTTCTCCCCGAACATTCCATCGTACGAAGGCACGATCTCCTCGACGTAATTTTTAATGCAGTGTCGCTTTTTCCTCTTCTCGAATGCTTGTAGTTCACTCAGTACAAACTCTTCCTCATATTCGGATTCATCAAAAAGAAGTTCTAATAATTCCGAGTCACTTTCATCACTAGATGAATCAACTAATTGGTAATAAATTAAATAATTCTTCTCGTTTATCAGACATTTTTGACTTTTCTTTACCACTGCAGTTTATGGAATTATTTATCTGTCATATTTGTCATTTTTTTATAGTTTACTACAAAAGCGTTCCCTAACTTTTTCGTAAGTTTCTCTCTCAGTGAGAGAATTTATCCCCACCACTGCCATTTTAATTGTCTTTTCCATTCTTACTACAAAAGTAAGGGAACAGACCTATTGTGGTAACGTCCATCAGTTGTTTAAGAAAATTGTACAGAAATAATCGATGTTAATCAAAAAGGGGTAAATACATAACCATATTTTCCACTTCCCCTTTTAAAAATAAATAATAGTTAACCAATAGCATTCAGAAATGTTAAAATGGGGTACTCCCGTACTCTATGCGATAATCCTTACGGTTAGTAGATTTTTTTCATTTCTTGTATGGTTTTGCATGTCACACGGATTCCAATAGACATTACACAGATGTGTTAACAGAATCGCAGAATTAGAGCAAAAATTGAGGTGGGCAGCGGCAGGCGGCAAGAGGATTGCTAATTGGGAGTCTCAGTATGATTTGTCTATGTTTAAAAATTACAAAATCAAGCTTTGCGCACCTACACAACCTTTGCTTTTCAAGAAACGAAGGACTCCGCGTGTCGCGAAAGTCCTTACATTTTAGTTGAAAAGAGAAAGAGACATAAAGTCAAAGACTTACTTATCTAATGTCGTTGGTGTTTTCTTGTTATTCGTAGTCTTCAGATGACGAGGAAGACGATGAATATAATAGCTCCCCCAAAATTATATCAATAAATTACTATTTATGTATTTCGTTATTTTGGTTTTCACGAATATTTGCGCTGTAGGTATGTGCGTAAATTTTAAAAAAAATATCGAGATCTAAAAAAAGTGATCCGAATCGAAAAAAAAGATTGATTTTTGGCCCATCTTTGTATAAAGTACTCCTTGCTTCCTTTTTTCAGTTTATGAGTCCGAGACCAAGCCACAGTATAAAATACCATACTCACAGTCACTCCTCCGAGGCATCAAGGCTAAGAAAGATACGCTCGATGTTCAAATGGTTCTTGGACAACTTCTAGCCAAGAATCGCTTAGTCTGCTGCTTGACAATCACTTCCCAGGTAGCTCAAATAGTATTGCCCACAAAAATCCAAACAGATCAAACTTGCAATCTACCAACCTACAAGGTCTGATTACTAGAGACAGAGTGCTTTGGGCGCTACATAGCTTCAAACCATACAAATCCTCGGGACCAGACGGCATAATACCAGCCGAGCTACAAAACACCTCGGATATCATCTTGCCAGTGCTAAAGATAATCCTAAGAGGTTGTTTGGAACTGGTGTACATCCCATTGCTATGGAGAGAAGTGAAAGTGGTTTTCGTACCCAAAGCAGGCAAGTGGCCTCACATAAGTCTGAAAGTCTTTTATCATTTCTTCTAAAAACTTTAGAACGACTGATTGAAATCCAACTACGCAAAAGCATTGACAAAAGACTTCTGTCAACGGTGCAACATGCCTGTCAGTAGAAACGGATCTACACACGCTAACGCGCTCTATAGAAGGCGCTTTCAACAACGTCGATGCGATGCACTGGCAGCTCTGAACGTGGATGCCTCACATGGCGAGCTGATTAATTTGATGCTCAATAGCCGAATTATCAACTCAAGTTTGGGTGAGATATCTACCAGAAGATCTGTCAGCAGAGGAACCCCGCAATAAGGTGGTTGTCCTATCTCCCCTTCTCTGTAATTTAGTGGTGAATGAACTGCTGATATGCCTGAAAGAGGGAGGTCACAATGTGTTTGCCTACCTATATATGCGGACGACGTTGCTATTGCTGTGTCAGGAAAGTACCTAAATACTCCTACAACACGCTCTAAATAAGCTAATAAAATGGGCGAACAAGTGTGGGTTGGGTGTAAACCCTCACTAAATGGAACTTGTCCTTTTTTCTATAGGAAATACAAGATTCCACACATTAACAATCTCAAATGAAGCTAAATACTTGGGCCTCATTTTTGATAGAAAGTTAACCTGGAAGCCTAACATCCAAGAAAGAGTTAAAAAAGCCACTGTGGCACTTTTCTCTTGCAAAAAAGCCATAGGAAACAAATGCGCCTCGTATCGGCGCAGGGACATAAGTCCCAAATTTTACTTTTGGAACTTATGCCCCGATGGTGTGGGATATAAGTGGGACATAAGTCCGAAAAGTAAAATTTGGGACTTATGTCCCGGGGACTTATGTCTATACGTCTCCTTCATAAGACCGATACTCACGTGCGGTATGGTTGTCTGGTGGACTGCTTTGGACAAAGCGATCAATCGCGATAAGCTAAACAAAGTCCAGAGAACGGCTTGCTTGTGCATTAGCGGTGCTCTTCGTACTACCCCCTCTGCTGCACTTGACATCCTGTTTCATCTGGCACCCATTGACATCTTCAGCAGGCAAACGGCAGCTTCTGCAGCCGTACGCCTCAAAGCTAGTCACAATGGATCAGTAGAACAACTGGCCATACCGCTATCCTAAACGATTTTAAGAACCTTCCAGGAAAAATCGATTATACCACACTAGAACTACAATAAGAATTTCCAGGTCTCCATTCCCACTAGATCATTATGGGAGGAGGGAGCATTCCTGGATGATGAATCGATCCACTTCTTCACAGATGGTTCGAAGACTGTGGACGGTGTTTTCTCCGACAGACTAAATCTTATAGTCTCTCCTTCCGTCTTCCTGATCACTGTAGCGTTTTTCAGGCGGAAATAATGGCTAAAAGAAAACGTGATATCTGCTAAAGATATCCGTATCTTCTTGGATAGTCAAGCTGCTATCAAGTGCCTGGAACAAATTCCATAACAGCCCAAAACTGTCGCCCGTCTCTCAAAGAGATGGCAGAAGAGTTCAATATTCACCTCTGCTGGGTGCCGGGGCACAGGGACATCCCAGGTAATTGTAAGGCTGATGAACTCGCCAAACACGGAACTACACTAGGTGGACAACCGGCTCGACATGTCTAGCAACAAAGCGGATCTAAAACGTTCTAGATATTTGAACTTCTTGGATAAGAAGTACATCAGTGCTACAATAGGTGTCATCACAGGACACTGTCTCATAGGCAGGCATGCAACAAGGCTTGGCCGACAGCCACTTCAACCTAACCTAACCTACTGACAGTCACAGTTAGGGATAGAATTTCGAATTACATTTTTTCCACCACCCGCCTCCTTAAATTTAGATAACTTTCTTCTGGATTATTAAAAAGTACTTTCGTATCATACAAAAATCAGGTATAGTGAATATAAATTCTTTCGTTCTGATCTTGTTATTTCGGGAGATTATTTAGCAGAGATTCTCCGACGACATTCGCCGTGACGATAACCATTCCACGCGCTACATGTTCGTCTGGGATTCTCGTCGGGTGAACTAACCGGCAAACTAAATTTTCGTACGTGGAGGGAGCACGAAGCGACAAAATGCGAATCGCCTGGCTTGCTGTGATAGTATACTGCGATTTGCTAAATTTAATAGCTTCTGCTCTATACAACTTAGCAAAACTTCAAGGTGCAAATGACTCCGTTAGCATAGTAAGAATATAAACTATTTCTAACTCGTTTATCTACCTTTGCAGAGACTTGCTTCAACTTATGAGTTATGACGGTATCTACAAGCAATCAAGTCAATAGCTGATCAAGTTTCGTTGACTTTGCTTTGTTTGAATTTTGTATTAGCTAAGGCCAATGCCACAAGGGTTGCGTTTGTCGCGCTCCCATTTTGCAGCGTGGCGCATATATCAGAACATCAATAAAAATGGCCACATCGACACCTTTTGGCCCAATGGAAGAAGCTTCGAAAAAAAGAAAAATTACTGAAGACCAAGAGTACGGGTACGGTTGTAACAAAATTTTAATTTGGAGTTCATATATAGTAAACGTCAGTTAAAATGGCCATTTGGCAAATTTCGAAAATTCACTGATTAATAACTACGTTCGCATTTATTGTTCACAAAAGTGTCAACCAGTGTAGGAAAGTGGGCCTACTAAGCTGTTGTCAAAACAGAAGTCAAACCCTGGGCGACTATTCGTACCAAACAGAAAAGACAGAAGCAGAACGAGTCTCCATAAACTCATTATTTCCTTACCATCCCCATTGAATCTTATAATACCACTTCTCTAATTAAATCCGCATTCAAAGGTCAATCCACAAGTCAAGTACCTAATCCTTGTATATACGACAATTCAAAATTAGCCCCCAACATCAATGCGCCCAAATTAGTGTGAAACCTTCGAGAGCTCGTTGCTTTCAATTACTAGCAAGTCCATTGTTGGCTAAACCAAGTACCTGGGCTACGACCATAAACGCCGGCAAAATCACGGCGCTATTCCCAAAGGAAATCTTGTTAGCACTAAACGTCCATACCATATTTCAGGTTTCGTTTTTAAAGCTACGTAATTAAAGCGTTAAACTGTACGAGTATTATATCTTGACGTTTTCGAGCGCCACCGAAACATGTCACCGTAGCATAGTTGTTGTGCCTGATGTCCGCCATACCTTGAATTGGCAGGGATACTCATATACCATTAAATCCACGGTGAAACGACAGCGCTTACAGGGTCATTGCAAAAGCCAATTTTAATGAAATTAAATGGCTGGTGCTTACGATCTAATGACCAAAGGAAGAAGCATTCTGGAAAAAATCACTTCTCTTCTCATAGCGAGGAAATTGTGCCATTGTTGTGTGTGCCGTGTACACTTCTTTGTGTGTTGTCTATAGTGTATACCAACCATGTGACTAAGTGCGATACAAAACAAAGCCGAAAGGAACTACACATGTAGGTATATAAATAAATTATGATTGCCGCCAGAAGAAGTCATCCAAAGTACAGCACCCTACCGACAGAGACACGATGTCTTTGTGATGATCTCTACCCCCTGATGGAATCTCTTTTCTTTTATCATTTTCATTTCAACTCCCTGCTGGAGGTTGGCACTTGTCTTATGAAATCGCTATGGGAGGAAACTTCCATGTTGAGATTTTATTGCTGAGCCATTAAAGGAAAGGATAAAGGAAGTCAAGTTGTGCGAACATAGAACGAGAAAGGATTTTATTAATACACCGTATAAATAACACGCAAACAAACAATGATATTCAGAAAATTCCCAATGAAAAGTTAAGACACATCCCCAGTGTCAGGACCACAACTGATATAACTAACACGGCGAAGCAGAGATAGTTTGGTTGAATTGGCATGCGAAACAGTTTGGCGGACATGTTGAGAGATGAGGCGAAGAGTAGCGTCGAATTGAGATCATCAGCAGACGTATTGTGGTAGACAAATGGCCGTACTCGGATTTGATGGCCACTAGCCTGAGCTGATTGACAGACACGTGTCACAGTTGCTGCGGTGAAGAACGGTAAGAGGCCCATCAACAGCCATAATAGGACATTCATGATGTTCAGTAGGACTATTCTGACTTCAGTGTGGCGAAAGTCGACACTTTTGAACAGAAATATGAGTCCGGCGAAGGCGTACGACAGATTCATCACTGTGAAGAAACAAACAGGGATGGCCAATTTGTTATTAAGGTGGTCGAGAAGTTTGCGAAACTCCAAGACTTCCTGAAAATAAAAAAAAGGGTTATTTTGACATCAAATAGCGAGATTTTTTAATACGTGCCCTCATCCAATCAATATTCTGTATTGTGTGCATCAGGAGCTTCTGCGAAAGCGTGTGCAAGTGGACTCTTAATAAGTAGCATTCAATAGCGTAGCTCGTCAGGATCACTATTTCCACCAGGTCCTGAGTGAATGCAGTGCATAGCAGGACAATCTTAAAAAAAGGAAAGGGGAAAACCATAATCAAGTACCTACTTCAGCTTAAGTCAAAATTGTATGTTGTTTCAATAGTAGAATTGTTGTCCCAAATTAAGGCCCGTATGACACTACACTTTTAACTCATTTTTCCTCATTTTGATCACAATTGAAAAGTCAGCTGCTTGTAAAAAGAGGTAAAATGTTTACTACGGAAGGGTTAGCAACCACAGATTTTCAAACCAATTTATTTTAATGTTGACATGTCAAAAAAAAAATCTGCCAGATGCTGGAAAATGTAATTTGAAAAATTAGCTCTTTTTGATGAGTCTGTCTACGTTAATTAGGTAGGTGTACGCACTGACTCCTATCAGGTATTTTCGTTCGTAGGTACTGCTCTAGTTTCATTTGAAAAGCTTAAGTGGGCTTTCATTAATTTTTTCATCAGCTTAAGCTCACATAATGACCCTGTAGTGTAGTCGGTAGTTGCATGTGTGCTCTGATGGTTGTATAAATACCTGCGTTCTAATTTTTAAGTAATATCAAACTCCTTAGGTATGTAACAAAACTGCATTTAAACATTTACAATTTTGCCCTTAGTTTGAAATTCATTTGACATGCGCCATATAGCGATCAATGGAATGCAGGAAATCAATGAATCAATTGTGGATATTCATGAATCTAGTTAAGTAATGGCTGACTTGATGTGTTTTTATTTATTGTTCAAGATCTAGATTGATCACATACTCACATGAACATTTTTTTATGGCTTAGTTTATGGAGTAGTAGTAAAAGTCTCAACAAATCTAGTTAACAATTTCTCAATTGAGTAGTGAGCTGACATTTCGATTGCATGGGTGACGTATTATAAGTGAATATACATTACCGGCAGGGGAAATCTAGTCAAGATAAATAACGTTGACTTGAAAGCCATTTAACACGAGACTATGTTGTATATTATGGTTGTTACCTTCACTGGAGTTTGGTACTCGTCCAACTCTACCGGCCACCATTCGACCTGTATAATCTGGTCCTGCGATAGCACCCCCGGTACGACGTAGCCAAACAGAAGCATCAAAAGCCCCATCCCCATTCCGATGTAAAGCCAGAGTAATGTACAGAGCCGCTTGGGGCTCACAGTCATCAGAAAAACCCTTTCAATGAGATTCTGCAGTTGTTCCTTATCGGAGACTTTGCACACGAAAATCGCCGACACAAATCCCAGAAGATGAAGTCCATTTGGAATCACGTAGCCAAAAAATACTTCTCCCCAGTTGCGAACAGTCATCTGATGGAGGCTCGTAAAATTCGACATTTCTCTCCTTTCTGCAGTGAAACCCCTGTCTCCTCTGCAAAACGTAAATTTACTTGGCTACAAAACGCACTGCGTGTTACATTTGTTCTTACCTATACGACGCTAGGAATTGTAGAAAATATCCAAAGCAGATAATGAGCAAGATGACTAACGCCTGAAGATAGCTCAGACAAGCCCTGCACTCTGTTGTGTCCGTTGAGATCGGATTTAACCCCACCAATGCCAGAATCGTCATGTACGGTCTGAGAAACTATACGACATTTCTGAGAGTTGTTTAAACAGGATAAATTCAAATGCTCACCTTCCTCTTGCAGTAGCTGAGGATCGCAGAGGTCGGTTCGTTTTCAGTCGGAACATCGTCCATCTGAATAATAAAGAGATTAACAATCATACTTGCTCTGTTTTGACGCATATTTATCACAAAAACAAAGAAAAATTGTAAACAACCACATACAACAATCTCGGTCATACTGTCTTCAAAGGCCGCCAAGGAGGAAGCCATTCTAGAGCTGTTTCCATATCTTTGACCGATCGAGTGCAGCGATCGATGCTCTCGCCGTGATGTCAGATCATCTGATGAATTCGATTCACACCGTTGCCCATTTGTACATTCGATCGAACAGCAATGCAAGTGAGCAGTCGAAGAGATATGGTCCAGGCCATTGTACATTGTATTCACACCGGAAGAGAAAAGGACACAACAAAACAATAGAACTTTCCAAAACTGAATTAATTTCAAATCTAGCCGACATACACACCAATCGTGCTCGTACTGAGCATTGCACTGGATGTCTCTTTTCAGCAGTTGCCTGCTAACCTTTTCAAATAGAGATAGTGCACTTTCAGTCTAAATTATTTTGTGTGTGTTTAAGTTTTTTTTCTGCAAGTGTCGTCACGATTTTCACAAACACTAGTCACTACAAGCAGTATGCAACAGTTTCTCCGAAGATAACCCTGGTGTAGCGATAAGGCCCTGTTCATGAGTATGTACACTGTACAGCTGATGAGCTTATCTGTGGTTAAGCTGAGTGCGCACATTTTAAAATGTCTTTTAATCTGTGCTCTGTTCGCTGGTTTAATATTGCGCAATTGGGATTTATAATAAAACTAGTTTCACTGTCAATATCAAACTCGTGCTGAATTAATATGTCAATTGGGATTTTTGTAGGTCTACAAAAGTTAATATTGCATCTGATTGGCACCACTTTTTGTTCAATGACTGAAAACTGATGTCTTATGGTACGAAGGATAAGCCAGCCTATTTCTCATTTCATTTACGGTAGTGCATTCTAATATACCTACTAAGCAAATTTGACCATTCTTCGTACGCAAAGAGGGCACAAAATCACTTATGGTTACCAAGCGGTTATTGGAAGCCAGACATTTTCTTATTCGTAGCAGTGGAAACGAGAAAAAAAAAAACAAATTCCAACTTGCGTTTTTTTTTTACTGCGTCTCTCGGGAACGTATGACAAACATCAGAAAGTATTATAACTGTCACGAAAGAGCTTCTCAATTGGATGTTTGGACTCGGAAAGAATTGTAGATCCCTTCCATTCGTTCCCAAAATGAACTCACACAAAACAAATGGTTGTCAGAAGCTAGGCCTATTGTCCCTACGGACCTGTTGCGCCGACTATTTCTTATTTTTTTAATAGTTCGTACCAACTCTCAGATTGATAAGTGTCACAAATATTAACTTGTCAGTCAACCCTACATAAATACCACAATTTTTGATAATTTTGGTGTTTTTGTTGAAGCGAAAAAGCGACACCATGGAGAAATAAAGTGCACGACTGGGTCGAACGAAACTTTCTTGATTCTAGACAAAAGAAAACAAAATTTTCTTTTGGATACTCATCTCATATGGCAGTTATATAAGATAACAATATAAGTTTTTAAAGGTTAAAGCTCTCAGTAACTGGCAATGTCGCAAGCGTCTACTGTTCTATTTTATAAGTGCTTACTCCTCACTTGATTTATGAGTACAGGTACAGGACAAGCGTACCTAGTAGCAGTTTCTGTTTTTGACTTAAGAATATGTTTTTAATTTTGATTGAAATATGATTTAAGTTTTCAATTATTGGAAGTATTGCTCGTGATAGACCGATATCTTTAGATGGATTACCTATGTAATAATGCAGGCATTTGTGAATTTGCATTAATAGCTATAAGTTGAATATCCCGATGCTCGTGTGTGCGGTGCAAATGAGATTTTTGTTTTTGTAAAACCATCCAGACATAACAGTTGCAAATATTGCAATGTTTATTTGGAAAAATACTACTGACTGTATGATATTGTTCCGGATAAAAGAAATACTTCGTTTTTGACATTTTATCAAAATCGAAGGTGGGGTTTTCGAGTTATAAGCAGTTTCTAAAATTAGCGCTTTCGGTGCTTCGAATTGAAAATTAAGGACACAATAGTTTTAAAAACATCAATTTGACTCTAAGTTTGCATTTTGGTCAAAATCGTTATTGCTGTTTTAAGTTAACTAGACAAAACTATATTTTTATAAAATTACTCTTTTCATAAATCCATTGTAAGATAATATAGAGAAAAACTGAGCTTGCTATTAAGTTTTAAATGACGACATAACCTTAGAAATTAATTTTTGCTACAATCGTATAGACCGTTTTCGAGATATGTCGAAATTCCAAAAGTACCGTTGTTCGAATTTTTAGCCAAAAATTGGGTACGCACTCATGGTAACCTCACCTACTTAAGCTTAAATATCAATTTTGGTTGAAATCGTTATAGCCGTTTTCGATCAAATCAAACTGGTACGAAAATGTTGTATGGGAAGTACCATTAATATTGAGGTTACCTTGAAAAAAAAAAAAAAAACACCTCCCGAGCTGTAAGCCAAAAAACTCCAAATCCGAGGTTTGAACGTAATCCGGGAAGCCGTTTAGACTGTAGGCCCGTGGAAGGACGGACAGACGGACAGGCCGGACAGAATTTTGCGACCCACTTTTTTGAGTTCCTCTATCATCGTAATATCAGAATTGATTAAAATCTCGAGTTCGAAATTTTGTACGAAACCAATATCTTTCTCTTACTACGTAATGGAGAAAGTTAAAAATACACCTATTTGAAAATAGTCTTAAGGGTCGTTCGGGTACTTTTTTGTAAACGTAAAATTTATTTAAAATTTGTTAAGAAACTATGTGCGAATGCGACCACGTACAGAGAAAATTAAAAAAAATGGGAGAGAAATCCATTTCCCCTCTTTTAATTTGTTCGTAATTTTTCACTAGTAGAATTTCGACTTACTGAAAAAGTGTCAGCTTAACAGTTGGACAAGTAAAACTCTATTTATTTTCGTCTTCAACGATATCAGAGGAACAAGTTATAATTGAATGTTCTCCTAGAACATATCAGCGCATTCAAAATGGAAATGGTATTTAGCTGGTAAAAAATTCAATTCCAACTTATTTTGTAGATGCTGCATTTTAGGATAATGTCAAAATGGCATTTCTTCTAATGTAATTCTCTCTGTTTTCACGAAAATTTTTCTTAGTTAAGCAAGTGAATTAGCAACTTCATCTCCAGTACACAACTACAACAACTGACACTTTTGAAAAACGCACTAGCCGTATACATATTCCAAGTTTAAGATGTACTACTTAACTAGATTTGTCAGTAACGTCACTTTTCTTACGTCATCCACATATGCGAATTGTCAACTTACTAATCAGTCATGAGATTTAAAAAGTTTAAGTTTCATTTTATTCATTATTCTCATTTACAAAAATTTTTTATAAACTTTTTCTAACTGAACATTTTGGCTGAAAAAATAATAGTTTGTAGCATTTGTATTTAAATGGAAAAAATAGAGATAATGCTACATTTATATAAAATAATAAATTGTGGGGTGAACAGAAAACATATTTAACATTACATTCAAGAAAATAATTTTACAGATGTATAAAGAAACAATTTAAAGTATTTGAACCAACTTAAGAGACTAAATGACTGAAATAATAAAAGCAAAACAAAGATTAAATCAAACCACATAGCGCAAAAAAACTTCGATTTCACTAACATCACAATCAAGAAGCCAAGATTTAATTCTTTTTAAGAACACTGGTACAATTCTAATGCTTCGTATATCTATAGGGAGATTATTAAACAACTTACGCGAAACGATAATGTAGGAGTTTCTAAAATGTGTAGTCCGGAAAGGTAGTGTAGAAACAGAGCGGGAGTTTAATCTTAAGTTATATGTGTCTAGTATAGGACTTTGCCTATACCCGTATCTCACAAAAAAATATCTTCAATACCTTAAAGTAATAAAGGTGTCTTACTGGTAAAATGCCCATTTTTCGAAATAGTGCTATAGAGTGAGCCAAGCGTGTAGAATTACAGATTTGCCTTACAGCACATTTTTGAAGAACAATCAATTGCTGTAATTTGTTTACATATGCACCCCCCCAACAAGATATCCCATATTCTAATTTGGAATGACACAATCCGTAGTAAACAGTTTTTAGAATGGTATTCGATACAAATTTTCGAAGGCGGTAAAAGCAACGAATTATTGAAAGAAAACACTGCTTTAGATTAGTTATGTGTTGGTTCCACCTAAAATGCTGATCAATCGTAGCACCTAGATACTTGAACTCCTTCACTATTTCAATACTAAAGCAATTATCATTACATATTGCATTTGCATCAAAAAGAGGAAAAGAACCAAGACTCGAGCAATTGCTGTTAAATAGTTTGAATCCAATACAATCTGGAGAATGAAACAAAACATTAATATCAGTCATTTCGTTTGTATCAATACTGAAGAACATTAATTTGATTTTGCTGCTAACAACAAGTTTATGCTCAGCAAACCATGATTCTAACAAATGAACATCGTAATTAATGCCAGCAATTAAATTAAAACGATTAGCTGAATCATATCCAATTGCAAGATCATCAGCAAATGCCTTTACTTTTCCCACAAATGGCTGCTCAAATAAAGAAATTATATAGATCAAGAAGAAGATGGGAGCCAGAACAGATGCTTGTGGCACACCTAACTTTATCAATATAAATTGACAATATGCGTCTACTACCCCTCAATTAACGTGAACTGAGAAAGCTGTTCATGTGACTGATCTAGGCCAATCAAAACTGAGACACATCAAGTCAGCCAGCTGTTAGACTTACAAAACTATATATTAGGTTGTAGAATGACAGTCCTTAAAAATGACAGTATCTTTTATGGATTTATTTCGTAGCGTTTACCAGTAATACGCAAAAAAAAGTTCTGGAACAGACCTCGTCTCTATTAATCGCAAATCTTTCTTCAACAATGTAAATTTCTCTAAAAATACAAAAGCCATGGTATAACCTATAATATGTAGACAGAGACGACAAGGGCTTTAGTTTATAGCTTCTTTTGAATTCCCGGACGAAGCAATCTCGGAAAATCATTGCCGCTTCTGTTGCCCCTGCAGGAAATTAAATTTAATCCCTTAAAGTATAAGTATTTACAGCTACACATAGGAACTATATAAGCCATTGCACTACCCACCGTTTGCAGTTTTTGTGTTTGGCCAACAGCACTACAACGAAATATACAACCTCCGTAACGCTTTTTAGAAAATCGTAAAAAGAATTCAACATCGCAATAAAACAGCAGCCAAACTCTTCATTGGGATGTTAAAAGCATTTTTACTATCGGTATATGCATCAAAATGTTTGTTACAACAAGTAAAAGGGAGGGACAGAGTGTTGCTGTCGCACCCACCCACCATCGCAGACTAAACCTTCAAAGGTAATTTTCACATAAAGCACTATTCACCATTACTGTAGATATTTATGTGAAACTAGATTCATTCCGGAACTTTCGTCTCTCGGCATTAGGACATTATCATCATCAAAAATGGCTCGTGCTCTGGTCGCTGACCACTATACGAATATTATCCGTGTCTAGTTTTAATTTTAGAAACGAAACGCATACTCAGCTAGTAGTTAGGATGGATGCTTAATGGCGAGCATCCGGTGAAGCGCGTCTAATATTAATTGCTTGCTGCAGTCCAGCGGAATAAGCTCAAATCGCAATAATTTAATATACCATAAGCATAACATACGCACGCTGAATCCCTGATTTATATATTCTTTTGGCGGGCACACTGTAGTCTCTTTGGAAATGCAACTACATTATATGTAACTGAAAGCGAAAATGGAATAATTAAGCGTACTAATTGCAGAATAGTAAAGGATATCCTGTTAACGTATTGCTTTTGAGTGAAGTAAGGAATTCTGGCGAAGCCTATATGAATACGTGCTTCCGGTGATAAATCGAGCGGAAGTCTCATTATCCGCATATGGATTGTAAATATCCGAAACAGCAGTAGTTATGGTCGTGGGCCTAGGTCAAGAAATATAAAGGGGCTATTACACGAATGATTTCAAGGATCAACATCTATTTTCATCGGTCATGGGGTAAAATCAATTAAGTTTTGACTTTTAACAAGGTCCAGTTGCTGACCTAAAACGCTTGCCCAATATTCTTGTAAAACGCTCTTGATTTTTCTGATTGGATATAGATTCAAGTAGTCACTGTGAATGTCCCGAACCCTCGGGATAAAAATGTAACTAAAGCAGTACGAAAAATTAGAATGAAAATTCCCGAGCAGTTAGTGCGAACATACCAACATTATGAATGTATAAAAAATGATGAGTATAAAAAACTGCTTTAAAAATAATATTCAAACTACATTTATCAGTTGCTGGCAACTTTTATTTTTGACATTTCAACATTATTTGAAAATTTGTGGTTTCTTTTGCTATCCCCTTTGTTATACACTTTTTGTCTCCTTTACACGCAATTGACTTTGAAACATGATTTAATGCGACAAAAATGAAGTTTGTGTTCAAAATTGAGAATAAAAATGACCAACTGTTCCTAAAAATGACCAAATTAATTTAAGTCCGAAATATTTGTAAGCACAGAGCAATCAGACGAAGAGAAAAGCGGTGTAAGTTGCATAAAAATTAAAGTCGAGTTCACGGCACCCAATTGCCAGACTTAGTAAATTTGAGTTTTAAACTTCTTATCCTCATCGTTTTATATAAGTGCGTATAACAAAAACTCAGGTGTGTTATAATAATGTCAAACCATGTTGGCGTTTGGATTACCGAACAAGATATCCACACTTGTTCACTAACCTACGAAAGGTATACGTACTGAAACCCCAGCTCGAGAACACAGGGATCGGAGTCGTCGTTCCTGGAGAACGGGACATTGGCACAGGAAATGTTGAATTGTCTCCGTTTCCTACTTCGGTTTCGTTCGATTCCATTTCCAGAGCATCGATTTGGTTGCACAGTGACCAGAGATTACACCTGTGAGCATGCGAATTGAGTTTTTTGTCAAGCGACATTAGATATTTTGTTCTTTTTTCGTTCAGTTCTGGCCATTAGGGCTCGTACAGTTTTGCAGTCTATTTTTGTGGACCAGGTGTAGTCCAGGAACCCAGCAGAGCTTGATATTGTGGTTGTTAATGCTGCTTAATGAGTTTCGACAGTTTTTATTTACAGAACTTTGACTAAAGTTGAGGGAAAACTTAGATCTATGTATAGCTACTTTGGGTAACCGCGAATAACGGATTGACAGCAACCTTGACAGCAGAGGATTAAAACCATCGAGGACAATTTTGCCTTAAAGAAATAAAAACTTAATAATAATAACCCTGGGCCTAGCTTTTCGCAACCATTCGTTTGTGTGAGTTTTTCATTTTTGTTTGGAACGAATGGAAGGGATCTACAATTTTATGCCGATTCCAAACGGCTAATTGAGAAGCTCTTTCAAGACAGTTATACTCTCGGATGTTTGTCAGACGTTCGCGAGAGATGGCGCAGTGAAAAAACCCTGAGTTGGAATTTGGGTTTTTGCGGGATTCGAACCTGGGACCCCTCGCTTAGTAGTCCAACACACTAAGCCACTGCGCCTACAGAAATAAAAACTTGGCGTTATTAAATTTACAATCTACATAGATCTCACGCCAATATCGATGTTAAAATTGGTGGGTTAATTTTATCAATGACATCAAAAACGAAAGTTTGCTCTGACTGCCGTTGCTTATGTACCAGTGGCAATGGCATAAACACTATCAAAATAATACTTACCTAGAGGTTCTGCCATTGACCGACCTAATTGAAAAGTTCCCGGTGACCGAGAAATAAAGTTTTATAGGTATTTCCAAATCGAATCAAATTAAGTTAACTTCGTTTTAAATTCATGCAGCATTGCCTTAAATTGGATTCTAGTTTTAGAATTAGGGCAGATGACAATCAGGGTATACAAATCCAAAAGTAAATTATCCGTAGTCCCACCATTCAAAACATAACAGAACCAACTATTCAGCTGCCTGTCCTACTTTCATCCAGAAATTATGCAAACTCTTTGACCTTGGAAACAAGTTGCTTTGTGCTATACGAACGTGTGTTCTCCCTTTTAACTTTTGCGTTAGGGCTCTCATTCTAAATAAGTGCCCAAACACTAAAAGAGCAAAGGCGAAACAATTCCCATAACCATATGCCTTTTTAGACTCCATTTTTTTTATTTTATTATTTGTTAGAAATGCACGTATTATAGAGCAGTGCCAGTTGAAATGAAATATCATTGCCAAGCTTAGAAAACCCATACTATGGTTGTACATGCGATATGTGTGAAAATCCTTTGGCTTTTGCAGGATGGTAGGTTTGCACAATGTACCTGTACGTGAACATTTTCCTAAACAGCCTTCTTTGCAGGATTCTTGGTTTATTTTTCATTCTGTGTGTTGTTCTTTTCACTATGATTGTTTTATATTTGAAGTAAGTTGTCACTTTCACACGTCGAGTGAGCAGTGTGTCCTTGTGTAGAGAAGTGGAATAAGGAATGGGGACCATGAAAGGAAAGACAACATAAATGTGCAGAGGCTAAGCTTTGATCCTTGCACCCATCGTTGTCATTTCCAGGCTAATGATCTGCTTGTTTGTTTTCTTTGAAGTGCAGTTATCAAAGAAAAAAAATTGTCTTAGTCAACTGGTACGCAAAGTTGTGTAGATATATAATCGTAACTATACCGCATGCTTTGTAGAGGAACGGAAATTATATTCTTGTGGCTGTCAGGCTCTTCAATTTTGTAAAAAGAAATGCATTTGCTCTGTTACCGGCCATAGTCGGTTTAATTACATTAAAGACATAGATTGTGCGATGTCCGCAGATACGGACTAAGATAATCTTTTTTGAGATATTTACCAATAACTTCTTTCGTAAACAAAAAAAGGTGTAGTTTGGTCAAATACAATAGCCGGGCCTTGGGCCGTTTTGTTACAATGAGAAGTTAAGGTACCCGCTTTTTTAATTAGCTAAAACCATTTTTCTACATGCTTGTGAATAAATATGTAATGAAAAGAGCTGAAGTTATAACAATAGTCATGCCACTTTCGCTGTCGAATTCAAATTCGCTTCGCTTAAGTGTGATTCGTTCATAAAGTCATACCAACCCATAGTAGCAATGTATTCAACTGAGAGATGAATAAACTACACACCAAATAATAAAAACCGGCCAAGTGCGAGTGTCACTCGCGCACCGAAGGTTCCGTATTTGGCTAAAGTCCAACACATCAGATATTATTTTAAATCTATATCATTCAATCTTTCCCCTCTTCATGAATTCATCACAATTTAGTTTAATTTAATTACTTAATATTTTTACTCTCAAAAATTACTCGCACATGAATCTAATTTTCTAATTATTACCTAGTACCCAACCCACGCCAATTTTCCATTCTGTATGCGACCTGTCCCAATTAGAAACTATTGACTAAAAATATGTTACTTTTATTTTGTTCTGTACTCCCCAAAAATATGTATTATACTCCCCAACGAAATTAGCAGGCGGGAACCCTGGTGGGGTTCTGTTTTTGATGGGGTCAATTGTGCACAACTGCGTAGTAGAGATTAAAACTTATGAGAGCAACGTATTTTACATGGTAAAATTATCTTTTTTGAAAATATCTTGTAAACTATTAACTTTTCGGCAAAACAGTATTCAGCACATATATAGATAAGAGCATGGTCTCCAAAAAAGGAATTAATGTATTTTTTTGTGAATCAAGAAATAAACCGTTTTTTGGGCGAATGAAAATATTTTTTTCACCAGATAACTAATTAATCCAAAACTAATCGATGTATTCCTTCCATTGGTATTTGTCGTTTAACTAGAGGTTATACCGGATGTTGTGTGTAAATTTTAGCCTCCTATGTCAATCGGTTCTTGAGATAGACCTGGTAACAAAATTGGCTTAGTGGGTTCGGACAGACAGACAGACAGACAGACAGACAGACAGACAGACAGACAGACAGACAGACGGAGAGACATCCGAGCGAAACTAATAAGGTTACGTTTTTTCCCTTTGGGTACTGTTGGTTCCCAACACAACATTCATCAACACAACATTCGTCAACACTTAACACTTATCGCACAATTAACAATTATTTTCATAAATGTGAAAAACGCACATTTGACATTGTAGGATGTATCATATTGCGCACATTTGGCTAGTCACTGAGATATGGAAATAAATCTCCATTCAATGAGAAATACATAATCTCAGATGACTAGCACATAATGTGCGCAATAAAGAAAAACACTCGCGTCAATATCTTTGCTGATTTTATTCAATTAAAACACCGCGAAAAAGAACACGACCGACCACGAATAATCAAACAAACACCAAATGTCAAATCTGCGGCACACAAAAAGGAAAATAGTCGCAACAATGCGTTTGTCCCTCTTCCTCTAGAGAGTCAATATATGAAGGAATCCACTTGCGGTCCCCCTTCAGCCAACTCACATAGCTTAAAAAATAATTGTATAAGAGATAGGAAGAGAGAGAAAACGCATTGTATCATAAATCATAATTATGATCAGCTCGTCTAACACCATGTTAAATAGGGGGCATTAACGAATGAAACAGCCATAGAATTCTTGAAGTTATGTTACACACACTGTTCGCTAAAGAAATGTTATAGTATGTAAGAAATTATGTTACACACACTGTTCGCCAAAGACATGTAATAGTATGTAAGAAATTCAAATTCAAATTCAAAAGTTCAATGACCAGAAAATTACAGTAGTGATTGAAGGCGAAGCTTCATGGAAACTTATATGCATTTTTACAAGACACTTGTCATTTAACCGTGCACCAAGTAGGATAAATAAATTTATAACGTGAAACGAAGAGCAAAGGTTTTTTATTAGCAAAGTACCTACTGACCAAGACATCTTCTTAGGTCAAATTTACTTCTTAATTTAACTCGATTAAGAACAGGTACGGAACCTTAAAAAAGTGACAAATAAACAATGCATAAGTTCGATGTGACTAATAAGGTTCCTTTCCTTTCTACTTTTCTGTCCGTTGAATCCGCTGACAGTTTCGACCAATTAAGCTCTTTTATTTTAAAAATCTTGAGAGAATAGAAGCAACTGTCACCGTATTAAGCGAATTATGTAAGATAAATTACACATTTATTGGTGAGCAAATTAAGGAGCCATTGGAATCTGTGCCTGTGGAATAATTATACAAAAATAATATTGTGCAACAGAAATGTGACTGATTTTTTTTATTTCTATTTTGAATACATTTATGTTGACAGATATAGGATAAGTGGACTTTAAGAGGAATATCGGTAGACAACTTTTCGTGAAAGGTTGTCTTTGGACAACAAACACTATTAGAAGTATTCACATGAATTATGAATTGCCAACAAATTATAAGATAATTGTATTTATGACTTAAAAATTTCTATTTGTTTTATTTTTTATTAATTTATTGGTTTATTTATTTATTTATGTCAATTTGAGACACAGCTCTTTTAGACAACTTAAAACTCAATTATTATAATATACACTTAAAACTATTATTATAATGTAGATTAATTAATTCATACGATTTAAAACAGACATTAATTGACTTTTAAAATAATTTCTTGAACAGTTTTCAAAAACATCGATATTATCAATGACAGAATTTAATTCATTGCTACAATGTTCAATTGGTTCATTACTGCCGTAGTTTGTTCTATGAAAGTGAACATTAAGATGAAATCTCATACGCAGGATTCTAGTGGGAAAATAAAAGTTTATCCGACTAAGTAAAATGGGACATTTAACGTGGTCATTTATTACATTTCTTATAAACATTATATACTAAGATACTTGCGTCTTTTTTCAAGAGTTTGCATATCAATTTAACATCTAATCTAAAAATTGGGTCTCATTTAATTTAAACATCGAAACTATATTCGCACTCATGTGAATGGTCCTTTAGCTTTCAAAAATAAAACAGATTTGGCCATATCTTCGGTCAAAATATGTTTTCATGAGTATAAATGTAAAAAATCAACCGTAATTTAAATAAATGGAAATGGAATGGATTACAAGGCTTATACGCCTGTAGAAAAACTTTCGGCAAGAAGTGTGGGCCTCAACCAAAGATGGTTCGTTGGATGTACACAGCTGTGGTACGTCCCATCCTCACCTACGGATCGCTGGTATGGTGGCCCGCCTTGAGCAAAGCCTATAACATCATTAAATTAAGCAGAGTCCAAAGGACAGCTGAAATTGGAATCACAGGAGTCCTTCGATCATGTCGGACTGAGGCGCTCAATGTGAATCTCAATTTTCTGCCAGTGGATCTGCATATAAAAAACATGGCAGCGTGTAGCGCTGTTAGATTGAAGGAATCTAATTGTTAGTTCGAAAGGCCTTATGGACATACCAGCATCCTTCTTTCCCTTCCTGCCGGCATAGGTCGTATATCTATGGACTACATCGTTACCCAAACTCAACTTCCATAAAAACTTCTCTGTAAGACTTCCCGCTGGATCAGAATGGGAGGAGAATGCGGTCGTAAATGAATTACAAACCTTTCTTCACAGATTTTTCCAAGTTGAACTGTGGAGTAGGAGTAGGCATTTTATCAACAGATGTAAACATCGCTCAAACTCTTCGCCTTCCCAACGCAGCCAGCGTATTTCAAGCAGAAATACTTGCAAATTAAGGAGGAGCGTAGACTGCTCCTTAACTTCGTGACACCCAGAAAAAATAGGCATCTTCGTCGACAGTCAGACCGCGATTAGGGCTATTGGTTTAACTAAGTCAACGTCCAAGCTTGTTGTGGAATGTAGGCAGACACTGATCAAGGCTTGTCATCGGTTTGAAATCACTCTCGTCTGGGTTCCCGGCCATAGAAACATTGAGGGGAATGAGAAAGCCGATGAACTTGCCAGACGTGGCTCTGCTCTGTGCGTGTCATGCGGAGGAAGTCTTTTTAATAGCAATTTCTTATCAAAAACAGTCTATAAAGAAAGCAAACATTTTGTGCTTGAGGATACAATCATCTGCTTTGACATAATTCAATTTCGATGCTCGGATGCGTCAACAAGGCGCCTCACTAAACTTAAACATATTAAAGTCGAATTGTCCTGACTCTGTTTTCATATAAGCTGAAAAGGTTAGACTAATGGCAAATCGCAAATCGCAAATGGTCGCAGTGGCCTAGTGGTTAGTGTGTTGGACTACTAAGCGAGGGGTCCAGGTTCGAATCCCGCAAAAACCCAAATTCCAACTCAGGGTTTTTTTCACTGCGCCACCTCTCGCGAACGTCTGACAAACATCCGAGAGTATAACTGTCATGAAAGAGCTTCTCAATCGGCCCGTTTGGAACCGGCATAAAATTGTAGATCCCTTCCATTCGTTCCAAAAATTAAAAACTCACACAAAACGAATGGTTGCGAGAAGCTAGGCCCAGGGTCCCTACAGACCTGTTGCGCCAAATATTATTATTATTATTATTAATGGCAAATCGTCATCGCTGCACATAAATTCTCTTTTTATTAATTAGAAACAAAAGGCAATTTATCGTGTCATTTCAACTGTCAAAAGCGTGTAAAATTAATTCCGAACAATGGAACTAATCGTGTGCAAGACACTTTTTGCGCGTTAATGCATTTTCATTAACTCGCGTCATGACTACACAAATTCATTTCGCTTTTCTATTTTCAGTTGAATGACAAACATAAATTAACCGAACGTTCAATTATCAAAAACTCAGTGAGTCGAAGGCCACGCTACTCTATATATCTGTATATCAAATCCTGCAGGATGAAATACCAAGAGTCTCATCACCAACCTTAACTTCAACAGTCGCGCATTAAACGTGACACCTGCATTTGCATAATTAGTGCAAATAAGTGGAGAGCACTGATACTCTACAGCTGGTGATTGGTAGGTACAAAATGCACATCCTGCGCCAATTACTGTCACCCGACAGGGTAATGTGGAAGCCACTTTTCTCGTACATTTTCTGCTAGTGCATCAGGCGACAATGGTGTGCTACCCGTTTGTTGGATGTCCATGTCTATAGGGAATACATCATTTGAATGAGAATTTGAATTAATTTGAATCTAATAGTGGTCCACTATATGTGAATTAGTTCTCTGCAGCCAGCTTTTAGCAAAGTACAGTGCAAATAGTGTCTCACAGAACAGATGCATAAAGAACACAAGGAGAGAGTTGGCCCTCAAAATCTCTAATTGGAAGCACTGAGAATCATTCGCTTTTTTTTTTGCTAGTTTCTGACTGTGTAATGGTCAAACAAAATGCAGCCAACCTTCGCCTTCTGTTTATACGAAAGAAGAAATTTCATAATGTTTGCATCTACTACTCACATATCCTTCGTGTAGCCTTCACTCGTCGCCGTACATTATACATGACACTTGTGTGCTTCACGCCTGGTATGACAAACATTTTACCGGATATGAAAGAAGCAAAAGAAGAATCTCTCCTCTCCACTTCAGAGCTTAATTCAGTTTTTCTCTTTGCGAAATTACTTTTTCCGCTTCGAGTGTAGAAGTCCATGCACTTTCTGGAGGCCCCCTTGACCTATTACAAGCATAACAAAAGGATGCAAAAAAGAAAAATATTAGAAACACAAAGCAAGGCTTTGACTTATAAGTTGAAGGTACATGCATGAGAGTTGTCATTGAAATGCCCACAGGGGAATCCTTTTGCTCTGCATGTATAAGTAAAGAAACACAGATGTCACCTCGTGTAACCAATAACGCCTTAACCTTCGCATATATAGGTACATGCGGATAAATTTACTATTGTGTAGGTACAATGAATATTTGTTTTCTCGTTTGGGTACAAATGTCACTAGGGATTTGACATTGCTCTTTGCAAATTTCTTTCGTATATTTAGTCCTAGAAAACTAACGTTTTATACAACTGGTTAAGGAGAAGAAATCTCGTATAGGTATATGTTTCGTCGAAAACTAAGACTAACATGGGCCTGTCTACATTGGTGGAGACTTTTTGACATGTTCGTGTCCTCACATAATGCACACAGTTCTGTTTTCGTAAATTTCAGAATTTGAAACAAAAACCTTGCGCACTTTTTTAAGACGAGGACCAAACGCCAGAGACAGGAAAATGTACCCAAAACTACATGCGTACAACTATCAACATATTGGATTTCAAGAATTTAGCCGGGCTGTTTAACATGAACTACTCGTTAATCGTTACTCGCTAATATGCTAATTTTCTCTTTATCTGTCATTTTAAAGATGAGCCGTTGATACTTTGATTAGTGTATCCCGCACGTGGTGTATATCCTTACACTTGATCTCAGAAAATGTAGTCAATTGTCTATTTAACAAGTGAAACTGACACATTAAAAAACGAATGACAAAATGAGTCTATCAAAGTTATACAATTTGAAAATCTGTTTTCACTTAAACTGATACCTTCTTGCCCCCCATTTCATCTGTAGACATAAAAAAAGAACGATTACGATTTCGTTTAAACATGCAGGACAGGGCATTACGAAAAATGTACTGGTATGTGCTCAAGGAAAATATATTTGAACTAGTTTCGATTGTGGGAAAGAGAAGGCCAATTGCGTTTAATTTGTTATTATTGAGAGAAAACCCAAACGAACTTTTAAAGCTGATATCTGTTGAAAATTCACTCACTAAGGTTAGGTTAGGTTAGGTTAGGTTAGGTTAGACCCCAATACTTCCGTTACTATTGACAGCAAAAGTATGACATTTTGGGCACATTCGAAAATATAGTTATCCTAAGTCGACTTAAACGTCAATTAAAAATATAACTTCACGTGACCAATCCAGCCAACAAAAGCTGGGACTCATCAAGTCAGCCAACTGACAGACTTACCAAAGTAGATTCTTGAACGACCATTGTGTAGGAAATCTTTCTGACTGTTCATCTACGGTCCTTTTTTATAGTTCAGCAATGGCCAATGAAAACATTTAAGAAAACTGAATTATTCGATATATTGGCTCTAGCTAGCTATATTACAGTTTATCATAACTTTGTGTCAAATTGCCAAAATGTCAGTGGTCAAAATTAGCAACTCATTGGGCACAGGGCTGTACGGTGGAGTACAGATCAAAAATCAAGATATTAATTTTTAGCTTTAAGTGGTGTCAGAAAATTTAACTTTAAGGATCAGCAAGAGTTTTTTTCTAAGTAATCGAACACGAAACAAAACTTAGTGGAAAATGCAGAAATTAAAATTTGTTTTGCAATTAACTACTTACATATAGAAATGTCAAGGCAAGTGAAAATAGGTAAATCCGAAATTATAAATAGGAGTACTTAGGTACAGCCGACGTAAACGGAGTATAATACTAATATTGTAGTGCTTTCGGTAGCGCTGATGGGGCAAAATCAAAAGACAACCTACAGGAATAGATTTCCTCTGAACGTAAAATCTAAATTGGTCAATTACATCACTTCTACTATATCAAAGTAAACGAATCAAAATGCCAATTGAGTGCTCTGTCAAAAAGACGTTCGCGTTATCAATTCTAATTTTGTTTGTGTTTAATTGCCGGCATTGGCACCAAGTCTAAGTTCACCTAAAGTTTTTGACACACTGCAAACATCAGTTGTTTTATTGGCATATTGCCAAATTTTTACAACTTTAATCGAATAGTAAGGCTCCTTAAATATCCTTGACATTTTCCGACCCAAAACCTGACATACAACTTACTCAACTTCTAACAAAAACGGTGCAAACGTTATAAATTTTTAATTGTCTACTTGTTGTTAATGCTCATCCAATGTCCTTGGCCTTTGTTGCGGACTTTGAATTTTTGTCTTTCTCTTTCTTAAGGGTGTTGTTTTCTTGCCCAGAGTCCTGCACACTTATCTATATTGTCCAAGAACTGCAAACACACATGAATGGTGTGCTTCTTTATGCAGACTTTCTATCCGCAGGCAGGCTTTCCAACACATGCTATTGAGTCGACAGGGCTGTGTATTTGTGACTTGTAACGCCAGAGGGAAATACTGTGCTGAAGATAGCATGCAAATGAAGAGTGCATTGAAAAGAGAGGGCATGCAATTTGCAACTTGCTGTTAAGCGAAAGCTTTTATTCAAATGACAACAGGTGATGAATAAGTTGTTCTTGTTACCATGTTCTTAAATTTTTATGATACTGACGGGTAATCCGCATTCATTGCTGAAGTTAACAGAAAGAAATTCATTCCCATGGAGTGTAAAACTTGTTTTACTCAAAATGTAACTGCGGCACACACTTATGGACCGATTTTGACCCTACGCTCTCTGGCCACTACCGAGAATTACCTAAAAGTTTGGGTTTGATGAGTATTTTGCTGTTGATCTTGCCTATAGAGTCTCTTTGCAGTGATGCCTGTTTTGAAGCTCCCTAAACCAGAACAGCGCAAAGACTATGACATATCTATCGCTACGATCAGGACGAAAAATAGCCTCTAGGTTAAGTCACTTTTGCGATCAAATTTGCTTAGAGCTGCCAAACCTGCCGGAGTGATGCTCAAAGTCCAAGGTGAACACACAGTTCAATGGGTCCTTCTTGTCACTCTTGTGTCATGGGAATGCGGCAGATCTCCCAGCGATTGTGCCCTTTTTAAGGTTCCGTACCCAAAGGGAAAAAACGTAACCTTATTAGTTTCGCTCGGATGTCTCTCCGTCTGTCTGTCTGTCTGTCCGAACCCACTAAGCCAATTTTGTTACCAGGTCTATCTCAAGAACCGATTGACATAGGAGGCTAAAATTTACACACAACATCCGGTATAACCTCTAGTTAAACGACAAATACCAATGGAAGGAATACATCGATTGGTTTTCGATTAATTAGTAATCTGGTGAAAAAAATATTTTCATTCGCCCAAAAAACGGTTTATTTCTTGATTCGCAAAAAAATACATAAATTCCTTTTTTGTAGATCATGTTCTTATCTATATAAATGTGCTGAATACTGTTTTGCCGAAAAGTTAATAGTTTACAAGATATTTTCAAAAAAGATAATTTTACCATGTAAAATACGTTGCTCTCATAAGTTTTAATCTCTACTACGCAGTTGTGCACAATTGACCCCATCAAGGACAGAAGACCACCAGGGTTCCCGCTTGCTAATTTCGTTGGGGGAGTATAATACATTTTTTTTGGGAGCACAGAACAAAATAAAAGTAATATATTTTTAGTCAATAGTTTTTAATTGGGACAGGTCGCATACAGAATGGAAAATTGGCGTGGGTTGGGTAAAAATATTAAGTAATTAATTAAGAGAGGAAAGATTGAATGATATTATAGATTTCAAATAATATCTGATGTGTTGGACTTTAGCCAAATACGGAACCTTCGGTGCGCGAGTGACACTCGCACTTGGCCGTTTTTTTATTTACATGCATTGGACGTTACAGCGCAGATTTGGCGAAGGACGTCGGAATTGAGTAAGTAATTTTCAATGACTTTTTCGGATTCCAAGACGTGCTTTGAAATCCTAGCCATCAGGCTGGTGTCCCCTGGGTAGCACAAGGATGAAATGGTTAGATCAGAAAAATCTCCTCTGCCCGTATGGAGATCTCGATTAGAGAAGTTCTAGAGCTACGTAGGGTGCTATAAGTATACCTATCCAACATCTGCGACTCCTTTAATAACTAAGCGGGACATTGGAAATTAATGAAGTGTTACAGTGACAAAGTGGGAGTGATTGTTCGCTTTTTTTCTATTTTTCTTTTGTAACCTGTCGACGGTGTATGAATTCCTATTCAACTTACGAGTATTGTTTTCGATATCCCATCAAATACAGCTACATCAAAATTTACTACAATAGACGTACGACAGCCTGCTGAATTAATTTCTTATTATGCCTCCGAGTACCATGTAGCATGTCTGCCATTGCCAACATCATTAAATCAGTATAGTGACACTAGCATCGCATTCCCTCTACAGAGTGTAATGCAGAAAACTTAATTAAGCTGCACAAAATGATATCCTGCTAACGCACACATATAATTTCCTTAAAATTCTCAAGTAACACATATCCTTCATTTCATTACCGATTTATCCAACAGCCCAGGGTGAAAAGCAAGAACGAACAGCACCCAGCAACAGAAGGTAAATCAATTATACTCCACTCAATTGTTTGCTCATTAATTTCATTCGCTTCGAATGTTTACATTCTTTTTTTATTTTATTTCCTCCTACCCCCTGTCTGCGTTCTCACTTTGTTAAACCACACAATACACATTGCGACATACTGTTCCCGCATAGTGCAGGCGAAATTTAAGCAATCATATCTAATGTGATATTAATAAAGCTCCTCCAATGTTTACCCAGCACATTGAAGGAGTACCCTGTACTCCTCTATTCCTGTCTGTTCCTCCAACATCTTGGAAATTAAAGGAAAAAAAAAACTTTTTGTTTGTCTCCTCTCATTCTCACTTGTAAAAAGTTGTCGCGGTGATAAAGTAAATTATTTGCCACCACTACTCTGTCTCTGTCTCTTTGGAAATTATATCGCCGTCGTCGGCGTGGTGGTTGTCGTTTATTCAACAAGTTTGTTCTGCAACCATTTCGGGTGGGTATGCGATTGCGACGAACGATGAAGACAAATTCTCAAGGACAATGAGTTTTCACGATGAATAAATATGAGCGTAATACTCCTTGCATTGATATCATTTCTACAAAATTGAATTTATAATATTTTTGCCCATGAATAAAATGGGCAGAGGCAGGAGTTCAAGTTACTTGGAGTGGCCTATATGTGCAACATGTTGTAAGTCAAATGCAAGTGTTCCAGAAGCGTTATAGTGGATGAGTGACAGTGACGATCGGAAGTTGTTTGTCAGTTGTTAAGCATTTTTATTTCTATAATGTTGAGGTATGGACTTAGATATTGTTTACAGTTTCAAGCAGAGCAATAGCAGCAGACTACACTAGTTTTGGGTCAATGTTTTGGTAGAGATTTTTAGCCAGGAATAGTGGCTTCTCAAATAGTCAAATGGCTTAATCAAGTGCTCAAATTGGGTCACTACATACTGGATAGGAGCACTAGCCTGTCGCTCATATCTTATGGAGATAGCAAAGTAGTTCAATATTACCCTTTTCTGGATACCGGGGTATAAATATGTTTCAGGAAATATTGAGGTTAATAAACTCGCAAAACATAGAACTAGAACTACAATTTTTTTGTACACCTTGGGTATTGCGATCACTTCTTACAATTTCATGGACAAGTGGTACAACATGTCTAGCGACAAATGAGCTTTTTCTAGCTGAACCTGAAACGTTCCGGGAGTTTGATCTTTCTTGTTAGACTGCATATCAGCGCTGCATAAGGCAAGCTTGCAGCAATTTTTTTTTACTTTCAAATGGCTTTTGTAGAACCTGGCCCTAACCACGTAACTTCACGACTATCGTCGAAACGACTGACCTCCAAAACTATCAACTAGTGTCAAATTTACGAGTTTGAAATCCTCATCCAGTTCATTCTATACCCAAATGTATTGAAAACTGACGATAATTCCCAATAAATCGTTTAACAAGTAACTTATTTTTATCATAAGATTTTCCCCCTGTATAAACTAGGAGAAGGAGCAGACCGCACTGTCCACTTTCTATGTTCTTGTGCCCGGGAAAGGTTGTAAGATCATCACAATAAACGAGGCACCATAGATTGTCAATCGCCGTCCCAAGCGAATCTTCACGATCAAAACCTAAACTAAGGCGTCCATCCGTACCTTCAATAACCATACTGATGTGATCTGGCACCACTGTAGCGGCGCATCAATATTGTAATTTCGATAAGCCGGCTGAAAAAAAGCTCACAAAAGAAGTATTGCATTCCCAACACAACTCGATTGACTCCCGCTTAAATCACTCCTTTTTCTTCCCGATCATTTTCACTTAATTTTAAGTTATTTAGTAATTGTGTTAAGAATTAAATTGGAGTCGCGTTTTTTAATTGAGTCAACAACCCCCAACACCTACTGAATTTTATTTATGTATATAGTCATATCTTTCTTAGACGCCAACTTCCAGAATTTTCGAAGAAGTACCTTCCAAGCTGCTTCCTTCTACCTCCAACAATTGCTTGGCATTCACAAAGAAGGTATGTGATATCATCGGCAACTTGCAGCTCCTCACAATACCCGGAATTCCATATTTTTGAAGCCTCGTCCCGTTTCGCGCGTAGCCTACGTACGTTCCTATACGTCATGCTCTGTAGCCCAAACGACTTGAACGATTTTGAAGGGTGAGATGTCAGTAAATTGGTATTCTTTCCTGGAGCGTCATAGGCTGAGCAAATAAATATAAATTTATTGAAAAAAAAAAATTAATTCAAAAAACCCGACTGTAAACAAGATTCAAGAGATTAAAACAAGACGCTTTCAAGTATAACTAATTGGCAGTCGGAGGCTGCGCATATTTTTGTCAGATTATGTAGGTAGTCTCGGATTGTCAATTAGTTATACTTGAAGTGTCTTGTTTTAATCTCTTTAGATCGTGTTTACATTCAGTCGTAATACTTTGTAAAATTTATATGAAATGACATTATTTGCATTCATAAAATGTCTACCGAACACTTTTCAGTTGCTTTTATTTTTGAAGGAAAAATAAAAAAAATGAAGTGCACGACTGGGTCGAACGAAACTTTCTCGATACTAGACAAAAGAAAACAAAATCCTCTATTGGATATTCACCTCATATGGCAGTTATATAAAATAACAATATAAGTTTTTAAAGGTTAAAGCTCTCAGTAACTGGCAATGTCGCAAGCGTCTACTGTGCTATTTTATAAGGTCTTACTCCTCACTTGATTTTTGAGTACAGGACAAGCGTACCTAGTAGCAGTTTCTGTTTTTGACCTAAGGATATGTTTTTAATTTTGATTGGAATATGATTTAAGTTTTCAATTATTGGATGTATTGCTCGTGATAGACCGACATCTTAAAAAAGATTATGTAATAATTCAGGCATTTGTGAATTTGCATTAGTAGCTATAAATTGAATATCCCGATGCTCGTGTGTGCGGTGCAAATGAAGTTTTTGTTTTTGTAAAACTATCCAGACATAACAGTTCCAAATATTGCAATGTTTATTTGGAAAAATACAACTGACTGTATGATATTGTTCCGGATTATAGAAATACTTCGTTTTTGACATTTTATCGAAATCGAAGATGGGGTTTACGAGATATGAGCAGTTTCTAAACTTAGCGTTTTCTGTGTTTCGAATTGAAAATTAAGGACACAATAGTTTTGAAAACATCAATTTGACTCTAAGTTTGCATTTTGGTCAAAATCGTAATTGCCGTTTTAAGTTAACTAGACAAAACTATATTTTAAAAAAATCACTCTTTTCATAAATCCATTGTACGATAATATAGAGAAAAACTGAGGTTGCTATTAAGTTATAAATGACCACATAACCTTAGAAATTAATTTTTGTTACAATCGTATAGACCGTTTTCGAGATATGTCGAAATTTCAAAAGTTCCGTTGTTCGAATATTTAGCCAAAAACTGGGTACGCAGTCATGGTAACCTCACCTACTTAAGCTTAAATATCGATTTTGGTTGAAATCGTTAGAGCCGTTTTTGATCAAATCAAACTGGTACGAAAATGTTGTATGGGAAGTACCATATTAATATTGAGGTTACATTGAAAAAAAAAACACCTCCCGAACTGTAAGCCTAAAAACTCCAAATCCGAGGTTTGAACGTAATGCGGGAAGCCGTTTAGACTGTAGGCCCGTGGAAGGACGGACAGACGGACAGACGGACAGACGGACATACGGACAGACGGACAGACGGACAGACCGGACAGAATTTTGCGACCCACTTTTTTGAGTTCCTCTATCATCGTAATATCAGAATTGATTGAAATCTCGAGTTCGAAATTTTTTACGAAACCAATATCTTTCTCTTACTACGTAATGGAGAAAGTTAAAAAACGCTTATTAATATAAAATGGCTGATTACTAATTCAAAACTTAAAATTTGATACAAATATCAGGGTATAAGTCAGTAAACGTTAATGTAAATTCATTAATTATGTACATAATATGTCAATTATTTAATATTTTCTATTAAATTTAATTTGTTCTTCGTGATGATTTTAACTAAAACATCATATTTCAAATCTTAATTATCGATTCTACATAATACACAACTGTAACACACTTTTGTCAAATCACGCAAATGAAACTCGAACTAACTCCATTTTTATTGACGACACGAACGAAGATGAAGTTTTTTTTAATCCTAAAATCACTTAAACAGAACCAATCTGCAGGAATGGATGACGGTGCCGTGAAATAAGGCCAAGCGAAATAAGGCCAAATCTGAAAACAGATTTCATAGTTTGAAAGCGCAATAACACCAATTTGGCGTTATTGCACTTTGTAGGACAAATTGTCAGATTTGGCCTTATTTCGCTTGGCCTTATTTCACGGCACCTGGATGACATCAGACCGGTCGACATGAAAACGCATGCAGAGATATTTGCACCAATTGTTGCAAAGATTATTAATTTGAGTTTAAATCAAGCTAAAATTCCTGACATGTTGAAAAAGTCGGTAGTAAGACCAGTATATAAAGGAGGTGTTAAAAGTGAAGTCTCTAATTACAGACGAATATCTATTCTGCCAGTTATTGAGAAGTGTCTGGAAGAAGTAGTAGCAAGAAGATAACAAACTTCATTGATAAGTATTCAATAATTCATGATAGACAGTACGGGTTCCAAAGAAACAAAAGTACGGGTCAGCTTCTTGGTGAATTTGCAAATATCATTAATGAAAGCCTGAATAAAAACCACCATGTCCTGGTAGTTTTCTTGTACTTCAGTAAAGCATTTGATACGCTAGACCACTCCAAGCTCTTGAATGCATTAAACAGGCTCGGCATCCGAGGCAAGCTTTCTGATAGGTTGCGTAACTACCTGTGCGGAAGATCTTTTAAAATTTAAAATTAAAGATATCCTCAGCGACGAAAAAGTGGCTCCTTTTGGAGTACCTCAAGGATCGAAACTTGGACCGCTTCTGTTTATCCTTTTTTCAAATGAGCTACTCCGAGTGTTCACGAACAGCATTCCATTCGCTTTTGAAGACGACACTGCAATAGTGGTTAGACATAGATGCCTTCAAACAGCGTTGAGTATAATGCAAGAAGAGTTTGACAAAGCAGTGAAATGGTGTCATGATAACGGTATAATTTTGAACGCTTCAAAAACAAAACTTATGCACATTCGTGGACCACATCACAAAGCAACAGACCAAGGGGTTATCATAAAAAGCAACATATGCCAAGCTAATCTTCCAGATCGTGTCATCGATGTTGTCGAAACATACAGATTTCTAGGAGGGACCATCGACAGCCATTTTCTTTGGGACAAACATATCGACAAACTTCGCTCTGATCTCAAGAAAGCCCTCTATTCGATATTCTACCTTGGATACCATTCAACGCCACAAGTCCAAAAACAAGTATACTACGCCCTCGTTGAGTCAAAGCTACGTTATGGGATACTTGCGTGGGGTAACTCGTCGAAGACCCATATACCTAATAAACTGCAAAAACTACAGAACTCAATAATAAGAAGGATGAACAACCGAAATTCTACCAATGCAGACGGAGGAAACAACTTTAAAGTACTAAAAGTCCAGCAAATCTATAAAATGACTGTTGCACTTGAATACTACGATGATGCGCGTTTTCGAAGGCAAATTGAAGAAGAGGTGAATACAAGAAGGCGAGCCCATGGAATGCTACAGGTCCCCATGAGTAAAAATACGTATGGTCGAAGACAACTACTTCACAGCGTACCAACTATTCTTAACGAACTTCCACAGAGGCTCAGAACTATCCCAAACCCAAATGCCCGCAACAATCTTATTAAAGAATTTTACCTTTCTATGTAAAGTTATGTAAAGTTATGTATAAAAAAAAAAAAAATTGAGTTGATATTCATGATGAAATGTAGTTTGAATGTTTTTTGTCTGATTATTGATATTCCCACAGTTTTGATGTTTTTGTACGCACGGAAAGTTTTTCAGAAATTTTAATTTCCACAAAAAGGTATATAAAGATGAAGGAATACTACTGAGTATATTTTTTTGTTCTGCTTCACACCTATTCACAGACAGTACAATTTAGAGTGGGAGGGAGGGACAGATGTTGGAAAAAAATGCGGGGAAAATCGGGAAGACGTAGGAAAGCTGGCAGTCTATTTCTACTTAGTTTATGACTTCATTGAAACTCCTGTGTTTCTTACAAATTTCTTCAAAACCATTTTATTGTATCGGAAATTAAATAAATACATAAATTACTAAGCGCAAAACATTTTTAAATATAAATTATCTGCCTATGAAACTGTTAGCCAAAACTAAATAAATTTTATTTCCACTTTAGTTCCTGTACAATCTATGCTCGCAACCAGACTAAATATATCTTTGCCATGTGCTCTTGATGGCATGAAGCACTAATTTTAACATTATATTTCCTAAGAGAAAAGAGACGATCATTTAGTTGAGAACGAATATAGTACGTATACGCCCCCGATTTGAGTTTATGCTTGCGTTTGTAAATTGCCTAATGATGAAGATGAGTATTGCTCCAATGTTTCTTACAGAATCTATAAATAACCAATGTATACGACTTTTAGAAACCGACTTCTGTCGTATCATTGATTATAGGCGTACAAAGAATTCAAATTATCTTGCAGTTTCGCGAAAGATGCCCTACAGAATGAAGATGTCATTTCTCAATTCACTATAATAGTATGGATCAGTACCATATTTTTTATATCATCTCATAGTTGGCAGAGCTTTGAAATCTATGAAAGGTCATTTGAAGCACCTCTTTATGTTGGTTTAATATACTGATCAGAAGCTTGCGGTCAGTTGTGAGCTCAAATACTCGTTGCTCGCCGAATATTTTAGATACTGCCTCTTTTCCTTTGTCTATATTTTTTTTGGCTTTAACTAAACAGTTTTTAATGAGAAAGTTATCGGGTCTCCACGTGAATAATCGCCAGGGGATAGCTGGTTGGAGTTTGGTAAAATGAAAACCTATGCTTAAGCAGTCTTCATCTTTAGCTTATATTTGTGAAGCCTTATTGTTCCAATTGCTTAGGCTATAAATACGGTCAGAATCGCTCCCAAAAGATTTGATTATATAGCTATCATCTACATTGCTCTAGCCAGTTCGTGAGCCAGTATTCTATTGATATACGGCTGAAAAATTAAACAACAAATCCACAACCAAATTTTGGTCCAGCGGGTTTTTTCGGGATTTCTGTAAAGCTATACATGCCCTACCCCGGAAAATTATTTAAAGGCGTATATCCACCGATGATCTACCCTATTCCAAACTTCGAATAATTTCTAGTGTACCTGCTTTCGAGGGGTCTTCCAATCTCGTATGGATCACGTTCAGTGAGCTTCAGATGAAGAGTCTGTCAAAATAAATCAGTGATAGAAGGCAGACGTAGAAATAAAATTGTGATCTAATTGACTTGTATTTTATTTGCGCATATGAAGTAAATAAATATTAAAAGAGGCCCTGATATACTATCTAGCTGCCTCCGCAGTTTCGCAAATGAGTTTTGTCTCAAACCTTTTTAAACATCGAAGGGACCGCGGTCGTGTTCTTGACACGTTTGCCCAATTTTGACAGGGCTTTGGAAAGCTCGCCCCAATATAAGATATATATATATAGACATATAGGGACTTTAAAGTCGTCAAATTCACAGATGGTGTGTAGTTTTTCAATATCTCTCAGAGTGTGATCATTTAGTCGATGGTTGACTTTCTTTGCGGGCTTGAAACAACAGTGATATGGGCCGACCAGGTTATGGGCGAAGGATTCTAGGCGTTCACACAAAGACAGCCAACATGAATTTATATCTTACATTCAGGCTTCTGATTCCTTTGTAAATGGCGCAGTTCAGTGTAACTCCCAACACACATTGGAACAATACACATCAGTCTTTGGATTTTCTTTGAAAGTCATTTGAATTTATCAGAAATTGTAAGACTGCGCGTTTCTTTTAAAGTCGCCTTTATAGTATACTTCATCTCCTTCCTAACGATTTCGCTAAGAAGCCAACAACTTTCCACCCCCACTGTGTAATTGTAAATTCAACTTCGGTCTATAGTTTTGACCCATATGCAAACAGCAGCACACAAGGCTAATGCAGGAAGCCCGTTCAACCTGCACCATACGAACGTATGTAGCAAGAACAAGCCAGCCAGCTCTGGGGTCGATTTGAATTTACCTTTTGCACGAAATGTTTAACTTGGCGAACACACGTCTTTTAGTCCACAGTTGGCTGCATATAATACTCTCTATCTGTTTGACTTTTTCTGTGGTAAACTTACCTTGATTTAGAACTCATAAGGAAAACTTGAAGTTTTTCCCCAAGAATTTGATAAAGAATATGGGTATGGACTTTGAGGTTTATTGATTCCCATGAAGCTTAGCCTAAGAGCGCATGTGGTGTCACGTCGAATGAAATTTATTAAACAAATCCCAGCTGTTTATAAAATGCATTTCTGTAACTGAGAGTCAATCATACGTAGAATGATACCGCAGTGGCTTTGCGAAAACCCCTGCCGCTGCACATAGTTGCGAAAGGAGACCTTGAGCACAAGGCGTAGTTGAATTATTCATAAAATCCACTTAAAATTGCAGCATGGCTGTGTAGTGTGTATGCTGTTGAAATACACGGCTGTTGGATGAGACGGAGTACGCCCTTACATCCATGCCATGGCAAATGGATGCGGTGACCAGCGGGAGGTCATGTGGACGGACGATGTCGAAACCATATTAGTAGCGGAAAATGGGAAATTATGAGAAATTAAAGGCTTGCAATATTCGACATGAGGTCAGCGTATTGCTTGCCTGATGATGATGATGACGCTGAGCTTCTGTTGGTGAATGTAGGTATGGGTGTATATCTTGACTTCAGCTTGAGATGCATGACAGCGTGCAAGTGGCGCACTGTCCTCTTAAATGGTGCAGAATCTGTTTACGCAGCGTTAATTTTATTCATTACCGACAATGTGCTACCGGCTGCACAGTAAAATCGATTGCAACTGCGATACAGTTTGATTCGATTTGAATATACAGCTCGTTGCGGTGGTGTATTTTTCTTTGTGACTTTTATCTGTAATGTTGTAGGAAGGATGTGAGTGCATTTAACAAGGATTCGGGTGTCTGAGCTATCGAAGGTCAAACGGCGATGTTTTGCATTTGACTAGGTGCGAGGTATAACTTTGTCACATTTGGAGTTGGATGACTCTTGATTTTGGTTTCTCTATGAGGATGTTGTGCGAAATCCAAACAAAAGAAGGGTTGTGCTGATGTTACCATTGGCTTAGTTTATCCATCGTTCTTAAGTTGAATTTTTGTGGCAGTATCAATAGGATTCGAAACTATAACATCTTTGATTTAATGCAACAGTTGACGTTGTCAATCAGTCAAGTCCAGACTAACCCTCAAGAAACGAGTAAAATGTATAAGCCCATGCACAGGGATTCAACTGCCAAAAGTGAATGTGCCAATAGCGGATATTCCAAACGCATTCCAGCTAGATTCAACTATCCGTTTCACCTTTAAAATGCACTTAAGAATTAAACACAGTCATCAGCATTCCGACGGCCATTCCCATAAATGCTACATAATTGACATCTGCAAACATCAAAATAACACGTGCTCCCATCCAGGATGGCTAGTCCAATAACGGATACATGCATCGAGTGTGCAAGTACTATTTGCACTCAGTCACGATATCGCCACAAAGCCAATTAAAACGTACGCCTTTAGTGGAATTAGCCACCCGCACCCCCAAACATTCGGGAGGCACTGGTCACACGCAAATGTGTGTAGTGTGTGACGCGGTAGGCATGTGAACGATGCCTGTCTGGGCATTCACTGGCCATCAGGAACACATTCAATTATACCACCTTTGTCAAGTGGATATGTGAAACCTACCACCTATCCACCATTTGGGACTAAGATGTTGTGCGCCACGAGGCGACTGTCAGACAATACGTGACGTGTGCTGTTCCTTTGGAAAGGGGGGAAACAGTAAAAGACCATACATTCCACACAAAATAATTGGTAGAAGTCTTTTGAAATAGACACGAAAAAAAAAAAAATGTTACGGACAAATCGCAGGGCAAAAGGTTATCTTGTTGGCACGAGAGGTTTCCTGCAGGTTAGGGCCAAATCAGGTCACACTCATTACGAATTCATTCGATGTCATGTTTTCGGAACCTGGTTTCACCTTGTGTCCATGTTCCTGGACGAATGCTGATTTAGTGGAATCATTTCACTCTCCGTGCTGTGTCCTTAATGGCCAACTGTTGGCTAATTGGCGTTAAGTGCGACCTTTTACGGGCAGCTCGCACCGGAACAGTAACAAAAGTAACGATGTCACGCGACAGGGAAGGAAGCATCGTTTTTAGGGAGATTGCTCTGCTACGACGACATTGTGTCTGCTTTCAATTTCAATTATGCTTAAGGACATACAGGACAGAATGACCTATTGCTATCTGTTTTCTTTCTTTTTTGTTTCCCCCAACTGCGATGATAGCCTAATTCAGTTGACATTCCACCGGATCCTGGCAATCGCCAGAAACGACATCTCGACAAATCGAAGAGGTCACGGATACAGCAAAGTGCGAGCTGGCGGCGGGGGTGAACGTACGTTGGGAAAGGTAAAAAATCAATTGTCATGATTGTCTCTGTCTTCGAGTTGAGGCAAAACCGGATAGTCAGTACTATTGTCATTCCAGAGCAGTGTCGCTGATACAAAGGAATGCCTTTTGTATGATGCTGTGCATTTTGCCGCCTGCCTGCGTTGAATCCAATGGAAGTGTGTCCTTAATGCCCGTGACTGTGGATGGGGGGAAGGCATTTTTTCATGTTGAAAGCAATTGATACGGCATAAGTGGGATGAACGAACGCGGATCTAGGGTTGATGTGGTGGCATCTGACAATAAGTGAATGTTGTCTGGGGAACAGACTTGCACTTGACAGAGGTGCGTATATTCTCTAGGTAGGGACGTTTCTATTGATATATCTTATACTTGTTGTATCAATATAAGTCGCACCAAAAGTGGGTGCAGCATGAGTACATTTCATTGTATTCGTGGAGGATAACTACATGCTGTTGGCAAACAGTCGTCTAGCTAACTACAGACTCAAACCAAAATTATTCAACATGGCCGTCCTTCATTTAGAGATTTTTATTTATGCCACGAAAATCCTCAAAAGACCGAAAGATCCGACACGAAGCACCGAATGGATATACAGTCTTAGGTTTTCGAGTTCGTCGTAATTTGCACCTACGCAAAACGTTTCTATGACTTACTTAATGAGGTGACCCTGATTTGGGGTCGAATCGGTGAAGCAATTGCCAAGAAGATCGATTCTTCGTTGTGCAATTGAGATTCCTTTCGACTTATGGTTAGTTCTTCCCTCTATTGGTTACAATTGAAAGCTCAGTCGACCGAGTAGTTAATTTGCAGCCTACAAGTCCTAAAACAACTACTAGGGTTAACTTCTTGTTTGAAAGCAGTAGGCTCTTGCAAAAAATGGAGACCATAAATTAAGTATTATATAGACTGTCAGCTCCCGCGCACCTAACCGATTCCCGCCGCAAATTTTGAAAAAAAAATTCTCTCTTAAATTTCGTATCGGTGAATACGTGTGAAGCAACAAAAAAAAATGTGAATGGAGGGTTTATAATGAAATACTGACACTCAGCAGTATCGGTGAATACGTGTGAAGCAACAAAAAAAAATGTGAATGGAGGGTTTATAATGAAATACTGACACTCAGCAGTCATTTTACATCGTGGAATTTCTTCCTTTCGATTCGTACAAAACAAAAATTAAGCATCAAAATTGTTTAAGTATCATGATTCTGACGAAAAAGCATTCGAAATACATTGCAACACATTAAATGTCAATAAAAAAGAGATTTGTCTTTTAGCAAACTAATTTCTAGGACAAAGAAATAATCATATTGTTAACAAACTGCGGTTTTCATACTGGACATTAATTTGATGTGAATTTCTTTCTGAATAATACCAGCTTTACTTTTAGAAGAAATATTTTTTCATAAACAAATCGAGGGTATTTGAGTTCGGCGAAAAGGAAAATATAACCTCGCTTCGTGGGAAAAATAAAGAGAGAATGCTAAGAACACTGACTGAGTTTAGTGTATTTATTGATTTCGATCAGCACAGTTGAGATTTTTTGTTTTATTTCACCACGAAAACATGTATTTTGTAAAATGGTTAACAACTAATGTAATCAATATGGAAATAAAGGAATAAACTGAGAAATATTCATTCGTGAAATACGGCATTTTTGTTCCTTTTTGGCCTGTTGCTTTTTATAATATTTTGTGCAGATTATACTTAAACCGCTCTATATATAGGTTTCATTAGTAATATTTAAAATATAGTAATATATAAAAACTATATTATAAATTATTTTTCGCACTACTTTTCGAAATGTAACCCTCCAAAAAAAAATTGCAACCTTCATACCACTCAACAAATAATAGGACAATATATCAAATACATTTTTAGAAATTTTGATGACCAAACATTTTGTAGTTAAAAATCAATATAATATGAATTTATTTTCTTTAAACTGTAAGGGCAATAATTGAAACTAAAATGTATAAAAAAGTTATAAAAAAATACACAGTAAGTTTCCAAATAATTATTTGTTGATACTGATTTAATTTAATTTTTGCTAATGATAAATATTTGCATTGTTTACAACCACAATGTAAACATCACAGGTAAAATAAGAAAATCCTAATAGCCGTGTTTTTTTTAGCTTTGATCTCAGCAAAACAACCTGGAACTAAGAAAACCCATTATTTACAAAAACAGCCCCGCAATCGATATTAAAATGAGAGTCCGCCTTAGTCTACATGACATCTGATTTAAACCGCAATTATAGGCTGGTTTTCTTCAAAAATGTGCCCCCTTTGATTAACATGGCGCAAACACATGAATTAAAACTGGGCTACACTCAAGGTCAAATCCAGCTTGTAGGCAATCCTTCTTTTTTGGCTGAAGCTGTCAGTCTATATAATAGTTAGTTTATGATGGAGACATTGCTAAGCGGGGGCTCAGGAGTTCGATTACAAGAAAATTAGAAACTTACCTACGTCTTGCGGTGTGTTTTCACTACCCCACCTTTCGGGAACTTTTGACTGAAAGGTGCAGATATTGTGCTCTTGTTTAAAAAAGGTTCAGCTGCTGAAATGTGTAACTACAGGCCAATATCACTTTTTTCCGCCCTTTCGACTAAAGACTAAAGACTATTTGAATTTTGTTCTCAGATAATGCCAAACCTTGATGGAAAAAAGGATTACTGCTGGTTAATTTATATTGATATTACCAAAGCCTACGATATGGTTAATTAAAATATTTTACTAAGAATTTGGTTTAGGTCCTACTTAAACGATAAGTCGCAAAGATTAAAAATTGATGATTTTAGGAGCGAAATTAAGTTCTTCAATTTTGGTGTACCCCAAGGGTCTGTTTTGGGACCTACTTTGATTCTCATTTATATTAATTCACTCCTTGCACTTAACTTCAAAGGCAAACCTACTGCTTTTGCGGGCGATATAGGTTAATCTTATGGTTTGAACAGTTCCTTGGATCTAGTTTCTGACATTAATTGGGTTCTGAACTGATTAAAAAACTGGTTTGCTGAGCACAATTTGATTTTAGACTCTTAAACTAAAAAATATTTTGTAGCTTGTTATCCCCCAACAATTTGGAAGCGAATGTTTGTTATCACGCACCTGAGAGCTTGAAATTCAAACGTTGCTATTGCAATGATTGAATTTAAATAATTTGGCCCTACAATCGACACTAGAATGAGTTTTTCGAATCACGCAGAAAATCTGCGAAAATATTTTCGTTGCACACTAATACATTTCTTCTATTTGCGAAATATCTGCTCAGTAGTGATCTTAAAAATAATTTATAACGGAATATTACATTCCAAACTGCAATATGGAATTGTTTGTTGGGGAGGGGTTTACCTGGATGAAATTAAACCTCTGTTGATTCTGCAGAAATTTATTAGATATACGGAAAATATTGAACTTGGCAATTAGAGACAGAATTAACAGAAATGGAAGTAACATTTGAGATGTTTAATATAAGCCTAGTAAATATCCGACTTTTTCACTGTTCTACGACCTGAAAATTTTTCCAGTCCGCTGTTTGTACTTTTTCAAAGTACTGGAGACTTCCTTTGTCTGGAAAACGCAATTACCGATTGATCTCAAATTATAATTTTCTTGGAAACTTTTCCTATACCCCGTCTGTACCAAATTTTCGCACTGCATTTTTATTCAGTCTTACGATGTCGTTTATTTAACAAGCTTCCTCAATCTATCAGAACAATAGCAATGCCTGGAATGCATGCTTTAAAGGTACCTGTCCAAAGTGGAATTGTAGCAGCCAACCTGGGAAAGAAGCTGTCCATCTTGAAAACCGGCCGGCGCATATACATATTTCACGACCGCTATAAATTCATCAAAAACTACACTCACCGAATTTTTTGAATCGTGTAATCGTGCGAATGCTTTTGGTGCCTTTGCACGGACATTACTCTACTCAGAAGTACCACACTATTTCACATGGACTCAAACAAAAAATTGAACACCCCGCAAACAAAGTAGACCATTTACTGTTTAGCAAGACTTAAAAGTTAGGATACTTTGGACCCTATAGGTGGCGATGTTGTCGATCTCCGAAACAACTCAACCGATTTCAATGATGTTTTGTCAATGGGTATGGTTGGTTCCAGTTTAAAAGATAGGATAGTTTTGGACATTAAAGGTGGCACCTCACAAAATATTAGAGGGATAGGAAAACAGGTTGTGGCACCTCCCATTAAAAAATAAAATTCAAACGCTATTTCTAAAGTTGTATAATTAAAATTGTCAAAATAAAGCAATTTGCGAAATGAGGTCGGGACTTAATGCACTGGCAAATCCGGATGGGTACAGCTATCAGCTATATAAATAAAAGAGACTACGTCCATTTGTGCACTCAGCTTAGTGGATTCGTAAGGACAATGCTGCTTTTTGACCTAAAAAAAAAATAAGTAATTCGATTGGGGATAGAACATAGAACCACACTTTAAAACCTATAGACTGAATAGAAAAACGTTTAGTATCACCAATACAATTATTGCGGTTTGATTGAAACACATCGTGCTATATGTACTTTAGTTATTTCTATTGTATGAGTATAAGTTTTGAATGAAGAATTTGACTTCACCGAATTATACAAAGCAGCATGTGCATTGCATGCATGCTCGAAATTATTATTTTCATGATATTAACGAGTTTGGGCGGTACGAAGTTCGCCGGGTCAGCTAGTCTATCTATATAAAAAAACCGGCCAAGTGCGAGTGTCACTCGCGCACCGAAGGTTCCGTATTTGGCTTAAGTCCAACACATCAGATATTATTTGAAATCTATATCATTCAATCATTCCCCTCTTCATGAATTCATCACAATTTAGTTTAATTTAATTACTTAATATTTTTACTCTCAAAAATTACTCGCACATGAATCTCATTTTCTAATTATTACCTAGTACCCAACCCACGCCAATTTTCCATTCTGTATGCGAACTGTCCCAATTAAAAACTATTGACTAAAAATATATTACTTTTATTTTGTTCTGTACTCCCCAAAAAAATGTATTATACTCCCCAACGAAATTAGCAAGCGGGAACCCTGGTGGGGTTCTGTCTTTGATGGGGTCAATTGTGCACAACTGTGTAGTAGAGATTAAAACTTATGAGAGCAATGTATTTTACATGGTAAAATTATCTTTTTTGAAAATATCTTGTAAACTATTAACTTTTCGGCAAAACAGTATTCAGCACATATATATGTAGATAAGAACATGATCTACAAAAAAGCAATTTATGTATTTTTTTGTGAATCAAGAAATAAACCGTTTTTTGGGCGAATGAAAATATTTTTTTTTTACCAGATTACTAATTAATCCAAAACCAATCGATGTATTCCTTCCATTGGTATTTGTCGTTTAACTAGAGGTTATACATACCGGATGTTGTGTGTAAATTTTAGCCTCCTATGTCAATCGGTTATTGAGATAGACCTGGTAACAAAATTGGCTTAGTGGGTTCGGACAGACAGACAGACAGACAGACAGACAGACAGACAGACAGACAGACAGACAGACGGAGAGACATCCGAGCGAAACTAATAAGGTTACGTTTTTTCCCTTTGGGTACGGAACCTTAAAAATGGTGTAAAAAGTGTATAGTAATTCATCAATTGAGAACGGCTGGGCCGATTTGGCTCAAATAGTTTTTCAGTTGTTCGTTATTGCCAGGAGAAGGTTCTTACGAAAGAAAATTTTGGAAAAACCCTCCAGAAAATTAGGCAAATGGGAAAAAACAAAAATTGATTTTTTTGTATGGAATTTTATGTGCAATTGTTCGAGAATGGATTTTCTAATAAAGAAATAGAAAACTCTCAGTGGAAAACTCGGAAGATTCCAGAAAAACGCAAAAAATTTGGAAGATGTAAAGGTTGAAAATTCGTTGTGGAGCTTAACAAATTTCGGATAATTGTGAAATTCATTATGATAAAAACGTTTTGCGTTCATTTTGGGTGTAAAAGTAAACGAGATAAATAATAATGCCGCTGTTAGAGTCCGAGCAGAAAAAACCATTCGCTGATGAAGATTGTTGACGATGGACCGGGAGGCATTTACATTCTCAATGCTCCCTTTCAGCAAGACATTCGTCATTTCGTTGATTCTATGAACGATTCGGACAAGATCTCAAGTGCGTTGGCTGTTTCATCCTGGCCACTCTATCCCTAATTAAGGAGCACACTGAGAGCTCTTAGATACTTTGAACTATGTAGTATTTAATAAACGCGCACGACTAAGTCACTTCATGTATAGAGCAGCCCTTCTGTCACTTCCATCCATTTTCAACTGAATAATCCAATCCCATCTGGTCCTATAATTTTTTTCAACTACCTCCCGATTATATTAAGCATTTCTCTACTGCCGCCATTCTCACATAAATGACAGTTTATAACAAGTGATTCCATTACTATTCCTACTACTACACTTACACAAAGATAATTAACTGACATCTGGAAGCTACCAGCTACCAGTAGCCACAGTCCCATGACAGATAGCCATTTGGTGTCATAATTAGCCGTTTTTGCAAAACAAACAGAAAATATTAAATTTACAGCAACAGAGGAGCATCTTTTTTTGCCCAAATCTATTCCAAGCACATGTTGTCTATAACATTCCCCTGGCAGCGCACCAGCGGCATGAAAAAAAAAACCGAAAACTTCAAATTGGACAAAATAGGAAAATCCATGCAACAACGAGTGCTCCCACTCTCGGCTTTCAGTGGCTTTCAACTTGCACCAAATGCAATTGCTATGCAGTGCTCGTGACGGCACTCGTCGCTGGCTTCAGTTACCCCCCTCCCCCCGCAAAAGTACATTTGTACACAGATGTCTTCTGTTCACGTATTTGACGCTGTTCTGCCGGACAAAAACCCCATCTAGATGACATACGATTGTAGGTGAAGTTGGCTGCTGGCTGGTGGCTGCTCCCGCTTCTGTTCCTGTTCCTGTTCGCATATTGTTTTATTACCCACCTCACGAATGTATAGTGTAGGGATGTCTGTCTGTCTTTCTGTCGCTCATAGATGCGGGATATGATGTATTTGGAATGCATTTATCGCTGTCAGCTAGCAGCAGTAGCTGCACGTACGAGCTGTCCCACAGAATTGAACGCTGTTGCAGGGTAGCGGATGAGACACTTTCTATAAAGTTGTTCATCATCCCCAGTGATGGGTTTGCAGCCCGAGGTGCTTCGGCTTCGATACCAGCTGTATGTGGCGACCGAACAATTGACTTTGTACGCCAACACAGGTAGTCGCTTATCCTTAAATATTGACGAAACAAAAAAAAAAAAAACCCAAATTGCCTAGGATTTCGTTTTTAATGTGTCCCTCGAGTTACTTAATCGAACAGATGTCATCCCATTTGTCATCCGTAATGATGAACTTTACTTGCGATCGCTGGCTTTGGCTTTTATAACTTCATTGCATAACCCCTGCAGATAGTTAAAAAAAGGGGAGACAATTCTCCTGGCAATGTTGCTGTTGTTCCCCATTAGAGAGCAGAGCGACGCGCGTAACCCCATCGACGACGGTTCATGGATATTCAGCAAATGAACCATCAAAATAATTGAATTTTGTGGAAAGTTTTTACCCGCGCACCGTATCACCGTATGAATTTTTATTACAGTGCATTTAAACACGAGCAGTCATTTGCAGTAATTTCAAGTTTTGATTTCCCCGCAGAGCGCTTAGAACAAGTGAGCAATTGTTAAAACGTTTGTGGTTTTGTAGCGCGCTGAAGAAGAGACGACTAGCACAGCAATGTTAGTGGTGTGGGGATTTCCATTTCAACGAGGGTGGAATTATTTAAGAACCCACGAGGTGTGTGCGGTGTTTAATTTTTAACATTTAAAAGAGCAGCGGTTGTAATTTTGTTTTGTTTTGTTTTGTTTCGTTGAGTCGAAATGAATTCAACGAAAAGTTATTGCAATGTAACGGTTATGGGGTACTAGTTTATTTCGTGAAACTGCTTATTGTAAGCGAATCATTTGTCTAACCGTTCGGTGTGGTTAGATGGGGGGACGGGGGAAACCATTAATGTCAGTTGGCTGGGAGAGCAGAGAAATAGTGTGTTGGTCGGTCTCGGTTCATGAAATATGGTTGCTGTGTGTCAATGACGTTGATCATTTAAATTAATTTTGAGGTCTTTCGTTTGGGTAGCTTGACTAGACTTTCGAAAAATGTTTGAACGCGTGTGCTCTGGTTTCGAAAAGATTTACTATACTACTTAGGTAAGCTTCCAAATAATTATTTCTGGTCATGAGATGTTTGGATGTTTCTTTCTTAATTGTTTTTTCCTGTAATGTGCTTTTTGGTTAGGGTGTAACTCATCGGATGTAAGATCGTCCTAAGGAAATCCTTAATTTGAATCAGAGGTAACAATTTTATTTCAAAAACGCTAAATAACGTTACAGTCAACGTAGGTTTTGGGAATACATTGCCAAGATCGACCAGAAGCATGTGGTTTAACGAGTTTTTCAGAATATTTTGCGACGTAATTTTGGCGTTTCTTTGAAGGTTTTTTGATGCGCTTTCTGAATTCTAATTTTTCGATGCTTGGGTTTGCTTTTTAATTGGTTTTTTGGACTGATTTCGGGCGCGTTTTATATGTTTTTCCGGATAGATTTTTGGGGCGTTTATTACAAAAGAACATTTAAAACTCTATAGAAATAGATATGTTTTTAGGGGATAATTCTAAAGTTCCTGAATAACGGAAAGCTTTGATCTCGTCTCCTCATTTTCCAAATAATCCTTAAAATTTGTTTCTAGGTAACAATCAAAGGATGAGTTTACATCGTCGAAGGAGGAAATTATCACCAAAGTGTAAAAATCAATTATAGGAGCGAAGAATAAGGACATCGATAGCTTGAATTACATTATTCAAAGTCAAATACCAGGAGAACTTCATTCGTATAAATACGTTGACAGCGTGACCGATGAAGATAAAGCGACCAACTATCCGACATAATTTTCGAACTGGCCTGATGTGCAGGAACTCCGCCCCATAATTTACAGCTGAAGGTGGAATCGATCATAATCGTCTTGCGGAGTCTGAATCATCGGAAATTGTGCAACGGTACGCGGTTGTCCGTCGAGAAACGGATGAGCAATGTAATTGAAGTGACGATCATCAAGGGCAAATTCATAGAAGAGGAAGCCCTTATCCCACGAATTCCGATTATTCCAACTGATCTTCCATTCCAATTGAAGCGGATTCAGTTCCCCGTTCGATTGGCTTTTGCGATGAAAATCAATAAACCGCAAGGCCAATCGTTGGAAGTCTGCTGGATTAATCTCGAATTTCCCTGTTTTTCGTACGATCAGCTGTATGTTGCCTGTTCGCGTGTTGGGAAACAGTCTTCGTTGTTTGTTTTTGCACCGGAAAACAAATTGAAAAACAGTATTTATCATTTATCACTCTACTGATTTCGATCCCATTCAAATAATTCACATGGAAATTTGAGATATCTGTGTTTTATTATCACACTGGAATTTATCTGAAGGCATTAAATTGAGGCGAGACGAAGTTCGACATCCATAGACATCCATAGTTTAAGTCTTTTAAGATTATACCCTCTTTTTTTTAGTGGAACAGAACAACGCTCAACGTGGTCTACCAAGCAGAAACAAAAAAGTCGACAGACAGCGATTTTCTTCATCATAAGTTTTGAGCCTTATTACATACTTACATGATTGTAACCACAGCACTCAGGATTGAAATCTTCATGGTAAAAAACAGCAACACCACCAGCAGCGTTTTTGACTTGTTTTCCGACTCATTTTTTTGGCAATTTTAGTACGTTTTTCGACACGATTTGTTACGTATCTTTCGCCTCTGTTTTGACCGGTTTTTGGACTCGTGTTTTAGGAAATTTTTTGATTCGTTTTTTTTTTTATCGATTTTGGGCTTATTTATTGGGAGGTTTTTCAATACGATTTTTAGTGTATTTATCAATTATTTTATACGACGTCTGCCTGACGTGTTCTAAGCTTTCTTAACTCTTCTTCTGACGAGTGCATTGTTTTTTTTGTACCCGTTTTGTTTGTCGTGGTGCTCCATTTATCATCTCGTTTTCTAATGGTTTTTGGTGCGAGTAGTTTTAAGATTTTGAGCGCTTTTAACTTTTACCAATCTTTTAACGTACCTACTCTCTTTACCTTTTTTTTAACCTTTTTTTTGGATTTTTGACACGTTCTTTGGGTTTTTTTTTTTGAAACGTTTTCGATGAGTTTTTTTTGCTGTTTTCTCGACGAATTTGTCCAAGTTTTTTGGGTTTAAAAGCAGAAACATTGTCACCGTCATACACAGGTATTTTGGATCCCAATAGTCCCAGTCGGTCAGTCTCAGTCATTAGTCGTCATCGCATGTTTAAAAGTCCGGAGATCATAACCGTGTTCGTCATTATTCTCAGAGAACAAAAAAAAAAAAACTACTAAAGCCATTCACTTGACTTTTTTTTTTCAAGCCCAGGCTCCTTTGTGGAAGTGTACTTCCTCGCTAACAGAAACTCAGTTTTTATGCTTACTTTTAATTTGCCATCAAGAGTATTCAGCTCATTATAAACGCTGTCATGAGACATAAAATCCACACAACGAAAAAAAAATCATTACTCTGCCATCTCCACGTACTCCACTAAAACTCATCCATCCCATCTCATATATTTCGAGTCTGGGTAGCAGACTTTCCAGGTGCACTATCGTACGTGCACACATTTCCCCGCACAACCACAACTTTATGCGCACTTGCACCAAGCATATTTCAGATAATATTTCATTAATGATGCTGATAGCAGGTGGATATGTTAAGGAATTAGTATCCATACACTCTGAACGTTTATCCTTGTTCTATCTCACCAGTTGGCAAGTAAAGAATCCCAACTTTACATCAATTTGGCTGCAACCATTGCTGCACAACGAAACGAACCACAACTCCTCACCACATATTCAACGCGACATGGATTCCAGCTAACAATTTAAATGAAAATATAAATTCCTGGATTTAACTGCTATTCTGCATCCACACGGAAAGGAAATGCGCGAAAGGTCACACACACAGCCGTATGTGAATGCGAATGTGTTCTGCTTTTTAAGGTCTGATATACCTACTCTCGACATCTTCAACGACTCCCCATAAAAGTCATGAAAGTTTTTTAATTTCCTCGTTTCTTTTTTGCACTCCACTCATCCTTGGAGCCAAAGAAATGCTGCAGTCCTTGTGGGCTGGCATGCCGGGGCAATATATTAATTTTTTTTAGAGATCTTAAGTTCTGTATAATTATTTCTTTTTTTTTTTCCTGCACCCCTTTGTGGTCGAGAACCCACACAAAGTATGGGAAAAAAGCATAGTGGCGACTTATGCTCTTTTTAATTGTATAGCTCTGGGGTGATCCCACAACCTTACGTATTCTTTTTCAGTGGCAAAACTTTTAATTTGACAGAGAGTGACATCCCATACAAGTTTATCAAAGAACAGTTTTGTATTTTTTCTTCTTCTCTGCGTTGACTCTTATATGAAAAGAGCGGCTGGCTACAAATCTGCAACTCATTACGGGTTGCATGTTATGAATACTCTAGCAACAGCCTGGCGTTGACGTTTCCAATTGCAGGGCTGGCGGCTTGTTGAAGTCACTGTTCCGCGCCAGTGAAAGTAGTCACGTTATTTAACAAGCCAAAATGAGGGTCGATGAAAGGCGCCCACGCAGAGGCTTTCCCTTCGATAACTGGTTATACATAGTAATTTAGTTCTGCGAAATAGAGGGTAATGTCTTCAATTCTCGCAGTGAATTGCTAGTCGATTGTAGAGTCCGCACGCGAATATTTATCCTGGGTTTCCCTGTGGTTGGACGTAAGAGGCATGTGGCACTTTAAGTGTGGGACAGGGGTGCCTTCTTTCGCCTCGTTGAACAGTGTTTTCAATCAGCTACTCATATATACTGATAACAGAGTGTAGGAACCATTGAGTTGGTAAGTGGCTGTCATATCAAAATGGAGGTGTATCTTGTACCAGCCGATTCCCAAGAAAAGCCCATGATTATGTCTGCCTTCCACTTGATCACCCTTCACCCTAAGATAAGCCTTGCTCTCTACAAGTTCCATGCATAAACCGATAGTTTTGTGTCCAATGAAGCATACCTGTTGTATAATGCAGACTCTTGTTAGATGCATAAAAAAAGTACAACTCGTGTTAAGTTTGCATTCTCAACGCTTAACCCTTTCGAGTTGCGAGGAACACACAAACTGCAAACCCAACCCAGAGGTGGCGGCAGCAACTCGAGTAGGTGTTAGTGGGTGGAGGCAACGTGTCTACACATAAACTTCGTCGTAACACCCGCGTCGGAATAAATACTTAATGGTGTTCAACAAGTTTGTGTGTTTAAGCCATTAAAGTTTGCCACCCCCTATATGTTTGGGGGTAAAGCAGCAGCCCGCCTCACATGACGGCCGTAAATCACCCCCATTTCATAGACTTCATTTACCATCAGTATATCAATGCAAGTGAAGTGCGTTAAATTTGTAGCAAATTCACTGCACATACTTCTTCCTCCAGGCATGCAATACAATACATCATCATATACGAAGCAAAGACATGTTATATACGATAAAAAGGAAGGAATTCCTACCGAGCTGATGAAGCACATACAGGAATCCGGAGTCGTCGGTCGGGTGAGAAGTTGGTTTTGTTATGAAGCTTACAGCTTAGTGTGCATCGCCCTCAAATTTGCTTTAATGCATCAAACACATTTTTGCTCATTCTTCTATACGCCCCCATACTCGCCGGAGTCTTCGACATTGCCCATCAGACACGCAAGCAATAGTGCGGGGTTTAAAAACAAACACTGGCATCGTCTTCAGAACAGAACAACTGTTTCGAAAGTCAACATTTTTGGAAAACTTTCTCTATTAGCCTACTTGGAGGGCTCGCAGCTCGCTACATCATGTCATGAAGAGTTTCGTTCTCTATCTCGACATGGAAATCTTTTTTATTCCATGTGAGTGCATCCAGGGAGCAGGGAGTAACAGAAGAACAAAAAAATCTTCTTTTTTGTTGGATGGGAACTTTGAAATCACTTTCATGTGTGGTGCGAGAAAACGGCTGAAACAGTATATATCCGGAGGCGACGGACATTGCATTTGCTTTGTCTGTTCACGACCCGGAAGCAGGGATGCTTTTGCCAGCGAACACAGAGATCCTCTTTCGCATTGTTTTTTTTTTTTTTTTTTTTCTTTTTCTTTTTTTTTTGTTACACTATCCTATTGCTTTGGACTTGACACATTAATTTCTCAATTAAAACTGCTGATGCACAGTTTTTACGCCCATCTGGAAGAGCCGTGGAAGTAATTTTCTAAGTGCATTTCGTGGATATGAATTTGCTAAGTTAATGCAGAAGTGCTGCGTGGTGTGTTTACCTGACGAGGTGACGGATGGAGGGTTGGACATTGCAAATTGTTACCTTGTTTCGGGGGGTATTAAAAGCATTAACAAAATAAAGGGACGCGATTTTTTAAAAGGGGAAACCAATGAGAATAACAATGGGTGGATGTAGGTCGGTCAACAGTCAGGATAAGTATTATATCGAAAAAAGTAGGGGAGGACGTTATTCCGCTGATATGGAACAACGTCCCATCATTAAGAGATATTTTTGAAGTGCTGTGACCACCCGCCATAATAATTATTTGCGGCGGTAATGCAGTGCAGATATTGTATAGAGTGCTCAGTCGTTCCATTAATGCAAATTAAAACAGTGTCAACTAGACTAAAGTGAAAGTAAATTAAGAATATATCGTTTGGCAATTGGTTAGATTATGACTTTTAGATTATTGATGTTAACAATTTTTTTTTCTATAATAATAATTTGATCCTATATTTAAAATACATAAAGTTGGCAGCACTGATTGTGAGTTCAACTCAATTCAATAAATAGTTGTCTTAAGTCGACTGCATTTATTCTTCACTCGATGTTATCTGAACGTGAACGTCACTTTTCGTGCGTCATTGAAGAAATTTTTGGCTAGATTTGTCGGTTACCAGTCCAAAAACTGTTTACTTAAACAATCTAGGCCAATGAAAAGTGAAACACATGAAGTCTGCCAGCTGTCAGATTTTCTTAATTTGATTCTTGAACTCGGTCTGCGAATTTCTGTCTGTCACTTGCACGAACAAAATTGCAGGAGAATATTAAAGAAATCTGTGCCATAAGTCATTTGTCAAATCGCCCTAGATTTTTGGCTAATTTTCTGACATATGCGTGAACTTTGAAAAGAGAATTTTTCCAAACTGTGATCTAAAACCCGAGGTTTCTAAATTTTTTCTTAAATTCGCTTTTCATCTGAGGTTTCAAGGCCGTAGAGTTATTATATTTTAATGAATTTGACATAAATATCGCTTCCAAAACTGAGTCGTAGGTGGCGATACCAAAATCTCTCCGTAGCTATTTCACTTGGTTTTTATTGTCCGTCGCATTAATTTTTTGACATTTCAGCGTGAAAAATGATTTGTAGGATGCGGTTTAGAAATTTATTGGAATTTCAGATGTTTCCTTAAGAGAATAATAAGTGTTTCGCACTTATAAAATTGTTTTTTTTTATTGAATATAGTGCAATAATGTTAGGTGTACAAATAGTTGGTGGCATGGATGACCTTTTCCATAAGCAGGGTGCCTCAAGAATATTTTTCTACCCAGTTTTGTTCAAGCAATACCAGCAGAAGATCTTTGAAAATATGTTTAATTTCCATGCACTGTTAATTATTTAAATTTGACGACTGTCCAGTCTATTTTACAAATCGGGCATTATTTGCCAAATTGAAAACTATTAAAATTGTCATGAACAAAATACGAACCATTTTTTTTTGTGTTTTTGGAGGTTCGCTGAAAGGGAAAATCATCGAAAGTCATTCGAGAACTAGTAGGTACGCGAGAGATGCTTCGACAATAGGGAAGGCCTTTCAGCCGATCTAAAACACCTCCCGAGAGCAATGACTTTTGCCAACCGAATGTGAATGTGCCTAGCCATTCGACTAATCGAAAGATCCCTCGTTTGTAGAATTTCTGAACTGTTTTGTTAGAAAATATATTGACTTAGCTAATTTTTATAGATCAACATGTTTTATCAGCCTTAATCTCCTGATTACACTGCCTGTATTTATAAATTCGGTAGTTTCTAAGCTAAGTGGTTGAGAAGCGTTGTGCATTTAAGGAACATGTTCGACTTCTTTCTATACTGATTCAATATCTAGATCAGCGTTGTGCATTGAATATGACTTTGTTCCTTTGTAATAATTCTGAAAGACCTTAATTTTTTAGAAATACGTTTGGCAGCGGTCATACCCACAACTGGTGCCCGTAGCCCGTAGGTCCATACTGGTTGCAGAATTTGGTTTTATGGCAATAACTTATTGTTATAGTGTGTCGATCGCGGATGAATGTCTTCCAATAGGTCAATACATTTTACTGTAGGTATCACATGATTCACAAAAAGTGAAGTTTCCAATTTGTTTCTTCCAGCTGTTTTCTTGAACAAAACAAATTTTTTTTTGAGCTCAGTCACCCTGCATAAATTTCTCCAACTAAAATCTCCAACAAAATATTTCACTCTCTATTTCACAGCACTTTTTGGAGAGGAGTGAAAATTTCACTTCACTCGATCAGCGTACCAGCCTTAATGCTGCATTTACATGGTCACAGGTGTCATCGCAACTCATACCCCGCATCTAGCGACATCTACATCCCAACATTACAACTGGACACTTACCTTCTTACTACTCACCCTTATCGTTCGAGTTGTAGTTTATGGCATTTAGTGTCAAAAATAAGTGTTACCATATTGCAAATCAATATTTTTTCGAAGTTTGGTGGTGGCTTGTGAATCATTTTGTGAAATAGAGTAGGCAGGTTATATTCACTTATGAATACGGACACACTTGTATGGATGAATATTTTTGCGAATATTTGTGGTTTATTTTCTCTTATTTTCTAAATTTTTTACTTTTATTTTCTCAAATTCTCTGAAGCTAAAAGTCAATTTCTTTTCTCAAAAAATTTTTTTTTAGGTTGATAGAAATAAATTTATAATATTAACCGTCTTGGAATCGTATAACTCCATTTCATTTACAACGCACACATAAAACATTTCCCACCCTTACCTATACCTTCTACTTAACATTACATACATTTTTTACCTACCTTTTTCCCACATATATTTCCAAATTCCACAAATATAATTATTAAAGAAACTTTAACCAAGCACTCAACATAATTCACGATTGATATGGTAACACTATATTCTAAAGGTGAGTGATGAGATTATTGTTTGTTATAGTTGTAAAGTTGCGATGTAGATGGCGCTAGGTGGCAAATTTGGCAGGGGATGAATCGTCTGGGTATGAGTTGCACCCGACCCATGGTCACACATTCCTATCACGCAAAATTAAAGGGATGCTAAATACTAAATAGCCGTGTGGCCGAAAGGGACATCATTACCTAACACGCAAAAAAACGTGACACGTATTTAGGTCGGCCATCTTGTTTGCGTGATAGGAATTATAGAAAAGCTCTGCATGTTGATATTTTTATAGCGATGACTAAAGAAATTCCGCATTCCTATAAAACAATATGGCTTCCGGAAATGATGAACGGACAATTATTTATTTTATTCGTGTAACTGATTGATGAATTGTTGGTTTATTTTACTGAAACTAATAACCAATCTCATTTCACGTGTTCCATATCAGAAATATTAATGTTTTCAAGCAATGGCAGAAATGTTGGTTAGCGGAATCTGTGTCTATTTCCGTTTTACGTATCTATAATTATGGGTAGAGCATCCATGACACCGTAGGCGTCTGATTTGTGATCTCATTCTTACGCCTTTTATAGTATTGACTGCGGATAAACGGATCTCTCTTTTCGGTTTTGTTGCAAAATTGCGCGTGCGTGATGATGTAAATGCGGTTTAATTGCTGCGGAATATTTGAGAGTGAAATGAACGCGTTGAGATTTGAGAAGCCGTGTTTTTTTGAGCTTCGATCTCAATTCTGAAATTCCTACTTACTTCGCGTTGCTGAGATCGAAGCTAAAAAAAAAACAGGCCTATTATGATTCATTTATTTTGTTCCGAAACGGTTACTTCGAACACAAATTGAGTTGCGATTAGATTTGACTTTCGTATTGGACTTTTTTCCGAACGGAAACCTCGATAGGGGTGATTGTCTAATTGAATTCGATGCAGTTTTCACAGGCAAGCGTCATTGGGTCGTATGAATAAAACGTAGCAATTGCTTTTACTCAAGAGAAATGTCACAATCGAAGCATTTGCTACGTTTCGTATGAATAAAAACCAATTTGAGTTAGTTCCAACTTTTGACATGTTCGAAAGGCGGCGGCACTGACCTTTTACTCAGATCGGTATGAATAAAACTTGTCAGACAAAGCAAATGCTATGCAAATTTTGAGTCTGCTATTTTGTTGACTCAGACCTTTTGCTAAATATTTTGTATGCTCATTTTTCAACATAAAACAATCTAAATATTGTTAATAGTTAAGTTGAATTCTGTTAGTACAGGAAAACCAACGAAATACATACGGAAAAAGCAGCAGTTGTTTCGTCTCAAGCGAAGCTAATATTTCTTTCAGATGAAAATATTTAGGCAGAATCATTTGTAAGGTAGGTATATTATAGCGGAGATCTAGGTCGACTATTTGTAACTATTTGTCTAGTTTGTTAACAAATAAATATTTCCAACAATATCGGATACGATTCCCGGCACCTAAAGTAGAACGGAAGCATCAACAAGCTATTCGGCAAACAAAAATCATATTTTCAGGTGAAATTGAAGATAAAAATTGCATTTATATTTCTGTATTTATTTTTTTTTAATTTCAATTTCCACAAAAGTCGTTAGAATCTTAAGAAAAATTCAAAAATTCAAATTTACTGGTCAGGTTTGACAGGAACTGCAAGGCAAGTACACGTACAGCGAAGTAAATGCTATGTTCGAATTTTCGACTTTACTTTAGCAAAGTATATTTTTATTCATACCGATTCAAAGCATTTGCTAAGGGCTTTTACTTTGCTACAACCTTTTGCTCAAAGCAAATGCTAGTTTTTATTCATACGACCCATTACCTCTTAACTTATTGCACAATATATTGCATTATTCGCCTATACGGAAGACGAAGGTTATGACTGCCTACTCGCTGATGCATAAACGTTATTGCTTTTAGCATGCTAAAATAAATCTATTGCCACTTAACCCCTCCCCGCTATAAAGAATAAGCTTTTCCTGTGTCCATCGCTTTGTCAAAATTAAATACACAAGGAAATGTACTCTTTTCCACACGAAACCTATAAAATGTAGAGTTTGGTTTATTACTGCGAATGCGTCAATCATCACTGAAAACGAAACAAAATGTTGACACAAGTTTCGATCTAGCTGACAAAATATTTCTTAGTTTTGTATTTTTATTCTACATAATTAGATTTTAGTGGTAGATATTCGAACATCATAGTGATCTCGCTTATACACAATATACCTATGGGAAAACAAATCACACACACCATTGCATCTCTCCACAATCTCCATAATTAAAAAAAGCCAATATTTTGTGTTTAAGTCAGTGAAAGTGGTTCCAAACAAATTGCCTTTCCCTATTTATATATAAGACGTATGCATAACTAGCACTAGTTTTTCATTTAAGTAAACCATTTTTATATGACCGCATATAACATCCGTAATATTTCTTTTATTTAATATAAATTCATCGAACTTGTTTCTTACCAAACACTACTACTATACCTCAACTCGATCCGACATGCAAACGCAGAAATATGATCACCCACTTTTAACACTTGTTGGAAATGGAATACTAGAGCGAAGCTCGTTCCAATTCCAGTGTTAGTTGGAGAATTCGGTTCGGTTTGGTTTAGTTTTTGATCACAGTGAAAGCAAAATATAATTAAAAGTATAATTTAAGTGATATTTCTCAAAAAATTATAAGCAATGTGTGAATAAATATGTAAAGTTTAGTTTTGCTATGTGTTATGTGGTAATTTGTTTGTTGAAATGTGTTTTTTTCTCACTAAATAAATCGCTCAAGGTAAATTGTGTTTTTTACTTGCTTGTTCTCGCGAGTGGCCGTTTCGTACCGGTGAAGTTACAGTTTTTGATGAATATTATAATAACGACCGTCAATTTTGAATTCAAATCTTTGGTGAGTCTTTTTAAATTTTCTGTTTTGTTTGGTTTATTTGATGTGAATTAAATGTATTTGAGTTATTTTAGGTGATTTGTTCAACGAAGTCAATTCCTATTATTGGGACAATGTATATAGGTATATAAATAAAAGGAGTATCCACCTAGTCTGTAGCTATGCGATTCTTAAAAACAATGTGCGGTTATTGAGTGCAAAGTCGGTTTGTCCTTCAGTAGGGGTTTGACTGATGTGTGGTAGGGCCTTCTCCCAAAATCGACGAACAGTTCACAATTGACAATTAATAGCCAGGGTTATAGCCAAAATGTATGTACATCTTAATTCAAACTAAAATGCTCCAGCGATTGGTAAAGGAACATCAAACTTCTGTGGTGGCAAAATCGAGCCAACTATCAACTCCACAAAGAGCACACAGTCTGCCCGCATCTAAATGCCAGCTCGATTAAGCACCTCATATGCGGACGTTCATCACGAATATCCCAAATGAAATGCGGAACACATATCAATTGACCACATAACTCGAGAGCAACGCATCGTTCTGTGTGTGTATAGCTTTCCCGCCATGTAAGTGGGCTGTGTCTTGCTGCCTTTGGTGGGGGACGATGAAATTCAATTGCAGCGTTCAATTCGTATTGATGACTTCCGGCCAGACATCGACATCGAGTGTAACATCACACCTCACAACAGCAATCTGCTAATGGAAGCTACGTCCTGAGACCGGAAACCGTTTTCCGCAAACACTCGGAATTAACGATTCCGTATAATCCTTAATGGTTGCCGCAATTGGCTGACTATTTGCTACTCCCTTCTCCGCTCTTACGAACGCTGGTCAAACACAATCAATTGCATACTTCTGGGGCTCAACTGTACTGTCTCGTCGCATCCTTAGTCATAGTCTCTAAACGGACAGGGAATTGCGTCATTTGACATGTGGGTATTTATTGCTCCAGCAACATTCCGTATTCTCGGCAACATGTATCAACAATGATAAATTCGATTTTCTTTCTTGCCTTGCATTGTGCTTGCTCTTTCATATGCCGGCTAATGCCATGCTAATCGAGAGCATTCGAAAGACAATTGAAAACTGCAGGGGTGCCTGGTCCATAATAAATAACCCTTCGTTTGTCACGAAGGGCGCAAACTACCCAATTGCCATTTGGCTTGTAGACTGTGGTATTAACCAGGTAACCATGTTTACCCCACCGTCTGAGCAATTATTGTTGCTAATTTATGTCCACGAAGCAATTCGTGTAAAAACCTGTCGGCTTCCTGCCAGACAGATAAATCCTTCATGTAAACAGCGCCGAAGTGCACAGGCAACCGTGAAGCATTGTGTCACCATGTTTGAGTTTTATCAACCACGCGCTTATAATTACTGAAGTTTCAATTTTGTGGTACATCCTGATTTGGCTTCGTTAGTGTTGACGAAGAGTTGGGTTTCGGGCCAACGCTCACATGCACATAATTCATCTGGACGATTGCCAGGAAACATAAATTGTGCTCGACCTCGGGCAGCGATCCGTTCTCACCTACATGCCCCGCACCGTAATTTGCCGCTCCCCCAATACGAATATCAGCTTAGAGCAGCATGAATATCAAGAAGCTAAAAGTGAAAGAAGAAAATACATTCTCCCCGGGGACATCCTCAAAAAGGAGCAAGCCAACGAAGAAAATGAACCTAGGACAACGGAACCTACAGCTCGTATGTCGCAAAAGTTAAGATTTATAACTGGGCACAAGTTTTCCTTCGTTTGCCCTGTTCCGCATCCATGGGGACCAATTGGCCATATGTGGGTTCGTGGGGTTGGTTGCGCGCAACGATATGCGATAGCATATATACCATACACACATATCCCTTGCAGGACGTTGCTCACCAACCACGGAAGGACAATTCATTTTCATAGTTTAATTTCGTGCACTGTGCTCCCTTGCTGCAATCGAAACTGGCAAAATGGCAAAACGAAAACTTAAAAATCAAACAGAAGAAAGAAACAGTGGAAAAAAGAACAAATTCCTTAAAAAATAAAAAAACAAAAAACATAAAACATAAAACTTTGTAATTGGGAATCGTTAGAGGACCAGGACACTGAGAATGTATATATAACCAAAGGGACTATTTAAGAAATGCTAGTTTTGAAGTTTAAATACTGCCGGGTGCAGCCGAAAAGCCACACAGCAAATTTGTTCGACAAGTACGAAGGGCATAGCAAATTAAAGATGGTTTAGGAAGGTACTCTCTTTTCCGTTCTAGCGAATGGAAGCTCTTAAATACAAATACTGCCAGCTGGGGTGCCACAGAGTTATGTACGGTTTTGGGGCATGAATTCGGTTCTTTCCTTAAACGTCAAACTGTTCGTTTGAAGTCAAACTGTTCGTTTGAAGTTTCTCAATCTAAAAGTTCGCTAGACATTTTAGCGGGCTCTGCTGGCTATGAACATTTTGGCCAATTTTTAACCACCATTTTTAAAACTGTGTAAGATTGTGGGTGATATTTGACAGTTTTTTAAACGTCAAATGTTAGTTTGAAATGACACTCTCATGAAATGAACCACTTGATTGTGGGGGTTTTATTTTTGAGGTGAATAGACAGAACTTAATTTAATCCCTGTTTTGATAGAGTCCTCGTTTTTTTTTTGTAGTGCCGATTGCGGCGTCATTTCAAATCCGAATTTTATGAAATATCGAACAACTTAAAGGTCAAGTTGCGTAAAAGGGAAAAGGGGAAAATGTATTTCTTCCTCACTCATTCTGTTAGAATAAAAATAAATTAACAAAACACAAAGACGTACAAAAAACAAAATGCGTTGCATACTAATAGGCTACACGTCTTTTTCCAGTACGCAATAGAAAGCGAACAAAAGAAGAAAGTGTTCGGCTATAAATATTAAGCATTTTATTGTCATCTGATTCCCAGCACACAGAGTTGTTATCCGGTCAGAGAACGTGTAAGTTAGGTTTGAGGGGCAGTTTCCATTATAAAAAAATATTTTGGGAATGGGTTTCATCCAGCAAATTAACCAAATTAAATTTAACCTAACCTAAAAAGTCATAGCCAACGCGGACTGTGAGACGTTCTATGGAATCTGTGCAATCGGGCAGGCGTCCGAAGTAAACCCGGTTAGCAGATCACGTAAGATGATGATCGTCTGAATAAATTTGTCGATAATGAACTAGATGAAGCTCTGAAGTTTGTATTTTGTCCACATATTTTCTGGTTTGGGGGATCTATCGTTTGGATGTTATCCATCACAAAAAATCAAGCCCAAAGTCACTTTCTACGCGTATGTGGATTGCTCTTGATTATTGATGATGTAGAGACGGTGGCAAAAGATCGACAGTTGTGGAGGGTCCACTTAAGCGATCTAATCTTAAGGAGCCTTGAAATTGCATTTGAACATGTAATGTCAGTACTGTCCCCAATACTGAAAAATGAGCACTAGCATATCACATCTAAAGATGAGTCCACTTTTCTTCCTCTCTGCTTCTGCGATCAGTCTTTCTAATGTAAGAAAAGAGCTCTCAAAGTTGCATGGCAGAAGATCTTTCCTCGTAGTGACGTTTCAGGGAACTGTACTAATAATAGACTTAAGTTTTTGTTTGAGAGACAAGCTTGAGTTCGTCGCATACTCTTTCATCATCGCAATCGCAACAGTATCCTTGGATGTAAATGTCATGATCGTCCGCACCCACTTCAAAGGTACTTGTGCGCCCTTGTAAAAGTTTGCACACATGGCGTCAATTTGAAACATCTCTGTGTACATTCCCCCTTGCCCGCGCAACAAAACCAACAACACCCACCATACTTTGATGAGTGTTCCATGATTTATTGCATGCGTGTTCCATAAGCCACCTAAAGCCGCACAATGGAGGTACCAACTTAACCAGATTTTCAATTCCCAACCCCGATCTCGATGAAAATTCACACATGGCTTTTGTCCACCTAATCCCTTATCCTTTCAAAAAATCAAATACCCACTTACTTGTATTGCAAAATAAACTCCATCAGTAAATCATTTCTTCCAACGATTGCCCCGTGTTCAGCTGGAGGATCTCCTAAAGCACTAAAAGGCTCACATACCAGTTCATACCAGTTCACCCCTTGCGAGCCAAAATAAAGAGCAAGCCGTGAAAACAATTGCCCCTTCATATAAGAAGACAGTAAATTGCGTATACACCCCTGTATTTAAATGCAGACGCCACAACATTCCGCATAATTCAAAAGGAACACAGACAAACTTAAACAAGCACCCCCATCCCACACCCCCACCCACCCCTCAATGCAAACAACAATAAGTATCCGAACTCGGAATTATTGTAAATCCCACCGCAAATATCAAATAAAACTTTTATTACAGTTTAGTAAATTTTGCATACATCACCGAGTGGTGTGTACGGTGTACCTATACCTGTACTCCGACTTCACCCCTTTGCCCGCTTACCCTCACACACGAGCATTTTAAACGAGAATTTCACAGGAGCATTTCATATTTTGCACAAATCCAAACACCAAATACAAATTTTCTGCTTCAGCTGGAGCAGCAGAGCGATGAAATTTATTCGCATACAGGGAAAAGGAAGATCCAGGAAGACGCGTCTATCGCCTCCCATATCTAGCTGCTCGGTATTGTTGTCCCCGCACTGAGAGAAAGGATTCTGTACAGAACAGAGAAGAGAAAAAAAAGAGCTGAATCGACCCCCAGCACCGACGTCTCGTATATCATCGAGTTGCGAGTCCTCATCCGCCTGCTCGGCCCACAACGGTACGGCGACGAATATAAAAGTTTGTTTTATTTTGTGATCTCTGGGGAGGATTTTCTTAAATGGCAAAAATTTTTATCCTAAAAGTCTCTCCCTCAGCACATATACAATATACACTCACACACAGTTGTCGCAATGAAATGTGATATATTATTAGTTTTGTCTCCCTGTCGCCGCCCCCTTTTCTGCTTGGCTTTTCCCAGTTCCCACCCGTCCTTATCCTTTTTGTAAATATTTTATATCGAGATAATGTTGAGAGTTTGTCAATCCGCTAGATTGGATAAAATAAATTTAATAATAGCGACGGCTTTGAATTTTTTAGAAAACTCCACAAAAGGACCATATAAAGTACAGTGCAACCTGCTCACCTTGATTCTCTTTTGGGAAACAATTGACTGTTGGGAACTTGGCCCAAGAGGAACCGCACCATTGAGAAGGAATGCCCCAGTTCGTGGAAATAATCCTTGACGATGGCGGTTTTAGTAATCTCCGACTCCGGTTGTGAGAAACTTTGAATAAACTTTTTATTTCGTTGGTCAACACTGAAATATAATGCCAAACGATTTTTGTAATGCTTTTACAGAGACACAGGAATGAAAGGAATGAGATACATTGCAGACCGCAAGTTGTGAAAAATGGGTTTGAGTTGTGTTTTTTTTTTTCTCTATAGAATCGTGTTCTTTTTTTTTTTGCAACTTGCTGCCTTGATTGTGCAGCAATGCGGTGATGATATTTTCTGTGCTTTTGTGGTCGGGGCAGCGAGACGGCTCTCGCAAAAAGAAACTCATTACTTAAAGTGTGAGGAGGAGAAGGTTATGTGTTTGTGTTTAGATAGTTGTACTTTTCTGTGGAATTAGTTTTGTTCGCACCTTCTCTTTATAAATGAACAGTTCTCTGTCATGCTCATGGTCTTGAAAAGGTTGTGTTTTTCAAAAATTTGACAGGAAGCCAGGGCGATTTGAAAAGTCAAAGTGGGCAGCGGAATTGGGTCGTTTGGAAGACATCCTTTGGGAAAACGGATGGAGGTTACATTTGTTTTTATAGAGTCTTTGGTAAACTGATTGAAGTTGCGCTGCACTTTAGGCTTTCTTCCTCCATTGTGTATAAAAATCTAGCTTGGAGTCTAACTTGGAGATGGGCATTTTCTTGGACTAGGTAAATGCAGCTGTCTAGTTCCTTTTTGAACACTTTGGAAAAAATCAATAATAGCCGTGTTTTATTATCAGCCATGATCTATATAGATCATCGATTTACATGCACTTACAACAACAGCATATGATCCTGCTTCTCATCGAGATCATGAACCATGATCTGAAAATTATTTCTACTATTGCTCGCAGCGCTGTTTGGCGCTGTTTGTTTCTTTCTTGAATGTTGGTGTGCCTGTAAAAGATAGCCACACAGTCACGTTGCCAGACTAAAAAATTCAATACTCTTCATAGCACAAAAAATCAATAAGCATTTTTTTACATCCAATAAATTTCGCGCCCTTGGAGATTTTGCTTTTTTGCCCAGCGAAATATTCCATAATTTTTTAAGTAAATGTTTAACAAAAAATGTTTATGAAATGTGTCGCTGTCGCAGTTCGTAAATAATTATTGTTTCACAAGTTTTCCGGCAGAAAGGTGATAGTTGTTTTTTGTTTTTACATAAAGTACCTACAAATCAGGTACAAATGTCCAGAAAATCTCGGAATATCTAATGAAAAATGTAAACTAGCAGGCTGCATAAATTTAAACTATTTTATAACTGCAACTGTTTTTGTCGAGTTTTTTGGACATACAGCTTTAAATTTACGTGAAGTTCCGATTTTATTTTAACAATCAAACGTATTTTGTGTGTGTGCAGAGAGAGAGTTATGGTATTATTATGAAAAGTATAATGCTTTGTCTAAGAATTATTCCAATCTAAGCGGACCAGATGTGTAAACTGCGGTTTTCATTATATTTCGAACTGATTGTAAAAACTTTAAATAAGTTCTAAAAACTCTCACCTTCAAAAATTAAAAATGATTAATTTGACTGATATGGCAACACCCCCGACAAGCAACTGAAATGTCGTTGTACAGAATGTTTGCAATATGGCTGGTAGCATGGTCGTCTTTTGAAAGCAACTGTTGCCACAACTCGTCTATGATCCGTATTGTTTTATTTTCGTGATCTGATTCGGATCAGATCACGCTGATAATAAAACACGGCTAATGTCCCAGCTTCAGCAACAGAATGGTAAAGTTCTTATACTAAATGTCTTTGTCACTTCGGGGCTATACTATACATAGCTACCGGGGAACATTTTCGGTCCCTGCAATATTTGTTCCGCATTCCTGCGTCAACGATCTTGTCCATCATTCCAGATACATTCTGGATACAATCTACAAACTGCTCGTTGATAAATATCTTCAGGAAAAATATTTCATTCAATGTACACAAATCACAATTTGGGTTGTAGACGCCGAGAACACTAGAGCCCTAGAAACTGGAATTCTGTTGCTACCAAATTTACAAACTTTGGCAATTTCCAAACTGCTTTGGAGAAATGATCATAAATATTTCTAGATCCTTTTGTTAGGATCATAAAAGGAAGAATACATATGACGTAGGTAATTAAGAAGGATCATAAACATTTCCAGATACTTTTACAAGCATCATAAAAAGGAAATATTTCTAGATCATTTTAGAAGCATTATTTAAAAATTGGCTTAGTGGGTTCGGACAGACGGAGAAACATCCGAGCGAGACTAATAAGGTTCCGTTTTTTCCCTTTGGGTACGGAACATTAAAAAGGAAAGGTTTATAAAATTCCATAGATCATTTTCGTTGCTATATTGACTTTTTCGTCCGCGTACATATTTGAAATTATTTTATTCACACATTTTGCACCAATGTACAGAAAAATGCAAAGAAAATAAAAGCGAAACTTTTTATGTCGTTCAAATTATGAAAAATATACACGATTGACAGAAATTTGGGGGCAATTTTTTCATTTGTTGACCTGACAAAATTGTCAGATCTGGCAATCGTCTGAGCAGAGCCTTCATCCCTCCAATATCGCAAATCGCATCACCACCATAGTTTTCTGTTGGTTCTTACCGAAATTACTGCAGTCGTTCGTATGTCGGCAACGATGCGCGTCTTGCCACTCTTCAATTTGATCTTGTTTGCTCTCTCCCACTCCCAGTACGATATGACCCAGTTCTCATTACATATGCACTCTCAAATTGCTTGGCTGTTGATCGTGTCCAGTGATGCCAACGCTATTCTAAAGGCATTCAGGAATAATTTTGAGAAAAGGCATACATTTTTGAGAAATGTTCTTACAATCAATCCAGACAAATAAATTTTGTATTTTGTAAATCTGGTACTTCTGGATCTTCATTCGTAACTGTGCGTCATGCTTATTTTCCAATTCTTAACTTGACTTACCCGACTTCAAACAAAATTAAATGCAAAAAAGAATTGCAGGGAATAAACAGCTTTTAATTATCAATCGATCAACCAACATTTCGTCAACAAATTTTTATCACTTCTATATGTTCGTTGTACATATTATGTAGGTACTATCATAGTAAAATATGCAATTTTTGTCTCTTGCACAAAAGCGGCATATTTTTTTTGAAAAGGGCACATTTTTTTGGAAATTTTTTTAAGCACAAAAACTTCGATTTGTATTGGCATCACTGATCTGTTGTGGAAAGGGTTCACATATAGGCGAATTCTATAAATGTGTGAGCGATATCGAGAACTGACAACTTTGAATATTTTGAGTTCTAATGTAGCCTTGTTCCTGGAAATTCCCGGCGAGCTTTCCCATACACAACCTCTATGGGTATAGCGAGAAGGATATCGGATGAAAACAAATGACAACAGCGTGACCGTTGTGCAACAATTTGGGACTTTTTTCGACTTTCGTCTTTTTTCTAAAGACTATTCACATGAGAGACAATTGGCTAAACTGCCAACAATCGAAAATTCTCTTCATTCCCATGAGAACTTCTTTTAGTCGCACATGCCTGCGAATCACCTTCATTGTTTAAGGTTAAGTTCGATAGAATTTTTCATTCGTATGTCTGTGGATTGCGACTGTTTTATGTGGATTGTATATTAACAAGTGTGACAGTTCGCGCCAGAATTTTCAATTCGCGGGAAAATTGCAGTAATTGTAAATTGAGCTATTTAATCAATTGAGAGGCCTACAATGCTTTGGTAGTAAAGGGTTTTTCAATAAGAGCGCTACAAAAGTTTTTTTTTAAATAAAACAAAAACTCTTTTGGATATCAATAAAATTCTTTATTCCTGTGATAGTACGTTCGATGCCATTATGTATGGAATTCGATTTCTTTTGCATGGACATCACGGGCACGCTTGCAGAAGTCCAGACGCTGAACCCAATTTTCGACGGTTTTCAAGCATAAATCGGCCGATACCTACTGCTGCAATTTTACGTTCGATATTCGCACGAAGTTCATCAATCGTCGCTGGCTTGTTGGCATAGACCATAGACTTGACGTAGCCCCACAGGAAATAGTCTAACGGCGTCAAATCGCACGACCGAGGCGGTCAAGCGACTGGACCATTTCGTGAGATAACACGTTCTCCAAACTTGGTTTCCAATAACACACATTCGCTGTGTGGTTTGTTGCGCCGTCCTGTTGGAACCACATGTCCTCCAAGTCCATATCATCCAACTGGGGCCAAAAATATTCGGTTATCATTGAACGGTAGCGATTCCCATTCACAGTAACGTGCCGGTCTTGATCATCGCGGAAGAAGTACGGCCCAATGACGCCGCCGGCCCATAAACCACACCAAACCGTAATTTTTTCGGGATGCAATGATGACTCGTGGAGTACGTGTGGATTGCTGCGTGACCAATACCGCATATTTTATTTATTGACGAAGCCATTCAGCCAGAAATGAGACTCATCGCTGAAGAACGTAGCGCACTTAACGTTGAGCCAGTGATGCCAGATTTTTTTTGCCTAAATTCCCCATTTTTGGGGAACTTTTGGAAAATTTTCCCCATTCCATATCCGTTTTTTCCCCACTTTTTTCCCCATTTCAATTCATTGAAGAAATACGCATTTTTAATATAATAAAAATTTGTTTTCTTTTCTTTAGCCATTTTTTTAAAAAAGGTAATACAAAAATAAAAAAAAAAAAACAAATAATATTCAAAGTCTTGTAGTTTAAACTAATACAAAATAAGTAAAATATTGCAGGTAGGTTGAATAGATTTAAAAGGCATAGGTAATTCACAAATAACGAGGCAGGTTGAAAGTAAAATATAGTTTTGAGAGGTACATAAATACAAACAAATTATAAATAAAAAATATATCAGGTATTTAGGTTATAAATTATATTAATACAAGTTATTAAATATATATACACTAATCGTCATTGGACTGGTACATATTTTTGTTGTGCAAAACCAAGTATTTTTATCGATGCAAATATCAAAGCAACTTTTTGATCATTTTTGCAGCATAATTTCGTCTGTAAAATTCAGCAAAGTTTTTCAGTTTCGAGCTAAGTCGCTTAGATTCTATTAACGCGGTGATGTTTTTATGTTCGGGAGATATTCGAAAGTCAACTACACTAGTTTTATTTTTAAATTATGCAAAATTAATAAACATGCATGGATTTCCGTTTTTCCCCATTTTAAGAGCACTTTTCCCCATTTTCCCCATTGAGTCACAAATTCCCCAAAATGGGGAAAAATCCCCACATCTGGCATCGCTGTTGAGCATACTGACTCCGAATTTCGGTAGTAAATTTTAATAATTTCGACTCGTTGTTGGCTCGTATATCTTTCCATCATGAAATGGCAAACCCTACCAGTGCTGCCACAAGGGAAACAAATTGCGTAGCAAAACTTAATTTGCGTAGCAAAACTCAAATAACGTAAAAAAATTTTTTTACGAAACAAGTATAGTTGGTAAACTATATATTTTACAAAACTATAAGTAACAAACTCCATTCAAATTCGAACACTAACACATCCGAAGAAATGGGTACTTGTTGGGAATGGTAGAAAAGAATATAAGTTGGTGTGGGAAAGTGAGTAAAGAAAGAGAAGAAAAAAAGATTTAAACAAAGTAGCAAAATAGACGTTTTTAGGGAGAGTGCGTAGCAGCGTAGCAAATTGGCAATCGCGTAGCAGTTTTGCTACGATCGTAGCAAAGTGGCAGCTCTGAACCCTACTGAAGAGAAATGTCAAAAGAGCGGCAAGAAATTCGGCGTCGTTTGCTGTCCCTGTCGCTCTATTTTAGTAGCATCCCTGTTAAAAAACCCTTTAGATTGTAAAAGCAAGATTATCATTTTAGAGCGTTTAGCATAAACTAAGTATTAAATAGACCGTCAGCTCCGCCCACTTAAGAGAATTTGCCTACAAGCTGTTTTCCGTGTTTCTATGTGCGAAAGTATGTGTGCAATGTTAAAGTCCATAAGACGCACGCATACGCTTGCACATAGTAACCTGACAGATGACTGACACTTCATTCTGTGGTGACATTGGGAAAAATTCAAATAATTCAAATAATTGGCAGTTATCGGGACGTGTTAACAAAATGGATGGTCTGGTGTGGTGAATTTAGTACCTACATACATTTCAATAAAACGAATTTATCAGGCTTGTTTTTTTTTAGCTTCGATCTCAGCAAAGCAAAGTAAATTAGGATTTTCAGCACACAATTACAACAACTGCCCTAGACTTGACACTTCGAGACTTGCAATAATTGTTGTAATTGCGTGCTGAAAATTGTACTTTATTTTGCTTTGTTGAGATCGAAGCTCAAAAAAACATGGCTATTATTAGGATTTTCTTATTTTACCTAGATGTAGTACTGGATGTTTACATTGTGGTTGTAAACAATGGAAATATTGATCATTTGCAAAATGTAAATAAAATCAGTATCTACCAGTAATTATTTGGAATTTTACTAATATTTCAGTTTCGATTCTTTGACTTACAGTTTAAAGAAAATAAATTCATAAATTGATTTTCAACTACAATTGGTTGGTCATCAGAATTTCTAAAAATTTATTTGATGACCTATTATTTGTTGAGGGCTATGAACGTTGCAACCTTATTATTTCGATTGTTTTCATTAATTACGTTAATTTGAAATTCGTTTGTTTATTAAATTGTTGCAAACTTTGTTAAAAATATAATTTTTTTCCCCCCTTTTAGTTTTCGGTTATTACACGGTTACTTCATGAAAATATTATAACTCATAAATTATACCCAATCAGAAATGTTCATATCTCTCCTCAGAACCCCAACACATTTTATGTCTTAATATTCCTTAGTTCTTCGCTTTGAATCCGTTGCCTTTTTTCTGTCGACATTCGCGGGCAAAATAACATTTCGCCAAAAACAACAAACGAAAACAAACACAATTATAATAGTGAAAACAAAAATGTTTTATTTTATTTCCACGAATGAATATTTCTACCATTCTGCAAAACACGTTTTCGTGGTGAAATAAAATAAACAATCTTAACTGTGGGAACGCATCCATCAGCTGATCGAAATACACTAAACTCAGTCAGTGTTCTTAGGCCCATTTTATTCACTCGAAGTTGAAGTAGCATTCTCTCTTTATTTTTCCCACGAAGCGAGGGCATTTTTTGATTTGCTAATGAAAAAATATTTCTTCTAAAAGTAAAGCTGGTATTATTCGGAAAGAAATTCACATTAAAATAACCTTGAGTATAAAAATCGCAGTTTGTTAACATTATAGCTAATGATTATTTCTTGGTACTAGAAATCTTTTGCTAAAAGACGAATCTCTTTTTATAGGCATTTAGTGTGTTCCATTGTAGTTCGAATGTTTTTTTTCGTCAGATTCATGATACTTAAGAGTGGGTGTCCCTCAGCTATGAACTCCGAGCTCATGTAAACATGCTTACATGTATTAGTGCACAGAATTTCAAATAGCCGAGCACACCCTCCCCCATTAAGATCACATTTGTGACTACAGAGTCTGTAAAATGAGAACTCGCTCAACGTTCACTAAATAAAAATAACAAAAAATTCGCTGCAAAAAAAATCAAAACAAATCAAAACAAAAAAACAACAAAAAGGACAAGCTGGCTGCCTAGGGCGATAGGCTAGCTGTATTGAGCTGCAAACTCTGTCTTAATAGACTGAAAATGTTAGTGTGTGTGATATCCAGTTTTCTACGAATTACGTACAAATCCAATCGCAAATTTTCTACTTTTCAAGATATGTATCCAAGATTAAATAATTTATATTTTTATATAAAACTAGCTGGCCCGGCGAACTTCGTTCCGCAAAAATTCGTTAATGTAGTTAATGAAATTAATAATTCCGAGCTTTCGCTTCCGGTCAATTTAAATTCTTTATTCAAAAATTATATACATATATATATATATATTTTTTTTTTTATCCGAGGGTAGGTGAAAATCTTCCAAAGACACTATGAGAATAGCAAGCGCGTTCTCATAGTAGTGTCAGATTTTTACTGACTAAAAACACCACCCTTCAAAGATTGTTAGATAACTTATCAAACAATTGTTCTACCATGAAATAACAACTTTTGACAGGTTACTTTCCAATGAAAGATCCTGCGTGTTCCGCAAATTAGACGCGGTTAATCTTACCTTGCCAAGTCGTAGTCGGCGCAATAAATTGCTCTCGTCCAAGATTTGTCGGACTGTATTGTTGATATGTCCGATTAGTCTGTTTTTATGCTTTCTCACGAAGCTTCTAGTTTCAGCTTCGATTGTTGGAATTCCGAGATCCCTATGGATATCGTCGTTTCTAATATACCATGGTGCTTGTACAATTTCTCTAAGAACTTTATTTTGAAAATTTGTAGAATATTGACATTTGTTTTCTTGGTACAACCCCAAAGTTGTATACCGTAGGTCCACACCGGCTTTAGCACTTGCTTGTATAAAAGCAGTTTGTTCTCAGTACTGAGCTGGGAATATTTTCCGAGCAACCAGTACATTTCTCTATATATGATATCGAGTTCTTTACGTTTCATTTTCACGTGCGAACTCCATTTCAGCTTTGCGTCGAGTGTCATTCCCAGGTATTTGGCCTCGTTTGCAAAGGGTATTCGGGCCAAGTTTAGAAAAATTGGCAAGTCATTAGTTTTCTTATAGGTGAAATTCACGTGAACAGATTTAGTTTCGTTGAGGGCGATCCGCCAGTTCCTTGTCCATTCATTTACCTTATTCACTGCGGCTTGCAGTTTTGTAGTCGCTTCTTCGATTGTATTACGTCGGCGAACGTAGCAAGGGTAGTGCCATCTTCTCTTGGTATATCGCGAGTATATATAACAAATAGAGAAGCGGACCAAGGACGCTTCCTTGCGGTACACCGGCCGAAATTTATTTTAGCTCCGAGTATTCGTTTCCATTTCTAACACGGAAGAATCTATTCCCGAGATATGGTTATACTAAAAAAAAATTGTGCGACTGTATCCAACAGTCCCGAAATATATGTGTAAAACCGTGCGTGCGGTATGTGTGTGGCTTGATACACGTCATTGAGAAAAGAGGGAGTTGTAATAACCGCATTCTTGATATATTATGAAATCTCAATAATTTATTCGTTCTGTGCTAGTTTCGGTAGAATAGATACAATCGGATTGTGGTATAGCTGAAGTAAGATGTACATTCGAGACTGTAATCTACCTAGATTACGCTGGAAGACAGCATCGATGGTTGTTCCATATCGTGTTGTTGAAATTTTCCGGTTGGAGTTCATTTGAAGATTAAATTTACCTATCTTATTTCATTCGGCTTGCATTGCATATTGTAGAGGTGTTGGTCTACGACATATTTGTAAGTTGTAGTCCAGCAGTGATTTCTGCGTGCCTGGTAATTCACGAAAGATTTGGCACTCGCGAGAGGTTTGCCGACACGTGAACACGCCACATACAACCGACCATGTGAGAAACATGGAACGCTATGCTGATGACGACTGTGTTGTTGTCTATCTCGGTCTCCAGTATGGACGACTGCATGATATTCTTTCCCGGAGTTCCGACATATTCTCTCGATTGTTAATATTCAGATCTGACTGTTCGTCCTGATTTTCTGCGGCGTGAAACGTTTGCCCATCTCACTGGCGGCTTGGTCAAATTTGTCTTGGAATCGCCGAATCCCACACAAACTTTCATCCCCTATATCATCCTGTCAAAGTTTTGTTTTCGAGACATGAAGTAGCCTATGGCCTTCCTTGGGCCCAATCGAAACCATCCTGTCTCGAGTTATGCGCGTAAAGACTCAAAACGCTCAACAACTCTTGTATTGTCTATCATCATCGTCATCTCAAACATTTCAACTTACTCACTCATACAAATGCAAGGATCCTGAAAATACTTGGCAAACAAAAATGATGCATTCAAACTACATCAAACACATCGAAGTATCTACTCCATTTCAAAAAGCTACTTAATACTTGTGTAACATAGTAAACATAAGCAAACTTATTAGGTGTATTTAAAAAAAGAAATTTCAAAATTGTTGGCAACAACAATTTGCTTGCAAAAATAATTAAAATAATTGACAACAACAATTGCCATTAAAATTAAAAATATTTTTTCTTATATTTGAAATATCACTACTCGATTTTCAACCCGTTTATTTTTTTTTCAAAGTGCATTTCCCCATACAAACTTTCATAACCTTTTTCATCCCCTCAAAGTTTTGTTTTCGCGACAAAAAGTAGCCTATACCCTTCCTTGGTCCAAAACGAAACCGTGAAGCCCAAAATCGTTGAAATCCAACAATCCGTTATCGAGTTATGCGCGCACACACGGACTTCATTGCCTTTTATATATATAGATTGGTTTTGGCTTGTTTGTAGCTTTTGCCTTGTTTGCGGATCTGGGATGGGTTTCTTGTATAGTTAAACTTAGAATCTATGCAAAACACCCACCGAACCTAGCCTAGGATAATACACTATTCATTTATGTATTTATTATTGTCCTTTCACGGAATTCTATACCAAGGGGTAGCACAATCTTTGTTACCGCTAATATTATTAGAACTTTTTTTAAATTTTAGCAAGCTGAAAGTTGTATCAATTTTTTAACTGTACGTTTCGGCCTTTGTGAGACAATCGAAGTATATGGCTGTTATTCTGTACTACTAAGGCGATACATAATTACACTACATTAATTTAATGATATGTGGGTAATCTACACATTTTTGGGAACTAAAAACGATATGTTCGATATGTTATTACGTGTTTTATTATATCAACCTGTGAACTTGCAGTCTAATTTAAGTCACGTTAATGCTAAGCAAGTTAAGCACTTTTATTATCTGCCAATTAGAAAGGCAGAGCTTCTCTTAGTCATTTTATACCTATAGGTACTCGTATTTAAAAACTTCAATTCACCAAAATATTCTAGAATAATATAATGTATACGTATTATGTAGTCAGTTCCATATCACTCTTACCGATTATTACATTATACCGGTTTTTCTTTAGGAGTCTAGTGTCGAGCGGAAAGAAACAGGATGGGAAGTGTCAGTACTACTTTTAAGCTTATATGCTTTTTAACCAGACAGCTTACAGGAATAAGGTGATTTTTTTACATCTGAAAGTCATACTGAGCATCTCTACCAGCACAATGTAAAAGGAGATTAAAAAAACAAGAACAATCAAACAGGGCATTTAATCTAAGCAGAAATTTACTTATGGACTTTGTTTTTTGTTAGGTGTTCGATACTTGTATATGCCTTAGATTTTCTCGGATTTTGCATTTACATTTCTCAGAATGCATCTTCTTTTAATTTTAGTAAATAAGTACACAAAATCATAGGGCCCAAACACTGGAAAGCTAAATTATCTCTTGGTAATATGAACTTGCTCTTAAATTAAAAAAAAAAAAGTTTTTGATTCTTTTAGCTCCAAATAGATGTTCATAATTCATTTTCAAACAATTAATTTCTTTTTCTACACCTTCCATAATTATTAAGTCTCTAGACTCTAGCTGATGAACGGCAATAAAAAGTCCACACCGTTCAACAATAATACCATTTTCACTTTGTATTAGTGTTGACAATGCACTATACAGGAATGTTTTAATTACATTACCTATTTTAATTATTTTATTTTGAATTTATAAAGCAAAAATAATTAATATTTTAAAGCCAAATGAATGATTTTATTTTTAACACTTTCGGCATCTTGCTATTTTTTTCAATTATCTGAACTCGTAACAGTAGAAAATAGTAAGCAAATTATTTCAGAATATCTAAATAAAAACACAAATATTGAACGTTTGCCTTTTCCTAGGAAATATGTATAAAACAATAATATTTGAAACTCCTACAAACAAAGCAAAAAATTCAAACACATCTACAACAACAAAGTCATCACCCAGTCCCCACCCACTCTCATATAATTTTTTCTCGGATTATCAAAACTTATCTCATTGTTGCTTCCTTCACTTTATCAAACAGCAAGAATATTAGTATGTATCTATCAGAAACCCAAACGAAACGAAATAAACAAATTTTTGTCATTTTTTGTTCAAGCAGCTCTAGTGAGCGAAAATCTGCAAACTATATATTCTCAATAGAGAGTAAATTTAGAGAAAAATCGAATAACGCCATGTCGGATATTTTGTGAACTACATTGCATAAGTGTGCGTAAACTCTGAAACAAAATTCAGAATGCAGTAAAATAGTAAAATTTTCAAAATTCGAATTTAACTATTTTATGAACTAAACATCAAACTTTTATTCATTGAGCAGACATACAAATATGCAAATCCCATTCTCTTTTTTACAGATTAAAATAATAGTTCCTTGTTCCTCCACAAAGATTGTTTGCTTTTAGTAATATTAACCTGCAGTTTTAAGATGGTAAGAACAAAAAATCAAAATTGTGCTTCAATAGCTACCTCGAGCAGTTCATTGGGAACAAAAGTAAATCATAAAAAAAATAAAAATGTTTGATCTAGGGATTGCCCCACCGGGGCGCAGAAAAAACACCCAAAAAAGGGGGTTTTTGGCACTTTATGCAATATCAAGGTCGAAAAATAAAATTGTGCTTCAATAGCTACCTGCGTCTATTTACTGGCTATTGAAAACCGTTTACTCCGGTCAATTATCTCTTAAGAACTGCGAGAAACTACGGGGCGCAGAAACGTCTACCCCTGCCACCCAGCCTTAAACAATTTTGATGCTTTATTTTTGTTTTGTACGAATCGTTTTTCGGGCAACAAAATGTCCACAAAAGGTAGAAATTCCACGATGTAGGATGACTGCTGAGTGTCAGTATTTCATTATACCCCCTCCATTCACTTTTTTTTTGTTTTGTTGCCTCACACGTATTCACCGATACGAAATTTAAGAGAGAATTTTCCTTTCAAAATTTGCGGGGGGAATCGGGTAGGTGCGCGGGAGCTGACCAGGGCTGCCGTTTTATAATTTCGTTGGGGAGTATAGTATATTTTTGGGGAGTACCGGGGAGTACGGAACAAAATCAAAGAAATATATTTTTAACCGACTGTACACATGGAGGGTTATGTGTTTCGCGCGTATCCTATGTACGTTCCTACGGGACGCCCTGTAGCCCAAACGGCTCGACCGATTTTAAAGAGTGGGGTGTCATTAAATTGGTATTCTTCCCCGGAGTGCCATAAGCTAAACATATCTTAAAAATATTAATTAAAAAAAAAACATTTTTTCACACAAATGTCTGAGAGAAATGTCAAGATATTCAATACACTGGAACTGTAAAATAAATTACTTTCTGATGTATTTACAATTGCGGTCTTGTGGAGTGTCTGCATTTAGTCATGAATTAATTTATTTTAAATTAAATATAATAATTTTTATTACATAAGCACATCGAACACTACATTTGCGATCGACATGAAATAGAAATGCTTTAAAGATTTTGGTAAAGTGCTCCAGGCACACTCCTAAAACGCTCACAAATAAATATAATGCACACCATTCACAAAGGAAACGGCTTAATACTTTTATTGTAAATCTAGGTAGGGGAGACCGGGGTTGGTTGTAACATTTTTTAGAACATTTGCTGCGGGCCTTTATCTGAGGAAGATTATTCAAATGAAAACTGGTCACTTGATAGATTGATGCTTCGGCTATAAACTGCGTTTAGAATTTAAGCAGATCTCCACTTCGAACTTGTAAAAATATGGACTTTTTCAAAATTGCATAGCTGTTACATTCAACCCCGTATCTGGGGTTGGTTGTAACACTATCAGGGGTAAAAAGTAACAAGAGTCTGTTTTTCTGGTAGGGTCGAACAGCTTCTGGAGAAAAGGTTAAATTGGCTTGAGAGAGTTTCGATCGACCTGGTTCTGATGGTAAGGTGGTTTCAGAGACATGGGAGCTGCCACAAGTAATTATTGACCTTTCAGGCCCTATTTTTTCAGTAGTAAGGCCACCTGTGCGCGCGGATATTGGTATGGGAAAAGAAGATATCGCTCCTGGCTATATATTTTCAAAGCTCAGCACTCCTTCATCTTAATTTGATGAATTAGGCTCATCTAGCGGTCTATCGGTCACAAAAGATGATAAAAAATCGAAGTCTTGGAAGATGTCTCTATTAAAAGGAACAATGCCAGTTTTTTTGAATCCATTAATAATGTTAGCTGGGTTTAGCGGCAGAGAGGCTCTAACTATGGATGGAATATCATATACGGTCATCGTTTTTCCGGGATTATTACGTAACCAGGCATCTTGTTGATTGGCGCAATAAGTAAGTGGGGCATATTGTAACATGTTTCAACCTGCCCCAGGCATATGTTACTTTTAGCCCCTACATAGAAATTCAACGTTCAAAGCACAATAAAAATAATCTCTGAACTTCTACAGTTTCGACAAGTACATTCATGCACAGGTAAAACATGAATGTATACACAAACCAACAACACAATATCGTACCTAGAACGTGCACCAAGGAAAACAAAAAAGAACAAAAAAAAAAAAGTTACTTAGCCGGTGATTTTCACAGCTACACTTGCAAAGTCTTCCAACGACGGTCAAACGAAAACTGGCTTACATTTTGCGATTGCTATGGTCAACGCAAAGTTTTTTCTCTTTCAGACATTTTTATATCTCTATCACAACACCTTTTTTTGTGGCTGTTACAACCTGCCCCTGTTACAACCAGCCCCATCGGGGGGTACATTTAACTTTGTACATATTTTTAATCATTTGAAAAAAATTTTAGTTTGCGTCGTAATTACTAATCAAAAATTATAAACTTTAAATCTTACGGAAGCTCACAATTGCGGAATTTGTATGGAAATACATTTTCTCCTAAAACTTATTTAAATAAAAAAGTTAATTAAAAAAACCAAAAAACCCGACTGACTGTAAAAAAGATTTAAAAAGATTAAAACAAGTCACTTTCACGTATAACTAATTGGCAGTCGGACGTCGGAGGCTGTGCATATTTTTGTCAGATTGTGTAGGTAGTCCTAGAAAGCCGGTTATATTCACTACAAGCTCATAAGCTTGCTTGTTACTTAGCCGGTGATTTTCACAGCTACACTTGCAAAGTCTTCCAACGACGGTCAAACGAAAACTGGCTTACATTTTGCGATTGCTATGGTCAACGCAAAGTTTTTTCTCTTTCAGACATTTTTATATCTCTATCACAACACCTTTTTTTGTGGCTGTTACAACCTGCCCCTGTTACAACCAGCCCCATCGGGGGATACATTTAACTTTGTACATATTTTTAATCATTTGAAAAAAATTTTAGTTTGCGTCGTAATTACTAATCAAAAATTATAAACTTTAAATCTTACGGAAGCTCACAATTGCGGAATTTGTATGGAAATACATTTTCTCCTAAAACTTATTTAAATAAAAAAGTTAATTAAAAAAACCAAAAAACCCGACTGACTGTAAAAAAGATTTAAAAAGATTAAAACAAGTCACTTTCACGTATAACTAATTGGCAGTCGGACGTCGGAGGCTGTGCATATTTTTGTCAGATTGTGTAGGTAGTCCTAGAAAGCCGGTTATATTCACTACAAGCTCATAAGCTTGCAGATGTCTGCTGTAGACTTTCGACCTTTTATGTATGAACTGCAATGCTGATTGTACGGCACAATAAGGTCCAACGAATTTGATGTGTTCGTATTCCATAAGTGACTTCTTTAACAAATTATTAATCAATCAGTTTGTTTAACGCCGTTTCAACATCAACACGTCCTTATTGAAAAAAAAACTTAAATAGTGGCAGAAGAAAAGGAATTTCCAGGATTCGCAAGTGTTTGTTCGACACGAATTTAACAACATCAAGAATGAAAAAAAATCTTAACAAAACATCTAGAAAGTAAAATTTGTTTTGCATTTACTGGGTAGGTAGAGAAATGTCGAGTCATGTGAAAATATTTAAATCCGAAATTAAAAATAGGAGTACAATTTGTCTTTAAGGAAATACGGGAGTACGGGAGACTAAAAAGGAGTACAATACTCCTATTGTAGTACGTTCAGCAGCGCTGGAGCTGACCGTCTATGCGTTTAGTATCACAGTATCCAGAGCACTGCGAGAGTATCTAAATGAGTCTATATAGTAGGTATCCATTTCGACAGCGTTATTTGGTTCCATTGATATATTTGTTGTAGACTTGCTTGCTTTGTTCGTTGGCCAATACTTGCGCGTCTCAGCATTTTCAAAAAATTACTGAAATTAACTTTTCAATAACTATTTTATCCGCGTTTAAACTTTTTATATTTAATTTTTACCTTAAATCAACTGTATAAAAGCGATGAAACTGTTGGAGCCATGCACAAAATCAAAAACAAACCAGCACTGTTGGCTTAACGTATAATAAATACATTAATCTGAAATTCTTGGTTTTCTCAATTTACTCTTTGAAAACAAAATAATACCGCTCATACCTAGTTTGCTTATTAAATTTTCCCAAATCAGGACCTCACCGCCAGAAATATACCAATAAGAACAAAATCGAAGAAGAAATGAAAATCGTCCCAATGGTTATCGAGTTATAACATTGCATCGAGTTTCACCCCGAAAGAACTATAGAAATAGAAGAAGAAGATTATTTTTGTAATGTCATGTTGAAGGTAGGGTAGTCGGGAAAGAGTATACCTACATTTAGGTCAAAAAATGCCCCAAAAAAAAGTCATGGCAATGAACGACATAGCGTAGAGCCTTTATCCGGTCTTGGGAAACATTTCAAAAATAGTTTTATTAAAATCTGTCGAGTGGTTGTACGTATAAAACACAAAAAACTTGCAACAAATTGAATGTTAGTATATAGTGGCGAGCAGGACTGTTCTATGAAGCCTTCCAAATGTTTTTGAATTTTTTTAAATTCATAGATAGATTTTTATTAATTACCTAAATATTTCAACACTAATTTGCGATTAAGAGTATATTTTTCAATATGAGCTAAGCCCCAGTCCATGTAATCACCTTGACAAACAGACAACAAACTTGCGCAAGTCACCGAAAATGTCAATTCCGTCCATCCATCCGGCGACTGAATTTATTGCTTAACCAAACCACTTGCCACAATTCAATAACTGAAACTGCATTCATGCGGCCAGATATAGAGCGAAGGAAACTCAATTTATCGTCCACCCAATCGTTATCATACCGCTCGCCCGCCTTTGTATAGAAAATGGAAAACTTTATCTATAACCACAATGACAAGTTGCAGTCCCAGTAGTACAGCGTTTTGCCGCACTTTATACCAGTCCATGGCACCATGCTTATACGAATTTTATTGTAGATGGCGTATAACAACAGCGCATCGCTGTGTTAGCATTACAACGAAGTTTCTTCCCGACAACTAAGCTTCCAAAATGTTTGATTTCCCCGTGGAGTTTCCTAGGTTGCTTGTTGCCAAACACCAAAACTTAAACTTTGACGACTCCGACGACGTGTGTAAGGCGGCATCGCTGCAAAGTGCTGCACTCTCGAGAGTTCTGCTCTTGCCGCGCCGCCTTCCGCACCGATCTAAGCAACTTTGTTGGCAAAACTATATGCGCTGCTGAAGGAGTGAATATTTTATGTACTTTTCAATTGAAATTATAGTTAATTTTCCGGTTTTCTTTTTCTTTTTGCCGCTCCTTTTCTATAAACATCACACAGAACAAAACAAAACAAACTGCGGAGTCCTGTGGCGGATTTGATTAAATTTTGAGATTCCAACCGGAATGGGAGGTATCATACGCGGTTATCTGCTCGGAAGATGAGATGTGGTTGAGGGACTTGTTTTTATTTTTGGAGGGTGCTCCATTTGACATGTATGGTATTCGTGCGGCCTTAAGCAGGCACTGTTGAAGTGAGGTTTTCATTTTCGGTTTTCGGAGTTGAGAACGGCGCATTGCCATTTTGGCAGATTATTTCTGATTTGTGGCAGTAGGTACTGACTTTTGTGCAATTAAAATCGAATCAACCTCGATTTGTCACGAGTGTTTTTCAATTTGAGGTGTGAGTTGTTTCTTTTTCTGAATAATAATTATTGTTTAGTCCCTATCAGCATATTTCCATAAGTAGCAAAGCTTTGGAATGTGCGGCACGTGCGTTAGGACTTAGGAGTTAATGACTTTTAATACCATAAGGAGGGTATCTACGAGTACGTTCACGCAACACTTTCACAAAGGGTGAGAGTTGATGATAAATAAATATACAGTGTGCGCTAGATTGAGTCCTTTTTGGAAAGGGGAGCTCTTTTTGGCAATTGCTAGTGCTCGGCTGTCACATTTGTTTAAAATAGTAGGCCAGCTTTAATTTCGAGGGTGATACCTGCGACTTTGGTGTGGTGCCTTTGAATTTGTCAGAGCCCATAAAGTAGCAACATATATCTGCAGTCTGCACAGACTCGTAGCTCTCGAAATGAAGGAGATGGTGTTCTTCTTTAAAGCGTCAGAACTTTTATCGTAAACAAAATATTAAATCATGCGTTGAATGATGATTTGCCGGAGTGTGCAGGGTATGGCGATTGTTGTGGAGTTATCCATTTTTCAACTGGGATTTGTGATGCGTATTCGCCTACTCGATTGTAGATAGTGATGAAATGCTCTTTCTATCTTTTTACCTAATTCTTACTTGCAACAATCAAACGAATCCTCTAAATTTGGAGCCACCACAATGAATTCTGTAAACTGTTCTGCTGTCAAATGTGTTCACAGCCTCCGTAGTCGTTGATTAAGTTTCACTTTCATGTTGCACATTGCACCTCGCGCTTTTCTTCATTTCTCCTTCACGCAATACACTGCGGGTCATACGAAAAGGGACAACCGCTTCATCATTTGTTTCACTCTGAATCTCCAGTTCTTTAGTTCCAAAAGCAAAAATGAGTTTCCGTATATACGAGGGGAGTTCAATATATTCGCGGTATAGGGGGGATACTCCAAAGATGTGAAAAAATTATTTTGTGATTTTAGTAGCCCCGTTATTCAAGTGTTTTACTGTAAAATTTCATTTGGCTGTGATTATAAGTTTGCTTTGTATTTTGCGTTGAACGAAGGTGAAATGGCTGTTGTCGCGATGATCACTAAAATTGAGAACCGCGCTGTGATAAAATGTATTACTAAACAAGGAAAAAGTAAAAAAAAATATTCACGAAGAGATGGTGGCTGTTTTTCGAGATTCTGCGCCTTCGTTGTCAACTGTTCAAAAGTGGTCAAGTTTATTTCAAAGGGGTAGGGAGAGCATTGAAGATGATCATCGCTCAGGCTGCCCACTAACTGGCTGCACTGGAGAAAACATTACACAATTCGAGAAACTTGTACTTGAGGATGTCCGAGTAAAGGTTAAAACGATACCTATGAAGATTAACCTTTCTATTGGTGCCATACACACCATTCTTCATGACTGTATAAATCTTTCCAAAGTCACTGCAAGATGGGTTCCTCGAATGCTCACATCGCTCACAATGCTCCGGTGCACACGGCATGGATTTCTAAGGCTGTTGTACGGGATTGTGGTTTCGAAAAAATTCAACATCCAGCCTATGGTCCAGACCTTGCCCCTAGTGATTAATTTTTGTTCCCAGATTTAAAAAAAACCTTCGTGGTAAGCGATTTACCGATGATGAGGAGCTCAAAACTGCAATAAATGAACATTTTGGAGAGAAAGATGAAAAATATTTTTTTGAGGGTATAGAAAAGTTAACCTCAATATTGTAATAAATGCATTAATGTAAGAGAAGATTATATTGAAAAATAAAAATATTTTTAATTTAATTCGTGTTTTCCTTCATGTCGATACCGCGAATATATTGAACTCCCCTCGTATATATATAATAAACTGCACGTTTAAATTTGAGTTAATAGAATAGGGACGCAGTTGTAATTCGGTCGTCAATTCGAAAAGTTCTACCTATCAAAAAAGCATAACTAAAATTTTGTGAATTTGCCAGTGTGCTTTGAGATTGTGGTTTTCCAGTAAAATTATAGTAATAATGGATAGAGGAAAGCCATTAAATGTCGCGAAAATGGCAAAAATCTACGCTTTCGAAGAGGACAGTTTCACAGTTTACGTGAAATAGCCCGAAAAATTGAAAAAAGCAAATCGGTTGTGCATAATTATTTAAAAAATAAAGAGAAATATGGCAAAAACATGAAAGGACGTACGGGGGAAGTGCTAACTGCTCAAGATAAGCGAGCAATCTTACGAGAAACCTCTAATTCGGCTCGATCAGTGGCGAAAATCAGGGAAAAAATTGGAGTAAGTGCAAGTTTATCAACAGTTAAGTGAGTGATTAAGAGGGTCCCACATTTGCAACTTAAAATAATGAAGAAAACACCACCATTAAATCCGGTTGGGAAAGAATAACGCTTGGAGTTTGCATGTCAGTACACGGCATGTGGAAAGGAGTGGCAAAAAGTAGCTTTCTCGGAAGAAAAAATGTTTAACCTCGATGGTCCATACGGATTTAACTATTATTTCGATGATCTGCGAAAGGAAGAACGGTTTTTGAAGGTGGCGTTATGGTTTGGGGAGCTGTCTCGTACTATGTACTATGGTGCGATACCATTGAACTTCCAAAGTCCAAGAATGACAGCAAAATCGTACCAAAAAGGATAATGCTCCCATCCATACAGCCCGCATAATAAGAACTTGGATCCAAGCTCAAATTGTCGATTTGATGACATGGCCCCCTATTCCCCAGACCTAAACATTATGGAAAATGTTTGGGGATGGCTGACGCAAAAAGTGTACGAAGGTGGCAGGCAGTTCGAGGGCAGAAATGAGCTTACTGCAGCCATCAAACTTGCTTGGGGTGAAATTTCCCTAGATTATTTAAAATCGTTAGTCGATTCTATGAATACCATAATTAAGGTTCCGTACCCAAAGGGAAAAAACGTAACCTTGTTATTAGTTTCGCTCGGATGTCTCTCCGTCTGTCTGTCTGTCTGTCTGTCTGTCCGAACCCACTAAGCCAATTTTGTTACCAGGTCTATCTCAAGAACCGATTGACATAGGAGGCTAAGATTTACACACAACATCCGGTATAACCTCTAGTTAAACGACAAATACCAACGGAAGGAATGCATCAGTTGGTTTTGGATTAATTAGTAATCTGGTGAAAAAAATATTTTCATTCGCCCAAAAAACGGTTTATTTCTTGATTCACAAAAAAATACATAAATTCCTTTTTTGTAGATCATGTTCTTATCTATATATGTGCTGAATACTGTTTTGCCGAAAAGTTAATAGTTTACAAGATATTTTCAAAAAAGATAATTTTACCATGTAAAAAACGTTGTTCGCATTTATGTTCTAATCTACTACGCAGTTGTGCACAATTTATTGACCCCATCAAAGACACCAGGGCTGTCGCTTCTTAATTTCGTTGGGGAGCATAATACAATTTTTGGGGAGTACAGAACAAAATAAAAGTAATATATATTTAGTCAATAGTTTTTAATTGGGACAGGTCGCATACAGAATGGAAAATTGGCGTGGGTTGGGTACTAGGTAATAATTAGAAAATGAAAATAGGCGAGTAATTTTTGAGAGTAAAAATATAAAGTAATTAAATTTAACTAAATTGTGATGAATTCATGAAGAGCGGAAAGATTGAATGATATAGATTTCAAATAATATCTGATGTGTTGGACTTTCGCCAAATACGGAACCTTCGGTGCGCGAGTGACACTCGCACTTGGCCGGTTTTTTTTGAATTAGTTTTAAATAAAGGCGGAAGTAGGTACTTATTACCAAAAAAAAAAAAAAAACAAACGCATACTTTTTTTGTCACTTTTCGGGAAGTAAAAGCAGAATATTACTTGTGTCCCTATTTTATTGACCTACTTTTTTTGTAGTGTTTTTAGATCATCATAGTTAACTGTGGAAAGAAATTGGTAAGCATTCCGAATGTATTAATATAACACATCTAGTGAGAGGGCAATGAAATAACCTTTTATATCGCATAACAATCTTTATCGTAGGCAGTTAAGTAAGATATAGTGTCCATATTCAAATGACCCGCAGTGTATACCGACTCCAAATCACTTCATTCTACTGTTGTCCTAAGCGGATTTCGCTTCTCGATACTATACTAACTTCGACTTCCTTAAGATCCACCTACAATTTATGTAACAGATGGGGGAAAATGTCCAGAGAGGAACATAATTGCCTTAGAGGGCAGTGATCACTGTTGCCATTGCCACTTGAAAATAAAATTAGTGTCAAAAATTGGAAATAAAAATGACCAACTGTAGCCAAAAATTAAAAAAAAAAAATACCTAATTTAAGTCCGAAATATTTGTGACCACAGACCAATCAATGTATCACATTTATTTCAACATATTCTTACACAGATCACGTATTATTTTTTTAATAATTTTGTTAATAATATATCATTTCGTAAAAAAATTACCAAATGGAATAAAATATGACCATGTGACCAAGAGAAAAAGGAATGACCAGATTTGGTCACAAATGACCAATGTGGCAACTGTGGCAGTGATCGGTAAGCTTCGGAGAGTCCAATACCCTTATTTGTTGTTCCTCCAAAGAAGCTTTTAGTTTTAAACTAAAGTTAAATTGCCAGTGAGCGATGAGCGACTCGTGAATGGTGAATGCGTAATAAAAGAGAGGCGTCGAGAAGAGGAGTAAATATAACTCGGTTCGTAGCCAAATACCTCCGCAGAAACGCACTCGAACCTGTGCGGTCCACCTTAGACAAAGTAATCAGTAATAGCCCTAAGGATGAGGTTATAATAATCAAAGACTTAGCTGACTTGATGCCCAATGTAGATTCAATCTACATTCACAAAGTCTGCTGCCTTTGTCGAAATGTTCTCATTTTGAGACGAATCTCTTTCTGTAATAACAAAATTGGCTTAGTGGGTTCGGACAGACGGAGAGACATCCGAGCGAAACTAATAAGGTTCCGTTTTTTCCCTTTGGGTACGGAACCTTAAAAAACGCCATTATCTTCAGGAACGTTGGCTAGGGTATAGACCAGGGCCCTATTCCACAAAACAATTTATTAACTTTTCACTTTGCATTTTGCAAAATTTTTCGTCAATTTGCAAAACTTTCTGTTCCTCAAAACTATAAAATTTGAAAATTGTCAAGTTGAAATTGAAAGTGTAATTTGCAAAGTATTTGCAAATAATTATGCTGTTTCGTTCCACAAAAACTTCAAACTCTATTTTTGCAAAGCAAATTTTGATAAATTTGTCAAAAGTTTGCAAGGTAAACGATCGCCTTACAAATTCATATTGTTATAACTAGTGAAGTTAAGACGTGAGTTTTTGTTCTACGATAGTGAAGACGCGGTTGTAACAAGAAATTATAGAGACCGAATTAATTTTTCGGGACTACAAAACTTTAATTTTAAATAGTGCTTTCGTTTCAATCAAATTCATGTTGACTTCCTTTTGAATGAATTTGGAGAAAAATTAGAGCACAATACACAGCGCAATCATGCTCTTTCGGATGAAAATCAACTGCTACTGTGCTGGCATTGGCTCGGAAATAGTTGCCAGTACCATGGTGTTGCAGTTATGCATCCATAGAGTTGTCGACGTTATAATAGACGCTTTGTTTCAAAATATAGTGCGGTGGCCCGATGACGTCAGTGGTATTGCTGAAAAGTTGTGATGATGAAAATATGATATGATATAATATTATGATGATATGATGATATGCGGGCCAGACTACACATTTTACAGTGTAAAGACAAGTTGGTCGGGTAGCGTTCACGACTCAAGGGTGTTACTGAATGCGGCTTTACCTAAGTCAAAGATTTGACAATGGATGGAGACCATTTCCGGATGTTGTTGTTTTGGGTGATAGTGGTTACGGACTGAAAAACTGGTTGATACCACCATTACGCCGAAATCGCGATAACCCTGCTGAAGAGGCTTTCAATCGTTGCCACAAAAAAACACGGCGCATAATTGAAAATAGTTTTGGCATTCCTAAAGAAAGATTCCCGTGTCTAAATTATTTGCGACTGAGGCCTGAGTTTTTCCCAAAACTTCCTCCCAGGCAGCCTGTTTATCCAATTTATTTGCCTTCAAAATGAAATATAGACTTAAATATGTTCCAAATATTTACAATAATTTCATAAAAAAATTCTTATTTTATTGTTTTGAAAACTAGCAAATAAAATATTATTTTTTCTTTGATCAATTTTAACACTGCAAGTTTTTTCTGAATTTTTATTTTGCAACCTTAGTTCGGGTGGGAAATCACAAAAAGTGCAAAATGAAAAGACACGTCTTCTTCTTAGGCTGGTCAAAATCAAAGAGACCAATCTTTTTTTTACGGAAACTACAAAAAAAATGAACGATATGACACTTGACGACTATCAGAGCGCCATCTCTATGTAAGATTACACATGTACGTTATGTAAGGGCAAGTAATAAAGATTGATAGCTAAAAAACTTCTATTTAGCAATGCAAAGTGAAAAGTAATATGATAGAAATGCAAAGATGATTAAATGCTTTGTGGAACACTTTGCACACTCACTTTGCAGGAGATCGCAAAGACTTTGCAGGAGCGCAAAGTCTTTGCAAAAATTTTCTATTGCAAAGTGAGATTTGCAAAGAATATTGTGGAACAGAAACACTTGTCACTTTGCCAAAAAAATTTAATTTGCAAAATGTAAAGTGTAAAGTATATAAATTGTTTTGTGGAATAGGGCCCAGAAATATGTAAGAATATTTTCAGAAAAATAAATAAAATGCGCTTACGGCCAAAAGCTGAATTTTAAAGTTTTGCTCATCCTCTATCGTTGGAGTTAACTACTCTTCAGTATTGATCTATGATTTGACTATAGCCCGGGGTTCAGGTACCTCTAATCTTATTTACAGATCCTTACCCCTAACTTGCTTAACAGGCTTTCGTCTCTTGAAGAGACTCTGCCTGAGACACTGTAGCCTTCCATTCAGTGTGATCTGCAGGTTTGCACACCATGCGTAAAGGCCATCACGATGGTTTGCTCTCGAAAAATGAGGCTCCGTCTTCACTATCGTCTCTTACTTTTCCACTCTCGGATTTAGCTTTATTCTCAATTCGCTCGATGTGACAGAGCCAATTTAGTCGAATTGTTTTAGGTTTTTTGGATCTACACCCACACTATTCCGCAGCTATAAAGGCCGTAGTTATATCGTGTTCTCCATTCGCCTTTATCGGACGAAAGAATACCACCAATCCGTTGGAGAATTTGTCTTTCAAAGCATTCTTGCGGACTACCGACTCAGTACAGTCATCCTTCTGGTCAAGCATTTTTACCACATTTGCTTTGTCAGGGCCTTTTTAGGCAACTAATCGAAGTCGAAGGTTGTTATTTATTTTATTTTTATTTTTACCACTCAAATGAGTAAATCTACCGATTAATTGATACAAAAATATACTTAAAAACAACCACCAACCGCCTAACAACAGAATTAATTTATTTGTAAATGAATCCCTACTAAGATGAAAATAGAATATACTACAATAGTTATTGGATTCCCTAAGACATCTACAAATTGGCTCATTGTAACCATAATTAGCTCTATGATAAGGTATACATAAAATAAAAGATGATTTCTAAGGGCTCTCGAAGGAGCATAAAATCTAATTAACGATAATAGGAAATGATATGACCATTTATCAAATCACGAATAAACATAATCGAGAAAATATATTGCCTCCGTTTAAAAAGAGGTAAGATACCAAATAATTTGCACCTCGTCTCGTCAATCAATCAACGACGGCTACTCTAGTACTCTTTTTGATCTTCTCAATTCTACTGGAATGTACTTCATAAAACGGATTCCATCGGACAAAAGCAAAAAAATAAATATTTAAGAATATGCGGTTTTTCTGGGGATGGAACCTTACTCCAGTGACCAACATCTACCCAAAGCCTTGTCGCTCCACCTCCGTCAATTTATCCAATTAAAGATAGCAGACAAATTACCACGCAAAATCTCACTTAAAACTGGATAATTTCCCAAAACGACGCAAAGCCATGTGTGCGCCTAATATTCGGTGCCAACCTCGCCCTCGTATCGTCCTCGGTTGGCGTCGCGGCCGGCGCCCAACGGAATTATATTCGTTTTGTTTTAAATTGAGATTAAATGGAATATTGTGTGTACCGCAGCATGCACCGGACCATTTTTCGCATGCGATCCGATCCATTTTTAACCACTAAGCCCCTGTGCGGAGCGAGGTCACCGATGAGGCGTTGAGGGTGTACTGTACAGGGCAGTCCGCTGGCTCGCGAATGCCAAACGACTCAACCCGAAACGAAATATTATGTGGTATTTCGATGCGAATAATTTATTAGTGATTTGTTTAGCGATTATGTTCGGACAACCGAAATAGATTATTTTTTCGCTTTGTTCGTTGCATCGCTATTTCACTACCTTACCATGGGCCTTCTATCTATCCCTCTATCCCTCTGTCCCTCTGCCTGACCGAATAATTTGTGTGACGGGATTACGACATTATCCAATGTAAATAATTATGTTAGTTTTAAATTAATTTGAATATTTTTTAAGTGAATTCGGGACGGTGGAAAAAGAATTAGTTGAATAGCAGCGGGAGAATAAAAACATTTCATCAAAAGTTCACCTGACCCCGACCTGGCATTCCCTCTCTCTGCTGGGATCAAACTGAACGTGACTGTCCCTGGCAAGCAAATACTGCCACCAGACACACCCGGTGTTGATTTATTTTGTTTGTGACGTTGCAAAGTCTTTGTTCACATGGTTGACACCGCATACACGCCAAAATATATGCATGGCGTTTTCAATTTAGTTTTTCGAGTGCAGGCTGTGCAATTGGCGGTGAGCCATGGCCTGCCACCCACAGTGGTATTCGGATGACCATCAAAAGGTCGTGCTGGGTCACATGCACCTGTCTGGAGAACACACACACGCTAGGAGTTTCCTAATTCTCAGCTTAGCACACCTAATAGGGGTAATCAAATCAGACGCGCTGACATTAATTAAATGACGACGAGCCAAGTAATGAGCTGCTATAGGAAGAGGTGCGCGTCCTGCGTCCTCCCACGGGAAGGATGGCAGAAGCCATTACGAGATTGTGAGAGCCGGCTAAATTGCCAGGGAATTACCCCGGACATACACTCTCGTGCCGTGGTTGCGTTGCGGTGCAAATGAATATTGGCGACATAATGGGACTTCTAAATGAGGCTTTCAGCCGAGCGTCGAGAGTACCCGCACCGTTCGATGTTGGAGGATCTGGGGCGAAAGTTGGGTGTTTCCCGGTTCATGAAGTTATAACTAAGGAAATATTGGATATTTGCTGTTTTCCGGATGATGGCATGTGCTTGTGCAGACAGAGTACGATGGGGTGATTTCGCAAATATTTGCCCATAAATTCTCGTTACATTAAAGAGTCGAATGGTTTTTCGGGGGGTGTAGGTATTGGAAGAGGTTTCAGCCTCGGCGTCTCAACAGGGGAACGCGCACTTATGAATTATAGCCGGGGATTAGTGGGCCGAATTTTCTGCGATGAGGATTTTTAAGTGCGTACCGTTTGAATGAGTATTATAGACGCAGGTGTATAGATTTAGCCTTAAAGAATGAAGTTCTAAATTCTCATTTCCATTCGTTCTAAAATATTTCCACAACGCAAATGGTTGCCAACAACTAGACTAAGTTCTTTATATAGCATTTGAGACCACGCATGATTAAAAAAAAATGTTGAAAGGTAATTACCATGGTCCCTTTTTATGCAGAAAACACTATTTATAAAGGTATCTAAATATCTTTTTGTGATACTGTAAGTTTGGAACTAAATAGCCGTAGTTGCTCAGTTGTAGGTGTGACGGACAACTCAGCGAAAAAAAAAATCACATTCGGCCACTGGAAAAACTTAAACATTTTAGATCTGCATGGACTGGAACATATGGGGCGCGTCGCTGGTTTACGTTTCTTCAAATAAAATTTCAAAACTTTCGGTATTACGGGTTCAATCAAATATTCAAACATTGATTTCTTTTTCTGATTACTAGATAATCCCGAATCTCTGTCCTAGCTTCTTTCGTAAAGGTGAGTTGGGTCCAAATTGACATATCTGCAAGACGAGCTTCGGTCTCACAATTAAGTCGATCCTACATCCGAAACAAAATCAAATTCCGTCTATTATTGCTCGTTCACGGATGACAAGCCTTGACCTCTGATACCCACCTCAATAGTCGAACCATTTTGCCAAGCAATGCTAACAACCATTCCCAATGCAAAATCGGTTATTTTACTTTAAAATAAAACTTCAAACAAACAAAACTTCCTTTTCATTAATTACTTTTATTTTATATCTTCTCTTTTTTTATCTGAATATCTTCATCGATATTTTTTCCTTCCAATTTTTAATAAAACTAACAGTTTAGGTATATTTAATAATAGAAAATCAACGAATTATACTTAATATTAAATAATAGTATTCTTGGAGTATGTTACACAATATAATAAATATTCATAATAAGATAACAAAAATTTCAATAAATTCTTACATAACATAAAAATACAAAATTTTAGAATACATATTTTTTTGTTTAAAAAAAAACTACCACTCTTTTTTAATCCTCTCAAAAAATACTCATATAATCTTAAAATATTACATTTTTCTACTTTGTCTATAATAAGTGTTTTCTCTTGTATATAATATATAATTTGTGTTTTATTTTTCATATATGTTTAAAGTAATTTTTGGTCTTTTTTTGATGTGGTTACAAGATGTGTACTTGCTGGAAAAAAAATATATTGAGAACGAAATCATAAATGGGTCTTAACTAAAATATGTTCAAGGAAACCGTTTTGCTTAGAACTTAAAACTAGCGGTATTACACGATAATAATTATATTTAGATGTACGCGTTAATTTTTTAATTATCTTTCGTTTCTTTTTTTTTTTAATTGATTAATATCATAAAACTAAATTGTCTAGAACTACTTAACGGCTTCAACAGGTGGCAGTTTGTGTGACAGTGTGGTGGAAGTGAATTTTGGGTTATCAACAATGATATGCGCCCCGAAAGTAGAACCTTGTGGGACTCCAAAAGATAATTTTTGTCTCACTGCCACAGCATGTCACCTGTTTGTGGGGTTTGTGCTTGGTATTTATTTTATTCACTTAATCGTAATTCACTGGCGTTACAATAGTAACGATACGTTTCACCCTCAATTTAATATATTTCGTTTTTGTTTTTCTAATATTAACAGGCAACTCTGGTTGCATTTACATTTTGTTATGTCTCATTCCCTTGTAATCTCTATTTAAGAAGTAAGTTTTTAATAAAATCTCTTTCTATTGATTAATTTGAAGAATTTTCTGTGTAATAAAGTCAAAAAAGTGTTGCTAAGAAAAGCGTAAGACTTGCTTTTATATTAATTTTTTGTTTATTTTTAAAGACACACAAACAAAAAATCGTTGACGCTTGCAATTGATATGATACCTACCTTTGGTTGCTGTTAATCTATGTGTTTTTTCTTCGTTTTTATATTCTTATCTAAAAAATTGACTAAAGTTTCGAAATTGCTTTACCGAGTGTTTGTGTTTTTAATATTGTTTTTTATTTTCTTGTGATTTTATTGAGGGGTGCATTGAGTGCTTGAGTTGACTCTGCAGTGGCAGCGTTGATCTGCTTATCCTTGTAAGATCTACCTCGTTTGATGATATATGATCGCTGCCAAGGCAGCCGCCAGAATGCCGATAAAAGATTGATTTCGCAGAAGTGGACCAGAGCCACCATCGCCGTCTCTACATGTGCCCGGATGTCTTGTGTATTCTTCACAGTATATCTTAGGAATAAAGAAAATGAAATGGGCATCATTGTTAGAACTGAAAAGTACTGATTTTAGAAGAGTTTAATATGAAACGCACACTGTTATTAGGTTTCACATATGCTTAAGACAAGTGTACATAGATCCTCCAGGGACTTGTTCCTTTTCCCAAAAAACATGTCTATGTGTATTGTTGGTGGTTCTTGTTGATTAACGCAAGTGTGAATAGTTGGTATGCTTTCACTTATTTTATCAGATAGTTCCTTGAGTTTAATGTGCAACGCACACGGTTTATAGTTTGCGCACATTGTTTATTTTGCCAGAAACAATTCCGAAATGGATCGTGTGCGGGTCTTTGTACATATGTAATGCGACTATCAGTAGGACTTACTCTGATTTTAGTAGACAATTATTGGACACTTTGTTGGACAGACATTTCTTTCAATGCGCACATCGTCAGTAGTTGACTACTACCTGTGTGCGTTTAGCATTCATATGAATAGTTGCGTAAAATGGTGGAGTTTTAGGAGTTTCTCAACGCGATTAACTTGTGCAATTTACACAAAAGTAGAGATGCATGGATTTTTCGCACATGTTTCACACTTTGCGCATTTGATTAAATTTAAAGTCATACAACAAAAATAAACACTCACCTTGGTTAAACTATTCGCATATTTGTCCACTAGTTCTCTTGTGAACTTTGCAGCCTCCTTGCCGCACACTTTGCGTGCCGCATCCTCCGAGCAATCTACCAGTTCGTTTATGGAACTACAAAAATAGACAAAAATAGGCCAGGTGAATTCGTGTGGTCCGCAATTTGTCTCCTCGTGCAACATACCAACATATCGTTTTAATATTCTCATTGAAAGTCATATTCTCATGATTTTCCTGATTCTTGTTTGGCTTCATAAAGACCATTGTCTCCTTGTATTTGGTAGAGCACACCTCAAACTCCTTCTTGGCCATTTCAGAGCAGGGTGCATGCTTTAAATACTCTATATAGGAGAAAATAATGGAACAATAAATCCTTGGTGAAGAAAAATGGTGCCAGCAGTGAGAAATGTGAAATTAATTGGTCTCTCTCCGCTTGCTTGTGTGTAGTGGAAATGCTTACCATCCTGGAATTCACCCTTGTTGCATAAATCCCGAATGAATTGATTAGTGCCATGGTATAATTTATTAAATTGATTTCTCTGCTGCAGATCCATGCACCGTCTCGTATAGCTCTGTATACACCGGACACCTTTACGCAATTCACTTCATGAAAAAAGGAAAAGAAAAGAGAGCGGTTAACAATGGCAGTGCTGGTGGGTGGTAAATAGTCTCGTCCTTCGCCGTGCTGTCGAAATGACAGATCGACAGGAATTTACTACCCTAATTACATTATTTGCCCTATAACGATGTATGACACTGCAATTCATCATGCATGCACTCGTTCGCTCATACGTTGTGTCAAGTGCGAAGCCCTTCTCTCTCTATCCCTCTCTGTGTATATGACATCCTATGCGACACTATCAGGCTGTGTTGGCGTTTGAAATTTGCATTTTGCAAAAAAGGACACTGCCACACAGAGTGAAGTGAGTGACACGGATATATTCCCGGGCAGACAGATATAACGCTGCCACTCGGGGAATGTCGTCCTCGACGTCGTCGTGTCGGACCACCACTTGAAATGATTCAATTCAACAACCTGTCGGCGTTTGGCGTTGTATAGTTGTTGCATGACGGGAGTAAATTTCATTTTTATATTCGCTTCTGGGCGACTGCATTTTAATTTTAGACACCACCAACCAGCGGCGGCGTATCCTTGCCTGTACAGTAAATAATGTTCGGTATATAAGTGGGGAGGGTGGTGTACCCAATCTCTATTGTTGGTTGTGGTAAGAGGATAAGAAGGTTAATGGTGCGCCTCTATTAACCTCCTTATCTTATTTCAAGATGAAAGAGGACAAAGATGAGTGGAAAGTATGAAAAGAGCAAGGATTGAAAGCGAAATAGCTTAAGAGGAATCTTTTTTTCTTCTTCTTTTTATTTCGTGGACATGAAAATGTTTAATAGATATGTTTTATGTATAGCGCACACGAGTGCTTTTTATTCAGCCAGTTTCCATTCATTTAAAGCCATAGCGCACATGATCGCAGTCGTCGTGTTATTTATGCTGCGCGAAGAGACGGTTATCAACAAAACATTTATTGTGTAAATTCTCTTTGTGGAAAACACGTGTGCGCTATGCAAGTGAACGTGTGCGTTAAGCTGCCGACAGTGTCTTACATTCAATCACTAGGATTGCAAACGAGATACGCCCTAGAAAGTTGCCGACAACATCGGCTGTTTGGGAACATGTCAATTTTCCTGTTAACCCTCATCTGCCTGTATTGAATGCTAAACAGAAATGACCCCAATCTGAAATAAAAACAATGGAAATCTTCAAATCACTCCAATCATACATTCTACCTGTGTACTCTGCTACATAAAGACATCCTAGAATTTCAATTTCACGAATAATTAGATTATGTCCGACCCATATAGTTCGACTAGGAAAATTTAAGAAACTCGTGACCCAGTGGGTATCAAGAAAAATCCGATTAGAATTTTTAATGAGCAGCCTCCAACTACCTCGTCATTGTTATATATATCTACCAATGCTGAATATCCTCGTCGCTAAAGTCTAATAACGTTTCCTTTTAGCACAGTTCAATAAGTCATGAATTCCGGAGCATTAATAAAGATTCACTAATATCCTTGCAGAATAGAAAAACAAATACGCACTGCAAAGACAACAAACAGACACACCGGCGGCGGCGACGGCAGCAAAAAGGCAAATCACATGAAATGTCCTTTATTTCCACTCCACCCAAAACCCGTGCTGCTGCTTGGTGTGTGTATATTTTCTGTTTTCTGGTGTGGTGGCTAACGGTCGTTTGCTTTACGAAAAAGTTATAAATTCAATTTAAGTCCCACGAAAAATGTATCGAGAGGATCTTCTCAGCAGCAGCATCCCTTACCCACCACCGCTGTGTCCTGTTGTTGTTTTTTGAGTTGCTGATGTTTGTAGGAGACCCTTTTGGTTTTAATTTTTTTTCCTTGTTCTTCCACTCCAGCCGAAATCTATAAACATGCTTTGAATTGAAAATAGTGCAGCGGTATACAGTGTATAGGAGTTTTTCCGCCCTCCTTGGTTGTGTGTTAAATTGCCCTCTGGTTTCCTTTTGATCAATTTGAACGGAAGGAAGGACAAGGAATGCTAGGCGAAACCCAATTTGAGTTAGGAAAAAAACCCTTCATTCTGTTTTCCTCTCGTGCTGTGTGCAATTTTTAAGGAGGTGAATGCTTGTGCATGTGCGAATTAGCTATAAGGAGAAAAAAGACCTTCCCAATTAAAAGCTTATGTTACTTGGGAGCTGGGAGTTGGGACTTGCTGCGAGAGCCAAAACAAAACGGAAGAAGAAAACGTCCACGGGCCACATCAATTGGTCACAATTAATTCCATTAGAGATTCTTCACTTCACACCCATCCCTGGTTATGCCCATTTAGCAATGAGGTCCTAGCCGACTTACTGGCAAAGTTTGTCTAGTTCTTCCTTTTTGGAGGCACCAATTGAAAACTCCGACGTTAGATGGAGCATGTCTAGGGGCTCTGAGCACTTGGTGAATTCCTCTTGGCCACATTCCTCGGCACTCGTTACCACCGCCATGCAGGATGCAACTGTAACGAAATAAAGGCAAAAAAACAAAATTAAATGGCCATTGAAACAAAAACTCCGACAGAAAAAAGCTTAAACTGAAAAAAAAAAAAAAAAAAAAAAAAAAAAAAAAAAAAAAATCGACGAAGAAACTGTCATCCAGTATTTCACTTAGTCCTCGTAAAGTAAAAGGAAATCAAATGAAAATATTTCGCTTTTTATCGCCCTCACCCCCAACTAGTTTGCCGTCACACACATATTAATACGGAGATGGGGTAAATTGAAGAAAAAAAAAAAAAAAAAACAAAAGAACAAGAACAGCCAGTGAAATATTAGCGTTATTTTCTCTTCATCTGTTTTTGTGTTTTTGTCGTTAAATTGTTTTTCAGAAAACATAATTTCTTTTACTGTCAATTTGGGCGGCAAAAAGGACGAGCGCAATAGAAATGACATTTTGCTTGCACACAAAAAAAATATCAAGAAAATTGTCGTTTCAGTAGAAAAGATAAACTTTTATGTTGTAGGTATTGTGAGACTATTTTGCTCACTCTCTTTGAGATATTAGTTTGGAGTGTTTTTCATCCTCCGATGACACTGCCAAGGCTATTGTTGCAGTTATCCATTGTTAAGTTTCGTGATTAGATTTTCAGATGACGGTGGACGGCGCTTTTGCTGTGTGAAAAGTTGTAAAAGCTTTTCGGTCGAACTTACGCGAGTTGATAGTTTTTGATTGACATTTAAGTAGTAACAAATGGTATTGGTAAATGTGGATGGAAAAAGTGTCGGCATGCAGTCAGATCGGCAGTTCTTTTAGTTTTGTTTTAAAGTTTTTAGCAGATTTTGAATTTGGTTTAGGTCAGATTTGCAAACCTTTGTCAATTCTCTATTTATAACTTCATATTCTCCCAATCTTCATTATATTATAACTGGCGGTCTTAATATCTGGACTTGTGAAAATGCTTTGTACGTTGGCACCATATTTTCAAGTCGATAACAAGGTACAGGGACGTTTTTAAACGTAGGCATTTGTCGTATCTTATAATATACCTATGTGCTGTCTTCAAAATTGTGGAATTTTCAAATTAAATCCGTATCCGTATTTTGAGTTCATGTGGCACTTTCATAATAATTGTCAAAAACAGTTTCAAGATATAGAAAATACTATAGTAAGTTCACACTGGTTTTGAATAGAATTCAACACAAGCTGACGACAGCTTAAAGTTGAAAACAGGCCGACATTTTTAATATTTAGTAGAGGGTCTCTCCTTAGCGAATTGACAATTTCAAAGTGTGAACGCACCATTTTACCGAATACCCAACTGTCAATGTCAAAATATTCAGTAAAATCAACATTCTCATCACAATGTTAACAAATAACTAAATTTTACTCCCGAAATTCCGAGTCGGTGATGGCAACTTTAAGAGCGTTAACGCCAAATTTAAATTTTCAGTGATGAAGTGCATTTTTGGCTAAACGGCTTCGTCAATAAGCAAAATATGCGTTACTGGACAGGTGCGAACCCTTATGTGCTTCATGAAACAGCACTTCATCTGGAAGAAGTCACTGTTTGGTGCGGTTTTCATGCCGGTGTTGTCATTGGACCGTTCTTTTCCGTTTATTAAAATTACCGACACGTTACGGTAAATGTTATTCGCTAGAGAGACAAGTTGGAACGTTATTTCTTTGAGCAATTGCATGAATTGGACATCGGTGAGTTCCAAAAAGACGGTGCCACAAAGCCACACAGCGGGTGAAGCAATCGAGTTATTGAAGTCTTAGTTCAGCAAACGTGTTTTGCAAACGGAACTGTCTATTTTCCATGCGACTTAACGCCTCTAGATTTTTTTTATTGGAGCTACATTAATCATTGGCGTTGTGTCTACAAATTGGAGCATTGGACTAGGAGTAGTCTTCGAACGCACCCGAAGATCTCTATGGCGTCCAATGAAGATTCCGGTTGTCAACCATGTTTGACGTTCAGCTTTTCCTTCTGCCTTTTTCCGCTTGGGTCCACTTCCTTTCTCTTTTGGCTCTCAATGTGTTACACTACACTCATACTTATTTAATCAATGGATTACTTTGCTTTTTAAAATAGTTTGCTACCATTACTAATAACAATAAAGTTCAGTGAAAATCAAACCCTGTCAGTCGTAGTAATTCGTCTATGCCAAAAAGCCGGCGACGTTAGAGAAGCTCATAGCCAATATTGAACGAGAAACATCGGTCGAAATGTGCGGCCGAGTCATCGAAAATTGGGTTCAACGTATCGACTGCTGCAAACGTTGCCGTGGTTGAAATATGAACGAAGTCGAGTTCCATTCATAAATGTTTTGATAGCAATTCAAGGCAATACATTTTTCTTCAAGTAGTTTGCATTTTATTTAAAAAAAAAAAGAAGTTATCAAGTCCTTATGAAAGACCCTTTGTTTCGTGATCAGGAGAACAGTGCTCCCATGCGTTAAAGAATTCTGAAAAGTCGCAATAAAAGAAAACAATCTGTCGTATTTTAATCTCCGCACGATGTTTATGAGTATCTATTTTCTAAAAATTCTTTAGACGGTATACGAAAGTGGGGAATCCATTATATTCAGAACTTGTGAAGTTCGTGACTCCCCGTTCCGCATCTTGAGAGCCTCTAAACGAAACAGCGATATGGATATATGTGTTTCAAATTTTTGTGGGAATAAAAAAACTTTTGAAACCATTTAGTAACGAACTTGTGTTGATTTAAGTTTCTTTACTTTTTTTTAAATGTATTGAGCTTTGAAATTATTCTTACGTTTCAAAACTTCAACATTTGGCTGTAAACAAATTGTCTTAGCTTTTCAAACTCTGTCGAACTAGTTCAAATGCTCAAATCTTTGTCTTTTGTTTAATTTATTCAACAGGTTTTTGGGTTTGCTTATGATGTAATACTAACTTTTAAAATCAAAAACACTTTCCTTTATCACCGCCTCGGCAAGAAGAAGCATACAAAGAGTTGGATCGCATGATCGCCCTCGGAGTAATAGAAGAAAGTAACAGCCCATGGTCATCTCCAGTCGTTCTTGTTAGGAAGCCAGGCAAAATACGACTTTGCTTAGATTCCCGAAAATTAAACAGCATAACTAAAAAGGATGCTTATCCGTTGCCACACATTGGCGGATTACTTAGCAGATTGAAAGACACTCACTTCATTACGGGAATTGACCTTAAGGACGCATTTTGGCAAATCCCTCTTGAAGAAACGTCGAAAGAAAAGACGGCATTTGCAGTACCCGGTCGGCCTCTGTATCATTTTACAGTCATGCCTTTTGGGTTATGCAACGCCCCACAGAGGATGAGTCATCTCATGGATCGTGTGATTCCCTCACGCCTCCGTGAGAATGTATTCATCTATTTAGACGATCTGTTGGTGTGTTCGGCAACATACGATGAGCATCTTTTTCTGTTAAAAGAGGTAGCGAAGTGTTTAACTGAAGCTAAGCTAACAATCAATGTCCATAAGAGCAACTTTTGTCAAAGGGAAATCAAGTACCTCGGCTATATTGTGGGTCAAGGGTATCTGAAAACAGATCCATCAAAGGTTGAGGCTATAACCGAATTTCCGTTACCGAAAACCCCTCGGCAGATAAGGCGTTTCATTGGGATGACGGGTTGGTATCGGCAATTTATCTCCAATTTTTCTGACCTTGCTGCTCCATTGACAGACTGCCTTCGAAAATCGAAAAGCTTTACGCTGACGGCTGATGCTATAAACTCGTTTCATAAGCTTAAAATGGCATTAACTTCGGCTCCTATATTGACTCAGCCGAATTTTACGAAACCATTCGTGATACAATGCGACGCTTCTAGTACTGGAGTCGGTGGTGTCCTGTATCAGGAGGACGATGATGGTAACGAACGTCCTTTGGCTTATATGTCACAGAAGTTGAATAAGGCGCAACGAAATTATACTATTTCCGAATTAGAGTGCCTGGCCGCAATTGTTTGCGTAAAAAAGTTTCGACCTTATATTGAAGGCCTCCCATTTAAAATCATTACCGATCATTCAAGTCTAAAGTGGCTGATGTCACAAAAAGACTTGAATGGTCGGCTCGCGAGATGGAGTCTCAAACTACAAGGGTATGATTTTACTATGGAGCACCGGAAAGGATCCCTTAACATCGTGCCAGACGCTCTATCCAGAATCGACATGGATGAGCTAAATCTTAGTTTGCCGCCTGTAGATATTGACCTAAAGTCTGAACATTTTGGTTCGAAAAGTTATAATGACATTAAGTCAGAAATAGAAAAGAATTGCGATAATTTACCAGACCTGTGTGTATCTGAAGGTTTTATTTACAAACGGGTTAAGAAACGTAATGGAGTCGAAAATGAAGAAGAGGAATTGTGGAGATTGTGGTTACCCCAAGAGCTAACAAGACAAGCCATAGAAAATGCGCATGATTCAATGGTAGGATGTCATGGTGGTTATGCAAAAACGCTTTACCGTGTTCGCTTAAAATACTTCTGGCCAGGTATGGCCAAGGATATCCAAAACTACACAAGCGCATGCAATACATGCAAGCAAATAAAAGCCCCCAACAAAACACTTCGTCCAGTAATGGGCAAGCAAATTATTATGATGCAGCGCTTGTATGTAGACTTCCTGGGGCCCTACCCCCGCACTAAATCAGGTAATTTTTTTTTTTTTTCTTTTACTTCCTTTCGTTTAAGTTCTAGTACAATTTTTATTTTGCAGAAGGGGATAGTTCGTTAGGTGTGGTCTTGGTTTATGTTGTTTTAATAGTTATATAGACATTCGTAACAAACCATTTTAGTTTTAAGTGGGAACGTAAAAACTAAATGGAAAACGAAAACCCATGGTTTGATTTTCCCCTTACAAGTGCCTATATCCTAATGTCCTTCGCATGGTAATTCCCAATAACTTTGCCCTTAAGATCTTCTAATTGGTAAATACAATTGCCTATTCTCTTTCTTACCCTACATTTCAGAAACTTCGGCGAAAACTTAGCATTCTTTTCTTTAGCAAAAGAACTTTGCTGAAAGTTTCGCCTGAAAACTTCTTGACCTATCTTGTAATTAATATGCTTAGCTCGAAGATTATAGGTATTTTTAGCCTTGCGATGTGCTTTATCCAGATTTTGTTTAATTCGCTCTCTCGCGATCTGTAGCCTATCAGATTTTGAAATGATTCCGACGTCAGGTTCATTAAGACAACGTAGTGAGTTCAGAACCTGATATTCTGATCCGTTCAGGATCATATCTTGTCCAAACATAGTAAAGTACGGCGAACAGTTTGTGGCGGAATGAAAATCACTTCGAAGAGTTGCCGCTATAATAGAGATATACTTATCCCAGTCATTTTTTTTTTTTTTTCTTTTACTTCCTTTCGTTTAAGTTCTAGTACAATTTTTATTTTGCAGAAGGGGATAGTTCGTTAGGTGTGGTCTTGGTTTATGTTGTTTTAATAGTTATATAGACATTCGTAACACTTTCAATTGATTTTAAACAATACTGTCTTGTGTCTTTAGTATACAAATAGGCTTTCAGATCAGCCTTTGCAAATGTTAAAGTTAAAGAACAGCGATTTGCTAAGTTAACATTCAACATTTAGAAAAAAAACACAATAGTAAGTGAGGTATCTCATCTGCTTATGACAATTTTCGAAGAACAATAGTCAAAAGAGTTTAAATTTTTGATCTCAATTTTAAATTCAAAGTTTAAATCTTACTCAGTCCGTATTTAAATTCTCCAAAACTTCAGGAAATGCATTAAAAATAATTTTGCTCACCTCTAAAGCGAATAAAATTTCCCCCGGAATTTTTTTCATTCAGCATTCAACTATCTGATGTACATTGCCGACAAGGGTAACATTTCCATCAACATTTGTTCGCGATATCCGTGTATATCTTTTCATCATTTGTCTTTCAACATCACAGGAAGAATTTTCGGCTAAAAATCTTGACGCACAAGGCTAAAGAGTCGAATTAATTTCGCGTATACCACTTCCCCGCAATTTATTTTTCTTAACGGTTTCATAATATCTCTGCCGAAAATGCATGTCCCCGTAGCAAGAAACAAAGTCTAGTGTCTTCCTTTTTTACAATGACTACCACTGTTGTCTGTTAAAATAAAATGGTCTGTTTTTAACTTCCTAATCAAAAACGGACCCGATGTGTTTCCAGCCATCAATATCAAGTCAGCAGATAGCCAACTTTACCAAAGCGAAAGTGATGAAACAACGTCCTGCCGGTTAGTTGCACACGCTTTCACAAGTTGCATTGACGAAAGCGCTTAATTGTTTGGATAAAAGGACAAGTAAATGGACGTGTTTTACTGGAGGCCAAGGTTAAATACCTGACCTTACAGTCAAGCTCATTGGTGTTACAGGTCTAACTAAGAGGTCCAGAGGTGATTCATTGTTAAAGTGTTTCCCTGTTCTCTTTTTTCAAAGACGTCCGTATGGGGAATTTAGCAACAAGGATCATCTACTAGAAAGAATTGGTGTGTCTACCGGTGGGCTTAAGATGAGATTTTGGCTGATACTTCAGAATCATCTGACTGATGATGTCGGAGTCAAGTTTATGCCAGATTTTTTGTCCGTAATAAACGAAAATACAATGCAATAGATACAATTGTGGGGTTGAAACATCACGCCCTATCATTGGATAATAATTTTGTTTCTCTCTGTTTATCTTATGAGTTTCTCTAGTTGATCACCAGGCGGGTGCCAACATATTCATGGACTATATAATTCCACCGCAAATTTTCAAAATAAATAGTCTTCCCTATACTTTAACGAACCAAAAACTACAACCGATTTACACAATATAACTCGACATACATCGATTCCGTAATCACGAATGGTTAACAGATTTCGTTATCCGTTGTAATTTTCTTTGTACAAAAAATTTAAAAAAAATTGTAAAAATGTCAAGATGTATACCTAAAAACCTTAATTCAATTCGCTCGGTAGAAGTCAAGTGAGAAGAATCAACCGAAAAAGCCCAATTTTGTGTTGCTTACAAATTCTTGTATGACGCAGTGGGGTAGTGATCAGTGTGTTGGACTACAATACGAGGGGTCCCAGATAAGATTGTAGGTCCTTTCCATTCGATCCAAAAAAATTATTAACTCACGCAAAACGAATGGTCGTGATCGTGAGAGGCTAGGCTTAGGGTCCCTACGGACCTGTTTCTTTTTTAAAACTTATTTTTTATTTCGAAGACTTGTAGAAAAAATATCATTTCTAATGTCGTATCTCACAATTTGAAAGATACACTTTCCGAAAACCGCCTTCAATTTCGTTAAAACTCAATATTAATTGCGTAAGATACAAAACTTAGTGCAAATACTAACTCAATTTAAAAACACACTTCCCAACGCAGAACATTCATCGCCATATCCTAGAATCCGTAAGTGTTAACGTCGCTTTCCGGCGCCTTGGAAAAAAAAATACAATCGCTTTGTGGCCGTATCGCCTCCCTTCCCCCCTCTCACTCATTTGCGGAATAATAATTATATCATATGCTTTGCAGCAATTATTTGCAGAAAAAACAACTTTCACGTTTTCAAAGTAATATTCCGCACATCAGCGCAAGCTCTTCTTGAAACGTCCTTTCAACGTCAAAACAGTCTATCCGCACTACCTACCATTCTAATGACAAAACTAAGCTCCACTCCAGTTTTCATTGTGTTGTACACTCCCAATGCAGTTCACAAGACACTTGCATGCATCTAGGCGTGTGCATACAGTACGAGTATATGCATATAACGAATGAGAAAACAAGTGCAGTTATTCATCTAGAGTGTTTCCAGAAAAAAAACAAGGACTTTTGAAATAAATGCCCGTAAACTTGGAATTTTTCGTAGATTCAGTGGCGAGTGGGTGAAGAATCCTTGCGCACATCCACTCATCGATCCATTCATCCGCATCTGATGTGCTTAACTAAAACAGAAAGCCATTCTAAAAGGACTTAAACAGGACACAAATATAGAAAGACCGTAGCAGCATAGCGGCGGGCGCTCCACCATAGCAAGGAGAAATGAAAAGTGTTGAAACAAGATAAAAACGCGAGTAAAAAAAAAGACAGTAAAACAAAACAACAACAAAAAAATAAAAATAAAACAAAGAACGTGTTTGCTTTCAGCACCTTTTTGTTAGCTGTGTCATTCAGCAACGAAAATTCGCATCATCCATTGTCAGGGAGCGCGCTGTAGAAAATTATGTCAAGAGGATTTGAGCTCTTCTTCCACGTATATAGCTGTGGGCCGGGCGGGGCCAGCACGAGGATAAATGTTTGATGTTTAGGTCACAAGCATGTAAACAAAATAGCATAAATAAAGAAAGCGAAAAACGTTAAATATTTACCAACAGGACGAAGCCTTCTTTTGGGGGGCAGATAACTGAATGAGCCACTTGACACTCAATTTTTCAACATCAAGGCGGGAATGTGTTTTCTATCCCAGTGTCTGCCCCTGGTTGGTGGCTTTGTTTTTTTTTTGCATTTTCCTTCCCTATATTATAGCAAAGAGGTTTTTTCTTTGTGTATATTGTTTCGAGTTGAATTTTTATGCTAAACGAAGGAAGAACGAATGCCTTGCCTACGAATGAGTGAGCGATTTGACAACCTTGAAAATCCGACTGGTGACGAGCAATTATCATCGTTTCAAGAGTGTTTAGCACAACATTGCGACGACTGCTCGTATACCCAGTAGCAGTGGGGTATAGTGTGTGTGTGTTTAAGTTTCTCAAGGATGTGCACTTTCATTGTAATGACACTGAGTAGCGTCGTGGTATAGTAATTAAAGGGCAATTAGTCTAATGGACCAGCATAAAGCGAGTGAGTGAGTGAGTGAGTTGGGAGCTTGCAACTTAAAGTTGTCCACTTTCTCGTTCCTCAAGGTCTATTCAAATGACTGGGAAAATGATTGCTCAAGAAATGACGTAAAATAATGACTGCTCGAAGACGATGTGCATTCTTGTGGTGGTTGATGTTAGACTCTAGATGGTAATTGATTGATTCCGGCAGTGACAGCAGGTATAGGTTTCTGGGTCGCGTTTGTTTTTAGAGTCAAAGAGAAAAACAACGTGGCCGTTATTCTAAATACATTCAGGACTCTTCCAAGAACCATTGACTTCACAAAACAACAGCTTCAGTTTGATAAAATCTTTTAGTTTAAAGTCACATTTTGGGGTTGGCACTAACAGTAGTTCCACAGTAGTTCCACTGTTAGTACCTACCCCAAAATCAAAATTCTTTTTACCAAATTCCCTTTTTATAAATTCTGCTTCAAATAACTCTAGAAAAAGTAAAGAAAGAAATGCTCTCACGACTGGACACAGGGAGGGTTATGTGTTTTGCGCGTATCCTATGTACGTTCCTACGTGACACTCTGTAGCCCAAACTGCTGGACCGATTTTGAAGAGTGAGGTTTAAGATTCGTATTCTTCCTCGGAGTGTCATAGGCAAATAAAATAAAAATAAAAGAAGTTAATTAAAAAAAAAAAAAAACCCGACCTAACCCTCTACTGCATACAAAGCCATATATGGACTTACATTTTCCACAGTCGATTGGAAGAACTACACGATAATTACGGGAAAGACACCGTTATTGAGTGACTTTGATAACGTTTGTGGATGTGTACAGTGAATTTGGTTTCTTCTTTTTTACACAACCCAATAGATTTTCGCTGTCAAGTTCTACGTCCCAATGCGCACATCGTTAGGAAATAGCAAAAAAATAAAAAAAATAAAAAACATTTTATTTTCTATTGTTGATGGTTGCAATGGAGATATTAGTTCTTTTTTGCAATATTACTTATTTGTAAGTAAAATGCTTGAATTTGTTTCCAAGTTATATATGTGCAGTTCATGGTACAATGCGTTTTCTGAAATGTCCATATATGGCTTCTCATGCATTCACTGAAATATTATACCGATTATTATACGGACAAACATTTTTTTTTTTAAAAGTAGATTTATTTTTTATTTTTTTTTTTTTTTAAATCCTTTAATTTTTTAAAATAAAAACAAAAAAAAAATAAATTTTCCTGTTTTTTCCACTGAATCATAATGCATGGAGTAGATTTAAAACCCAATTTTGTAACGCTGATTTTTGAAGCACCATTTCGACCCGCTCCCAACTGCACGGTCCCACGGTAAAGCGATAAAGAAATTGTGGTAATTCAAAGTCCTAGTTATAAGTTGGTATTGTTGGAATTAACTAGTGCTGACCCAAAGTTTCTGTTTCTTTGGATCCAACGGGAAAGCTCAGATGAAAATTTTAAATGAAAATCATATTACACCAGGCTTGGCGTAGCTTGAAGCGACTTAAAAGCTGGGCTTTGTAGTTGAAAATTTTTCTGTACGATATTTTAAACACAGACATTGCACTTCACAAGGAGCGTTAAGTGGTTCGCCGATTATAAGGGAAACAATTTTCTAGATTCATTTGGAATGAACCTAACCTAACCTAACATACTCGTATGTAGTTTTATTTTTTATTTTTTGTGACTTTACTGTCTACTTCAGGCGTAGGCCTCAATCTTCAGCTGGTTTCTGTCATGTTGTGCCTCGTTAAAAAAGGTCTTCCTCTACAGACATCCATTCGTTCTATATATTATTGGGATCTGCCGATAAATTGACACCTTTTATCATCAAGAGAAATGCATACTTTCAGCCTAAAGGTAAATGAGACTCTTTCTGAAATCCACATAGCACATCACATAGCAAAGTGTGTAAAATTCAAGTCACATTTATGGGTTTCATTAACCTAAGCAAGATCCTCTGATGCTTCGCTATATCTTTATATTGATGCGGTTACAAGGTCCTCCACTTCCAAGTCATCAAGCTGCGGCCATAAAAAGTCATACACCAGTTGTTTTACCATCGGATAGAGTTTGGGCCGACCTTTTTTTGGTGGGAGTTCGTATGAGATCAACATGTTTTCATTGGTTCGAGAAGAGTTATGCCTGTCGTTCACTTTAAGACGAAATTCACTAACAATTTTTGTCCAACAGTTTAGTCAACTTCTTAATTGAAAAAAAAAAAAAAACAAAATTCTTAAGCATGAGTTAACGTTCTTCATGTTGAGAACGAAAAATACATAGTTCAAAAGGTTTATTTTAAATTTTTAGGTGTGCAGCATAATAAATGACTGCTTTACTTATTGCTTCGGAGTTCCATATTATCCGCCAAAAGTCACGCAGCCAAACGCTGTAAAGCCACGTGCATTTAGTTATACCACTTAAACGCCTTGTATGCAAACCATTTTAAATCCCCATAGTGCTATCTACTAAATGGCATACATTCCGCGAACACGCAGGATATCTGTCTGCTTACATAAGTTGTGACGAGCAGAGCCTTTACCGCAACATTCACCATTTCCTCCCTCTGTCAAAATAAGTACTCTGAATGTCAATTTCAAATAGAGCGCACCCAACACCGCCCCCGAAAACAAACAAAACAAATTGTTTGGGCACAACGGAATGCAAAAAAAAATCATCTCCCGAACAACAATAAAAAAAAACTTCCATTTGTGTTTTTTCTGAACGCTCAAAATTAATTGGTGAATATTAAATTGACACAGCTCAAGCCTCGCAGCCTCCTCCGCTCCACACGGTGTGTGTGCATACACACACGGTCGTAGACGTAATTCCATGCAAACTGTTTGATTTATTCAGCTCGATTTGCTTTTGCTTTGTTAAAATAATTCATCATGCCATTTGTTAACAACAAACAAAGGACCTCTTCCCCGTGCTCGCTGTATCTGCGCCCGCTTCAAACGAATATTGATTCCGCTATTTCTCTCTTCTTTTTTCGGAACAAAAATTCATAGACTTCATGTCCCTCATACAGTCAGTCCTGTGCCGATGTTGACAATCAATTGTTTAAAATAAAATTTGTCAATAGGGGTGACGGGCGGTGAGAGTAAATAAAACATCATAACGAGAACACAACTACTGCACGAGATGTGTTAACTTATTCATAAGGGGTGTCGCATAGTAGCATGCAGCACAAAGTTCACCCAGAGTCTAAAGAAAGTTTTTTTGTTCCTGTTTTCTCCTGTTTGTTCTTTTTCGACGACTGAATAAGAGACGAAAACTCAATGACAGGTGAACACAATAGGCATTTCGTGCTGCACACCACTTCACTCACAATGCAACTCTCGAAGTCTCGAAAGTTATGAATATGGATGCGCGATACCCGGTTGACTCGCATTATTTATATCTAAGGCTGCCGAAACCATGACCTGATTAATTTCCGAACCGCGCGGTATATTTTTGCATGCATTCGTTCCCGAGAGGTGCATGAGATGAAGGATGATTTTTACCTGGGATGGATTTTTGCGGAGCTCGAATCGAAAGACACTTAGTGTTGGGGGAAATGCTGCAAAGCGATGGAGTTTCCTTTGGGTGCGGTGGTGCCGTGTGATTTAAATTCGTAGAAGAGCCGGAGGAAGAATTTCATTTCCCACTCAGGAAATAGCAGGAATAGCTGTGAGCGATTAGGTATGCGGTAGGATACTGCAAGTACTTGAAATTATTTTCGGAGGCATTTCTTTTTTCCACAAGTGTTGGCACACAGTTGCAAAGTGAAGATTGTTTTCCTTCCAAGTTAATGTCTTGATACAAGGTGCAAGTGCAGCAGTTTGATGTACCCTTTTTTTCGTTTTAGATACTGTTCAGTGCAAGTGGAAAAACTGGGGAAAAATTGTGTAATGCACAATCTATGTTGTTGAAAGAAAGTGACAGCAAAAGTGTAGATGGTGACTCTGTGACTTTAAGAGCTGATGACTTTTCACAAGTGTGTACGAACTTGTTAATTGGGAATCTCACTGAAAGTCTCGTTCTATTCCCAATATTTTTTTTTGTCTTGGGAAAATTGGTAGGATTTCACAAAGCGTGAAATTTTCCACAACTAATGCCGGAATCTCCGAAGAGAATCTTAGTTTTCTTTCCGAGGTTCCGTATTGTTTTATTTTCGTGATCTGATTCGGATCAGATCACGCTGATACTAAATTACAGCTATAAAGCGAAAGGTGGAAGACATATTTTTTCTCAATTCACACTTTCGTTTGAAAAAAAAAACAAGTTTTAACGGTTGTTACTCATGAACAGTTTCACATTTTATACGGTACCGAGGTGAATAGGTGCGATTGTGATTTAAGCAAAAAATGAATTCTGACGAGTACGAACTTATTAATTAGGAATATTACTGAAATTCTCTTTTAATTGTAAAAATTTACTTCGTAGGAAAAAGTTTGTAAAATCTCACGAGGCGTGTACATTTTCACACCTAATGCAGGGTCTAACATTTTCTTAAGACAATTTTATTATTATTCCTATTAAATATTACAATAGGTAGCTAATAATTGCTTGTGATTACGTAATTTTATGAATAATATTTAAATTTATGCCACACACACACACTCACATTCTTCGTAATTAATGGCAATGTTACCTCTATGATCCATTCTACCCATTCCTTATTATACCATTCCATCCGATCCAATTTCACCTCACTTAAGTACCTATTATATTCATGCATTCTTCTGTAGTACCGCGTCGTTGTTTACTGAAGTAATAAAATAAAATAATTATAAAGTAACTATTTTCAAACTTTTTTTTTTCCCTACATGCTATTGAACAATTACCAAGATTAACCTTATTGGAGAAACAATTTTTCGAAAGCAACTATCTTACCAGGTGTGATATTTTTCACATTTACTTTGGAAAGGATATGTTTTTTTATGATTTCCCACTGTTGTGTTAGAAAAGTTCGACTGCAACTAAATTGTCTTACTGGCTGAATTTCTGAAAAAAATGATAAGATCCCACGAAGCGTAAAGTTTTTTACAGTTGTACTGCGGGAAACATAGATATTTTTTTAATTCAAACTGCTGTTGAAGAAAAGGGTGAGAAAGTCCGAATTCTCTCAGTGAAATCTCATCTTACTGTCTAAATTGCCTCTGTTGAAAAACCTGGTGGTACCTCACGAAGCTTAAATTTTTTTTAAATCTTTTAAGGGAAATGCCTATTATTACACAGAGAAGAAAATAAATTATTTGATGTCAGTATCTCACAATTTGTGAGATTTGTCGCTTTGACTACGACGAACATGTGTTTTTTTTCCGATTTCACACTAAATAGGGTTTCGACTTCAATACTTTAATAATATTTTACAACTCCTGAAAAATGTCAATTTTAATATGGGGTATTGACAATTACACTCCAATTTAGGTGGGAATTTCCAATCATAAATTTGTAAACTTAACAAATTGATATAGATTTACATTAAAACATTAGTACATTCTTAACTTCAGAAAAATTATTAGAAGTGTGACATTTTCCACGCGAATAACTGTATTTTGTTCTTTAAATTTCCCTTTTAAAGGTTTCAATCGTAACTTCTCACTTCAAAGCTTTTACATTCAATGCAGAAAAACACAAAATAGCTGGAAGTGATATCTCACTGACTCTGAAAATTTTCATGTGCTATGAGAAAACAGAATTTTGTGAATAAAAGTATTTAAAAGTTGGCCTTTCACGTGAAAAAATGTGTGAATCTAATAGCAATATGAAATTAGGTTTGTGTACATGAAAAATTGTCCATATTTGCAGTGATAGATGGGAAATCTTACGAATTATCGAAGATAGCTAGATATTTTTTTTTTTTTTAAGTAGAATATTTTTTTTTGTGTTTTTTGCGAAAACGCTATTTTTTATAGAATCTCACGAGTCACGATTCGTGATCAATACCACGATGAATGCAGGACAACACAAATTTTTCACATTACGTAATTTCTCACTCAGGGTGAAAATTTTCACGGCGCTTGACTGTTTCCGATGAAAACTCCATTAAAATACTGATATTTGGTCATACGATATATCCCTATCTGAGAATTTCCATATTTAATGCGGAGCAACATGAACTTTTAACAGTGACATCTCACTGATATTACAAATTTTCACGGCTAGGGATTACTCTCGCAACTGCTAAATAAATGACGTGATAGGTTTATTGATTAAAGTGATCTATAAACCATTAACTGTAAAGAATTTTCCCGTTTAACGCGGGAATAAAAAATGTGCGTGTATTTTTTTTTTTTTCAAACAGGTAAAATATTGTAAACTTGCTTCGTCCCTCCCTCCACGTATGATACTGCATCATTAAATTAAAACGCGTAACTCCGTTCAGTTAGCACTTTTGTGCTTAACAAAAATGGCAACGGCCAATAATCCACTTGTCAGAACAGTAGTACCAAACTGCGTGCGTATCGTTCTGTTTTTTTTTGTTTGCACTCCACTTTACCATTGTTTTGTTGTTTATTTTTTGAGCGCACACTTCACTAAATAAAATACGACGATCTCCGAATTTAATTTCAATTAATAGTTTTGTGCAATTCACTCCAACGGCACACTGTTTTAAATACACTTCTTCCGCACTCCTGTCCACCGACGCTATGTGCATTCGGCCAATAATTCACATTAATACTGTTCACTAGCTAATTAAATTAAATGAATTTATTGGCGGAAATTGAAAACGAGACCACCGCCAACGTGCACTTCACCACACAGAGCGCATATGTTTGAGTCGCTATTATAGTGGCGTTTCGCGCTTCTCTTCGTTTTTATTTTTTGTTGATAAAATTACAGGATACAGCTCGATCGCACTTCATTATTTTTGTCGAAAAACATCAACCGCATCACAAAAGAGTTCAAAAAACCGATCGGCTGGACGACTCGACTAGTAGCATCCAGAATAATCATATAGTGAATTATGCACAGTCAAACATATGCTAATTAACCGTCGAATTGGAAAAGTTGAAAACTCAATTTCGGCGTCCATCAGCGCTCAGTAGCGCTGCGTATTGGCGATTGACGGAGTTCCATGTGCGATGGGCCGCATTATCAATTTATGTGTGCAGGACTTGTGCAATCGTCAGCACTTTGCCATGTTTAACAGAACAAAAATAATTAACTTAAATCGTTTGCACGCGTCGAGGACGACAACAAGGTGGACCACGGACGGTGACACTGTGATGAGTGCATCAAAAGTGACAAAATGGTATATATCGGCTGCATCTGCATGGACACGGACAATGCGCCCATGGCGATAATGGACGCTGGCATTTGGCGAGAGCGCACTCATGCATCGGCTAATTGTTGGTGCACCGTCTTTGGCCAGCCACACGCCAGCCCGTGGTTTACACGATGTGCGCTGCCGTTTGTGCATTGGATGGTAATGCTGTCCAGGCACCCCTGTTCCTAATTAACGAAACTGAACGCGAATTAATTAAGTTTCGATCTCGAAATCGCTACTACAATATGTAGTATGTGTTTTTCATTATTTGCGACCCCAAAAAAGTCGATTCATTGGACGGCTCCTTGTGCCGGACTGACAGGTACCTGTGAACGTTCATTCAGGCGTACACCGGCCAAGTGGTTGTCCTTTTGCTGCTACACGAGTACAGCGACTGGGATTCAATTAATTCAATTAAAATTAAAGAACAAATCGTTGACGGGGTAAAATGTGTAGTGAAAACCATCCGAGCGTGTAGCTCTGCTTTTGGTGCACTGGGTGTACATGAATTTCGTGGTGCTTAACCCATGTCATGCATTCCGGTGGTGGGCCGTAGTTGCTCTGCTGTGCTATGCAGTGCAGCAGAGTTTTTTTCGGGACGAAAACACAGCTTCACCGTGTAGTGGCATCAAATAGGAGTATGAAACGCATTACTGCATCATGGACACAGCTCAAAGAGCGTGTTGTTCATTAAATTTTATTCAAATTGAGAAAAAGTCCTGCTCCCGATGGCAGTGATGTTTGATGTGCATAAAATTAGGCCACGTGCTCGTTTGAATTCGTAATTAAACTTGAAACTGGGCTGGCCTTGAAGAGTTTGCAATTAGCCTAGTAATTTGATATGTTCAGCCTTAAACGGCATCAGTTGCCTCAGGGTTACCAAATTAATTCGGCAGGAAGTTCATAAATGACCACTTAAAGTAGTGTATTTTGCTGCAGGAAGGGTACTTATAGCTGGTTGTACATGTACACGGTTCGATGGGTTTTGTAAAATGCTATTTCGAGTCGGCGTAAAGTTTCAGGTACCCATATACCTTCTGCAGCTTAAAAGCCACAATCAGGGTGGATTATGGTCAGTCAAACCTTGATGCTCAATGGGGTGTGTTGAAGGAGAACTTGACTACGGACTACCTACCCTCTTGGAAATGCGATTCACTTCTATACAAAGGACAGTCCTCTACATAGGCGGTTCTGAAAATGTCGTTGGTGCAGCTCGAAACTGGATCTCGAATCATTCAGAATCAGCGATGGTTTCTTCGACTTTCAGGACAAGATAGCCGAATCTGCGAAGGATTTGGATAGGCACTACAATTACGATGAGAACATACTCCGATATTCAGCCATGGAGTCAGTCGTGGCGAAGGCAAGGGCAGCAAGCCGAGAAATATTTCGACGGGATATATGATGACGTTATGCTGGGGTGCCGGGGCTTGCAATAAATGCATCAAAAACATCACTCAGAAAACGAAAGAGCTACGATAGCCCTACTAAATGCGCCACCTCTGTTGTATGTAGGCACATCAACTGCTGCCTTTGTGGCTGCTATAACCAATAGTAAGGTCTGATGTCTTCAATAATATGGGTACAGCACATTAACAGAGCTACGGTAACCAACAAAAAATATTTGAAACATCCAAGTTAGCTATCAGACCCGCATACAAGGCTGTTAAAACCTCCTCGAGGCTGTCATAACCTCTCAATAGATTTGTGATACCCATATACAGAGCTGTCAGAGCCTCATGCAGAGCTGTCACAGCCTCTCAAAAGATTTGTAGTACCCAAAACTATGAACCTCATAGCTCATAGGGAGGTTGTGAACCCAAATGGGAAGCTGAGAAAGCCCAGTAAAAGTATACTCATACCTGCATAAACCTTGGTGGATGTTTTAGCCTTTTTGAAGCATTATAAGCCATTCATACTTAGCCTGAATTCGTACAAATTTGGATAGCACACAGCTATCTCTAAAACCCGGTTAATAACTACATAATAACTAACTTCTGAGATTCATACTCAAATTTGGTTTTCAAAGATAAACGGACTCACTTTCCTTACTTATTCCTATACGGCGAACTATAGAGGATCTGGATATAACAGCATTTTGAGGACTCTTCAGTTTCGTTCACAATTTAGGTGGCTTAACTGTGAAAATCGCATTTATCTCCTGTAGAAAACAGCGGTCTCATTAACGTTTAAATAAGTATTTTAAATTGAAAAAATCTTTATTGCCTTTAAAAATATTCTGCATAAAGTTCAATACACTTTAGCATGGGCTTGAACCAATCTTGAAGAACTTTTTCCATTCTGATTGAATTACCTCCAAAACCTATGATTTGAACACATCGGCCGTTTCTCCAGGCGTCGGAAAACGTTTACCTAGCATTTGATGTTGGATCGGCGGGAATAAAAAGAAACCATTGGGTGCTAATTCACAACTGTACTTCGGAAGGACGCACCAATTCGATGTTTTGAATGCTCACAAATTCGGCGCAGGGACATAAGTCCATGAGACATAAGTCCATAATGGACTTGTGTCCCACTTCGGTGGGACATAATTCCACTTTTTGATTATGGATTTATGTCTCATCGAAGCGGGACATAAGTCCAAAGCAAAAATGTTGGGCCTTATGTCCCACCCAACTATTTTAAAATTCAACAAAAAATATAAGTAAAATACCTCGCACCCACCCCGTAATCCAACAGTAAACCCAAGCAGGGGGGTTGCAGGGGGGCAGCATGCCCCCCCATACACATTTCATAACACAATGGAAGCAACTCGCGTGCGCCTAATTTGAAGTATTCGATGCCTATTGGAGATCCACGACGTTTTGCTAAATATTATCTATGGTAAAATTTTGGACTAATGTCCCATCTTCGACAAAACAATTTCGGATCTTATGTCCCACTTTGGTGGGACATAAGTCCATAATGAAATTTTGGAGTTATGTCCCACCTAAGTGGGACATAAGTCCATTATGGACTTATGTCCCCTGGAGTTATGTCCCTGCGCCCACAAATTCACTTGTTTGAGCCTTCGTCTTTTGCGATTGGTTTCTATTCTCTTTCTGAGCACTTTTGACACAACGGTTGTGTATCATTCAGAATTGATCGTTCTACCTTGCTCTAATGTCACTGCGGCAACACGTCCAATTTTTCCGAATAAAAAAAAGACGACCATTTGCTTTGGAGTGATTCATGCGCGAACAACTTTTATTGCATTTGGCTCGTTTTGAAAGACCCATACAGTCGATTGTTGTTTTCTTTCGGTTTCATATGCATGGATCCATGATTTGTTACCTGTCACGACGTTACGAGCGTCCTGCTTCATTACCAAAAGTCGAAGCGAGTTGACCGGCACACTGTTATTGGTTTAATCCAGGTCGAAAATCATAGAAAATCATTCAATTATATTTTCTGACGAATACGAACAATTCAAATATCACTTGCATCACAAAACGTTCTGAGTACGATTAACCACTGAAAACGGTGGTGCCATATCTCAAGACTTTAATAGCAACCGTAGAGTAGAAATTATGACTGCCTCTTCAAATTTAATCGCAAATCTCGTACACTATCGTTGTATCACCAAATTTGCCTAAACTTTTGACACATTACATGAAAAGTGCTGCCAACTATGCCACAGTTTAAGTGAATTTTAAATTAATTTTTTTTTTGGTGTCTCAGAACTATCATTGTTTTTTTTTTTGTGATAGGTCTAAAAATACCGAAATTCTGATCCACAAGCTCTACGAAGTAGACTGTAAGGAATTATTCCTACACATTCCTACGACAGACCTTGTTTCGCAGCTGCAATTCTTATGTCCTTAATAAATATTTCCAAACAAAGGGTTTGGGTCATTCATCCACAATGCGCCTACCACTCAACAAACACTGACTATTGATAGAAATGTTTTCAAAAATCCTGCCACACCCTGTACAGCCTAACTTAATTTTTAATTCTTACTGCTCATTGCAATTTGTAATGCAGAATGGTTTTATTAATATTTTTCAATGGTAATGCTATTAATTCTTATTGAATTTTCGAATTGTTCTTGCCATCGAATGCAGATCGCTATTGGTGCCTAGTTTTTAACTTCCTTTACTCCTGGATACGGATATGGACATTATAATTAGGAAAGTAATGACTCCATTTTTTACTAAATTGAACACTACGGATTTGTATTTTAAGTCTTTAAATAAACATGTCTCTTTCTCGTCAGAAGCCAGTTCCGATCCGACCTATATTCGTTGACAATTTAGCACCCCAACCCGTTTCAGCTTCAGGTGAATAAATTCATTAAAGCTGATTGAAGAGAAGAAAACATAGCATAGGTATAGAATAGACAGAATCCTGTGCTAAGTCCAAAGTCAATCATTGAATATTCCGAGATTTTGCATTTTCTCGTAAACCCATTAAGAGTGTGTGTAGTTTCTATACATGGCACCGATGTTGTCCTCTTCTGCTTGATGCTGCTGGTGTCGATCCAAAAGCCTTCTGTGTTTAATCCTTGGAGCTGAAATGTTCGACTAATGGAAAACCAAAGGAAAACATAAAAAAAATGAAACTAAAAACAGACTAAAATCGTCCCTTGGCGTTTTCATTTTTTGTCATCAGTGCTTTGTTTGTGAAAAGTGAATTTCATATTAAAAATTCACACATCATAAAACCGCGTGTAACCTAAGCGAAGCGGATTTATGATGTACGCTCATGGAGCCAAAACAAGTGCCACAGATGAAAAGTTCGGTAGATATCTCGCACTCTGCTATACCAAACACGTTTTCCATTTAAATGACTTTACAGAGCAGCACCAAACAGCCTTGTACAGGGATTTGGCTCACAACATGGCTTTTCATTATCTTCGTCAGAATCCGTAAGTTGTTCACGCTAAAACTACTTCTTTCACTCGGGAGAGATACGGGCCACATGTATACTAGTACTCGTAGTGATGGGGGTGAAATGGGAAAGAACCAAATCCCGAATCCATTCATTGACAGCTCGCTGTGGTATGTTGGCGTGGTGAAGACCATCGTCAAAGTGCAAAATCTTACCGTCAACGGGGCGTTCTGCTTTTCCATTTTTTTTTGTTGTGATGTCTCTATTTTGCGCAACGAATGAAAGACTCTTTCGCGCTCGAGAATACATGAACCTGCATCACGCTATTCAAAGCAATCCGCGGATTAAATTGAATCTGAATTTGCATCCGAATTTCATCAGGAGGGATTCGGAGTTCGGTGCTGGGTCTATGGTTCAGCGAAACAAAGGCGAATGTGTTCTGGCTTGTTTGAGGATGTCACATCATTCACTAGCTGAATGCCTACGATATGGCCTCCGTTGCTGTGCATTCAACCCAAGCGCATGGATCAAATAGTGAATTGCAGGGATTTGGGAGTAATTAATTTTTTACAGATTTTTACCGTGTGTCCAATTAGTTGCGCCATTCGGGTTAAGAGGACGGATCATTCAAATTAGTATGTTGACTGAGGGCGCAATGTCCTTACATCCCAGCTAAGCTAATTTAATCCTTTTCTGACTTAATGTAATTCAATTGCTTAATTTTAAAATAGTTTTATCCCCCTCCCCACCCCAAAAAAAAAAAACACACACAGTGACAGCGACAGGAGATAGGAAACTTCTGCCCACCGAGATATAATAATTAAAAATTGTCATATACATTTTGCAGAGCTTTTCTTCGCTATTCCTCGGACTTCCGGTCTTTGAGGGAATATCCGATGGGGGATGGAAACTTTTCCCATACAGTTGAGTGATTCTTCTTCGTGTATACGGGAGCCTCCCTCTCCCTGGTGGATTCTTTGATTTCTGTGGATTTGATAATTACTCCGCTGATGCACAGCCACAGTCAAGTGTACTCAACACAAAAAGAAGGTACCTACATCTCTGTTTCTCTCTCTTCGTGTGGCCTACAGTTGTGGCGGCATCGTCGTCGTCGTTCTGCCGTAGAAAGACGCAAAAGTGTTGATGGATGACGTTGGAACGAGTGTCGTGAGAATTTAGTTTCATTTCTTTTTCAATGAAAAAGCCAATCAAAGTTTATTAATGTTCCATTTCCAGAGACCACACCGTACTTTGGGGATTATGCGATAGTTGTTCCAAAAAAAAAAAAAATGGAGAGAAACTCCCGCCAGAGATTTCATGATTTTGATATGGGATGCTTTTAAGATTTTAAACGGATAAATATTAATTGCAAATTTAATTATCCGCTGTTTCGAGTAATGCGTTGGAATTCAATTTCATTTATTTTGAATATATTTTCCTTTGGATAAATTATCTGACGTTATATATGAATGTTTTAAAATATTTGATAAATCGTGTGCGCATTTTGTGAAGAATACCTATGTTCTAAATCTGGACTTGAGAAGATTAAATAAAAACGTAGATTGTTAAGAAACATTTGGTTTAAAAATATCCCTTTCACATTAAGGTAGAACACGGATATAAAAAACACTCATATAAGAACAACTCGCTTTTAAGAAACGCATGTGAAAACACATAGATTTTTTTTGCTATTTTGTTGTTGTTGGTTGGTTTAGGTGGCTGTATTTCCCGACGAGGGAAAAACACAAGTTGCTGTAGTGCGAAAAAAGTTGCACTATCGCACTTTCGCAATGATATAAAAGCAGTTGCATCGGATCGTGAAAACACCTTTTCTTCTTGTACACAGATGACATATTACTTTTTTAATTATTAAAAACTAGCTGTACCCCCCGGCTTCGCCCGTGCAAAATGTGGTTTCAGAACAGTTGATGGAAAAAAGATCTAAGAAATTTGCTATCTTGTAGGGGGCCATTTTTTTTTTCGCAAAAAATATATATTCTCATAGCACTTGAGTTGGCCAATAACAGGATATTTCTTCCCACTGCATAAAATAATTTGTCTTCCTTCCGTAATTTTAACTGGTATTCGTTTCAAATGTTAAATCATTTTCTTTCAGTCCCGTATACATTTCGCACCCTATCTCTTTCAATCCCACGCCCCACACGCCACATTCTTACACGCCAAAAGCGGATACAATTGTATCAGTTAATACATGTTCAATGAAGTATTGAAAGTAAAAATTTGTTAAGAAACGCATATCATAATTTTAAAACTGAAAGCTTTCTTTTACAAAAGAACTCACAAATAATAGTGATAAGGCGGACTAAAAAGCCTAAATCCTGTGGTAAGACTCAACTATTATTATTATTTTATCCTCTGAAAGTCTGAATTCCTTTCTTTTCAAAAACAATGTATTTTTTATTGTGGTCATAATAATGTCACCAATAATGTTTTCAAAATATAGACTTATTTTATTTAAAGGCCAAGGAGGGAACATATTTGTTTTTTTTTAAATCATGAGCTTAGTAAATATGTAGTAAACTCACCCAGGTGAAAATCGTAGAAATGTCTCAAATTTCGCCTAGTATTTATTTAAAATACCATTTAAGTTATCGAGTTATTGGATATCCTATGTGGTACCTGCAGATGTCCTCTATAAGGTGCCATTTACTATATTTATTTTCGAACGCAAAGCGTGACAAAGAAAAAAGCGAAACGAAACCGAAAAATAAATTGCTCTTGTCCATTTTTTCCGGAATTTATTTAGTTATATATGTTGAAACAAATTGGAGATTGTGGGTCTAGGTATCCTCTAGGCCTTGGAAAAATGCACCAAAATATATTAAGAAGTTTCTAAGACTTTTGCATTTAAAGGCAGGCAGTCAAATGCATTCTAAGTCGAACAGAACTACACCAATCTCTTTATAAGATTATCAATTTTAATTTATAAAAACTTACAAAATCGCAATGAAGAAATCCGAATCTGTAATGCGCAATGGCCGGCAAACGTTATTCGAACGAACAAAACACGAATTCGCAAAGTGCAATATGGTTATGGACGCTGAAACAGCAATGAAAGAAGAAACTGCGCAACTGAATCAAATGGCACAGTCAACGTGGACACCGCCACACATGAAACAAAATTGGCTTCTCGATTAATCGATAATAGATGGCGTTACGTTGCATGTCTATCTGACATTTCAATTGTGATACGATACGATATGTTACATTTAAATTTGATTCTTTTTCTGGTTGTTGCCAAAATAAATAAATACAAAATGAAATCGAAAAAAAACCTCTCTAACACGCTGGGTGGTCAAAATAAGACATTTTGAAATTTTTTAAATTTTTTTCTTTTAAAACCCGTGCTGAAAAAATACCTTTCCAACAAAGTATAAATCATCAAAATCGGTTCGGCCAATCTCGAGTTATGGGATAACATCGCTTCGGACACTTTCTTTTTATATAGACATATCGTTTCGTAAAAAAATTACCAAATAAAATGACCATGTGACCAAGAGAAAAAGTAAAGACCAAATTTGGTCACAAATGACCAATGTGGCAACCGTGTCCAAGGCTTATCACTAACAGTTTATAAACACCGCATTTCATTTCTGCAGCAGAAGGCTTAAAATTTTTTTGTAAGAACATCCTTTCTTTACAGGCAAACACCCATCGAACGACCGAGTCACCTATACTTCCTGGGGTAAGTCGCAGTTACTTTGTCTTATTAAAAGCCATAACCTTTTGCGAAATGTATCAAATCAATTTGCCCCACTGGCCAACCTCTGACCTTGCATATACCACCGTTCACTCCCAGAGAAAAACTACAACCCAAACGCATAGCTCTTTATTAACCCTTTAATCCACTAGGCACACAAACACGATTACAGTGTCAAAAGCATTTGAATATTAACAGCTCATAAGCATGGTGCTCAGCCATGCCCTTAATAAGTCATTCATGGAGAACTCTTAAAGGTAGGTATATATTTCCACCCGCAGTCGAATCTCCTTGGTCATGGTATAAAGTCTACTCGTACGCCGACCGCAAACGAAGAACACACCGACCCAAGCCCAGCAGCAAACTTCAGCAACATGCAGTTGAACTTTTTTCCTTCCCCCCAACTCGGAATACTTTCCTCTCGAAGAAAAACCGCAGTTGCCATCGTCTCACTCACATTCTTGGCATACCTATATAAAATCGGTTGCAAATAACTTGGAATGCTCCGGAAATTTGTCGTCCTTTATCGTCACTTGGGTGGGTGGATAAAGATGACTGAGTAGAGTATACACCACCTGTGTTCGACTAACACTTGGAAGGAACTTTGGCCATCCAAGAGCTATTGCCATGGCACTTTTCGAGCAAATTAATTCATTGCAAGGATCCACAATATCCACAATATCTTTGCATAAATAATGAAGCAATTTTCCATTAATTACCACATTTCTGGTGCAGATTTCTAGTATATATGTGGACCACTAACACAGGAATATATGCGACAACAATGTCTCTCATCTATAGGTATATGGCAAGGTATATAAAACTACATGGTATGATATTGCGCATGTCGTCTTGCATCTCTCTCTTACACTGTTACGTCACTCGACGACAACACATTTGACATTTCGGTGAAACTTTTTGTAAAAGCGTTGAGTTTACTGTTTTAGTTTGAAAAATAATTATTAAAATCCAAAGAAAAGAAAACATTAGTGCTTTTAAAACGGTGCAAAGTGCAGTGTTTGGTTGCAACAGCAACAATAATACAAATTTAAGTCCAAATAAGACAGAAACAATAACTGAAAAACTTAAATTCTTCCGTTTTCCAAAAGATGCAATCTTTGAGAAAAAGTGGATACATAAGTACGGACGTAAAGACAAATTTAATGTAAAAACTTCATATATTTGCTCAAAGCATTTTTTAGTTGAAGATTATGCTCGGAATCTACAACATGAATTGCTCAAATATTCCCCAAAGAGTAGCAAAAAGTTAAAACCCGATGCTGTGCCATCACAGAACATCCCATTTTATGAAGTCTGCAATAGCAGTCGTACTGCACGACGAAAAGTTCGCGAATCAAAGCAGACTTTGTGCGAAATATTGTAAGTTTTCTTTTTACAGATTTTGTCAGTTTACCATAATTAACAAAACATTTTTCCATCACAAGGCAATTTCAAAACTGCGATGAAGGAAAGGAAAATGAACCTGACAGAACAGAAATTGTTGCAGATAGTTTGTTACCAACTTTGGAAATCGCTCTACCACTCAGAGTAGACAAAGCAACAAGTACTGAAGACCTTCATGAAAGGTGAGTACTTTCAGATTAATTGATGCAAAGCATTGCTAAACAAATACCGCATCTACCCCAATCCCAACAAATCTGAAACGAAAATAACAAATCGTCGAGTGCATTATGTCGCAATCAGCCAATGTTGAATGTGACAGCAGCGATGAGAAAAAATTGGATGGGTCACTAGCGGACTGCGTTAATGAAGAAGACGAGCTTTTAATACTGGAATCCGAAGATTGTCCCGGTAGTGTCATAACTTCCACATTGCTCTCAGATTTCACTGAAGAAAACCACAACACAAGCATCCCAGATGCTGCTCAAGATATGGAGGATCTTCAGTATGATGCACTTGAGCATGTAGCTGGTTAGTGGATATATTATTTACAGACTTAGACTGAAAATGCCGGAAATAATGCAAAAATATTCGGATGCTAATAGTACCAGTTCATTTTGTTGGACGAACTTAGTTTCGGAAGGAGGGCTTCAGCAACCAAACCAGGAATTCGTACAAAAACTACAAACGCTTGATAATGTCTTTAATACTTACAATTCTAACTCACTTAAATGTTGCACCAATTACATTAATCAGTTAATGCTACTTTCTGAAAATTGTACTTTGGAAAAAGAGATAAAGAAACTGTTTTTTTAGATGTAAAATGTTTTTTAAAATTAAAATTTTAAATTCAAAAATACACGAAAATGTAAACACGAACAAGCGAAAAATAAACAATATAATCAAATGAAACTAATATTATTTTTAATTTAACTCTTTGTTGTCCAATAGGTTCTAGCAGATGCCATTTCGGCTAGTTGCTAATTGTTATTTGCCCAAAATTTCAAATGGAGATGGTTTCCATGGACCACTTTTGAGGAGTTCTGTTATCTTTGCTTCTGTTGCTCCTGCTGGCCATTCACATGCGCATCAAAAGGCTGACCATTGATTTTCTGGCAATGCTATCTACACCTTTAGGGATACAAAAATATCGAATTGTATTTTAGATACAAATTAAATTGATATTATTACCTTCCATTGATTTGAGTGAACATTTTGAAGCTTTTCTTGCCGATTCTAGATCGGCCAAGATGTTCTTTCATCTTTTTGAGTGACTTCAGCATTCTTGTCCAGTGGATGACAAGTTCGATGTCTTCTTTAACACTGTCACAAACGATGTATCGAGTTGCTTTTAATCTTTTCATTGAAATGCACAAAATAGTTTCACCGGCAAAAATATATTTTGAACGACCTTCATTGGTTTCGATATATTAGTGTGGACTACCCACATCCCACATGACAAAAGATTTTATGCACATTGAATTAATGATCCATAAGCAATTATTTATTAATTTGTACACTTATTACACTTGAAAACAACAGGCAAAATACTTTTATTATAAAGAATAATGCTTTCAAACAGAAAACCTGCAGAAAACTACACGTAAATGAATAAATTTTCAGAGAAACGTCAAAATAGTTGTCGTCGTGTGACGTACATGCGCAGAACAAGCGAAAAATTCAGCGCGGAATATCATACCTTGTATTTCTATATACCTTGGGTATATGGTAGAGACTGTGAAACCTCTTGAACGGAGGGTTATTCCCCCACGTTCGTCTTAGAAACGCAAGTCATAATTTTTAATATAAATTAACTAATTAGGAATTTTTCCTTCATGAACAATTCATCGGCAAATCTACACCATTCATCTTTGGCGGGACAGATTACCCCCAAAAATTAACCTTTCACCATGAATCTTAAGGAGCGCGCAACCATCTACACATTTTGGGACATGCTCTGGCTCGAAGGACCCATCAAAACTTTGCCAACCTTCCTCTCTCTTGCTCTGTGTTTATAAGATGAATTTCTTCAACGCAGAAAAAACAACAAAAAAAAATTATTAATGATAAAAGGATTCATTTTCATAATATTAACACAGAGCTCTTCTTTTAGCTGGAAAAAATGAGCCGGTATCAGAGTGAGGCATTGGCTACGAATGATTAAAAGATCGACGCTACCATGCGGCAAAAGTAAAAAAAAAATTAAATTGTTAAAGAAATTATTTAATTTTATCGCGAGGGGATGTAGCGCACACACAGGCCAAACAGGAAAAAAAGAATAACCCATCATCTTGCTCCCTTGCGCATCATTTTTTATCGCTTATTAAAAAAGGCAAGGATAAATCTTTGGACGGGAGTAGTGAACGCAGAAAAAACGACCGTATTCCTCGGACGAAATTAAAATTAAACAAAAATTGTTAAAATTGCTTTACCCAACCCGCCGGCAAAATGTTGGTCACCGCAGAGCATTACAACAGCAATAACCGAATGATGGCGACCATGTTTGCCTTTTGATAGGTAGAATGCGAGCACAGGACAAGCATTCATCACAGGATTCGGGGAGATACTCGTATCCCACTTTGTGTGGATGAGCGCCACATTCGTAGATAGCCCATAACCGATTACCGCTGCCCAGCGAGTAGACTGGGATGGCCATTACAGTGTCGTGGGTAATAATTACATTTTTTTCTAAATGTACATTTTTTTTTTTTCACAAACGAGTTCTGGGAAGCTGTGAGATAATTTTCCTCTGGTGTGTTTCTGGTCTTATCCTGGTTTTTTATTGCCGTGTCGGGGCCTTTTAGGGACTTTTTTTTTCTCCCAGATAAATGGAAGTGCATGTGGTAGAGGTAATACCATTCACCTGTTCGTGAAGATTAAAGGGAAATTAATAATTTTTTTCTGAATGTGTTGTAGCTAGTCGGGTGTGTTTATGTGCTGTGTGATACGCTTATTGATTTTGGTTAAATATTTTTGACTGTAAGCCGTGCCTTTTCAAAAGGATTCTTTAATAAAGGGATCAGGCTTAGCAATGTCGTCCATTCAATGAGGGTGAATGGTGTCATGTCCATGAAAGGCTCTGCTACTGAAATAGGTAGTCAACTGCCTTATTTTTATTGGATCTCTCTGTGGTAAGTTTCGGTTACCAATTTTATGGCGGAATCTTTGTACTCAGACACAAGTTTTTAAGTCTTAAAGCTGACCATTTGATATTGAAAAAATATCTGGAACACAAATTGAACAATAACTTCACGAACACAAGGCTAAACAATGTCTTCAGCGGTGGAGTTCACCTAAAAAAAATAAGCAAATATCTTAATCTTAAATCTTACAAATTCAACGGTTTAAAGTAGCCGGCTTTGTCCGCTTAATTCTTGAACCACAGGGCCAATGTCATTGCCGCATATTCTTAGCTTATAGTTATATATATTATATTATATCAGCTGGCTAGATTTTAAGAAATATTTTCTGACAGTGCGAGCAAAGCTTGTAGAGTGAAATTTCGTCATTAAAATGTGACTACACAGTCTTAAGGGAGTTAAGACAAAGCTAAACTTTTATATGTCCCTGTAGAGTTCATGATAGGACACCTCTTTGTTATTCGCTTGCTCACAGTCCATGTCGAGTCAGTTTATTGCAGCAATATGTCAAACATATTACTCGTATTCGACATAGTGATCAACCCATTTTTTTAATAATAATACAGTACAGCTAGAAATTATGTCGATACTACAGTTTCCAATACTCCTTGAAGATATTTTATCAAATACCTCAAGTCCAAGCCCTTTGTTTTCCCCACCCACCACGGTCTTATGAAACCCCTTTTGAGGGAGAGCAAATTATCGACACATGGTTTATAGAGGGTTTTGGGTATTGCGAACTTGTGATCTATTGTGTCTCCTGCCTACACCTTGGGGAGGGTTAGCTTCTCACCACAAAGTCCCTTGGATTATGGATCTTTTAATTTTGTTTTGGAGAGCTTGGTTTGCATTCGAATTGCCAAGAATGTCTGCCTTAGAGCACTCCATTCCGTTTCTTTAAAGTAATCCCAGAATCCCGTCTGCCCGAATATCGTGTTTTATTCCTTTTAAAATCCTTTAATCGTATCGAAAAATCAGCTGCAAATGAAGGAAAAATCGTAATCTTATTTGATCTTTAAAATTACGATATTGGTGATCGTACAGCAGCTCGTAGTGACATAAGAAAGTCTTTCGAGTTGGGAGCATTTGCTATTAAAAAAATACTAATGACCAGTTTAGGTTGGTTTGCTAGTAAGAGTAGTGTCCCCGACTAAGAGACGATCCCAGACCTTCATCAACTATCGAGGTGTTGCTAAAATCGTGACACAAGAAAAATTGTCTTCCATTCCACCAGCTCTTACTCTACTTATCCGCAAAGTGCTAATAACTATAGACACCGTCCCACCGAAGTAACTCCATTTAGCAAATTTGAAACGCATTCGCACAATTGCGTTGCATCAATTAGCGCCTACAGCTGACAAAGCCGCAACTGCTCGCACTCGTACGTGCTGTCGAAACGTCACCCCATTCGACGCCAAAAATTAAAATACCAAGACACAGTCCAAGGCAAATAAAAAAGTACTACTCACCGATGATGCAAGCTGCAGTCAGTACAAGTCCCTTTGAAGTTCGCATTTTTGTGTTTCTGCCTCTATTGCGACTGTAAGGTTGTTTTCTGTTTTTCTTTTTTCACTTATTTAACTGTTGTAATCAAAATGCCCTCGACCAGTGGCACTGACAATTGTTTTAGACGCGCACAACTTTAATTCGAACGACAATTGTTTTTTGTGTTTTTTTTTTTTTTTTTTTTTGAAACGCAAAGACGTGTAGGGCAATAAAATAAATTCAATTTCAAATGGGAATCGTGTCCTTGTGATCTGCAAAGAAAAAAATCCAAGAGAGGTCAATCAAATTTGCTGCCGGAATTCGCACAACAAGCCGCCCGTCATCGCCCAACGATCAAAAGGACCCACCTACACACATTCGCCAATTCCCCACTTTGCACTAAAATGTCTTAATGCCAATCCAATAAAGCTAACACACTTAAACCGTTTCGTCCTATTTTTGTTCTTTCTCTCATTGTTTGTTCACACAACAAACGACACGTCAAAAGTCGTCCTGTTATAAGAGTGGTGGCCGCGTGCTTGTGCGCTCGAAATTAAGAACACTGGAACGACACCTGGCGACACATATAAGGAATTTTGATCACGTGTTGCGTTTGAAGCACATTCTATCACATAATAAAATATTCCCGGCGATTGGCCCTGGGTGAGTGAAATGTACGATTATTTGTATAGTCAAAGCCGTCCCCCCGAGACGAAGTGTTTTTTTTTTTTGAAAGCCCATTTGCGACTAGCTGGGTAGTTGTGCCGTTGCCATTGATAGTATCTGGGCGTCCCTTTTGTTTGGCCCAGTGTTGTGTTGTCGATTTTTCGTACATATATAGTCGGGAAACTGCTATCGATTTAATAGGGCGCTAATCAGTGTTATGTGGAACGGGTAATTATTGTATAATAAATGTAAATGCCACGCATAATTGCCTTTGTCCAGGGACCCGGAGAGAGGGAATGGAACCCTGTTTTTACGTCACCGAAAATTGGATTTTCTGATTGTTGTTGTGTAGCTGTACATTGCTTTTGGTTTAATTTAAAAATCTACTAATATTAGATCCAGTCGGATTAAACATTTTGCGAATGCCATAGGGATTTTGAGGGTACTTGTCCCTACTAATCGCGATTGACGTCATTTCGTCAGAAGCCATATGGAATGTTCATGCTTAAGTACAGGTAATTTTTTGGGGAGCGGGTCAAAATTTTGCTTTGGAAAATTCTTCCTTTTAAAACAAAAATTCAGCTTTTCAAAATTCTGTTTTTTTTTCTGTTCTGTTTTACAAAATTCAGCTTCTTAAAATTCTGCCAGGCAATATTTTAAACAATTAAATTCTGAACAGGTATATTGATTTTCACTCTAGAAGCACACGTTCACTCACAAGAGTGTAGGTAGTGATAGAATATTTGTATAAACCAAGAGAGCAAACTTAAAACCCATAAAAAAACTCCTTTTACCTCTTCTTCTATAACAAATTAGTAGGTAGGTAGAATGTTTCAAATAAAAGCGCGCGCTTTTTAACATTTTCCAAACCTTTTTTTTATTGTTTGCAGAATTTTGAAAGCAGAATGTTGTAGAACAGAATTTTGAAAGCAGAATTAAAAAAAAAACATAATTTTTACCTCGCCAGAATTTCGATCCCAACCCTTTTATTTTTTTTTTCGAAAACGAGGCATGAGGATTGAGGATATCCCACACTTGTATTGCCAGAGACCTGGACTTTTATACATCAGTTACATACTTCTTAAAGTATACTTTTTCGACAATTTAGAAGATCTCTCTGACAGTGTGGGAGTCATAAAACCCCAAGGGTATCACAAGGAATCTACATTAAACCAAATGTGGTGGGTAGATGTTTCTCCTGCTTTGTCAACCCACTAACCTATTCTAACCATGCCATAAATTTGTTGTAGCCTGATTAGTTGGCAGGATGGTTTATGGGAGTAAGCTTTCCGCCCTTTACTAAGGCCTCTCATGGACTACAGTATGTGAGTTCAAGAATGCAAAGCCCTTCGCTTTCGGTGATGCAAGTACGTGATTTATGGACAATGTTTTATGGTTAGGTTTTCAGTGGCCGACTTAGTATATACCCCATTGATCTTCAGTAGGTTTATTGATTGGTTCAATCACCCATTTCTGCCTCTCACCTATCTTCACTCCTTGGACGTGGTGTCAAAGGCTACATTAGGGGGTAGACTGTTTCCGTCACCTCAACTTGACCAACTTTCTTGAGTGGGATGTCAGAGGCCATAAGAGGGATGGACTGCCTCAGTCACTGAGAAAAACTGAGATGGCAGATGGCAGTATAACCAACTCAATCAGTTCTAAAAAATCACTTATTACATAAGGAGTCAAAACGGCACACAATCCATATTTATTGATAGCCAAGCGGTGCCAATACCTGACTACCTGTGACATGTCTCCGAAGCTTTGGAAAGGAATTCGGACGAATAATAAGCATTTGGAGTGGAATAAGGAAGCCTAAATTCCGCTGGATTTGTAATACGGTAAGAATCCAAAGAGGCAGTTTAGCGATGGTGTATTTAGAATCTTTAGGATTCACGGTGGGCGCAGGGAAATAAGTCCCGAAGACATAAGTCCCGAACTCATTTTTCGGGACTTATGTCCCACTTAAGTGGATTATAAGTCCCGAAATCTATTCGGGACTTATGACCTACTTAAGTCCCGAATTAATTTTTCGGGACTTATGTCCCACTATACATTTTCTAAATATACGCCTAGAGAAAAAATAAGAAGACCACTCCAAATGCTACGGTTTCGTTATCTCGATATTGTTTTTTAGTCGCGCGATTTTCTTAATTTTATTTGATCAAATTCTCAAAAACATCGAATTCAGAAAAGGACGTAGGTGCTGTGAAAAGGCACCAAAATTCAAATCACCAAAGATCAAATTCTTAAAAACATCGAATTCAGAAAAGGACATAGGTGCTGAGGAAAGGCATTAAATCGATGTTTTTGAGAATTTGATCAAATAAAAATAAAAAAATCGCGCGATTTTCTTATTTTTATTTGATCAAATTCTCAAAAACATCGAATTCAGAATAGGACATAGGTGCTGAGGAAAGGCATTAAATCGATGTTTTTGAAAATTTGATCAAATAAAAATAAAAAAATCGCGCGATTTTCTTATTTTTATTTGATCAAATTCTCAAAAACATAGAATTCAGAAAAGGACATAGGTGCTGAGGAAAGGCATTAAATCGATGTTTTTGAAAATTTGATCAAATAAAAATAAAAAAATCGCGCGATTTTCTTATTTTTATTTGATCAAATTTTCAAAAACATCGAATTCAGAAAAGGACATAGGTGCTGAGGAAAGGCATTAAATCGATGTTTTTGAGAATTTCATCAAATAAAAATAAAAAAATCGCGCGATTTTCTTATTTTTATTTGATCAAATTCTCAAAAACATCGAATTCAGAAAAGGACATAGGTGCTGAGGAAAGGCATTAAATCGATGTTTTTGAAAATTTGATCAAATAAAAATAAAAAAATCGCGCGATTTTCTTATTTTTATTTGATCAAATTTTCAAAAACATCGAATTCAGAAAAGGACATAGGTGCTGAGGAAAGGCATTAAATCGATGTTTTTGAGAATTTGATCAAATAAAAATAAAAAAATCGCGCGATTTTCTTATTTTTATTTGATCAAATTCTCAAAAACATCGAATTCAGAAAAGGACATAGGTGCTGAGGATAGGCATTAAATCGATGTTTTTGAGAATTTGATCAAATAAAAATAAAAAAATCGCGCGATTTTCTTATTTTTATTTGATCAAATTCTCAAAAACATCGAATTCAGAAAAGGACATAGGTGCTGAGGAAAGGCATTAAATCGATGTTTTTGAGAATTTGATCAAATAAAAATAAAAAAATCGCGCGATTTTCTTATTTTTATTTGATCAAATTCTCAAAAACATCGAATTCAGAAAAGGACATAGGTGCTTAGGAAGGGCATTAAATCGATGTTTTTGAAAATTTGATCAAATAAAAATAAAAAAATCGCGCGATTTTCTTATTTTTATTTGATCAAATTCTCAAAAACATCGAATTTAGAAAAGGACATAGCTGAGGAAAGGCATTAAATCTATGTTTTTGAAAATTTGATCAAATAAAAATAAAAAAATTGCGCGACTCAAAAACAATATCGAGTTAACGAAACCGTAGCATTTGGAGTGGTCTTCTTATTTTTTTTCTAGGCGTATATTTAGGAAATGTATAGTGGGACATAAGTGGGGCATAAACGTTAATAAAATATAAAATATTTCCAACTGTTTGTTTCATTCGGGACTTGTGTCCCATTTTCAACGATAAAAATTCGGGACTAATGTCCCACTTAAATGGGTTTTAAGTCCCGAAATCTATTCGGGACTTATGGCCTACTTAACTGGGACATAAGTCCCGAAAAATGAATTCGGGACTTATGTCTTCGGGACTTATGTCCCTGCGCCTTCACGGTGGTTGAAAAACCAATATCAACGTGGAGACAAACAATCATTGCTGTAGCAAATATCTGACGGAAATACCTACCTGCAGACCAAGACATATCCTATGCCCCTGTTGCAGTTGAAGGATATATGCTAAGATTGGGTAGAATATAGCAACTGTTGTGCCTCGTATTCTTGTCACGTTTTCAATCATAAAGCATCCGGTTAGTAACTGCATACCCAGACTAGCACACGAATTCGGCTCCTATCAAGTGGGGTGTTTTAAATCCCCAAGATTTGGTTTAGGGTATACCTACAACCACATGTGCTGTTCTATTGCACCTAAACTAGATAGAAGGCTAGGTAAGTGGGTTGGCGAGACATGGTATACCTCTATGCACTGCACTTATTTCACTGTACATCCGTTGTGATCTGTTTGCGAACCCCCCACAATATGGCAACCTAGAGCCTTAGTTTGCTCCACATCAGCACAGGGGACAAAACTCGTCTAAACGATATTGTTTTCGAAACTTAAGAGCCTCTAAGTAGGCTTTTTGGCAATAGTTTTCCCTGGGTTAATGGCGCAAGTTTCATAACGTTTGTGCATACTAAATTTGTGTACCGCTCTTAAGCTCTTTGCTCTGACACTGAGTTGCTAGCTCTACAAGTCCAATATTTCAATAATAATCATCAGTTCGTTTTTAATGTCCCACTTAAACGATTACTATGGTCGGGGGTGCTGGAACCTTCTTTACCTCTGATTTTAAACCATATTAAGGTGTCATTTTTATCGACTGTCCGAGAAGAGAAACTTATTTCACGTACTTCCTAAAGTACTCAATGGTTAAAGGGTCTGTAATGAAGTCTGCCTTCTATCAGACACCATCGTATATCTTGTGAATGTGTTGGCCGATTGGAACGACCAAGAAAACTATTTGTTTCTTCATTTGCCCTTTGTTATGACTGATTTTGGATTGGGCAAGCACTTTCGACGTGATCGGATAACAAATCCAAATCCTCACAGACAGTTCTTTTTTATGTGGAGATTTTAGTCCAAAAATACTTTAGCAGATGCCACAAAGTCCGCTGCTCTAAATAGATTATGAAGGCTGGTTAAAATGCTTCCGCAAACGGGACACGTAATTTTGTAAGTCAAGAGGAATACGTAGAAGCTCCAACTTCCTCTCGTATATCTATACACTCACAGCTGTGCAATGTTATTCAAAATTGTAACTCCCCCTGTTCATGAGTAGGCTTTCTAAATCGTTAAAAATACCCTTTTTAGTGTCAGTGGGTACATACATTAAACGCGATACCCCCGGGTGTGAATTGGCTGTAAAAACTAACAAAGTTCGTATAAATAATCTCACTTGTGTACATTACACAAACTTGCAAAGTAAAACAAATCCCAAGAGAAATTACGAGATTTAAAAGAGCACATGAAATGTAGATAACTTCAAAACTACAACTTGAAACTTATCAACCTTTAACTCTGATTTGCTTAATCAAATTCTCATCTCAAAAAGAGAGCTATTCCTCATAAATGTTTGCATTTTGTATCATTGAACTTGCATAAACTGAAGCCAGCACATGCTTAATTTGAGGTTATGTGTGGCTCAGCGGTTTCATCTAATTAGTGGCTCCACACACTGAAGCGACAAATAGCTGCAATCTATAAGAAAACAACCTTAAAAACAGCTATGCACACACTTTAAATTGAAACCCCTTTCAGACAAATATTTATCAGTATAATGCAACAGTATCTGACGTAGGAATGGCACGCTCCGTATATGCAACAAACAGCTCTGTCTAGTTGCTTATCTTCGAAGCAACTCACTATCTCTTACGTCAGCATCACCTGATATAGTACACTGTACTCGTACATCACCCAGATAAGCAGAAACAAACTGAACTGATGCTTCGTCTCAGGTGTAATCCCCAAGGAATTTGTCTCTTTTAAGTATATATAGATATGTGTAGGACCGGTCGGAGGGATCCGTAATAAGCACTTCCGCACCTGTAAAACATTGTCTCACATTTACTCTCGCAGCTTAATCTCCCTCACAAAAGTAATCCATGTATTTAGTGTTGATAATCAAGATAAATCGCGACCAAGCACCCTAGGGATATTTTGGGGATATCCACCGCTGTTTGCTCCTCTGGGGAAAAGGTAAACTTTATGGATTACTCCATTGCTCAAAGGGAATTCAACTCTCAACTCTCGCGCAACACACGTAAAACTGATTGGGGATCATTGACTTCTTTTACAAGGTCTTTCGTTGCCGATGGCAGGGCAGCGCCAACAAGAGCAGACACACCTCCTTTTTTGCGGTCAAAGATGCTTGGCATCTTGAAGATACGAAGTGCGTGTACACTTGTAAACATTAGGATTTATCGTTTAAAGAGTGAAAACATTTTCGCCGAATGCTGGCGGTGCGGGTCCGGGTCAACCGGTTTTCTGGTTCGAACATGTAGATGTAGATGTATGAATTTATTGTGGCTGCAATGGCACTCTTTGTGGTTAAAGGCGAATAATAAAACGGCGGTATAAAGGGGCGACGAGGAGCAGTGAGCAGTGAGCTGAGAGCAGTGGTTGCATTAATGTATTCGTGCGGTGTTCGGATGTACGTTGAACTGTGTATACTTGACTGGTGAATATCGCCAATCAATGTAGTCAGAAGCGGACTGACTAAAATTGGGCAAGGCTCTGGGTTGTTTTGAAGGGCGCCACAAGTGCGCCGGAAAGTTGGAAAGCAAGTGGAGTTCTCGATGGTGGCAAAATGTCGTATCTTATGCAAATTTTCGACGTTTTTTTAAGCAAAAGGCTAGCATGGTGTTCATATTTTTACAAGTCGGCTGGTTGAAGTGGCTGACTGCTTTACAGGCACGCTTTGACCATTTCAAGGTTTCAAATCGGTAACACAGTGCGAAATGTGTTTAACCGCATTTTTAGGTCGAACTGACAGGTGGAATTTGAGCCAAGGCAACCATCTTCAGTAATGTGACGACATTTTAATTATGAGCATAGAATGATCTGTCGAAAATCCTGGTTACCTATTAAGCTGTCAGTTTGTACCTCAATTCAGAGTACCTACCCTACACGAGCTCAGTCTGAGTAAAAAGCTGAGAAAAAGCAAGTGTCACATTGACAGGGGGGCAAAAAGAGCCAAATGTGCTCAGCGGTTATTGTGCTGGACTACTGAGCTAGGGGTCTCAGGTTTGATCCACAGTTATACATAAACAACATCTTATAAGGTTTTTTTTTTACACAGTGCAGCCTCTCGCTAGTGTCTGACAAACTTCGGAAGGCATAACTGACATGAATGATCTTCTTACTTCAGCCACTCGGACCCTTCCAGAAGAAACGAAAGAATCGAACTGTTTTTTGACAGCTTAGTGTTCAAATCGGGCGCCCAATTGCGTTATCTGTTAACTACGAAAATTTGTTTTTGTGTTTCATACCTTAGACCGATTTCATTCAGCGAACTTGTGATAGTCTCATACCCTATTAAACCTAGAGTCGTGCGCGGCACCATTCAACGATGTTAAATTCCATCTGTCTATTAGCTGCCAACAGTCAAAGTCAAGTGTGTTTAGCTAATTTATTAATAGTCTTACACAACCTTGACCATGATATCAGAGATCGTATCGCAAAACTTTCTTTTTATCCGAAACAGAAAATTCCCAGTTCTAAGAGTGCATTGGTTTTTCAGTGGGTTTTGCCTTTTATAGACTTGACGTGATTGTTTCTTATCTGTTGGGGAAATATGGTTTGCTTCCTGTTACTGATTTTTGTTGGCGACCATTTGGGATATGGGATTTTTGTTTCAAATTATTTCAAGTATAAAGAATCAGCTAACATGTAAAACCGTGAGCACTGCATGGACGCGTATACTTATATATCTTACCTTATCGTACATTACAAAATGATGTGGTTATGGGGTATCTTTTTATCGTCTGTTTTGGGTGCCGGCACATGTTTTTGTTGGAAATCTTTAAAGCCGTTGATAAAAGCGGGTTTGGCTGTTCCGCTAAAGATCGCATAGATGACGTGAGCCACAAGGCTACTTTTATCGGTGTTGGGCTTGGGAGGGAAGGGAGGCGGCAAATTCACAATAGAACGATCTGTTACGTCGTCGGACGTTGAAGTGATTTGAATCTTCTCATAAGAAGTCTTTGTCACGTTGTTGGTGGATTGCTTTTGCGATGACTATTTCAACTGTGTACACAATTGTAAGAGTTTGGTTCGACTATTGAGTTGCAATTCATTTGCTTTATATAATAAATCAGTTGTCAACGGAAATAACTATTAATTGAGACAATAGAAAGTGTCTGCGCTGCACTGAGTCAAGAGTAGTACCGATTGATAATTATCTCATGCCTCAAAATGACAGAGTACCTCACTTCAACTCTGGTGCGACAACTCAACCCCAAATGAGTAACATAGATTTGTTTACTTAGGTTATATTATTTGAGTTGCATCACCAAGTTGTATCCCCTGATATCGTTATCATCGAATCTTCGAGTATGCTTTTAGTAGAAGATCGAATGTGCTGACACATTTTCTACGTCAAAATTCCACGGAAATAATTCTAAATCTAGACCGTTTGATTGGTTTTTCAATATTAATTTGCACACTTTCAGTATGACCAAGTTGGTTTTAAAATAAATTTATCTGCCTATATAGCCGCTAAGAATGAAAAGGGGAATTTGTTTTTATGCTCAAAATAAAATAAAACGATGAACAAAACACAGTGATGTCATACAAAAATATTGCGGTCGCACAGGTTTCCCTGCTTAAATTTAAGCCGTGTTTTTCCAACGATCTATTGGACTATAAGGCAGAAAAAAAATATTTCTCACTCACGGTGACGTGGATTTTTCTTTTTATTATTTAGGACAGAATTTGTTACATTTCAGTTTAATTAAACTTTCGCGGCACCTTCATCCAATCCATCTTACCAAATTAGCTGTCAACCGGAAAACAAATAATAAAAGATTGTAGTTTACTTGATAAATATTTGTTATTTGTTGCAAGAAAAATTAACCGAATGGTTATGTTGATTCTATGTACTACCTATGTACACAATAAAGATCACTAATGCTGCTCTCACGAATTCACAAATTCTGACCATATTGCTGTCAAAAAAAGTAAATATTCTCGGGCACTCATGAGCTGGAGTTATGCTTTAGAAAGAGCTGTCACTGTGTTAATATTTAATTCTATTTAAGTTAGGTAGGTCCGTTGTAAAAGTTATATTGATTACTCTACTGACCCTTTTGGCACAATAGATCTTTAAGGTCGAGTGCCCCTACATTGTTATGAGAGTCCGAAGCCTTAAAAAAGGGTCCATTGTTATACCGTCTGGATCAAAAGTCCCTTATTCTCACCCGCAAAACAAATTTGAGTTTTTAATGAAGCGAAGGAGACAAAATCATTAGTTTCCTTAAAGTAGAAAAGCTTCTAGAAAAATTCTTCTCCTTCCCACCTGGCACACCATGAAGGTGAATGTTAAACTGTTCTGCTATCTACGAAAGCGACAATCGGCACTCCAGAGCTACTTTCGAATTACTTGAGGTGGACCAATGATTTGAAAAAATGTGGATATCTTTTGCTGAGGTAGGATTTCTTACGTCGCCATAAATTCATTCGGGAACATGCTGAAGTAATTTGGAAAAAGATACCGAGATTGATTGTGTCAGAGAAAACACTTCCCCTCACCCTTAACGTAAGTATCGATCTTATAACCGAGATGTAGTAGCGGAAAAAGCGGAGTAAAACAAAAATTTCCGTAGTAGATTTTCCGTTTCATATTAAATGAAAAAAAAAATCATTTTTTTTTTTAAATAAGTAATGTGAATTGTATACCTACATAAAGTATGTATAAAACCAAGTCATTAATTTTAACAAAAAACGGTAAAGTACAAAGGCCCAAATGTGTAGCCTTTGTACTGTTTTTTATTAAAATTATTGACTGCCACTTCAAATTAAAAAGCGACGTAGATTTTGAAAAAGAAGGTGCGGTGGAGTAGATTTAAAAATATTGCAAAAGGCGAAGCAGATCTACTCCTTTTGGAGTAAAGTCCGATCTTTTATGTAGAGCTTGTGGGTATTGAATGTTTTAAGTCTCATTTGTTACCATTTGTTTTTTAGGAGAATACCGTAGCAGTAGTCTTCTTTACTCTTTGCTGGACTTCCAGCTCAACATCATGTCCAAAATATTTATGTCCTCTCGTTAGAGAAAGTAAGTTTGGTACAATGTAGCGAGACCGAGACCGTTAACCGATTTTCTGTATTTTGTAATAAATATTATACCTGATAATGCGATTTCATATTTAAAAAAAACCGGCCAAGTGCGAGTGTCACTCGCGCACCGAAGGTTCCGTATTTGGCTAAAGTCCAACACATCAGATATTATTTGAAATCTATATCATTCAATCTTTCCCCTCTTCATGAATTCATCACAATTTAGTTTAATTTAATTACTTAATATTTTTACTCTCAAAAATTACTCGCACATGAATCTCATTTTCTAATTATTACCTAGTACCCAACCCACGCCAATTTTCCATTCTGTATGCGACCTGTCCCAATTAAAAACTATTGACTAAAAATATATTACTTTTATTTTGTTCTGTACTCCCCAAAAAAATGTATTATACTCCCCAACGAAATTAGCAAGCGGGAACCCTGGTGGTCTTCTGTCTTTGATCGGGTCAATTGTGCACAACTGCGTAGTAGAGATTAAAACTTATGAGAGCAACGTATTTTACATGGTAAAATTATCTTTTTTGAAAATATCTTGTAAACTATTAACTTTTCGGCAAAACAGTATTTAGCACATATATAGATAAGAACATGATCTACAAAAAAGCAATTTATGTATTTTTTTGTGAATCAAGAAATAAACCGTTTTTTGGGCGAATGAAAATATTTTTTTTACCAGATTACTAATTAATCCAAAACCAATCGATGTATTCCTTCCATTGGTATTTGTCGTTTAACTAGATACTAGAGGTTATACCGGATGTTGTGTGTAAATTTTAGCCTCCTATGTCAATCGGTTCTTGAGATAGACCTGGTAACAAAATTGGCTTAGTGGGTTCGGACAGACAGACAGACAGACAGACAGACAGACAGACAGACAGACAGACAGACAGACGGAGAGACATCCGAGCGAAACTAATAAGGTTACGATTTTTCCCTTTGGGTACGGAACCTTAAAAAAGAACAACAATTGTTCAAAATCTCACCCCAAAAAAATGTTTGTTCAAACAAAGTATAAATTACTGTGGTTTTTTATATTATCAACTCTGCCGATAAATATGTTTCCCAAATTATTTTTTATTATTATTTTATTCTTTTGTCAATCATTATATTAAAAATTGTTTACTCTCAATTGAAAGGGGGACTACTCTGTTATTCCAAAAGAGAAATATTGTGAAAGGTACCTATGTTAAAAAAAAAATGTGCGGATATCCAATATATCGTCAAAGAAATTCCGATAATGGCGGACAATCATTGTATTAAAAATATCAACAACATCGACATTTACATTGGCAATCGTTGGGCGATGTCATTATTCACCTCTACTGAGCAAAACATTCCAAGCTCATATTAATGTAGAGTTTTGTAGTTCAGTGAAAAGAATCAAATATATTTGCAAGTATGTGAATAAAGGCAGTGATATGGCGGTATTTGGAGCTGAAAATACCAATGTGACTGCTCCTCCAGTGAATAACAACGATGAAATAACGCTGTACCATATTTGCCGGTACATCAGCACCAATGAAGCTGTTTGGCGTAACTTTGGTTTTCCAATTCATGGACGGGATCCAACCTTTATTTATTTAGCTGTCCATCTTGAAAACGGTCAAGGCGTATATTTCACGAACGAGATAGCGATTGACCGAGCTATAAATCCACCAAAATCTACACTCACCGAATTTTTCGAATCTTTTTGTGCCTTTGCACGGACAGGACATTACTCTACTCAGAAGTACCACACTATTTCACATGGGCTCAAACAAAAAAATGGACACCCCGCAAACAAGGCAGACCTGCATTTACTGTTTAGCAAGACTTAAAAGTTAGGATTCTTTTGGACCCGATGGGTGGCGATGTTGTCGCTCTCCGAAACAACTCAACCGATTTCTATGAAATTTTGTGGATGGGAAGTGTCACCGATATAACAATTTTTTTTTAAAATGTTTCATTTTTTAATTCTTTGGATGTTCCGGCTGAAATTGATAGTCGGCTCAGCTATAAATTTGTTGCGCAACCTCAATGGTCCGAAAGATTGCACGGAACGCGTTTGATTTGATTGTGAAGATACTCAAGTCAAATGTCATGCAAGCAAAAGATTTTGATGGAAAAATTCGAATCCAAACATTTTCATTCCGCGTATTCCGCGTCTTTAATTTCCTGTGCGCTTCGCTTTCGCTATGACAATTAATAAGTCCTATAACGACAATTGCTGAATATTTGTGGAATCGAATTGAATTGAGAAAACATTTTGCAATGCTAAAAAAATAAAGCCGCCAACTCTTCGATTTTATTTCAATATTAGTCATGTGTTCTGTGAACCTACCTAAAACCTATTTTGATGCGCATCTCTTAAAAGCAAAAGTATAGTAATTGTTAAGTAAAGAAAATTGAAAGCATGACTAGAAAGACAAGCACAAATTCAAGACCTAATTTCCATTTGCTAGGACCTTAGTCGAAAAAAATATAAACTGGGACTTAAAACTGACAGCTGAATTTCTGCAACGAAATGCCAATATTTTCAGACAATTAACATTCTAATCGCAATTAACATTATACACAGTCATTAACTCATACATCCCATATAAATTTAAATTGTAATTCATGGACTTGTCCAAATTACATTTACCTGCTGTTAACACTTTCGCTCAAGGTTCTTACTCTCAATTTGATTGAAGCTTTGACCGGTTTATTGTTGTTTTCGCACAGATATTCAATCAGCTAAACTCGCTCTCGGAACCGGAGATTAGTGTTCAACCGGTAAGTCAAAAATATTATACAAAGACTTCATTTCTTGACTTCATTCACGACTTGAAAGAAATTCTATATGATTATTATTTGATCAAAGACTCGTATTGGGTTTATTCGCTCTTACAGCCCGATTCTGGAAAACCTCACAAGTCACAAAACCCTCACAAGGTGAGGTGAAATTGATTTTGTGAGGTTTTCGTATTCTGTCAGCACACTCACAACTTGTGAGGCTCACAAAAACAATCGAATTTGTGATCTCCTATTGAGCAGGTCACAAAATTCAAAACCAGTCATAACGGCTCAAAAATGGCAATCATTGCATTTGATGGTCGGTTTTATATTTCCACACACCTTATGACCTGAACACCGCATTTTATGCAACATTTATAACCATTTCGGAAAAATTACATATGATTGTAAAAAAAACTGAGGAAGGCATCGAATTTAATTTGTCACAAATGTCGTTAATAATTTTTTATCCTTCAGTTCTAAAAGATATTTCACGTATTGTGGCCAAAAAAATGTTATTTTATGTATTTTTAATAACTTCGTGTGCGAGCTCGGTCTTTTGGGGAAAATTTTATGCCAACTTGGAAGTGACCATTCCGAGGTGAATTTTTTGTGAGTTTTGTTGTGAGGGTTATCGTAGAATTCTAAAAAAGTTTCGAATCACAACAAACCTCACAACAAAACAACCTCACAAGAGCTTGTGACTTGTGAGGGCTCACAACGGCAGAATCGGGCTGTTAGACTGTTTCCATAAGTATTAGAAAAACATCGAGTACAGTGCGCAGTGTGTTTAACAGATGTGTTGGGTTTATTATTTAAATTAGACTTGGTTTTGTAAGTAATCATATGCAAGCTTCGCTTTAAATATTTTGTTAATAGTTTCCTGTAGAAAATTGTACAGTCGTCGTGACTTGTGGGCTTGTAAAAGTTAACTTGCACAATAGAAATTATTATGAGGACCAACGGCACATTGGCTTATCAGATCACAAAACGTAATAAATTACCAGAGGTGTTTTGTCGTGATATAAAGCATCTGCTTGTTTACACTGATAAAAGATTATTCAAATGAATTCTTCGTCTCTTCCCTATATTAAGAATTAATGGTGTGAACCTTGCACCGGTTCAGCTTGGGAACCGTTTTACTTTGACCTTTCTTTACAACTCTGTCTAGAACTTTTAAATACAAAAAAAAATATTAATTTACTCTTTGAATAATGTTCGTCACATTTTAAAGCCAATCTCTCCTGACTGATAGTAGGTGTCTCACATCTCACTACTCACTAGTTTGTTTTTATCGTAGGAGTTCGGTCCCAAAATTGATCCGCTTTATACATTTTCCCACTTCGTTCTAAATAATAACTCTGAAGCCGTCTGTCTTGTCGCCTTTGTTTGAGCGGAACTATTGTTTTTACCGAGAAATTGTAACCTCCATACGCTGTTACTGATTTTGACACAAGCTTTTCCAAAGAATTTTGACCGATTTTTGTTTCCGAAAATTCTTCAGAAACTAATTCTGCCAAAAATTGCTGAGAACTCTGAAGGGCAAATTCTTCTAAATGGTGAATTTTACTGTCAACATTTGACCACCACTTTCGTTTAGAAATAGAGCTTGGTTTCCTTACTCCGTGTCACTCTAAAAGTTGCTTTCGATGACAATATCTCCGCAAATTTTGGCTAATTGGGGCAGACAACATACAACGTAAGTGACAGTATTTTCTCAGTTACTTCACGTTTCATAAAAAGCTGAAGGACCTTTTTTGGAGTCCCTTTCACAGCTCCCTTTTAACTGAGAAAGTCGCCGATGAACTTAAAATTTTGTCAGTAATCCAAAGGTCAAACCAGAGTTGCAGTGTTAAACAGTCTTCAGTTCAGTTGCACTTCTTTGGAACCTTAAACTTATTAATATCTTAGGGAAGTAGGTAGGTATATATTAAACGAACTCAAAATCTGAGCTATTCAACGGTAGGCCTTAGCTTAATCCTACTTCGAGGGATGGAAAAGCAACTCCTACCAACTCCGCGAAACAATTAGCACCTGTTCCTCTATCGTTTCCCAACTATGTATATCAAATGGCAACTTGGCAGACTCGATCACTTTCAAAATATGTACACCACTCCTCCTCAAGGGCGCCTAGACCCATTGGCATGTAACGCGACCAGAACGGCCCAGTACCACGGCGACTGTACGAATCAAACTCGTTCTGATGCCTGGCAGCTACTAGACTTCCAAAGAAATATCTGCTTACTTACACCATGTACACACACAAAACTAGTCTACACTTATAATTGTGCAATTTAATTGGAATAAGATCAAAAATCAAAAACATCGCCACCAATACCAGACACAAGACACCAGACCGGTTTGTCTGCCGCCTGACTTTTAGATTCAATGCGAAGAAGGGGGGACGGGGGACTACGTTGAGAGTTGGTTCAATGGATTTGTTTACTATTCGATTTATTGGGCAAACATTTCAGTTGATGGGAACTTCTACGCGTCTGAAATATGAATGAATGCGCGATCGTAGGCAGCGGTCCATTTTTTGATCACTGACGGGCGGTTTCCCATTTGAATATTTATTTACGTCGAGCCGCACTCAAACTAAAACTACGGTGCAAATTTATTTTTGCACACAAGGTACGAGTATATAAATAAATTCACACCACGAAAGCAACACGCGTCTTTTATTTATCTGTATTTTGTTGTTATTTTCGTGCATCTTTCGATGTGTGCTGAGGCTTTGTTTTATTTTTCACATTTTTATACTCAAGTGGGATTTCGCTTCAAGAACGCGCGCTCCTCACAATTTAACGCACCGTAAATTGAATTTAATTGAATGCAATGCACCAGTGCCAGCACAGGCACAAAAAAACACGAACGAAACGACAAATATTTGCAGTGTGCAGTGATTCTGCACTCACTTACTGCAAGCTTGATTCTCTGCGATTGTAACTGCGGTCCGACGTTGACTGACTGTCGACGGAGAGTTGCCGATCATTTATAAAATGAAAACACAAGTATCTAGAACTAGAACGTAGAACTACGTCAACGTTGATGGGAGAAAATTCCCCAGCGCGCCACGTGTTTTTTAGTCCACTACCACCGTTCAACGTGGAAGTCAAGCAAACACTAAGCAAGCGGCTGCCTTTGCAACTCCTCTCAACATGGCCACGAAGCAGGTTGTTTTCTCAATGTACCCCGACATGTTGATATACTAGCTTGTTGAATGAAGGCGAAATGTATCGCAACACGAATTAGATGGAGCGTCGGACAGACGACAGAGTGCGAGTTCGACAGTGCGCAAGAGCCATTCCTTTCCATGTCTATTTGTGAATTGTGATACAACAGGTAGGGCAAGTGGAGAGGGGGCCGCCAGCTAACATGTAAACAAGAGTCCGACCGACCCGAACCTAGGCCAACATAAAAACGTGCTCTTGATCTCAATGCTATCAAAACATGTAGCTCATCATATAATGCCGGTGCGGTAGGTTGGGAAAGAATGGGAGCTGATGATGACGGTTTGGGTTTGGGGGCTCCCCTTTCCTGATATGCTCATCATGGGGTACATGGACAGGCTACAGGGCGCGTTCGTTCATTTGCCTGTGTTATGTTTATGGCAACCGAAAAAATTATGTTTGGCCTGTGTGTGAGACTATGGTCTTTCACTTGTTCAGGGTATGATGCTGAAGATTGGTTAACATGGTAAGTTGGTGATGTATGTCGCGCAGCCTGTGGCCATGATGTGAATTAGGGTTTTCGTTATTATTTGCTTAAGTGGTGCTTAGTTTTGTACTGCTTAGTTAACTATGTTGGCAATGTGGACTTTTACTAGGATTTTAGGTTTTATGTCGAATGCGTCACACGGTCTAGAGCTTAAACCGGCGTGAGGAAGAACGTAAATACCCGAGTTAGTTCTTTTGTAATCGCAGTGGCTTGGTGGTTAGCGTGTTGGACTACTAAGCGAGGGGTTCCAAGTTCGAGTTTCGCAAAAACCCAAATTCCAACTCAAGTTTTTTTTCACTGCGCCATCTCTCGCAAACGTCTGACAGACATCCGAGAGTATAACTCTCTTGAAAGAGCTTCTCGTTTGGCTGTTTGGAATCGGCATAAAATGGTTGTGAGAAGCTAGGCCTAGGCCTTATTTATTTTTACATTTCATTTCATTTATTTTAATTGAATTAACACATAAATTTCGTCGAAAATTGTGAGTTTTTGAGAAATTGTTATGTAGTTGAAATCGGGAGGAGGGATTTCAGATGTAGCTACAATTGAACCGATCTCTATTTTGGTGGTGAACAATGGGATTTTATTGACTAATGGAAAAAAGAGAATCTGTATCCATTGAAACATATGGGTGATATCGAAAATGGAACCTTTGTCTAATTCAGTGTCGCGTTGGGGGAAGAGGATCTCACCTAACCGAAAGTGGTTAAAGAACAGGGGTCTTACCGCCACTTCTGTGAACGAGCTATAAGTTCACGGAATTATGTTGATTTTACATGTGAAACAAAAACTAATTCCGTCAGGTAATGCTCGTTCACGGACGACAAGATTCGACCCCAGAACTGAAATTTCCCGCCCCAATTGTGTCAAGGAATCAGCCAGGCATACTCGAAGATCGTGAAAGGTACATAGTAAGGTTTTGCGTGTAGATAAATACGCAAAAGAGATTGATGTTCGCATGCCATTTCCTACTACATACTATAAAAGTACCCGCATTACTCTAAAGAAATCCCGTGATTTACTGGTCATTTCCTGCCACCCACATCAGCGGTCAAATTAGAGCTACATCAAAAATTCCTCCTTCCTGCTTCAGTTGAGATAATTTAAACGACCGACCGAGTATTTTTATTATTTACAAAAATAAAATCCCAGCACTTCAGCATTCGAAGTCGAATATCGATCTATTGCCCTACCAAGCTTACAGCTTTTTTTCGAAGTAGAGCGAGTGGGGTGAAGAAATTCTGTCACTATTCAGTTTTCCTTGGTTAAATAGGGCGCAAACTTATGCCTCTTAGATAACAGGTAATCACGGGCCTCTTTACTATAGCCAACGCAAAGTTACCTAAATTTTCATGAGCCTCCACAATAAGTATGGCTTAGAGATCATACCCCAGCAGGGAAGACTGCATTTTTTATAACTCGAAGAAGAATCTTTAAAAAGGCGGACGAAACTCTTCGGCACGACTTCCTACCTTTTAGGGGCTATTACACAAGCAAAAAGTCATGCAAAACATGAACCCAGACACTTGCTTCTAGGCTCGGTAGAAGAATAGTTCGTTCATGTTTCTTCCACAAAGTGCTTCTTTTTAGTCCAATAAACAAGTCACAAAGAACGATTATTTCAGATTTCCTTGACATGGTTCATGACTATTTTTAAACTGACTCCACCTTTTATGGATCATAAAACTTGAACCATGTGTAAACTTGTTTTTTTTTCAGACCCGTCAACCTTAAAGAAATATTGTGCTCGAAAGGGTCCGAACCTTCGTCTTTTTTTCTTTTTTTCTGTTATAAAAATAAATCTTTAAAAACCCGTGAACAACAAAATTGTTTACCAAACAAACAATTTGATCTAAACAATTTATCCCAAATGACAGTTGAGAGATGTTTTCAATTTCACGAAAAGTGATTTCGAAAAAAAATCGGAAGAACCAAATTTGTCGAAATGCAGAACACTGAAAATGAATTCACTCGATTTACAATTTCGATTCCAATTTCATTTCACTCGATTTCTGGAACCTAGCTATAATAAAACGAAGTTGAAAACACCCACCAAATAATAGAACTTTATGCAATGTTGAATGAATAGAGAACAAGTAAAGCTATCTGAAATATTATACTCAACATTTATTCCTTTCACATTTATTGTTATCAATTCATTTACAAATTGTTTGTTATTGAAAAAGTGCCGCGGCCATTAATAAAATAACAATAAAAGCACGAGTTCCGACACAAATTTTATTTTCAAGTGGCAACCGTGGCTACGGGTCTCAATCCATATAAATAAAAATAATGATGCTCTACTTCACGGATTGATTTAAATTAATTATTCACCTGTCTTCTCCGCAGACTATAAACGTTGAACACCCAATCGTACTAAGTTAAATGCGCAAGCCTAGCAATTTTGATTATTAATTTAGAAAAGTTTGTATCCGATGAAATCCGGAGAAAAATAAAACTAACCGCATTTTCGATAGAACTTAAATCCCAAAATTTAAATCAAAGCCTTCACAAATTAAAGTAAAATTGTAGGAGGCTAGCACGGAATTTAATCACAAAGACCAGAATAAAGGTACATATTTTCATTTCAAAAATATAATTAATGGCAATATCCATATCCGCTAAAAGAGTTTTCTGAAATAAGATTTCCGATTTAAAGCTTAAGTCTTGCTGCGTCCGCTGTTTCCTATTAAAAAGCCGAAAACGGCTCAAGCCCATTTTCGATTTTGATAAATGTAAATGGTGTAAGTAGGGTTTCCATCTGCAATAATACCTTCTACTCAGATTTTGGCTAAACAATTAAAAAATACCTAACTACCTTCGTGAACCAACCACTGCAATATTTGTTACAATTTTGTTTGCATAGTTTTACAACGATTCTGATCGAAATGATATTCAAGATAACATACGCATTCTAAGTAAGATCCCATGCTTAGTTTTTTTTTTTTCTCTCTGTTCACACAGGGAATATTTTTGTTAAACTCAATGCCCCACTTCCAATAAAATGCTATTACAAAATCGAAATATTTGCCTAGCTAATATCACTTCTGCTCTGTTTGTTATGCATAATGAAAGTACACATGACAAATAATCTGCAATTACAAAGAGCTTGCGCAGAATTGAAAACTTCCAATTCTATTTTCCACTCACTTTGGTCGGCATGTTTTGCAGTTTAAAGTTTAAAAAAATCGGGTCTAGACTGCTCATCAGTGTGGCACAATGGCCTTATTTATAAAATGATACAATTATTAAATTTTCCCCTGTTTGTTTGAAAAATTGTCCAAAGTTGTTTATCAAGTCGTTATTTAAGGGTTTATGTTAATGAAAGTGCTTCTACGTTAGTCAATTTTCATGCCGGTGTACCTCAGGGTTCTGTTCTCGGTCCAATTTTATATAATGCGAAGCTGCAATATACGCTGAGTTCGGTCTCATTATTGAGACGAATCTTAAAAATGCGGCTGAGATATTTATTGAATATTAAAACGAATGGAAAATTAAGATACATGCGGATCATCTTATCCTTTCTACCTGCCGATCAACTATTGTTAAATGGAAGGCTGATGGCAGACTTTTGTAAAATATTTTGGAATTGACATTTAAAGAGCGCACCACTGAGACATTGAAAAAAAAAAATAATATTGCTATTAAAATGTTATGGGTAGGGGGTAGGCGATTTTCAATGTTATTTTCCAAGCAATTTTACTCAGATATCACAAAACACATTATTAGAAATTATCCTGAATCCGCCTTGGCACCATTCCACATCAAACTTGTATAGTAGAACCCGATTTGCATTGATACCCGATACAATACAATGTGAATTCTCAGATAATCATCTAATAAACGAACTACGTGTGCTGTATCATAGGTACTGTAATTCCGTTATTTTCTATTCATTATTTGTTAATTGACTTGTTGATATTCTTATTAATTATTTATGTATAAGTACTAAATGTATATATTTTTTTATTGTTCTCCTTTGGTGCTTATTTGCACGTTCATTCCTCTTTGTTTCCTAATTTATTTGTTTGTTCATTTATTTCATAGTTGAGTTATTACCTTGTTAATTCATGTTATTTGTTAGTTTATTTATTTGTTAACTTATTTATTTGTTAAATTATCTATTTCTTAAATTTTAAATACCGTTCTCTAATTTTTCTTATGGGTTTTCTCGTTCTTTCCCTCAATAATAAAAATTGTATTAATAACATAAAAATTGTGTGGCAAAAAGTCTTTGTAATTTATAAACGAAATTCATAGATATCTAGCTTCAAAAAAAAAACATGAATGAAAAACCTACTATGTAAAGTCTCAGTTAGAGATTGCTACCGACACTGTTACCTGTTGGTTATATATTTAATTACAATGGACGATCAGAATGAGTTATCGAAGAAAATATCATTATTTAAGAGAGGGAATAGTGAAGCCAAAAATAACATTAAAAGACCAATAAGGACAAAAGTCAAATTTGGACTTAGATCTCCCGAACCGTACTTCCAACCATAGGCGCTCTAAGAAACCACGCTTTCTCTTTTGCTCAAAAGTCTTTTATGGGACAAAGGCCTTTAAAGGCTTTCCAATCAAAACTTGGAAAAATTTCTTGTTACTGAGACCTTGAACTTGAAACAAAAACTCAGATTATTTTTGACATATCCGATAAATATGTTCATGCCAAAAGTGCTCTTTATATAGCACCATTCCAGAGTAATGAGCTTCATCTTTCATACTAGAACTGTAGTAGTGAGCGAGAGCGAGCATATGACTTTGTGTAAGCAAAAAAATCATTAACAGTCGCGTGTCATTGCAAACATCAGGGAACCAGTGGCTGAATTTTTATGTTTTCCTATTCATTTGACTGACCACTAGTACTAAGGCATTAATTTGTTTCCTTCAGCTTAGAAAATTTGATAATATTTAAAATAAGCAGCATAAAAATTAAAGTTAAAAATCTTTACTCAAAGACCCCTAAAGAAGTGTAAAGTTAGCAAAGAACCCAGTCAATAGGGTACCTCCCTAACAACCATGCTAGTGAATTAATTTTTTGTAGTGACCGTTGAGCGTGAAATTTGAACCCGAAACTTTGCAATTCTGGCCTTTAGAAACTTGATCCCCTTTGGTCATTCAAATCTGTTTGATTGAGATTGCAAAAAAAAAAGGGTTACAACCAAAGACAGGTACATACAAAGCAAAAGCGAACATGTATCACATTGGTCTTCTCCTATCTCTATGACTCTGACCAGCTATTCTTAGCTACATTAGAGTTGCATAGCATATTGTCTCCTTGAGTTGCTGATTTGATGGCGTAACTTACCTTGACCAGTTGTTTTACCCCTTGTCCACATCAAAGGACGAGCATGATAGGTTCACCCCACTAAGTTCCTTGCGCTGAATTGATTAACATTTTCACTGGGCCATCCCGCTCAATATCGCAGCCACAGATGTACAGCATGTTAGATGGTCAAACAGGAAACTGTTACCAAAAAGACGTTTCAACGTTTTTCACCATACACACATGCACAACTCACAAGCCAACATCCTCTGACCGTATACACAGTGCAGCAGGAACTGGGAATAGAGGAAAAAAAAAAACCGAATTAAGACCGACAGCACCGCTCTATATACCTGAAGTCTTATACACCCAAACACACAACCGTAACAAAGTCCAACACCACCGCACCATCATCAGCATGACCACCATTTGAGCTAACCTCAACCGCTTATTACAGGCAACGTGCACTGCTTTGCGCCCGGAATGCCAAATTGTAAAGCCAAAAACCCAAGCGAGATGTGCAAGGATGCGAGTGAAGTCGGATATCGAGAACATTCATCATCGTTCTGTGGCGAGCACTGAACAGACCAAAGGAAACAGTATCATTGCTCTATACCCCATTTGCGAATTTATTAGTTCGGCAAATTTATTCTCGGATTAACTTCACCTTTGCCGAGACCCAGATACAGATACACACAGCCACCACCTACAGTTGAACGGACTTTTATCGCGCGCACACCTAATCCCCACCCAGTGAAGCCATAATTAATTAAGTGCCGTCAGGAAATCAGAATTTGTTTTTTTTTTTTTTTTTCAAAAACAATAAAATAATTTATTCCATCCAATTGATTGCACCTCGCTTGGGTTTTCTATTTGTCCCAAGCGAAACTCACCTTATCGCAAAGTTGGTCGTTTAATTATGGATTTGCCGGGCCGGCCGCCTCGGGCGATCGCTTACTTAACGTAATGATTATCTGGGATTTGTGTCAGAGAGACACGCTGCTCAATGTCGAAAAACCTGGTTCTATCTAAATCGGTTTTGTTGCCCTATCGGCTGGGGATTTGTGATTGGACGGATGATTTGGGGAAATTCGAATCACTTGACGTGGCCACTGTATAGGAAAGCAATAAAAAAATAAATCAAACGTTCAAGGCAACATTAATCAGACTGCAGTTCGGGATGGGGGTGGCAACAGGACGAAACAAATGGTCAACACAGCACAACACAATATTGTGTGGCTATGGCTACCTGGCCTCGATAAATTGTTGCACGGATTGCAGAGAATTTCGTATTCATTGGATTTTGTGTGAGGTGAATCGGTTAACTAGGCCAAGATCTGCTGCAAAAACTGCCACCAGAAATAGTTTCATGTGCTTGTGCATTGCAATTTGCAGGACGAAATGGAGCCTCGGAGGAAGTTAGCTGCCTCCCTCCCTCCCTCCCTCCCTCCCTCCCTCAATCGATGACAATTTGTGTGGGTACATTTTTATTCTCTCGCTTGTAGGTCAGTTGATTTGGTCTTTATAAATTTGTTAATAAGCTATAAAGCTGATGAAGTGGTATCTCTCTCAATAAGAGTAATTAATTACTCAAAAGCATTCAGGGGTAAAATTGTTTTAAATAAGGTGACAGGTTGAAATGGCATAGCAGTTATGTGGGAAGTAGAATACTTTTTTTTTTTGGTTTTGTCGACCTATGAGTAAAATGTACTTTTATGGCTGAGGTTTGCATGTCTGTCTGTTAACTTGTCTGTTTTCTTTTCAGCTCCAATTGTTCTATAGTCGGGACTTTTCAGACAATCGTCGCCGAAACGAGTTATCTCTGAAAGTGATTGCACAGACGATCGTCGACTCGCTATATTACTGGATCTTACCCTGTGATTCGATGAGCTGTCGTTTTGAAGGGGTTCAGCTGCAATATGAGTGTGTATGGTATTCCACGAAAGATCATTCGATGCTCAACACGACGGTTTGTCTTGTACAAGACTTGATATAATAAAGCCTTTGGTCTTGAATCTATTCAGTTTGTGAACTTCCTGCTGTCATCTTGGCATTTGCCCATGTACCTAACAAAAATCTAGGCCTAAGGTTTCTTATGTCTAAGGAACTACCGACGAGATTGGAATGAAAGTTTTTTCAAAATTTTTCGAAAGACCCCAAAAAGGATTTCGGCTATGTCGACTAATGCCGCGCTCACTATATAGGGGCGTTTTTGACCAAAATAAATTGTTTTCTGACTTCAGTGCCTTTAGATAATGTTCCAAAAACCAAATTATTCTTAATCTACTTAAAAAACAGGAGAATACTTAGGGTAAAACTATACAAAACGCCCTACTTGACAAGACGCCCCAGGAGTCTAGAACGTACATCAATGTGGTTATATGACTCACGCTAAGCTTGTTCGAACCAGTTTCATTTACTGATGAATTGCAGTGGTAGGCGGCTGGGTTTTTGTTGACACTTTACTAAATATTTTGTGAAAACACTTTTTGGCGCCCAAACATATTGCGGGTAGGTACAATAAAAATTGTGTTTCTTCAGAAACGAAAAATGTTGCACCAAAGTTTCTAATATGCTTATAAAATAAGTTAAATTATTGTTTCCGAGCAGTTTTTATCTCTTAGAAAGCGATGGGATATCCATAATTTTAGTGGGGCGTTTTGCACTGCGAAAATTTCAAAATGGCCTTGTGGAGTATGTCTAAAACGCCTCACCCAATTTTTTGATAAACATATGGTTATTAGAACTTCTTTCGATACTTTTTTTTAATAGAAATGCCGTGGAATTACAAAAGGACTACACTGCGGGCATCATAGTCCATCATCAAAGACGAAATTTGAGATGAAGATTGCAAAAGGTGTATTACAAGACCAGGATCCAGTGTACGTACATTGTGTCAAGGCTGGTTACATGAATTTTGCCGAAAAGAGAAAAGACGGACAATGCAACGTCATGTCAATAAATTTGGGCTTTTTACCCAACAACCTATTTTCAAAACGCTAAACTAAAACGCTAAACGCCAAAGTCAAAAAAGAGAGTATTTTATTTGTATGCAATAGAAGATTTGATCTGAGCCCTCCAATTTGGCATGACCAATTTTAGTTTTTTGTAACTAATTGGTTGGTTGGTTGGTCAATTTGAGATTTCAATTTCGAGATCAACAACAAGAAGTCTATAGTTGTGGTCTACAAAGTCTACATCAAGTCGGATACTCTCCAATTTTCTACTGACATGATCCTGCTGTTATTCCAGAGTGTGATCTCTACTCCAAAAAGTAAGGGTTGTATGATAGTTCGATATAATACCATCACTGCGTTTGTCATACAAATGAGCTGGGGCCCGTTTTACCCCATTACACACGGTGCGGAAATCACTCAGCTTTCGTCAACGCAAACAGTTTTCCCTTATGCTTTAGAAAACACTTATGTTTGGCATGCTCCTCATACTTTCCAACCGCATGTATGCATGAGACCATATTATTTGCTACAAAAAATGATCCCGGAACCTAATCACCGGTGAAGCCTCACTTCAAAACCACTCAAAGCGATTATGAATGAGAGGGGAAAAACACACAGATAAACCTATTCCATGTGATTAGATAATCCAATACAAAAAGCGCAAAATGCGAACGATTTCATTACAGCACTGCAGTTTGTTTGCGTCTTGCTCGTGATATATGAGTCTATCTGGAGGTGATAAAAAAAAACGGGATTCCAGTTACGCGCTTGCAAATACTCGTACGTACTTGGAAATGTGGTGGTGGAGAGGTTTTTCACGCTTCGTGTGACATGATAGCTGTTGTGATAGACGACTTTAACGATTCTGCAGTTTTGCTTACAACTTACGAGTAATTGCCTAGCGAAGACGTCAGCTAACTGATTAAACTTTCCAGTTACAAGTGACAATTCATATATATATAATTGGCTTGACTGGGATTCTGTTTATAGCATTTCTTACGAACCAATCTGTTCAATTGAATTTAATTTTGAAGTGGATAGTGCTTATTGAATTATTAACAGAACAAAGAACTGGATTTGAAAGAAGTTGCTAGGCTTTTCCCTATTTGACAACGGACAGCGATTTTGATGAACTGATGGATTGTCATGAGGCACGTTGGCATACTTTTCTTGTATTTTGTTCGCAGTCGTGTCGATCCCCGTAGGAACGCAATTGTTTCTCCGAATAAATTCCAATCAATGCACAACTTTGCTCAAGCTTAATGGGCAGATCTGTGTACCAATCCCCGGATTATTCAATTTAAGGCCTCTTGTCCACCAGAGATCATCGATTCAGAAAGTCAATCCTGAAAGTAACTCGAGTAATATGTTGAAAATCGAATTTATTTTCGAGCTTCGGGAAAATTTTCGTATAATCAAAGCACAAATCTAATAATACATCACCTTCGGATAGTTGAATCAAATTAAAACTAATCGCACTTTGCCTTTAGCAGTAGAACATCCACCCCCTAATTGCTGCGGACTTTATTTTTAAGCACAAACGAATTTCAGCTCTCTCAAGTCAAGAACTTATTTTATGGGAAGATTTGTTTGCATTATTTTGTCACACCTCGCTCACGCCCACTACGTATACGTCACATTATTTTTAAAATATTTTACGTGTTTGACTGAGTAAATAAGGGGTATGTTTATTTGTAAAAAAGAATAGTATTCCAAACAAGTTGGTGACGAAACAGTTCTTTTGTTTTCTTTGTGACATTTTTTATAACAACAACTGCGTTTGGCTGGGCGTATATAAACAACCGTTCAAGGTAAGAGATAACGCAAAAATAACCAGATTGTATTTTTGAAGATTTTCGCTTTTCAAATTTAAATAATATATTAGTAGGTATTTATAATTGTGTGGAGGACTTTGTGTTTATTTTGTTTATAAATATACGAGTAATATGAATTAATTTGTTTTGACTGAATTGAGAAACGAATTTTGATATCTACTATATAAAAATAAGTCGGGTTTTCCTTCCTGACGATATAACTCCAGAACGGCTTAACCGATTTGAATGATTTTTATTTTGTTTTGTTAGTCTTAGATCAGGGATGGTTTATGAAAAAAGAAAAGTCGAAAAATTCTCAACAGTTGGCGTTGTAGGCACATATTTCGTTTTTCATGGGGAAATGCACTTTGAAAAAAATATAAACTGGATAGAAATCGAGTAGTTTCAAATACAAAAAAAAAAATATTTTAAATTTTAAAAGCAATATTGTTGTTGTCAATAATTTTAATGATTTTCCAAGCAAATTGTTGTTGTCAAAAATTTTGAACTTTATTTTTTAATATACGATATAGCTAGCTACCTAATAAGTTTGTTTATGTTTACTATGTTACATTAAGTAACTTTTTGAAATGAAGTAGATACTTTGATTTGTTTGTATCCATCATTTTTGTTTGGGAAGTAGGTACCTATTTTCAATATCCTTGCATTTGAATAGGTGGGTAAGTTCAAATGGAGGGGTGATTGAGATGACGAGGACAATGATGACAGGCAACAGGAGTTTCAGAGCGTTTTGAGTGTTCACGAAGGGGTTGTTACGAAAAATGAATGAGTAACAATCATGGTACTATGCTCATTCGTGAGTAGGGTTATGGGGAGGGCAGCTCAAAGCTACCATAACACCTTCGGTAACGGTGTGGAGAGTGAAGGGTGAAGGCTTACCAACCAAGTTGATAGGTGTGGTTAGTTTTCTCCTAGGCTGTTAAAGTTACAAATATTTCTTTTAGAGTTAGTGTTTAGATATTGATGGCGAATAAAGTGCGCAGTTGGGCATGATATCACCTAATCGTCCAATACACGATGCATTCAACCACGAATTGCAAAGAGAACAACAAAACAATACGATACTGCAGCAATAGCCGAAACAGTTCGTAAAAATGTTCTGCAATTGAATCGACAACAAATGATTGCGTATGACTCTTTGATGGAAGCCGTGAACAAAAGAACTGGTAGCATTTACTTTCTGGGTGCTCCCGGAGGTACTGCCAAAACGTTCTTAATTTCAATGCTTTTGGCACGGATTTGATCGCAGCATGAGTTGCCGTGGCATTGGCTTCATCTGGAATAACAGCAACTTTGTTAGAAGGCTACCGAACTGCACATTCAGCATTGATATTGCCACTGAACATGCAAATCAACCAGACACATTCTTAAAAAATCGAAGAAAAAATGCGAAGATTTTACAATGATGCAAATTGATCGATTGGGTCGAATGTACGATGGCCCCATAAAAGGTCAATGGTGGCGGTGGACAGGAAGTTGAAAGATCTTCGTGTCTATCAAAACATTTTTTGAATAGCCATGGTTGTATTATCCGGTGATTTTCGGGAGACTCTTCCAGTTATTCCCACGATCAATTGCAGCTGACGAACTAAATGCGTGGATGAAAGCATCAAATTTGTGGCTTCATGTCAAGACACTCCGATTGACGAGATCAAACTGCAGATGTGTTTTCGAAGCAATTTTTGGACATTGGTAATGAAAAGATTGCAGTTGATATCTCGACCGGACTTATATCACTTTGCCCACTGATTTCTGCCACATGACCGATTCTAAGGAAGAGCTCATTCGAAGTGTTTTTCCGGGCATACCGCAGAATATAGAGGAGAAGATGTGTTGATTCCACGCATCCCGATGATTCCAACGGACTTACCATTCGAATTCAAACGACTGCAATTTTTTACTACAAATCTTTGCATTGAATGTTAATATCATCTATTTTACAAGAAAATAAAAGGCATTGAATTAATTTGAATTACTAACAAATTTTATTTAATCACCAAACTAAGTTTAAATCCAAAAAAAAGCTTCAAATAGATAAAAATTAGGTGGTACGAAGTTCACCAGGTCAGCCAACACCATCAGATGAACCGCATCAATTTCTGCAAATATATTTCATTTCGTCGATGGTGAATCAGCTGAATGTGCGGTGCAATATACAGGGAACACAACAGTTAAAGAGACGAATTATTGAACAGTTGCAAGCAATTTTTCATTTAGAAAATCATTGTTTTTCACATGGGCATACGTTGCGTATTCACGAGTTGGGAAACCATCCGCTTTATTTGTGTTAACGTCAGACCAAAAAACAAAAAATGTGGTTTACCAAAGAGCACTTCAATGAAACGGATAATTTGCGGACACGTATAACGCTTCGATTCAGTATTTACTTTGGATTCACTTTCATTTTTTACTTAGAGAAGTTCAACTAAATTACACTTCATTTTTGTAATCGTGATGTGAAATGAAATAAATACAAGAAAAAAATAATAATTTTTCTTCATCTTTTAATCCTCAAACGAAATGTTATAAAAAACGAAGCCATCTGGTGGCGAAACGGAGTTCGTCGGGTTTGCTAGTAATTAATAAAAGTAAAACGTAAACGTTACCCACTGGTTACTGTGTTCATTTTTTTATTATCACGGAGATAAGGAGTTTACAGCAGCGGAATTTTTTATTTACTTTATTTTTAGGAAGCATCTTTAAGGAACGACTATGTCCATTGAGTTTGGAATGCTTTGTTGACAAAACTATTGTGTAAGCCGGTGGACAACTTTTTAATAAGAATCTAACGCCAAGGTCTACATGAAATAAGTTGTCGATACGACATCAGTCAAATAGAGAAACACTGACAAAAGTTACAAAACTTGTTTTGGACTTATATCGTACCGAAGAAAAGATTAATGTGGCAACAAGGAAAAACGGCATAAGTCGTTTTTAGCCACTTCTCAGGAGCGCAGGATAAAGGTTTGCCTGCATATGGCAGAAGACGACTTATGCGTTTTTCTCCTGATCCATAACGCAGCAACCGTAAGATATATTTTGAATAATTTAATTTAAATGAACAAAAAAAAAAAAAAAAAACATGTAGAGCAAGGTACGGTGTATTGGAAGTAACTATGCTGTTTTTCGTTGTTGCCACAGATTGGACTATTTTGTGAATTTTTAATATGGGACATTTTTCATATTGAATAATGGCCCAAATTGTTTCAAATGGAAAGCTAAATATTATTATTATTATTATTATTATTATTTAGGTATTAACCAATAATATACAGGTTAATCTTAAAAAGTAACACTAACAGCACTAGCTATAGGGCTTACGGCTAGGATCTTAGGTGATATGTCTTTGTGAGTTCTAATAAATACATTAATATTGGTTCTTGTATAATTTCGTGTTTATGGGGGAGCGTTCGAGGGGCAGAAGTGTGCGCTTCAGAGCACCACCTCTGCCATCCTCGAGCGCTCCCCAATATGAAAAGTTATATGGCAAGTTTAAATACATTTGTCTAGTTTGAGGTCTTGTAATACTTTGTATACATTTTTAATATTGTCTGCAAACGTAGGAAGCATCTGCTCATTATGGGTGTAGTATTTGTGGGGAAATATGGTGGGTTTCCTTCTGGATTAATTGAGGTGTAATGGTGGATATATGAAGATCAGCTTTCTTTTACTTTTTGCCGCCAGTAAAAGTTAATGATTTTGTCTAGGTCTTTTTTGAGAGGACGATATATACTTATATTTGTGTTGGGGCATATGGAGATGGATTTTGCTTCTCGATCTGCTGATTAATTGCCTTTAATCCCAACATGTCCTGGGATCCAGATCAATTGTAGTTTTGCTCCTTGCGAAATCAAATTATATCGAATTTTGTTGTTAGTGTGGAAAGACCGTCAGTAAAGATGACGGTTTGTCTTTTTGTTGTTAATTCTACGTTTGTTGCTTCGAGTATAGCTAAAGCTTCTGTAGAGAAGATTGAGAAATGTGCTGGGAGTTTCACAGAACAAAAAATTTGGTCGTTTATGTCTTCTGTGTTCCTTCACGGTTTTTGGATCCGTCGGTGTAAAGGATGTTCCAGCTGTTTTTAGGATACAAGCTCAGAAGATCAAGGGATAGATGGATGTATTTTTCTTGGGTGTTGTATCTTTGGGATATTTTGATAGGCTGATGTTTATGGATTTTTGAGGAAGTGCCCAAGCAGGATGTCTTTCCACAGGTATGCTTTTTACGGTAGGGTCAATGCCGATAACTTCCCCATAGGATAGAGCGAGGTATAGTGTTGACGGTTGCTTAGGGATCTTCTTACGTCTTAAAATGTTGGCTGCGTCTTTATGGATTGGCGAACAGTAAGTCTCGCAGATTTTGGGCGATCTTTTATTTTCTGAAATTTTTTTAAGCCAAGACAAAAAGTTGTTGGAGAAAATAAATTCGAGAAAATAAAAGTCGAAAATTCGGCGCAAAGCTTCCTTTTTTCTCCCTTTTCGAATACTACAATTATCTTGTTAATTAAAAGCGCTGAGAGCGTGAAATTTTCTTCTTATATCAATTGAAAATTGTTTTGTTATTATTTTGATAGTTAAAAACTCTATCCACTTCCACGCCCTGTTTTAGGTAAAAGCCAATTGGTATTTGTAAACCGACCATGCTTTAACGACTTCTTTATGAATAAATGTCTCCTAAACCAAAAGTTCTGTAACTGAGTTTCGAATTATGTACCTACTAAAATTATTCTAAAACTTAGTACGCTGCTCGAGTTAAACTAAATTTTATCTGGTCTCCAACTTTTCTCTCAAAACATCAGCTAAAGTCCTGGCTAAAGTTTGACATAGAGAGAGCTGTGGATAGATGTCACAAAAAACAGCTGATCTTTGAAAATAAGTTTCTTCAACAATTCAATACGGCTGAAATGGTAAAAATTTCCAATGAATTCAATGCTCAGTATGGAATCTTCCGAATTGCGTAGGGGCAATTGATGAGAAGCATGTTGCCATAAAATGTCAACATGTTCTACAATTATAAAGTGATTCCTTTGAAAATGTCATTATATGTACCTATGTATTTTTAAAGCTTCTTTTGTTCCTTTTATAGGGATTCGAGCATCGGCAATTTTTTTTCTCCTCCACACTAAAAATTGTTTTATTTGTTCGTTTTCTTTTCCAATTCGATAAATGACTCCAGCTGCAGATACTCCTCGTCCATATCTATATATATAAAATACAATGTTTGTATGTTTCTCCTCTATAGACTCTAAAACTATCCAACCGATTTTGCCCAAACCGGTTTCATTTGAAAGGTTATAGTCCAAATTAGGTTTTCGGCTATATATATTTCAAGTGGGCATGGCCCCTCCCACATAAATTGAATAACATCATATATCTTGACTATTGTGATAGCAAGAGTTTTGAAACATTGCAGTATCCCATATGTTACTGATTTGAATAATCAGGAAGAAAAATAGGCGGTATCGGACCAGTGGGAGTGGCAGCCAAAAGACTTGCTGTTAAAAAACTATCTCCAAATTTATTCGAAGCCACAATCATTAGCGGCAAATGTAACTGATTTACCCTTCGATTTCAAGCGATTACAGTTTCCAGTGCGTCTTGCTTTCGCCATAACCATCAATAAGGCTCAAGGCCAATCGCTAAGTGTTGCTGGTTTGAGCTTAGAAAATTCCTTTTTTTTTGAAGGAAAATTCCTGTATTTTGCTTGCTCTAGAGTTGGAACGCCAAAAAATCTTTATGTTTACACACCTACTGAAAAAACTCAAAATATACAGAAGTTAATAAATAAACAAAATTTTCATTTTTTGCAAACACACTTATTTCATTTTATTAGCGTAGTAGCACACGCAGGGTATTCGCTAATATTTATATAACACAACAAACAACAGAGCACAGCGATCTTTCAAATTTTAGCTCGAAAAAATGTCCCGACCCATTAAATATTGATTATTTAGCTCGGTCAGCGTACCACTCAGCTAAATGGGTTCGCTAGCTCTGAGCTAAATTTTGGAGAGAATTTTGTATGGCAGCGAAAATTTAGCTCGAGCAGCGTACTAAGCGTAACTGGTTAAAAATTGGTTGGTTTTTTTATGCGCCCACTGTTTTCAGAAAATATATTTTGAATCACTCTGTGAACAACTAAATAGCCGCAGAACTTTTTATACAAGATTCGTAAAATTTTACCTTTTCAAAAGTTGTTCTTTAATTCCTTGCTTTGTTGAATCCCTTTTTCAGAAAACGTTTTTTTTTCAGCCTAGGATTTAGAAACACACTGTGAAGCAGTTTTCTTAAAAAGAAATGGAGCTAGGTATATTCATGCGTTTAAAAGTTATGATTTTCGCAACTAAAAAAGGAATTTGGAACCATAGTGCCGTATTGTAAAGGGTCATTGATTTTTCGGTATCGAAAGTAATGCTCAATAGAACACACATAGCTGTACATTTTTGATGAACATTTTATTTCATTATAAAGTTTTGACTTTGCCATTAAGTGTGAAAAAATAATATCACTCAAATGGCCGCCTCGGGAAGATTCGCAGCATGTGATACGGAAATCGGGAAATCGATAAATTCGGATCATCCGGAACACTCTTCAAATTTTTTTCAGAAGTGGCTACATATGAACCACCTCTTTTGTAGTAAGTTTTAATAATTTTGAAGTTTTGTTCGATTGCTAAGCGATCCATTATCGTAAATGGCAAACAGTTTATATTACGACACTTCAGATGACAGATGAAATTGACAGGTGTCAAATGCCAGTGCTACCAACATGAAACCACGAAATGAATGAACCTTTATATATGCTATCAACTTTTACATCCTGTCTCAGTTGGATCTGTGCATACGGGTATAGGCCCAAGTCCCGACGTACACTGTCACTGACGGCGGTAATGCTCTCGATCGATCTGGCGTTCCTTTGACGTATGCAACCACTTGACGGAGTAATGTTGAAGCAAACATTACAATATCATTGGCACTGGGATTGGCTGGCAGAAGAATGAATATCTTGGGACATTCACTGGGTGGAGACCCAGCCGATGAAACAGTTTTCACAGATGCTAGCGGTAACACTAGGAATCGAACTCTGGAGAAATTCAGGAAGTCTATCTGGGTAAAGATTTATGGTGGTAGAGAGACGAAAAGAGACCCGTCAATGGTGATCTGGTGGTGGAAAATATATATAATGTTGGTAAGGGTAAAAAAGACTGTCACAAAGCACCCGCTTCTTTGCAAATGTGGTTGGCAATTCATACTATATCCCTCACATTCAATTCCGCCTCAAATGCTTACCTATTCTTCTTAAAGCTTAGAGCTTAGACCTTAGACTTTGAAAAGGCTTTACAACGCTTTTTAAGTTTCTCTCCTAAAACTATACCATCAAAAAGTTTCCTTTTACATTTGAGCTTCCGCGAAAACTTCCACGCAAAAAGCTACTGGATCTCGTTCTCTTCTATTTTGCGCAATACTTGGAGAGTGGAGACTCGGAGATGTCTCTCTTTTAAATACGAACAGTTTACTTGCTTTCGGTATTGCGTTTGTATTTTGTGGTTATTTTGTTATTTGTTAAGTTGAGACCTATGCTGCAGATGGATAGCTAAAGAAAAACTGAAACCTACCCCCTCCTAATTGCTTCTGATGAAAACAACATCCCAACCCGCTTAATGTTAGCTATGATTAGAATTCTCTCCCAGAAAGTTTCGCAATAATTGCACAAACTTATCCTTCGGTTAATTTACTTGCAAGGAAAATTCCAAATTTACCCAGAAACAACCATCACCAGTCATTGTCTTCCACTACTCGACCGCTTTTGAATAATCCGACTGCCAGCAGAGCGGTCGAACCAAAACAGGATGGCTTCGGCGTTGACATTTTCAATTAGCAACGCTAACTCACAACACAGCAAGGCTCCAAGTCTGGACACGTAGCAATGTTGTGCAAGTGTGTGTGCTACTGCAGCGCAGCAAAGTCAAAGGTCTCAAATTAAGCGAGAGCAGCCCAGCCACTCTGTCTTCTTTCCTAATGCGAAAGATTTATGTGACGCTTCGCATCTTCCCACATGCACTGTTTGTGCACCACGATTCATAACTTCATTAGATATACCTGGCCGGTTGGTCGGCTGGCTAGCGCGCACATACACGCTCATCAGGCGTGGGAACCACGAAAGTGCTCCGCTTCAATTAAAATTTAAGTTTTTCTATGCCACCAGATACCCGTAGTCCTGGTCTTCTTGGGAGAAAACTGAAAATCACGAACGAGTTTTTGCTGCAGCGCGCAGATCCTAAAGGGGAGATCGGCTCACGAAATTGGATCAAAATGTAGGTATATGCGCTCGCGTTCTCTCCTACAACAGCGCACCAACATCTCCCACATGCGACGGAAACATTGATGATGATGATGATGATGATGGTGATGGTGGTGGTGGCAGAGCGGATGATAGAAACAGTTGCGTTCGGCGAGATGCGAAATTGATTTCGTGTCCACAGTTAGATGCGGCCGGCGACAAAATCGAGGACCAGCGCTAGACAGAGATCAACCTGCCATTACATCTGACAAGATGCAGTCAATGGTATCTACGCCACCGCAAAATGACGTTATCAATCAATTAAATCGCTTTCGCTCCGTGTTCTGTGTGTTGTTGTATTGTGAGTCTGAGAGACGCTGCTCTGGGATCGATGTGTGTTCAATTGGCGCACAGATTGGTGGTTATTCCCCTGGCGGCTCAGCATCTGCATAGGCCTATTATGCATCCCTCAGCGGTATGTAATGCGGGAGTTTGTCCCATTGTGTGTGCGCGTGTGTGTCTGTGTGCCGTTGAGTGACGTCTGTGGCGAGCGCGAAGTGGAAATGGGTTATGGGAACCATTCTGACCATGTCGATGTCCCATCGTCGTCGTCGTCGTCGTCGTCGCCGTCGTTGGGGTTTTTAAGATGATAGCTACTGATTTACATGGAAATGACGGTACGCAAATAGACAAAGTAAAGGATCTGTTTCGGTGCTCGTGGAAAATCAAAACACGCAGCCACGTATATCTGCAAACGACGAGCTGTATGTGAATTCCATAAAAGGTCGTGACTAATCACATTGGCTTTTCCTCTGGTCGTGATGGATACTTTGGATTCGGATAGGCCAGCGAAATGTGGGTAGAGAGATGCAGATGCTGATGATGTGTTTTCTAACTATATTTCTGTATGCTTCTGATTGGATCTGATGAAAAAGTGGAGTCGTTATGGCGTGAAGCGCTAGGGCGTACTTTTGGGAAGGTGCCTAAAAGAAGGTCAAATGGCGCTGGCGACTGTCCGTCATTGTGAACGAAAGTGAATTGAGGATTATTGGGTCAGAGGTCTTGGCCGTGGAGTGGTTTCCAAAAAAAAAAAAATTAAACAAAATGCTAAAATCAATAATTCAAATGGTCACGTTTCGTATCTCTTTTGGTTTCCGTTCTTGTGAATTTTGAGCTGAATATCAAAACAGTACATGTCTATAAACAGTTATTTTTTGGACTCCAATAAAGAACGACAGCTCGTATCTGTATCGTATCTGAAGCTGCTTGCTACAGCCAAATTGTTTTGCTTGATTAATTTTTTTCTTTCATAATCTAAAGTCGCCTTCAAAATTGTAGGAGAAAACTACCATTAATGGGGCGATCCGATGAGCTTTATAGACGTGATTCCGACCTTTAGGTTAGTGGACTCTTTCTGGCGCAGAGAGTTGACTCTACACCTAACGTTCTTACTATTGTGCTCTACTTGTAAATAAATAAATAAATATTTGACGCAAGAGGTCCGTAAGGACCTTAGGCCTAGCTTCTTACAAGCATTCGCTTTGCAAACCTTTTTTTTTTTTGTTAAGACAAACCCAGAACACTTAGCAAGCAGCGCTGCAGCTGGAAAAAAATACACTGCCAATTTTTTTTTATGGGTGCCACATAGTGCCGAACTTCCAAAACCGAACCATAAAGTAAATACATATATTTACGGTCTATTCGACCATGACCATTTATTAAATAGATAGATAGATATAACATTAATTTTCTTATGATTTTTGATGGTACAATAACAATTTAATAGTTTATACAAAATACATACTTAATAACTGGGAAAAATATAAGAAAAAGTTAGTGACATTTTTATTTTTACATACATATAACAAAAATAAATCTATATTTATATAAAATTTTTGCAAGTGCGTTGTGACTTTATAACTCACGAACGGCTCAACCGATTTCAATGATTTTTGTTTTGTTTTATTCGTATTACATCAAGGATGGTTTATGAAAAAAGAAAAGTCGGAAAATTCTAAACCGGTGGCGTTGTATGCACACATTTCGTTTTTCATGGGGAAAAGCACTTTGAAAAAAAAAAAAAAAATAAACTGGATAGAAATCGAGTAGTGACACTTCAAATACAAACAAATATATTTTAAATTTTCAAAGAAATTGTTGTTGTCAATTAGTTTAATTATTTTCCAAGCAATTTGTTGTTGTCAACAATTTTGAATTTTTTCTTTTTAAATATATCCTACCTAATAAGTTTGTTTATGTTTACTATGTAACTATAAGTAAGTTTTTGAAATGGAGTAGCTAGATTTGATTTATTTCATGGTTATTGAATCCATCATTTTGGTTTGACATGTGTTTTCAGGATCCTTGCATAAGTATGTGTGAGTAAGTTGAAATGTAGGGGTGATTGAGATGACGTGGACAATGATGACAGGCAACAGGAGTTGTGGAGCGTTTTGAGTTTCCACGTAGGGGTTGTTACGAAAAATGAGCGAGTAACAGTCGTGGTATTCTGCTCATTCGTGAGTAGGGTTATGGGGAGGGCAACTCAAAGGTACCATCACACCTTCGGTACTGGTGTGCAGAGAGAAGGGAGAAGGCTTACCAACCAAGTTGATAGGTGTGGTTAGTTTTCTTCTTGACTGTTAAAGTTACAAATATTTCGTCGGTCGCTGATGGACTATATTGTTAAGCATCGTGTCTTTGGTTATACTCGATGTTGGATGTATTCGATTGAATGGGGAAAAAAGAGGCTTGCCTCATGCGGTTAGTCGAAAGAATGCAACCAGACCAAATTGATGACATTATATGTGCCGAGATTCCAGATCCCGAAACCGATCCAGACCTGCATGATGTCATAATTACAAACATGATTCATGGACCGTATGGCGCCATTAACCCTCATATCATTGATTTTGGCTACAGTTCGTGCAAGATCGGAAATTGCTGTAGCAGTTGCATCTTCTGGAATAGCGGCTACGCTGCTGGAAGGTTGCCGAACCGCTCATTCAGCATTGAAATTGCCATTAAACCTTCAAGCGGTTGAAGAACCAACATGTTACATAGCGAAACATTCAGCAATGGCCAAAGATTTGGTAGCAAGCAAAATTATTATCTAGGACGAATGCACAATGTTGCATAAGCGTGCGTTAGAAGCTCTGAATCGCAATATGAAAGATCTGCATAATGACGCACGACGTTTTGGGGGTGCATTGATTTTACTCTCAGGCGATTTCCGGCAAACGCTACCAGTAATACCACGATCGACCGCTGCATGAGATCAATGCTTTGAAGAAACTTCAGCTGACGACATCGCGTGTTTGCTAAATGATCCATCTGCCGAAGTGTTCTCCAATCAACTGCTAACTATCGGTAATGGTCATGTTCCTGTAGACGCATCGAATGGATTGATTTCGTTGCCGCGGAATTTTTGCAATTCTATCTCAACGAAAGAAATATTTAAGCGTATACATAAAGTAGCATGTGCTTTGTGCATGCTCGAAATTATTACTTTCATTACATTAACAAATTTGGGCGGAACGAAGTTCGCCGGATCAGCTAGTATTCTTATAAAAAGTAAACTCAAACATATAAATTGCCCACTACACGTCAAAGGAAAATTAAAACAAAATTAAAACTACCCCAATAATAAAAAAAAATTGTCTTTGTGGGTTCGGACAGACACAGACAGACGAAGAGACATCCGAGCGAAACTAATAAGGTTCCGTTTTTTCCCTAATAACTCCAACTCCGACTCCCTTTACTTCATCATAATTGTTCAAGTTTTCTTTTGCAAAATTTTTCCTACCACCTACCCTGCTAATGATACTGATGCCTACCAGTGATCGAAATCGACTTTTCTCAACTGTACTTAAAGAAGGTGCAAAATAGTACCTACGGAAATATTTCCGAAAATCAAAGATATTGTTATCATTAATGCAAGCCCGCTTGTGCATTCGATGTAGTCGAAAACGAGGACGGCGTTAGTTATTCGATTCTGACAACGACTAAAATTTCATATCCACTTCCACTAAAGAAATATTTTTTTTTTTTTAGCTTGTCGCTAGTTTTTATATTCTTTTTCACCTTCACTTATTGTCTCCTGCGAACTAACAAATGTCAATATTATGAAATTGTGTTTTAACCCGAGTTAAAATACACAAACTGGTCTCTGGAGTGGAGTTTAAATTTAATTCGATTAAATACCGTCGAGTTTATAAGACTCAGTTTATGTTCGGGTTTGATGACTAAATATTTTGGACTTGGGTTTAATTTTGGGAGTGAACAGTAGATATGGTAAGTCAAATAACTTTACATGTTCGATTTAATTCAAATATTAAAAACAGTACAAATAGTACTCAAAAGTGAGAAGTGGTACCTACTTGCATACTTGCTTAAGTCATATAGTACTTAAATCAGTAAAATAGTAAGCCTTTTTTCAACAGTGGTGCCTACTTTCTTGTTTCGTTGCTTGTCCTATCGTAAGTCGTAATTTTCAAACTGTGACTGTGATTGTGATGAGAAAATATATAAAAAGGAAAGAGTGAAAAATCGCAGTCATGCTTTATTTGAAAGTCGCTTACAGGTAGTGCTTGCGATTTTGCAATCACTCTGATTAAATCACAAGTAGTAAATTTGGGTTCATCTCTAGAATTCCCGATTAGATTAAACGTGAAAAGTGACCTCAAGCTAAAAAAAGTTTTTCTTTCTGCCCAATCGAATACCTAAAACAATAAAACACGCAGTTAGAACTATTGCGAGTCTCGAAGTGTCAAGTAGAGCGTAGTTGTTGTAATTGCGTGCTAAAAAGCCTACTTTACGTTGCTTCGCTGAGAACGAAGCTAAAAAAAACACGCCTATTAATAGATAAATAATAGTATCGCTTTGGTCGAAAATCGTACTACAATTATTTTCGTTATTTACTTATGTTTTTTATAAACGAAACGAAAAGAGCGATGTCTATATATCGAAAAAGAAATATCTATACGTAAATGAGCTGCTCCATCGGAAAAAGACTCTAATCTAAGATGATTTATATTTGAATGGTGACGACAAATAATAAATAATTCCCCTAAATAAATTTACAATTGCTTAATTTTATGGGCTGGTAAATTGCATACCTCTATGGGTAACTGATTTTCCCCAACAGGTTCTAATCTAAAATGATTAAATACGTTAGGAACTATGGAAACATGACGGCCACAAATTGATTGTCAGTTGTCACCAAAATGTTATTACCTGGTTTGTATGGGGAAGTCATAACGTAATTTTACCAATCTTAATGGCGAGACTATAACCACGCTTTTGTGTTTGTGGACATCTATGGCACAGCACCTTTCAAATAACATAAGTTCCATTCTCCTCATTTCGTATTAAATACTAAAAAAGCGTACGGAAAGCTCGGATGTTCACGCTTCACGTATTAATATAATAATACGTAGAAATCATAACCAAAACTTTTTTGATTATTGACGCGATTAATCATGAACGTTTAAAATGCTGGCAGCTGTCTATTTTGAATTTGACGTACCTAGAGAGATAATTGACTTTTTGTTTCAAATATCAAATACAATGCCCATTGTCAGTAGCAAAATGGAAGAGAAATAAATCTACCAATTTATGAATATTTTTTTGTAAATTTATTTATTTATTTTTTTATACAAACATGTTTGAAAATGCCAGTTTAAAATAACCGTTTTAGATAACCTCAACAACGTTTCCAACATAAGTAAAATTTTCCAAGGATATAAGCACTTCAGTTGAATAATTGAAAACATGCATCGAGAACAAACACAAAATAAATGGTGATAAGTTAATATTGTCAACTTAGGTCCTTGCCCTTGGTCTCTACGTACCTAGAACACTTTATCAGCTGGGGTTTTTCTTTAGATAAATTAAAAATAAAATTTTGCGTTATTTTAGGTGGCGCCTTTTTGGTATCGACATTTTAAGAACCTACCCTCTTGGTTGGTGCATCAAATGGTTTCGTGTCAAAGAAACGACATTGTATTGCCGCCACGTATAGGTGACTGTTCAGTAAGTCCTATATTTTTGGAATTGTTTCGCTACAGCAGGTGAATGCAACTGTTCACTGAGTCGTATACGTACTTTTTTCTCTTCAATATGCATGCGTTGCCTTTTCTCTTCCTAAAGAACTATATTGAATATTTTGGATATTTTAATAAAATAATATGAACATTTAAAATGGAAAAATTATACATAAATTCAATGGGTGCAAAATTTGCACGAAATTATAATCAAAAAATAATGTCAGACATTGTTCTTTCAGGCCGCAATAAAGTTTCTACTAACCAAATTAATTTTATGTTAAAATTAAAATAATTAATGAAGCACCCATTAGTATCGATGATGCATTTTCTGCAACTCTCATTCGCGATAAATACATGGAATTAAGTACTGACAGCTGATGAGTACTCTCCGAAAAAAAATATTGTTAAGCAAAGTATATTGTTTTTCCCAAAAGTTGCAAGCTTGAAGTTCTCGATAAATATATTTACCCTTTCACCACTGTTGAAACTGGCACTCGATACTTTTAATTATTTGCGAAAACAGGAATTATGATTTTATTTAGGTTAACTCAAAAGTTATAGGAAGAATTTAAAATACAGGTAGAAAATTGATGTTTGTGTGACTACTTGAGAGTTGAGACAGAAGATAAAACTAGTGAAATTGTGAACCTAGAATTCTTTCTTTCAATAAACTCCATAAATGGGATTTCCTTAATTATTTAAAGTCAAAGAGAAATGATACTGAGTGGGTTTCAACGATTATATACAATATACATATTCAATTTGAGCATTCATATTTGATATTTTTTTTAATAATTTTTGTTTGCATTCCTGGCACTGTAATGTTCGGTCGAAAATTAAAGAAATAAAAAGTACTAAAAGATTCGGGAGCGCTTTAAAAAATACACATCGGAGGTCATTTACTTGCATTTGTTGATTTTTTTTTTGTACAAAATAAAGATTGAAGGAGAAAATGTTTTTTTACCAAATTTTACTAGATCCTTTTTCAGTACGCAAGAAATATAGTTTGTTGAACTATTTTTTGAATAATAACCGCATGAATTCAGTTAACGTCATTATTTTGTATTCCCAAAGAATAATTGCTCCTGGTTTTACATAGAGCTCAGTTTTGTTTAAGCTTTAAAAAATATAATGTTTCAGACATTTTTTTCATTACCATGTAGAGCTTTGGTTGAATATTTTGTTTTTAAAAAAAAATATTCTCTTAAAAATCTTTTCTTTGTTTTCTACAGATGCGCTCCTGTTCCTAAGAGCTGGTATTGGTAAGTGAAACATAAATTTGGCCTATAAAATGTCTAACCTATAAAACCACTAATATTTCATAGTTTGTTTTGCATTCTTTTTCGTTCAAGTTCAATAAAGAATGAAACCTTACTTAAAAAGGCCATTTCGATGATCTTTTAAAAAGTTTGTGGCCACGGGTCTTGAGGCTTAAAAAGGAAAGCCTCAGTTATACTGCATTTGCTAATTCGGCACGTCCGATTTACAAAAGATCCCAACTCTCCAACGGTTTATATGTATGTAGTCCACCATAGATTTCATCTTTCACATTTCACTACCCTGCCTGCGAATCCTTTCGAACTGGATTTCCAAGTCGTACAAGTAACTACGCCTCGCATTCACCTGTTGTCAAAAGCTGTTCTCTGATTCGAAGCTTTCTCTTTCTCATCGGTTTAACACAAATACAGATACAGCCACAGCCAGCACGCACGTGAACGTGAGCCTGAGCAGAAAGCCAAAGCGCCGATGCTGAAATCAAAACGTTTTGTTTACTGTTATGTCTACACACCGGCACGGCGCCAAAAGAGAACAACCGCACACCTATTCAAGATTCAAGAAACCAAAGCCATCCATACCAATACCAGTATCAGATACAGTTTCACCAATCGCCAAGCTCTTTCCATCTGGCACCTTTCTCTTAAGCGGACCAGCAGCGCAGCGCAGCACTTGCTGCAGTTGTTGTTGTTTGGGCTGAAGCTGGCTCATGGCTGGTGCGATAGGTGCCTCGGCCTCCACCACCATCCATACAATAGGTAAACAATCTGAAGTTTTGTTGAATGTTGGGTGGCTGTTTGGTTGGCCGCTGTTGTTGGCTGGTTAACTGGTGTAACTTAAAAGATAAAACTCGACTGGGGGTAGACAACTTCGACCGGAACCCGGGTAGAGGCAGTACTGAGCTGTCCCGTGAGGCGGCATAACGTGCGTTCGGTTTTCGCTTTGATTTCTAGTTTCGATTTTTTGTTATTATTATTATTATTTTATTTTTCCACACACATCTTCTTTACGTTTTTCACTTTGTTGGTCGACTTTTTTTCATTTTATTATTTTTTTTTATTTTTTTGATTCATCTTCTTTTCGTGTGTTGTTTTGATGAGCGAACTTTGTGAGCCCATACGCGCCGTAATCGCTGGTGGTGGGGCATGACTCAGGCAGATGACGATCGGTTGCTGTTTACGGTTTTTTCGAAGTAATCGTTGCACTTGAACGCACACCGCATGCTGGAGTGACTGTGTGCCATGTTGTGGACTATTTTGACACCTGTGCCGCATCAGTTCTGAATCTGACAGGTGTTTGCTGTTGTATGGTGTATATATGTGTATTTTGTGTAATAGTAAACCGTAAAGAAAAAAGAACAACAAGGTCACTGCGTCCACAAGAGACACTTGGTTCGGCGATGGGGTGTGGGCACAACTAAACGCTCTCCGCAGCCGGATATTTCCAATTGGACTAATGTCAATGCATTTTCCCCCTTCGAACAGAGTCGAGTGAGTGCGGGAATCAAGTGCCGGATATGCAGTACTACCTGACCAGCGACGACCATCCCTCAGTCTGGAATTAGATTTATGTCAGTTCGCAGTTCCCGCCCGCGGATAATTAAATTGACGAGATTTGCATGAGTGTGTGCAGGGAAAAGTCGCCGATCGCGTGCGCTTGTTATGTCATTTGATTTAAAACCAACTGTACGAGTGCACAGCTCAGTTGAAAGGGCACCCTGTTATATAAGAATTTTCCCGCTTAGTATGCGTGCTGCATGTAGCACTTTGCGAGGCTCCTATCGGCAGATAAAAGATAAACGGTGTACCGTGTGATAAGTTTTATCAGCATCGTCATCATCAGCAGTTGTTCGGCCGCGTCTTACATTGTCGGTGACATATATCTATTTTGTGTCGGGCTCTCGGTTTGATTGTGCTAAATTTTAATTTATCGACTGCTGTTCTTGTTGTGTGTTTTTTTTTTTTTTTTGTTAAATTTGTTGATGAAAAGTGAGCGGTCGCAATTTTATTGGTGCTGAGGAAGAAGAAGAAGAGTTCTTTGCGTGTTGCAGTGATTTTTGGTTTCCGGTTCGAATTTTGTTTTGCGTTTTCAAATTGCGTTCACGCCTGACGCTGGAGGTAATGCGCATGGAATGTGAACGAGTGCTACTGATTGCAAATGCACCGGCAACTGGAGGCGATCAAAATTTCGTTTGTTGTTTTACAATTTAATGGTTTTCATGGTGAGTTGTTGAATATGAATCCTTTGGGTGGTGGGAAAGTATTTATTATTTTTTTTCCGAACTCCTATCCATCTGCCGGGAAGGTGAATCGGTGAATTGTAAGGAAAAGCCTCTGCGAAAAGGAGTTTAGTTCGTATTTGATTCGTTGGACTCTCTTTTATCGTATCGGTGAGGGTGGAACGGACCCTCAGCCAGCTAGCTCGATAAAAGAGGAAATTTTACTTGGCACTGTTTAGTTGAAGCCAGTTTTAACCGTGCAGGCTACATATTTGTTGGGCTTCTTGTTGCAGTGCTGTACCTACGTTCTATTTTTTTTTTTTATTTGGAGTAGGTTCAAAGTCTTGAACCCTTAAACAGAGTTTTGCGGTCTTCCATCGAACTGAAACTTATGGCACTTGGGACACAGGTAAAAACGCTCCAAATCACAATATATGCCTTTGGAGTTTAAACAATTCTGACGCATGTGGTCACTTAACTAACTTTATCACCATGAACTTTTGCTTCTCTTAAGACAACAGTTCGACCATTTGCGTGTCTTCATCGTCCTGTACTAACTTCTTTCTTATTTCTTGTTTCCTTACCAGTGGTCAGATTCCGTATAACAGTGATCGTCTGGGTTGGATTTCGTTTTTGAAATTTTGATGACCATAATAAGTTACATTCTGCCGGAATCGTTTTGACTGTATCGTCAGCTTTCATGCAATTTTTGGACAACGAACAGGATTAAGCTCACAAACTTGTAATTTTTGCACTTAGTTGCTTGTTTTTAAGTTCATTTCGACAATAGTAGTCTGAAAAGTTACGAAATGAGTACGTAGACTATTCTTTACAGAGCTACAGACTTGACACAGTTGGAAAAATTTTGCGGGTTTGATTTTGCGAATGCTTCCATTTTTATTTTGTAAGAGCTTATGAAGGCTTGGTAAAATCTGACTGGTTGCCTTTAAGGAATAGTACCTAGACAAATCTTATTGGCCAACAATTAGCGTGGGTCTATTTAAAGAAGAAAGAATTTCTAAGTCCTACATCTGGATACAAGAAATGGTAACCTATGTATAGCCTTTGAAATACAACTGAACCCTTTCGTCGGACATTGAACTCAGTTCTTAAATTCATTTTTGTGGATACAAAATTTAAATTTTAAGCGTGCTGAAGGGAACCCTTTTATAAACTCTTTAAGTTGTGGAAAACAGTGGCAGCTAGCTATATAAAAGGCATTTTTCTTTCTGACAACACACAGTTTGGCCTAAATAAAAAATGGCCATAACCTCTGTTGCCATATAAGAGACGCGATGGAATTGAGGTAAATTTTCCAGGTTATGATCAGTCCAAAGATCGCAGATCGCACTGGTTTCAATGATACAACTCTCTGACAACTGTAACGACCAGTGACACATTTACATTTCCCAGACCTACGTCCTGCCACTGTATCAGCAACCGTGAGGCTACAGGTATTTATACTTATCCCCATCAGACTATAGTGAAAGATTTTTCAAACGATGAACAAAGAACTGGGATGGAACTACTGCCAGTCAATACAACCAGGGGTCACATTTGTGCATCAGTGAGCGACCAATACGTCACTGAATTTTGTGTATTTTACACGCAAAACAAAATCAAATTCAGTCACTTAGTACTCGATCCCGGATGCGGTAATTCAACCTAAGGTCTTTTTCACATTCGTCGGAAAAATAAATTTCGTTAACTTGTTCGTTCACATATACGCGATTCGCCCTTTACCTTATGAATACACCTAAAGTAAGCTTTATCATTTGAAAAATATACTTTTTGAACATCAAGACACCATAAAAGCTTGCTAGATCAGAGCCTTCATGATGCAATTACTCATTTTTTTTCAGCATCTTGATTGCTTCGGAAAACACTCTTTTCAGGGGCATAATGTTATGACGAACTCAAAGCGATGGCAGGGGCTCACATTCATTGTGCAATCATTGATAAAAGTACCATTTTTTAAGTCTAGAATACAGAATCAAAAATAAGTTAAAACATTGCACAGAAAAAAAATTTTAGGACTTTAATAACATTTAAAATTTCATTAATTTTTGAATCGCTATAGGTATATCTAAATTGTTCATAAATATTTAAACGTTAATTAAAATTACAAAAAAATCTTTTGACATGCCATCGCCGTTTGGTTTGTTATATTGACATAATTCTATATGTACATAAAATACAACGGCAGAGAGGTTTTGTGTCTGATTTTTGATTTCGATGAAAATTTTTTCCAAATATTTCCAAAGGCTCTAAGAAGGATATAAGCATATGACTACATCGTACATTGCCACGCCTCTTTTTTAATGAGCTTTTTCTGCCAAAATGTGTTTTTTCAGACTTCTTTGCTTTCAACTTGTTATTGTATTCAAATAACTCATAGTAAATAAAAAAAATACTTAAACAAGCCAAAACTTCCATAAGTACCTACTTTAAGTCATCAATCAGCTTTCTGCTTCATCTGCAATCTGATCTACCGACCAAAAATCTATCATGATCAAATTGAAAAACATCAACAACGACCGTTCTTGATCTGATCTTTATCTTGATCGGCTCTGCTTTTCAGTGTTGTCATTTTAAATTTTTTGCGCAGTATTTGACTCTTGCCACATATGGAAATTCCTTTTTAGGTTCCAGAATGATCATACCACAGATTAAGAAAGTAAGTCAACGTTATTATGAAATGTTAATAAATGAACTTACTTACCTGCTACAGATTAGCTTTAATCAGGCTTGATGTTCAATTTCAGTAACCCCCCACTTACTCTTAATACTATCGCTATTTTTTCAGTGGTGTGCTCTAGGCGAATATATTTTTTTGTTTGCATATTGTAAATTGATCTGTGAAGTGACCTTTCATTCATTCACTTCTCTTGATCTCTCCCTCCAATGAGCAATGAATTTGTCAAAAATTCTTTCTTCCCGCTGTTTCGGTGAGTCCCCCAGAGATAGTTCTATTCAAAAACTATCTATACTAACCAGTTTCAAACAGTTTTTGTGGCATTCAATTTTCGTTTGAAAAGTGGACGTCACTGTTTTTTTTTATTTTTTTGTAATCGATTGTCAGACTGTTTCACTTTTAAAAATATTCTTCTTATACAATAAGTACCTCAGTGGCAGTTTCATACCATTTGCCACCCCATATCTGTGCAGCTAACAAATGGACAAACTCAATCACAGCTTAGAAAACCTTAAACTTGTTTTTATGTTATTTAAAACTCTTTATAGAATAATTGTTTTAATTCACGTTACTAGCAATTTTCGGTTTGAACAATATTCATTTAGGTGTCCCTCCATGCAAAGGATTCTCGCTAAATATGCCCCTAGGTTTTTGCACTGCTTGACCACTTGGATACCGGAAAGATCCCATCAACATTGGGAACGTTCAAAACTGTAGTTAAGTAAGCCTGACACCTGGCTATGTTGATGTGTTCTAATTTTTATTTGCCTAGATTGGTCATGTGAACAGTTTTTTTTAGTTGACGTATTTAGTCAAGATTTTTATGTCAGTCAGTATATGTGGCTAAAGAAGGAAAAGTAAATTCAGTGCTTGTGTTCAGGATTATTCTAGTCCAGATCTAATCTAGTAGACTTAAGATAGGTAACTAAAGTTATGACCATTTTGTGGGACTTACTTAATTTAACTACGAAATTAGACACTTATCACAAGCGGTGTGCTTTGAGTGTGGCAACAACGATGTCATTTGTGATCAGAGAGAATACTTGGATGCTTGCGTTCTTGAGATGAATTTGAAGCTGCTTAGGTGAGAAGTCCGATAAGAGGGTAAAAGTCGCTACTAATTTTCAAATCCAATTGCTTTTGCCAATGTGACATGTGAGATCATTTCTTTGTCACTTCTTGTTGAATATGAAGACTCTTTCACTATTTTGTAACCTATCGAAGGAGATAAAATCTCGCCCAATCCTGAATCTGACTTCCGGGATATTTAGACGCAATGTCCAACCCTAGCTCCCTCTGTCTTTCTAAAACTCTCGTTGTTATCAGCGACTTCCATTAATAATCACAGCGCGATCTTCAATTTCTGGACTCCCTGCTTTTGCATTTCTGATCATTCTCGAACATTCATTTATAGCCTTTCGAATTTGTTCTGGCTAAAAGCACGCCCTTCAACTTGGAATTGAGTTCAATTCGAGAGGAATACGATACATACCCATCATCTTCCCAAGACCATTTTTGCCTTTGTCCAAAGTAGCTATTCCCCATTGAGATCAAGTTGTTACATGGTCGTCAGTTCACGTTCGACTTTTGAGACAATCCTGGTTTGAACTGTACGCCCCACAAAAGTCGGTATAAGGGAATCAAGGGATTCTATGACCGAATTAGGTATATTTTCCAAAACTGTTAAGCATTTTTTTTTTTTAGTTCGGATTAGCTTGAGCTGTTCGTGTTTCTCATTAAGCTCAGACACGTCGTAGCTCTGTTTCTTTTTTCGGTCAGAGCAGGATCAGAACGCACTTTATGTGTTTACAATAAATTGACCGAGCTGTCTGAGTAGATATGTGAGCACAGCTTATTTTGACAGCTAACGCCATCGGTGCTTTTCAGGACTGCGAATGCTGATTCAGAAACGGAAAGTGAATTGTAAATTGTTCTCCTGGCTTTGTGTACTTTTGTAGACATATGGTGCTCTAAAACAAAATGTCTGTCATACATAAACACACACTCGATTTTGAACATGCTCGAGTTCTGTTTAGTGCCCTACTTTCAACAAGAAAAATTACTCCCATCTGTGATTTACCGATAGTAACACTGTCCGAATCTCCCCATTAAGGTAGTTAAAGTTCCCCACTTTTATAGCTTACTTTCAACTGCAAAAAGGACCTCTCTCTTCCTCCCACATGCATAGGTGAGCGGGCTTGATTTGCAGCTCAAAATTTCAGTCACTTCTGTTCATCAAAATGCCGCAGTGTATGCTCAATTTACAGTGCATCCTGCCAAAACCACTAAATCATTCAGGCAATCTGCAGGCAACATTGTAGGCTCCTTAATTAAGCCTTACACAACATTTACAGGCCCATAAAAGCGCCATATAACTTCCATTCGACGTGAGAATCCCGTCGGCTAAATCTATAAAAGTCTCAAGGAGACCATACTAGACCAGAGCGCGTATTCCCCTAAATAAGCAAAGCGATCAAATCCCCGCATGCAAATGCGGGTGGGCGTATATCTCTTTTACTTAATCATGTACGAGTATACCGCACGGCGTACGATCCAATTCAGTATATGGAAAGCAGGCTGTCAATTTTTTATATTTTTTTGGAAGGTATAACCGTGTGGACCGGATTCATCTCCATTTGTACACACTTGGCTAGCAGAGGAGTGCGCGCACACTTACTCGTCTAGCTTGTGTTGTTGCGTCGCCTCATCTCTGTTGGCAATTTATACTACTTGTTGCTCCTATTGCCGGCCATTATAGACAATTCTAATTGGCCATCATAAATTTAGATTCTGTGTTCCAAATTGATCTGATAGATTCTAGTTGGACCGCAAGCACTCTCTTTGCTGGAGCTGTGTATATATGCGGCCTGAACTTGAAGACGCGCATCGCATTTGATGGCTTGCTGCTGTGGCTGTTGATGCATTTTATGTCAGCCACTTCCCACTTGGGATTGCTACTTAGTGGGGATCTTTAGTGCAATTTCTTGTCTAGTTAATGTGAAGAAGAATTATCCCGTATCGCATTAGTATGTATTTATGAGAGAGAGAGATATACTCTGGACCCAAAGGGGGCGCTCTAACGATTTGCTTTCCATTTGTTTTTTTTTTGTCTGTTTGTTGTTGGGTACTCGCAAAGCTTTTTAATTAATAATAGGAAGTGGGTACTTGTTTTTTTTTTTATATATTAGCAGCAGTTGTTTTGCCGCCGGCAAATACGGCGACTTGCGTAAGTTGGAAGCGACAGTCTGCTGGAACGGGTTTGGTGGAGCTTCTTTGGGATTTCACAAAGGTTGCTTGTGGCGACTTTTCAATTGGCAGATGCAGTTTGTTGAAATTCCTAGTGGAGTATCCATAGTATACCCTGTGAAGATCTACTGGGGTCGATCGTCTTCTGTGTATAGTGTCTCAGGGGTAGAGTTGAGGTCTGATTTATGGTCGTCTGCTCTACACGATCAAGTCATTTCCTAACACGGATCTTTCGACCAGGTCGGTGTCGCTGTACAGCCCAGTGATGCCAGACTTTTTGGATTGACTTTCCCACGACGATTATCAAAAACACCCTTTTTACCTATATGCATGTTCCAAAAATACTGACGAATCTTAACCTCAAACGACTAAGTTTACTTTCATTACAAATTTGTGGTAGGTATGCGTTAAGAGAGTGAGGACTAATAAAGGATTTGTTGGTGTTTTTGATTTATTTATTTGCCTGTTAATATTCCTAGTTGCTTCTACTTATTCCTATATATACAATTACTATTTTTGCTCTCAATTTAATAACACAAACCAAACTAATTCAAAACACAGCGATATGCCAATGCATATCAAGCAAGAGGATTGTTGGCCGCCTATTAGCAACATGCTTTTTTGTAGGTACCTATTTATATTTATATTTATTTATTTCATTTGATTGCTTACACCTTGAGACATATAATTATCTTATACTGTAGTGAAAGCTTAATAACATTTAATTCAGTTTGATACAACCTACTAAAGGGACAAAAATGTAAACATATGTAGACATACATCTCCATCAGATTTATTAGATTTAAGAAATCAAACTAAAATCGAAATCAGTCGGGAAATCACGAATAAAAGGACTTGAATTCAGTTCGAAACCGCCTAGTTCCGCCTAACCTTCGTACATGCCGAGGCAGGGAATTCCATAAGCGGGCAGAGTTAACGAAAAATTGTGGCTCCGATGTAAGACATGCGGCTCTAGGGTGAACAAATTGTTGGGATCTGTTAGAGGAGCTAAAACACAATTTATTGTAAAGGTAACTTGGCTGCTGTGTCCGAACCACGTTGGATAACAAGATAAGTGAACGAAAACGAAATAAATGGTCAAGTGTCATATTAAAAAATGTCTTAGAGTAATTCGAGACATGGTCAAACCGATTCAAGTTGTATACATACCGCGCTATATTATTAAATGTGACGTTAAGCTTCCTCCTGCTGGCAGCATCACAGCTACAAAATATTTCGCAACCATAGCTAAGAATTGGGACAGTTAGTGTTTTTGCTAGCAACTCCGTATACTTTGCCAACAGCCACATTAATATGGGTATACCACGATAGTGTTCTATTAAATAGCACTACCAAATTTCTGGCTCAATCGGTATACTCTATTTTGGAGCCGTTAAGCATTATGTCTGGAAAATAAGAGAGGTCTAGGGACTTTTTACTAATACAATTAGTTTTAATAGCGTTCAGAAATAGGCCATTCCTCTCGGACCAATCAGATATCCTCTGTAGATCCGCGTTGACCGTGTTAGCACAGTCTTCGATCATGCCAAGATGACAACTTCGAAACAACTGTACGTCATCAGCATACATGTGTATGGATGTCGATGTGGATACTAAATTTGATATCTCATTAACATAAAGGGAAAAAAGAAGAGGACCTAGAATAGAACCTTGTGGAACCACGATTGGTAAAAAGGAAATCGTATGCGTACCCAATGTCCTACAGAAACTGCTTGTTTCCTCAATCTTAGATATGCCGACATTAATGAAACAGCTGATGGTGAAAAGCCAAATAACGAAGAGAGCTTGATACATAAATTGAAGTGATTGACAGTGTCAAAAGCCTTAGAAAAGTCCAAGAGTACTAAAAATGCCACTTTGTTCTCATCCAGAGACTGTCTAGTCTCTTCAACTACATTGATTTCAGCAGTAATGCAGCTGCGATTTTTTCTAAAACCAGATTGATAGCTTACAAATACTTACAGACAGTGAACGAAATTACAGAAACAACAATGTTAACATATGCGTTTTGCTGGGATTGACGTACGAAAGATATTCTTCTAATAAGATTCATTTATCTCTGTCCGGGAAGAATTTTTGGACTAAAATTAATAATATGCATAAAATAATTATAGTTCCCTTCCATTCGTCTCAAAAATAAAAACACACAAACCGGGTGGCTGTAAGCAGCTAGTCTGGGCACCTTCATGAATCTGTTGCGCTAAATATTTATTTATTTATTATCTTTGTATAGCTAGTTGTCCACACTTTTTTATTGAAAAAAAAAAAAAAAAAAAAAAAACAAAACAACGCGTAGATCATGCATCATGGTATACTCCAAAAACTGAAGTGACGGCTGGATTCACTCAAAAGTTATTGGATGCTGGTAGGTATTATAGATCTTAAAAATACATAATTAGAAAGAAAAAATAAGGAACTAGCCACATATCTCATGATGAATAAAATGGCTATAAGGAATACATTCAGTGAGGTGTACGGAAAAAATTGTTTAGATCAAATCCAGAAAACTAACTGCAAAAATTGCTCAGGATTTTCTAATTCACTTCTTCTTATTCGCAATTCTAGAAATTGTACAAAGTGACGATATTGACTCTCAAAAATCGTGAATGAACACTTCTTATATTGTGATCAAACGAGAAATACATATTGCCCTAACTATTTTTAACAAATAGTTATCAACTTGTTATTACTATGGCTGTGAATTGCAAAAACAATTATTCGAAAATTATCACTTTTCTGTTAAAAAATTACTGCTTAGGCCCATAACAAATTACAACCATTTAGTCTTTAATTGCAACCAGTGTGACCTTAAGCTTCTTTCAAAACTATTCCACTTAATCTGATAAAAATTTATATAAATTTATATTCCACTTCGGAATTTTTTTTGTTGTAATACAAATAAAATAAATAAAAGAATTTTAAGACATAATCACAGAACAAATAAACTTTTATTTCAAACAAAATTAAGAAAAATATTCGCTACCCATCTTAAAAAAACATAAAAATTATGATTGCCACAAAAATTATTGTTAGATTTAAAAAAAAAATTTAAAGTTTTGAAGATCAAAATCAATTTGTTCATCGTCTTCCTGTTTATTATACAGATTAACATTTAAATTGTTTGACATAATTTTCACAGGATGTTCCCACTACTTTCATTCATGTATCCATGTGAATTCTAATTTACGGAGAATATTTTGTTAACTAAAAATTCCTCTTGGAGAACAAAATATTCCACTTTTATATGCGAATATTTTTTTGAAAAAAATGTATTCTCTGCAGCTTAAAAATATTCCACAAGTGGAATATTATATTCCACTGTGGTCGCACTGACTGCAATTCAATAGTGCTGATTTGCGAACTAGCAGTTTTGCTACGTTAGAAGTTGCAATTTGCAAATCCTTAATCGTAAATTGAAACTTATTTTTATCAATTGCAATTCATATTTTGCAATTTACGATTCTTGAGTAGTGAAATTAGAAGACTCGCTTTTTTGTTTAGGTACCTACATTATTGTGTAAATTTGAACTTGACGGTGGCATGATGTTCTTTGGTAACGCCTGTGCTGTTTTGGAACATATTTGGAAATGCCATTTCACTGGCAGTCCATATTTAGTTTATCTATGAAGGAAATAATATTATAATAGATTTTTTTTTTTGAAAATGAGTTTATACAATTGAAGAAAAATCTATAATAATCTCAAGGTTCGAAGCTTGTGTTTTCAATATAAATTTTACTGCAGAGTTTTCTGTATTTTTTAAGACCGAGATAAAATTAATAGGAATTTTAAAGAATCTAACATAAAAATTAGAAAAGCTTGTCCACTACTTAATAAAGAAGAAAATATGGAAAATCGGTTACAACGAAACACAGGACAACATAATTATCCAGTCACATCGAGTTCGTAATAACCGATTTTGACTGCAGACTCAATTTTGAAACTGCTTGTATATCTTTTATATCAAATGGACCGATCCTGGTGTCAAAAGATTTGCTACCTACCGCCCTTTAATTCATTCGTTGCGTCTTTCGGCCATGAAATTTGGGTAAGACTGAATAATTTGAACGGCACCTTTTATCCTTCACCTTCCACTCAGGAACACAACAACTCATATGAAACTCATCGTCGATGTCAATTTACTCGTTTCTTTAAGGATCTCTGTGGTATTGCCCAATTCACCCACGCTTATAAATATGTTGCAACAACTGCCTAAGACTACCCACGTGAAGTGTAGATTTGGATTCTCGTCGGGGAATCTCTTCGTTTGGATTTTTCGGCATCTGTCATCTAGCTGTTTGTTTCGCATCGCACTATAGTGGTGGTTCAGTATAACGAATGCCGATACCACAAATGATCGATATAACTTACACTATTTTCAATTCCATTGGTGTCTCTATATAACGTATAAAAAAAAGTTGACATTCGATACAACGAATATTTCTGTTAAACATATATGTGTGTACATACATATTATGTAATGTACTTTAGGCTAACTTCACTGGAGAGGATTTGGCGTCTTTGAACAATGCTGAAATGTTTCTCGCAGAAGATTTCACATTTCAATAAAACGATGTTATTGATGACGACAATGATGCAGATGATAGCTCCTCAAAAACGGGTCCAAACTCTGTTCAGAAAATAAAGCATGCCGATGCGGTTGAGAATTTTAACACGTGTATTAAATTGGCCGAAGAAAACAACGTTGAAAATTCCAAAATATTTGTCTTAAGAAGCCTTCAGAAAAAATCTGTATATTGCTCTGTTCAAAGTTCACGAAAACAAATGTTTATTGGTGATTTCTTTTCAAAAAATTAATAATAGTATCCAGACTTTTTTACTTTGAAAATTTTTTTTTTTTTTTTAAATTATGAATAAATGAAAAAATCGTATGAATAGAAACAATATTTGCACATTTTATTTACCGTTTCGTACAAGTAAAATGTGCTCGATATTACGAATTTTTCGATTTAACGAATACACCTGGACATTATGTCATTCGTTACACTGGACCACCACTGTTTTTGATATTGTGATGACGATGTATGAACTACAAATAATACACCGCAGTTCGACAATTAACTTCATGTAAATCGTCTTTAAACATTTTGATAGAACGAAAAAACTCTCTGTCCTGTTTCAGTTTCTGTTCCTGTTTCTGTTATTTGTCACTTGGTGCCCTTATTGTGTGAATCTTTATGTCAAGTTTTATTTTTTTATTTTTGTTGATCACTTTGATTTATATAGAAAGCTTAGTTTCATCTACACCACCTGATTGAACGCACTGAAGCAACAACATAATGAATGCAAAGCGGACTTTCAATGTGGGACCTTCCCTACAGCAAGAAGTGCCTCTTCACCTCAATCGATTACCAAGTACACAACAATTAATCTATTTGCATTAAACTTAGCCGCTGAATTTGCGCACAGCAATTCACTCGCCCAATAACATAGAGAATTTTGTCGAAAGCACAATGGGCCGTGCTGGTGCGCCTTCCCCTCCAACCTCATAGTCAATCTATGGCTGCGCACGATGATCGCCACTGATTTATCGCTTGAATAACACTGCGGTCAGTGGATTCGAATTTAATCTAACACCCATTGTCTGGTGGGTTTTGTTTCAATTTTTTTTTTCATTTTTGGGCTTGGGAAGATTCAAGTGCTTTTTCGCGGCTAGTCACGTTTTGACAATTTACAGTGTACAGTCGCCTCATCAACAATCTATTAAGTACTGCCCCGAGAGGTCCTCGATGTCTACCTACACGACGACTGATGCGAGGTCCACAAAGAGAAACACAAAACAAAACGTTCCGTGGCCTTCGCCGCATTTTATTTTTGAATCGCCTCCACCAGAGAAAGACCACAGCCAACCGCGCTCTGCACTTGAAGCGAAGCGAACAACAACAACAAGATGAAGAAGAGAGTTCCGAGTTCCCAGTTCCCATTGCCAGTTCCCAGAGTCGTATAGAAAGAAAGAAAAAAATTGGTTAAGAGATAGACCGCCCCATCGCATCAGCAGATGACTGTCCATTACGTAGCCGCTGGTGATGATGCTCCTATTAAAGGCTAAACAAACCATTCTCCGACGGAGATGATATTGATTGCAGATGAACAGATGAAACACACGAGTCATTTGTAGTGATTATTCAAAGGGGGGCACGAGTAGTGTGTATATGCCCACACGGGCATACCTGAGTCATTCGTCAGTCATTCCGAAAACGACAACTTCTATTTTGCGCGAGCGATTGAGATCTTCTCGCAATGCACTCGACAGTAGATAGACCGCGGGTACTTGTGCGCCACACGTGTACTCGAAGGGGCTACCGGGTGCGTCATAATTGGGCGTATGGGCAGATAATTTAGTTCTCACCATAGATGCCATGTAATCTAATCCGTTCACTGCCATGTGCCCACTTTGACTGTGAATGCCATTGCGATTGCGACTGCGACTACCCTCGCAAATACAAAGTGACATGAAAGCGGATAATTAATAGTCGTTTAATTAATTTATAACCAATTAAAAAGCCGACATATTCTAGTGCCCTTTCCACGCCGACGACGTAGACCGGTGGCATTGCAACAAAAACCGCCGCATTCGATTTATGGTCAGTGCTACTACACCTGCAGCATGTGTTTCGGATGCCGAAAGAGAGAGAGAGAGAGAGAGAGAGTGCGCCGGCACCAATCCAGAGTTATGTCCTGATTGCATAAACAGCACTATGCTGTATGGACTGCATCTATGCCGAATGGCGATCGCGCACCAAATGGATATGTGCAATAGAAAAGCCGAAATTATGACCGAATTACGGCCGTTTGCATGCTACGGTGTATATGTGCAGTGAAATATGCTAATGCGACTTCAGAGATGACAGTGGTTGCATATATCACTAGTCCCCGGTCGGCGTAGGATGAGAGCGATGGTGAGTAGCGGCGCGAAACAGCTGCTGCTCCCATTACAAACTAACAGTTTTAATTACATTTCGGTTATTAATGAAAGTTTGAGTTGGTTTTACGCGTGGTTTAACTGCCACCGGCGTCGATGATGATGGTACGCCTGCCATAAAGCCAATGAGATTCTCCTTAATTAAGCAAAAGACTCAGTCGGCCTTATCGCAAAAGTGCATTTTTATGCGAGAGGTAGCTTACCATAAAGTTAAACGCCGCACCGTCAATAGAAAGTTTTATTGCCCCACCACTTGTCCAGGAATGGGTGCGAATGGATATATGGTTTATGGGACAGTTTTGTATTTCGTGGATTTTGTTGCTGGCTGCATGTATGTATATCTACTTTGTTGCCAAACGTTTATTGCTGTCGAATTGGTTTTACGGCGGAGTTCGGAGTCCGTACTGGAACTTTGGCCATTTGGTTCGAAATCAATCCTCGCTCTCGCGGGAGCAGCTGGTAAATTTACGACGAAATGGACCATTCTTCTGGTTGGAGTGTTTCTGTTTAATTTATGAAAAGTGTTTGCTTTTACAGTTGTAGAATTTAAAGCAAACAGGGACAATGTATGTGCGACTTAATCTTTGAAGTTTGCGGCTCCTAAATGTTGGGATGCCTTTTGAATAAGGCTTTATACAGTAAACTTTTTTTTTTAAATAGAAACTGTTTTTCGGTTTACCTACTCATGTTGAAATGACAAACTTAAATGAGTGTGATCTGTCACGTTAGGTACTGCTTCCGAAAAGTTGTTTCCCATTCAAAAAACCAATCTAATTTTTGAATCGCTTTTCGACCACTTGTTGCCGTACGAGACCATTTTACATAACTCGTTGTGAAATAACATACCAAAGTGACTACGGATCAGTTGTCGTTTGTCAAATTGGTTGTCGGTGGAGAATATTTTTTCCCATTGTAGAAAGCAACCTCTTAAAAAAATTCGCCTTATATATCTATTCTCTAATTTTCGACCAGTTGGGGCCATAAATCTAAATTTGATTTGTGCACCTAAGTGAGCAGAAAATAGCTATCAGTTGTCAAATTAGCAATCCTTGCAGTAAAGTTTTTTCTATTCGAAAAAGAAACCTGTGAAAGTAACACCCTTTACCTTCACCAAGAGTCAAGTCGATAAGTCTTGAAGGTATACAGGTATATTGTACCTCTGTTAAATGGAAGCGTGCGCCTTTTTAACAGACCTAAATATATTCAAGCCATCCTTACTCTTTCAACGTTTTCAAGCGAAGTTCTGACAGTAATATAAGGCATGCAAGCTGCTCCTGTCCAAGTTGAGAAGCAAAAAATGGGTATCTTTGATGTCAGCCAAGTCGCGATATGTGGTCTCCAATTCTTCATTCAACCTTGTGTCCAAACTCGTGTTACACACCAGCTAGATACTGGCACAGGGTAGTTTTTGGTAGACTTTGATTTCCGGCAACAGGAACGTAGAGAGAAATAAAATAAAAAGGTTCGCTCCTCTTTGAAAACCATAAAAGGACACTTCTTGCCTTCTACCTCAATGGTGCATACCCGTACTAACGGGTGATTTTTTAGCTGGTTTGGTTTTGGCAACACTGGTTTTGACAGCTGACGTGTGTTTAGTACCTTGTGTCACTGTCAAACAGCTTCAGTTTGGTTTGCAATTTAACCATGGATCGTCTTACAAATGAACAACGCTTGCAAATTATTGAATTTTACTATCAAAATTCGTGCTCGGTTCGAAATGTTCATCGCGCGCTTTTTTATCGAAAAATTGTGTTCAGCGATGAGGCTCATTTTTGGTTGAATGGGTACGTAAATAAGCAAAATTGCCACTTTTGGAGTGAAGATCAGCCAGAAGCATTGCAACAGCTACCAATGCATCCCGAAAAAGCCACTGTTTGGTGCGGTTTATGGGCCGGCGGCATTATTGGGCCATATTTCTTCAAAGATGATGCGAATCGCAGCGTTACTGTCAATGGTGAACGCTACCGAGCGATGATAACAAACTTTTTTTTGTCCGAAATGGAAGTTCTTGACTTGCATGATATGTGGTTTCAACAAGACGGTGCCACATGCCACACAGCATGCGAAACAATGGCGCAATTGCGAGGCGAGTTTGGTGAACAGTTAATTTAACGTTTCGGGCCGGTCAATTGGCCGCCTAGATCGTGCGATTTGACACCATTACATTATTTTTTGTGGGGGTATGTCAAGGCTAATGTGTATAGGGACAAGCCCGCTTCGATTGACGCACTGGAAGCCAACATCCATGCCTTCATTCTGTAATGATCCTAAGGGAGACGGAGAGGAAGATGCGGTGTGCACGCCTAGCTATGCTCTGATGCCAGCTCGTCGTATAGGGGGGGTTCTTGCATCCCTTCACCGATCTCACATCACACTAATTAATTGTTACGTGCACTATTAAATTTCAAACAAAAAAAAGAAACGAAGCAGTTAGAAAAAAAAAGTCTTATCTATTAAATGTAACCCGAAAACTGTAAATTAAGAAATTACACGATGAATCAAGCTCTGATCTGAGAACTCAGATGAATTTGTTCTCAATCCTGGCCCTCCCATCCATGTGCTAAAAATATTACGTAGCACCCTATTGTATCACCCCCACTATCAAATTTGAATCAATTTACGTCAGCCAAATCAAACACTAGCTTTAACACTTTAACATTATTTATTTATTATACTTATTCGCCAATCAAAATTCATTATTAACTTTGTCCGAAACAAAAAAAAACTTCATATATGTATGTATATCTTATGCTAGATATAGGTAGATATAAATAGCCATTTGCTATTTTTTTTTTTTTTTTCTTTTATATATATATAGGAATTAGAATGTAAATAGGTAGTGGATCTAAGGTATGGTACAAAAAAAAAATTCAGATTTTAACTTTAGAAATAAGATATATATATAAGGTATATTATTAAGTAGATAAAAGTATATAGGTAGTTAGGTATTGCATGTATATAATATATAAAGAAAAATTATAGATCTTACGCTCGGCAGGCCTGACGATGACGATGATTGCTGAATATTTGATGCACGGAATCCTTTAAAGCATTTATCATTTTTATATCACCTTAGGTACACTATTATAGGTATATTATGTATGTAATTTTTCACCTTTTTTTTTTTGTTTTATTTCAAATTTAGCGATATAGCCATTTATTTCCTTGATTTTTTTTTTTCCACAATCAATATACCTAACTATATATACGTAAGTATATGTGATAACACGATAGAAATTTCACGAAATCAAAAAAAAATTAAATTTATGCTGCTAAACATTCTACTTGGACGGCACAACACATAGCGATGTAGGAGACACGACGATGACACGGGAACTGAGGAATGACGATGCGTATAAGCGTGGGAGATTCACGGAGCAATGGAATAGCGGGATAAAGCGCTGAATCAAGTGCTTTGGATAGCAGACCGCTTATACGGTGGTACGGTTTTTCTTTACTTCCTTTTGTGACGATTCTGGTCAGCTCGAGAGGTTTGATGAGCAATTTTCTAGCCGAATAAATTCTTGAGGGGCAATTGGTGATAACAATTATGAAGCGGTTAATTCGCTCACTGGACACTTTGCCGATTTCTTTTGCTGATTCTCTCTCGATTTCGAATCGATCGAAGAAATTTCGAACTTGTCTTTTTGTTGGTGGACGATAGGAGAATATATTTTCACCCTTTTGCACTTTTATTGGCGTTCACAAATTTTAGTTTAAGGTATCTTTAGTTTCAACTTTTGATATTAATTTAAACTTTATTTCCGAAAACTGTCTTTTATTGGTGCACGTTTAAAGAAAGCACGTATAGGTTTTATTGGTTTTTTCTTTTTTGGAGCCTTCTTAGAAGGTGTTACTCGGTCCAGCGATCAATTCCCAAGAGACCGATCTTCCCAAAAAAAACAAAATGGTACCTCTTTTTTGGTCCAAATAAATAAAAAAAGATGGAAGCATTTCCGAGTACACTGAACTGTGTTTTGTGTACTAAGACTTGGAGACCTTAGTCTGTTCCATTTGAAAATGACTCTACTCACATGACGTAATAATGTAACCATCACAAAGCAGATTTCTTTCCATTTTGCATTGCGAAAAGAATGAAATCTGAAAAATGGTTATTTTACGGGCGCATATCCTTCGCGTGATAGGTACCAATTGACTTCCCAAGTAGATTTTCAATAACATAATAGCAAGAACCTAATCGTTCTTTAACTCTTCCTTTGCGATATGTTGGTGAAAGCTTCGCATTGAAATTTTTGGACGCGTCGCTCTGCGAAAAGTTTCGGTAGAAGACTTCCTGTCCTACCTTATAGGATATAGGATTCGATCGTAAATTATACGTTCTTTGATTATTTTCGAAAGCATTCTTAATATTTTTTTTAATAGTATGACGAATAAGCGCACATTCGTCTTGCTTTCCTAATCTCATAGACGGTTCTTCAAGGGACTGCAACTTTCGCAGCAAGTCATATTCTGAACCATGAGTTATCATATGTTGGCCGAAAACCACGAAGTATGGACTATGCTTGATAGTTTGGTGAATCGAATTTCTGAGTGCACAGTTGATGTTGCTTAGATGCACATCCCATTCCCTCTGATCGTCTTTAATGTATGCTCTAAGAGCAGCGTTTATCGAACGATTGACGCGCTCGCTAGCATTGGATTGGGGGGAGTGAACAGCGGTGCAAAGGTGTTTAATTCCGAGCTTGGTCAGAAATGATTCGAATTCATTGGATTTGAATTGACTACCATTATCCGTTAACACAAATTCTGGGGTGCCAAATACACTACATATATGGTCCTCCAGGAATGAGATTATTATCTTTGACGTAAATTTTTTTACTGGATGAAGGAAAGTGAACTTCGATAAGCTATCTAAAACAATAAGAATTCCCACATTACCTTTTTTGGATCTTGGAAATGGACCAATAAAATCCAAATAAAGCTTTTGAAAAATACGTTGGATTTCTTGTGGTTTCCCCATTGGCGGTCTCATTACTTTTGTGCAATGTTTCGTTGATTTGCAAGTCTCACAAACCAGAATGTGTTCACGAACATCTTTCACTAACCCTGGCCAATAGAAATACCTACGCAATCTTTCGATCGTTTTTGCTACGCCTCCGTGTGCAGATTTTGGAATGTCATGGGCATCACGAATCAAATCCGCTCTAAGTTCCACTGGAATATATAACTTCCAGGTAAGATGATCTTCCTCAAGATTCCCTGATGCGAAATCGGTTCTGTGATAGATAAATCTTTCAATAACCTTAAAATCCGGATACTTTGTTTGATTTTGCGATATTTGATTTTTCCAACGAACGTAGTCTTCTGAATCAAAAGCCGGAGACGATAGATCTATCTGTTGTACATTGTCAACATGTATGCTACTTAGTTCATCTAAATTTTCGGAAAATACTCTCGAAAGAGCATCTGGAACTACATTAGCACTGCCTTTACGATGTTGAATGTCAAAGTCGAGATACTGCAATTTTAGTGCCCATCTGGCCAAGCGACCACTCAAATCTGTTTGATTCATTAGCCAACGCAAGCTTGCGTGATCCGTTATCACGGTAAACTTATGTCCCTCAATATAAGGGCGAAATTTTTTGATTGCCAGTACTGCAGCAAGGCACTCCAGTTCAGTGACGGAGTAGTTACGCTGCGCTTTGTTGAGTTTTTGCGACATAAATGCAATCGGCATTTCGTCACCAGCATCGTTCTTTTGTGCGAGAACGCTACCTACTCCGTACTGACTGGCATCACATTGCACAATAAACGGTTTGTCAAAATCCGGGTTTGAAAGGAATGGAGCGGATGATAGTTTCTCCTTCAGTTCATCAAACGATTTTTGCGCGTCACTTGTCCAGTTGAATCTTTTGGATGTCTTTAAAAGGTCGGTAAGAGGTGTTGAAATGGTAGCAAAGTTAGCTATAAACCGCCGGTACCATCCAGCCATTCCAAGAAATCTTCTGAGCTGCCGCACAGACTTTGGAGCTGGGTATTCGGTTATAGCTGAGATCTTCCCGGGGTCGATTTGCAACGATCCGTTGCCAACGATATATCCAAGATAACTAACTTGCTTTAAACAGAATTTACTTTTTCTGATATTGATCGTAAGACCAGCTTTTCGAACATGCATTGCCACTTCGTAAAGAAGCTTAATATGGGATTCAAAATCTACGGAGACCAACAATAAATCGTCGAGATACACGAAAACTCGCTCCCTTAGAGTATGTGGGATGACCTTATCCATTAGCCTGCACATTGACTGTGGCGCATTGCAAAGCCCAAACGGCATTACAGTAAACTGATATAGAGGTCGGTTTGGTACTGTAAATGCCGTCTTTTCGCGAGAATTCACCTCCAGCGGGATTTGCCAGAAAGCATCTTTTAAGTCTAGGCTGGAGATGAACTCCGCTTTGGGCAGTCTGCTTAAGATCCCCTCAATGTGAGGCAATGGATAGGCATCCCTAACTGTAAGGGAGTTAACCTTACGTGAGTCAAGACATAGTCGTACCTTCCCTGGTTTGCGCACCAACACAACAGGCGATGACCAGGAACTGTGCGACTCCTCGATAACACCTAATGCAAGCATTCTATCAATTTCTTCACCCACCAGTTTCTCTACTGCGGGAGATATAGGGAAATGCCGCTGTTTAACTGGTTTGGCACCGTTTACATCGATAGAATGTTCGATAAGTGAAGTTTTCCCTAATCCTTCTTCTTCAAAGGATGGAAAGGATTGGACTGCAGATTGAAGTTTGCGTTTTTGAATGGTGGTCAAAGAATGTGCATTCGGGTCAGTAACACCATCGTCTATTTCACTGATAATTCCAGGAGCCAATTGGAAAATTCTCCAAAAATCGATTCCAAGATATAGATCTTGAGAAAGGTTCGGGATTATATAAATTTCTAATGGATGAGTGACTTCGCGGAACGTAACATCTACCACTAAACTCCCCACAACATTTTGCGTTTTGCCATCTGCAGTTTTTACAAAGCTATGAAATTTTTTTATTTTAATGCCAGAGCCAAGAATTTGATCGGCTGCGGACGAACCAAAACAGCTGATAGTGGCTCCACTGTCCAAAAGTCCTAAAAAGTTTTTACTGAGAATAGTGACTGTGGCATAAGGTCTAAGGTCGCTTGGACTCGAAACGATGGAAGAAATAAGCTTTTTCCGATTTAATTTTACTTTATGCCAAAAGTTACGTATACGCCTTGTTGACCGACGAACTGATTTAATTTTGTCTTGAGCGAAAATGATTGATCTTAGTTTATTATATTGTTTCAGTCTAATATGATATGGAATAATTTGAAATAAATTGTTATCCGAGCTTTTGTGATCCTTTTGATCTTCAGGTTTCCTTAAGAAAAATGATTGTTTCGTGGATTGCGGCTCGGATGTCCCCTGGTGTTGTTGGGGGCATCCACCCTCGAGTTTCCCGAATGCGAACAGTTGCGACAATTAGGTTTGAAAACTGAAACTGCACCACACCCGTAGCAGAAAATACGTCTGTTCTTCACACAATCAACGTATTTGTGGCCAATGCCGTCGCAATTCCAGCATTGGATTGCATTTCCTGAAGCAGGTATATTTGTATCGCTCTGAAGCGATATTTCCTCTACAGGATTACAAGTCAGATTGTCTTCGACTTCAGAAATGAAGCGCCTTGGTTGAAAATTTCGGTTTGAAACCGAATTTTGATTAACGTTCTGGAAAAAGGTTTCGCGTTTACGACACTCTTTACGCAATTGCGAGACTGAGGTTATGTCCAGATGCAGCAATCCTAAACGAACATTAGGCTGAAGATTGCGAAGAATTATTTCAATTATCTCCTCTTCTGATAAAGAAGAGCGTAAACGATCAGACAATAGCATAATTTCATCAAGGTACTCATCAAAAGATTCCTTGTCTTTTTGCTTTCGATTACGTATCAACTCTTTTATGTCAAAATCAGTCCGATAGTCTTTGAAACTCCGCTTGAGTTCGGTACAAAGAGAAACCCAATCTAGTGAACCAACACTGCGATGGTAACGCCAGAACCAAGTTTTGGCTTTCCCATCAAACAGGGTATGAACATTTTGACATAGAGCATCGAAATTGCCATTGAGTGATTGTGTGGTCAGGGCATTCACCCTGTAGATAAACTCATCAATGGGTAACGTGTCGACAGAACCATCAAATTTTAATCGCCAATTTAGAATAATGTTCGATACTTTTTCAGGTTTAATAGCGGATGACTGAGTAGATACATTAAGTGATTGACTTTCTGTAATGTGTTGATGACTTGAACTATTCTGTTCATGATCATGTCTATTTGAAGGTGCTTCCGAAGTTACTGTTTGTTGAACGACAGGTGAGTTCGGACGAGCATTGTTCAGATTCATGTTATTAAAGAACGTTTGTAAAGACTCTGTAACTGTTCCATCTACTATATTACGAATGCTGCTCAGTGTCTGCGTCTGGAAGGTATGTAAAGAATTATCAATCATGGTTTGAACACGACTTTGGTCTAAATGCGCAAATGCACTAGCCGGAGCATTTGGATTTCTATGCTGTTGTCCTTGCATTGGTGCAGGAGAATAATTATTTGGGCCCTGCATTGACCAGTCAAGTACATTAAAGCGAGCTGTTTTTGATCGCGTTCTTGGACCTCCTCTTGGCTTAGAAATAGCGCCTCGAGAAGTACCTTGAGTGAGTCGCGTCTGAGAGCGTATGGAATCGTTTAAATTTGAACTAGCTCCTGAGGCTAAATCACTAAATTGGCAGGAAGTATTACATGTCGGACAGGTAGATTTATTTTTGAACCATGAAGACATGCACTCATTGTGAAACCTATGGTTGCAATGAGTTATTGACATATTATTGGGATCTAAAATGCTTGTATTACAAATAGCACATCGCTCTTCCTCAGCTCCAGCTTGAGCAATATTTTCATTACTATGATTAACCGGCATATTCGATATCGACAAAAAAGAAATATAAAAAAAAATACACGTACTTATACCGATATGATAGATCGCGAAAATAGAAAAAATCGATAGAGATAAATTAGTTATTATTTGTGTTAATAATATTTATGTACATTGTTTGATTATTTGGCTGATATAAATGATTCCGTTATGATGAGGAGTGATACGACTATATTAAAGGTATGAACAGAGCTGGATTCATATATATACTATGTAACAATTGAAAAAAAAAAGAAGGTAATCTGTAAAAGCTCAAAAGAAATGTTATAGGTGAACATCGGAAATAATCCCAATGAAAAATTCCATATAACAGTTATTCCCTTGGATGAATTGAAGTGTTTTACCTAAAATCTGCAAAATGCGTATGGTTAGCGAAATTTAAATAAATATAGAAGCTACTACTCCACTGCAAGCAAATTTCCGGTTTGAAACTAGAAAATATAGGTTTATTAACTGCAAAAATGAATTATGAAAACCGATGCTATATTTTTCTAGCTGGACAAGCTACCAGACGAATGGAATCCAATATACTTGTATTTCCAAAAACTAGACAAAATTGCATGTAAAATTTAGAAAAGATAACAAATAGAAGCAAGAAATAAGTAAACTATTTAAATTGTAGGAGTCTCACAACCTATGCTGCGGCTCCACCGATTTGGGCGCCAAATTAATGTAATGATCCTAAGGGAGACGGAGAGGAAGATGCGGTGTGCACGCCTAGCTATGCTCTGATGCCAGCTCGTCGTATAGGGGGGGTTCTTGCATCCCTTCACCGATCTCACATCACACTAATTAATTGTTACGTGCACTATTAAATTTCAAACAAAAAAAAAACCACGCAGTTAGAAAAAAAAAGTCTTATCTATTAAATGTAACCCGAAAACTGTAAATTAAGAAATTACACGATGAATCAAGCTCTGATCTGAGAACTCAGATGAATTTGTTCTCAATCCTGGCCCTCCCATCCATGTGCTAAAAATATTACGTAGCACCCTATTGTATCACCCCCACTATCAAATTTGAATCAATTTACGTCAGCCAAATCAAACACTAGCTTTAACACTTTAACATTATTTATTTATTATACTTATTCGCCAATCAAAATTCATTATTAACTTTGTCCGAAACAAAAAAAAACTTCATATATGTATGTATATCTTATGCTAGATATAGGTAGATATAAATAGCCATTTGCTATTTTTTTTTTTCTTTCTTTTATATATATATAGGAATTAGAATGTAAATAGGTAGTGGATCTAAGGTATGGTACAAAAAAAAAATTCAGATTTTAACTTTAGAAATAAGATATATATATAAGGTATATTATTAAGTAGATAAAAGTATATAGGTAGTTAGGTATTGCATGTATATAATATATAAAGAAAAATTATAGATCTTACGCTCGGCAGGCCTGACGATGACGATGATTGCTGAATATTTGATGCACGGAATCCTTTAAAGCATTTATCATTTTTATATCACCTTAGGTACACTATTATAGGTATATTATGTACTAGCTGACCCGTGCTCGCCTTGCTTCGCCAGAGTTCCACTTTTCAAATTTAAAACAAAATAATAAGAGCTATACAAACCCACTTCGGTGCTGTAAGTGACGTGTAGCAAGAAACAAAGGAAAGAATGACTTAGTTTTATAATAGTAGGGATTTTTTAATTATGTAGTTGTCGCACATAAAAACGTCACCTGCTCTTTTTTGTGTTGATACTTGATACCTATTCGTGCGATTTGAATATGTACAGTCCTCGACACTTCTAAGCGATTTCCATTCACTGGTTAAATTTTGTATTAAAACATTAGAAATATCCGTCCCGATTGATTATTAAATATTTATACATAAATAATTTACAAAAATTGATTCACTCGATGCAATGCCTTTCTTTGCTGGAGAAAAAAAACACTAAAATGTAAACAAACTCTACCAGTTGTCAAATTCAAACGCACTTGTTATTGGTAAATCTGAAAAAATATCTTGGTTCGCAAAAGTGCTCTGAAATTTGAAAAAGATTGCTTTATTTGTACCAAGCGAACATATAAATTGCTCTGAGAGAAAAAAAGTGCTCTCAGAGCGCCCAATCGAATACCACATTACATTCAAATTATTAAATTTCCCTAGCGAACAAAAAAATCGACAACAGCGCCACCTATCGGGTCCAAAACTATCCTATCTTTCTACCTGCATCCAACCATGGACACATACAAAGTTTCATTGAGATCGATTGAGTTTCTCAAAAAAATCGACAACAGCGCCACCTATCGGGTCCAAAACTATCCTATCTTTCTAGCGGCACACAACCACAAACACAAACAAAGTTTCATTGAGATCGGTTGAGTTTCTCAAAAAAATCGACAACAGCGCCACCTATCGGGTCCAAAACTATCCTATCTTTCTAGCGGCACACAACCACGCACACAAACAAAGTTTCATTGAGATCGGTTGAGTATCTCAAAAAAAATCGACAACAGCGCCACCTATCGGGTCCAAAACTATCCTATCTTTCTAGCGGCACACAACCACAAACACAAACAAAGTTTCATTGAGATCGGTTGAGTTTCTCAAAAAAATCGACAACAGCGCCACCTATCGGGTCCAAAACTATCCTATCTTTCTAGCTGCATCCAACCATGGACACATACAAAGTTTCATTGAGATCGATTGAGTTTCTCAAACAAATCGACAACAGCGCCACCTATCGGGTCCAAAACTATCCTATCTTTCTAGCGGCACACAATCGCAAACACAAACAAAGTTTCATTGAGATCGGTTGAGTTTTTCAAAAAAATCGACAACAGCGCCACCTATCGGGTCCAAAACTATCCTATCTTTCTAGCGGCACACAACCACAAACACAAACAAAGTTTCATTGAGATCGGTTGAGTTTCTCAAAAAAATCGACAACAGCGCCACCTATCGGGTCCAAAACTATCCTATTTTTCTAGCTGCATCCAACCATGCACACAAACAAAGTTTCATTGAGATCGGTTGTTTCTCAAAAAAATCGACAACAGCGCCACCTATCGGGTCCAAAACTATCCTATCTTTCTAGCGGCACACAACCACAAACACAAACAAAGTTTCATTGAGATCGGTTGAGTTTCTCAAAAAAATCGACAACAGCGCCACCTATCGGGTCCAAAACTATCCTATCTTTCTAGCTGCATCCAACCATGGACACATACAAAGTTTCATTGAGATCGATTGAGTTTCTCAAACAAATCGACAACAGCGCCACCTATCGGGTCCAAAACTATCCTATCTTTCTAGCGGCACACAACCACAAACACAAACAAAGTTTCATTGAGATCGGTTGAGTTTCTCAAAAAAAATCGACAACAGCGCCACCTATCGGGTCCAAAACTATCCTATCTTTCTAGCGGCACACAACCGCAAACACAAACAAAGTTTCATTGAGATCGGTTGAGTTTTTCAAAAAAATCGACAACAGCGCCACCTATCGGGTCCAAAACTATCCTATCTTTCTAGCGGCACACAACCACAAACACAAACAAAGTTTCATTGAGATCGGTTGAGTTTCTCAAAAAAATCGACAACAGCGCCACCTATCGGGTCCAAAACTATCCTATTTTTCTAGCTGCATCCAACCATGCACACAAACAAAGTTTCATTGAGATCGGTTGAGTTTCTCAAAAAAATCGACAACAGCGCCACCTATCGGGTCCAAAACTATCCTATCTTTCTAGCTGCATACAACCATGCACACATACAAAGTTTCATTGAGATCGGTTGAGTTTCTCAAAAAAATCGACAACAGCGCCACCTATCGGGTCCAAAACTATCCTATTTTTCTAGCTGCATCCAACCATGCACACAAACAAAGTTTCATTGAGATCGGTTGAGTTTCTCAAAAAAATCGACAACAGCGCCACCTATCGGGTCCAAAACTATCCTATCTTTCTAGCTGCATACAACCATGCACACATACAAAGTTTCATTGAGATCGGTTGAGTTTCTCAAAAAAATCGACAACAGCGCCACCTATCGGGTCCAAAACTATCCTATCTTTCTAGCTGCATACAACCATGCACACATACAAAGTTTCATTGAGATCGGTTGAGTTTCTCAAAAAAATCGACAACAGCGCCACCTATCGGGTCCAAAACTATCCTATTTTTCTAGCTGCATCCAACCATGCACACAAACAAAGTTTCATTGAGATCGGTTGAGTTTCTCAAAAAAATCGACAACAGCGCCACCTATCGGGTCCAAAACTATCCTATCTTTCTAGCTGCATCCAACCATGGACACATACAAAGTTTCATTGAGATCGATTGAGTTTCTCAAAAAAATCGACAACAGCGCCACCTATCGGGTCCAAAACTATCCTATCTTTCTAGCTGCATACAACCATGCACACATACAAAGTTTCATTGAGATCGGTTGAGTTTCTCAAAAAAATCGACAACAGCGCCACCTATCGGGTCCAAAACTATCCTATCTTTCTAGCTGCATCCAACCATGGACACATACAAAGTTTCATTGAGATCGATTGAGTTTCTCAAACAAATCGACAACAGCGCCACCTATCGGGTCCAAAACTATCCTATCTTTCTAGCGGCACACAACCACAAACACAAACAAAGTTTCATTGAGATCGGTTGAGTTTCTCAAAAAAATCGACAACAGCGCCACCTATCGGGTCCAAAACTATCCTATCTTTCTAGCTGCATACAAAGATGCACACGAACAAAGTTTCATTGAGATCGGTTGAGCTTCTCAAAAAAAAAAACGACAAAAGCGCCACCTATCGGGTGTCGGTCGCTCGGTGTCGATGACGCGGTTTCGTTTTCAAAGTAACCCAAATTCATTAATTTCTTCTTATCTAAAAGTGCCCAACGCGCCTAAAGAAATAATAACCTCAAAAAAACATAAGACAGAAAAGGTGCAGTTGCATATGCATGCATACGAAAAAAAACAATACCGAGCACAAACGGGATTCGTTCGTGGCATGCATCATCAGATCACAATCAATATAGCGCATTTTAAATCACAATTGAGTGTGACTCCCTCCCAATCTCAATTACATTACATACCTGACCTGACCTATCTCCCTCCCACCCATGCACCACATTAATACTCCACCCACAAGGCCACAACTCCACTCTCTCCACTATCGCCAGTTCAATTTCAATTTAAAAGAAGTGAGAAAAAAAAAACAACACAAAGCACAAAAGGTGTATGAAAAAAAAGAGAAACAAAAAGCATTCAGCAGAGAGAGAAACAGGTTTTGCCGCACACACGCACAAAATTTCCTCCACTGAATGCCGGGCAAATCCAACGATCTAGCTTCAATCGAACATTTTACTTTTTTGAGCTGTATAAAATTTATAGTTTAATGCTTATTGTACAGCTTCAGGACTACGTACAAAGATGATTTATATCTTAAAATCTTTGTACATAATTGAACTTTATATTAAAAAAAACCCTATTTTATTCGGTTGAGTCATTCCAAAGCTAGGAGCTAGAAGGCATTCGAGAATTACAACTTTTGTTAGATATCAGCTTAAATCTCCGCTTCCGGACAGCGGATAATGATTAAACATTATCCTAAATTCTAATATCGACAATTTCCAATGCAATTGTGAAAACCGAAATCAATTTCGTGCAGTACTTCTTGTGCCTTTAGCACACAAACTATTTAAAGCCTGAAAAAAGTTACAGTTTTATTATTAGTAAGGATAAGGATAAGGATGTAATTTTTCACCTTTTTTTTTTTGTTTTATTTCAAATTTAGCGATATAGCCATTTATTTCCTTGATTTTTTTTTTTCCACAATCAATATAACTATATATACGTAAGTATATGTGATAACACGATAGAAATTTCACGAAATCAAAAAAAAATTAAATTTATGCTGCTAAACATTCTACTTGGACGGCACAACACATAGCGATGTAGGAGACACGACGATGACACGGGAACTGAGGAATGACGATGCGTATAAGCGTGGGAGATTCACGGAGCAATGGAATAGCGGGATAAAGCGCTGAATCAAGTGCTTTGGATAGCAGACCGCTTATACGGTGGTACGGTTTTTCTTTACTTCCTTTTGTGACGATTCTGGTCAGCTCGAGAGGTTTGATGAGCAATTTTCTAGCCGAATAAATTCTTGAGGGGCAATTGGTGATAACAATTATGAAGCGGTTAATTCGCTCACTGGACACTTTGCCGATTTCTTTTGCTGATTCTCTCTCGATTTCGAATCGATCGAAGAAATTTCGAACTTGTCTTTTTGTTGGTGGACGATAGGAGAATATATTTTCACCCTTTTGCACTTTTATTGGCGTTCACAAATTTTAGTTTAAGGTATCTTTAGTTTCAACTTTTGATATTAATTTAAACTTTATTTCCGAAAACTGTCTTTTATTGGTGCACGTTTAAAGAAAGCACGTATAGGTTTTATTGGTTTTTTCTTTTTTGGAGCCTTCTTAGAAGGTGTTACTCGGTCCAGCGATCAATTCCCAAGAGACCGATCTTCCCAAAAAAAACAAAATGGTACCTCTTTTTTGGTCCAAATAAATAAAAAAAGATGGAAGCATTTCCGAGTACACTGAACTGTGTTTTGTGTACTAAGACTTGGAGACCTTAGTCTGTTCCATTTGAAAATGACTCTACTCACATGACGTAATAATGTAACCATCACAATTCGTGAGATACCGGCCGATATGTGTGAAAGAGTATGCCAAAATTGGACTCAGCGGATGGGCTACCTGAGACGCAGCCGCGGTCAACATTTGCATGAAATTATCTTTAAACATTGAATTGCAAGGTTCAAACTATCGATTCAAATAAATATTTCATTAATTTTTTCGAATTTTTTGTGTTTTTTTTTTAAAAAAAGTTCTAAACCTCTTAAAAAGTCACCCGTTATAAATGTGACGAATTGTCTCATTTACTGGAAGACTTTACGAGCTCATAACAGAGCTAGAAATAGAACCTCATATTCAATTGTCATCGCTAGTATATTGAATGTGAAATATTATTTCATTTTCCTTATGGATTTTCCGACTTTAACCTAAAGCTGGGCATCGAGTAAATCTTTCTTTGATGGCCTCTTGGGCCTGTTAGGTATTCATCTATACCATCTCCTTTCACAGGTTGGTATTCAGTTGCGGTTGACATTATGCCGCAAGACAGCCCCAGAAATCAAGAGAAGTCGGACTGCCACTGCGTGAACAGTAATATATTGTTGCTGCTAATTGTCCTGTGCGCTTTGTAGTCGATGTACACCTTAGTGTGTTTCCACTTGGAACTCGTTTGTCATCTTGAGGATTTCCTTTAGAGTGAAAATTGCGTCCATGGCCGTGTGCCAAAGGTTTGAGACATTTCCACTTGTATATATACATTCATCTAGGTCTGTGGTGAAAGTGTATGCGGGAGCTTTTCAATCAGGCGGTCCCCCCAGTTTCTGGCTTATTTTTTCCGCAGAGTGGGACCACATTGAAGATAGAAGATAGAAGATAGAGGACAGAAGATAGGGGATAGTAGATAGAAGATAGAAGATAGAAGGTACAGCCGTTTTGCCAAGTCATCTCACTTGATTCAGTAAAACTTCTCCAAGTGTTCTTTCAATCAAATACTATAGATTCCGCATGATTTTTGATAGTGCGTGTTTCTCACATCGGTGGTGAAAGGAAATCTCAAAAATCCTGTTCACATTCAATTCACAAAACCACAAAATGCCTCATAAATATCCTCCACCAATTGCCCAATCGTCACGCCAAAAATCCAAATCGAAGTCGAAATCCAAGACCTACGCGTCGCGCTGTAAGAAGAAACCGTTTTCACTCGCATGCCCTTATAGTTTACGACGTGAGCTGATCATGAACATAATTCAGAAAAAAATCTAAACCACTGGAAAGAGAACGGTCTTGATGGCGTTCACACAGTTCACAGCGAACCGTGTTGCAAATAACTCGCCAACATTGCTCAAGGCAAGTCCCCTTCATTAATTTAATTACTGCACTCGTTAGCACCAAATCTCTCTCTCTGAGCGCCGAAAACGAATTGGCAATCCAAATCTATCCATCCATCTAGCCAGCCATCCATCCATCCATCCAGCATCCATCGGATCCGATGCGAGTGAGCGCATTCTCTGGTGTGATATATGCGATATTTCTCAGCGGCATGTGACCGCTGGTAGAACAATCGCAACCACGCGAAACACCGCCTAATATGGAAATAGAGGGCACACATTTGACGCTGTCCTCGCCATCATCGTCGTCGTCGTTGTCGCTGTAGTTACTGTATAGTCTATGCATAGTCGGTGAGGTGTCAAAGTTTTCATGTCAAGAAAAGAAATAATGACACTCAATCTATCACAAATCAAATCAAATTTGCGAGCGATCGCGCGAACAACCAGAGGGTCTGCTCAAACAATAAACACTGTTATTGGCCGCCGCGCCAGTAGTGCATTAGAGGTGGTAGTCGAGGCGGTGGCGGTGGTGGCTGCAAGGATTATGCGACTGCGAGTGTGTAGCCGCAGCAAACAAATCACCTACTCGATGCCATTTGTATATAGGCAAATCTCTCGAAATAACAACCGCAGCGGTAGTAACAGCGCAGGCGATTCCAAGCAGCAGCAGCGCGAAAACTAGAGGTGTACAATCATAAATCATAAAACACGATTCGACGAGCACTCGCGTCGCGCATAGCCCATAGCGTACCTGTCTCTCTCACCTGGGGTCCGCGTGGTGGTGGCGGCGGCAGCAGCCTCGTATACCAAACACCTCACATAGTTAGCTGCATGGCTAGGCGAGCGCGATCGCATTTTCATATTCAAATCAGGCGTCGGACTGTGGTATAAACGCTGCGGGGCTAGTGCTCATGCTTTGCATATAATACTCTTATATCCTCCTCTTTCTTGTTGTGGTCCACTGTAGGCTTGCAGGGCGCGGCGACAGCGGCAGCCTTGCAGTTGACAGTTGCTAGTTGAAAGGACCCAGCCACACGGCAACTCACGTCAGCTTGTGTGACAGACGAAAATTAAGTGTCAGTCGAGCGTGAGTGAGCTTGAAAACATATCAATTCCTGGTTGCCACACGCACGCACAAAACCAACCCACCCACTTGTGCCCGGCTGGTGGTGGTGGTCGTGGCCTCCCCGAGGGTCAGGCGCAGTGCGATTGCATGGGAGGAAAATATTTAATCAACTAGTGGAGCTCCGCCTTTGCACGAACGCACACTTGTCAGCGTGCATCTATGCCAGGTATGCAAATTGTTCGTTTGGCTGTCCGACCGACCACAGAAAAATACTGACAGACAGACAGACAGACGAACGGACAAACAGCCTCAACAGATTTGCGAGCCCATAGCAGACATTCCGTCATTCGAACTGAAGCATCTATAATACTGCGTCCACTCGGCCAGTAAGTCTTCAGCTGCGACATGACAGTCAGCAGACAGTACAGCTAATGCCAGCGCATTCCACTGGCCGATGGCGCAGCCTGCATCGAACTCATTGGCAATTTATCATCTCGATTGTAACTGAATCCGTAAAACCAATAAATCGTTGAGATCTCATAAATCTCGCGCTCTTAGCGGTCTTACTGTCAGCGTCGTTGTCGTTGTGGCCAATGTTGCTGCTGCTGTTGTTTTCTCTCTTTTCGGTCGCCTTCTGTTCATTGAATTGTCGTTCGCTCCATCATCATCATTATCATCATCATCGGTATCAGCAACCAACAAGTGCGTGTGCACACACCGCTGGAGATCACTCAAAATTATTTGCGCGCTCATTTTGATAGCTGATCTACCATTCGGCCATTTCACTCTCTGGCTGGCTGTCAGTTTGTCCAGTGTTGTGACGGTTTTGTTCGACTTTCTGCCAATTCACTGTCCGTCTGACCGCCACCTTGTCCAAAGGCAAATGGCACTGCAATGATGGGAATTAGCAAGCGATGAGCTGTGAAATGTGCTGGGACAACCATTCCTGTTCCCTCCTTAACGCTGTCAGAGCGCGATAACGCTCCGATGTCGTCTGTACAGGAGTCTGTAAGGCGCGTGCGTCACATGGCTATAGACTTTAGAAAGGACTGCTCGATATCGTCGACAAGTTTTGCGATGGCAGTATTAAAGCAGCACTCATGGTGTTTTGAGAAAGGTGGAATGGGAAAGCTCATCATACTAGAAATTTCGTCACTGAAATGAGATTTCTTTCAAGGTAAATACAGATAAGACCGATTGACAGTTCCTTGAAGGCTTTTGGGTGCTCATAGCAGAGATTTCGTTAGCGAAATGAGTCTTCATCCGAGGCAAGTACAGATGAGACCGATCGACAGCTCTAGGGAGACTTTTGGGTGCAACATTCACCATCTCTGCAGTTGCTCTGACTGACACAAATCGGACAAAACTGTCGCAGTGACCAAGCGAGTTACTTTGGGAGGTAGGAAGACGTTTAAGTGTCACAAGGTCTATGGTCCTTTTATCGATCTCTCTATGTTGTGCTGCCGCTGCAAGGTAGCTTTTCAACTGCGTTCAACTGAGCATGACATCCCTTTACGGTTACGACTCTGAGAAGCGTCTTCAAAATGGGTCTCTATCAGTCCCCCAAATCCAATTATAATCTCCGTGGAGGAATTCTTATCTCAGCGTACATCATCTTCAATTGTACGGTCTAATAGCGCGATGCAGCAACCGCCCAACCCAATGACTAGGCACAAAGCACGGCACAAGTGCACTCCAACCTACTACCTGTCTTTCACCGAGACACTGATCATCATCATTGAGCACATTATCTGATCACCGGTGAAGAGAATAGTTGAAGAGTCATAAGTCACTCCCAGGCTTGCGCTCGCATATATTTATTTATTTACCCAACAATTTGGTTGGATGCCCCTTGATGCAAGATACTTGCATGTGCACCCCCACGGAGATGCGTCAAGAGGTAATATGACAGAGTGAGAGAGAGAGAGAGTGAAAGAGAGAGGGAAAGGTCCGCGCTCGCACAGCGGTACAGAATTTAATTGAAATTATCTTTTTCTCATTTGTGCACTGCACACTCTTTCTCACTTTTTAAAGGGGCAACCGGAATGATTAACGATCGGGGAATGGAATTGGAATCCATTTCCAACACGCGAACGTTTCCCATAGTTCATGTCTGGGCAAACGCAAAATGGGAATAGAAAGGCCGTTTGTGCCGCCTGCCAATTACAAATCTATCACTTGTATCACTTCGGAGGCCAAAAATTGCATCGCATACCATCCTGGCCTGGACACACAACGACGACGATCTGCAGAAGATCATTCCATTGATCTGTGTGCGATAGATCGTGCTGCTGCGCAACGGAGTACATGATCGTCGGTCGTCCTCCTGCGCGATTGAAGTATGCCACAACTGTCACGACAGAGACGACAAAAGCCAAGCGGAAAACAGTCATTTATACCTCCATCAGCGGAAAACATTTGTAAAACACACAAAGCACCAGCCAGCTGTAGTATGGGTATGGTGGACTGTTGTGCGCCTCCTCCCGCACCTCGAGCGCCCTCCCCACGCCAAAGGCTAAATGAGCCTGTAAAGCAAACACGACGGCGATGGTGATTGATTTGAAATTCTTTAGCTACTGACTAGATTGGCCCCGCTGCTCGCTTCGCGTTTCATTACGGAATTCTTTGTTTGCACCACTATATCTCGGCGGCGGCAAAAACGGACGACTACCACTGACAGGCGCATTCGACCAAATCGACGACTTTTTTGCACCAAAATCGAATTCCTTTCCGTGTCGCTTATTTGAACGAATAAGCTCTGTCATCAATTAAAAAAAAAAAAATTAACACAAATGGCAACAGCCCTTACCAGCTCAGGACATATCATGGGTATACCGGCCATTTCGGGCCACACGACAGGAATTAAAATTCTGGCCGCGTTGGCACGCTCGTAAATCACTTTGGCTGCTTGCAAAACATCAAATTAACGAAAGATCATCGGGGGAAAATAGGAAAATTATTATTTTATGGTAAAATGAGGAGAAAACATGCGTACGCTTGCGCGCATACATAACAAGCCACGGTGCACGGGCACGGGCACAGGCAGCAGCCTGCCACAGTTGGTCTACTTGGTCGTGGTCCCCAAACACCCACCGATCACGATATTATAGGCTTGTGCGCATGGTTTGGCTAATGCAGTAAACATATTTTTATTTGTTAGTGAGGTACGCGTTCAATCCATATTTGGGCGATTCCTCTGGTTATGGGCATTGCGCGCCTGCGAATCGAGGTGGTGGCAGATCCACGAGATCAGATCAGGGCAATCGAGTCAAATATGCGTTAGATGCTGTATGGGCATCGTATTTGTTAATGCTTTTTTATAGAGGATAACGAGAGACGATTCTTAAGGCGCTGCGCTGACACGCCGCTTGTATATATATACTATGTATATATTTGGACACCCAAAGGAGCATAAAATTGAAAGCCTAATTGAATTGCTGACGGAGGAGCTAGCTAGTGCGACATTTGTAATCATCATATGAACCTCTTTGTATACTCCTTTGAAAGTCTGAAAGAAAGTATCATTTGTTTGAAAATAAATTAATTGCCCAATCTAAAATTCCAATAAATGTTAATTTTTTCTACACAGGTACGATATTTTACGAACAAGTTGGAATTGAGTGCCCATATGTGCTCATGAATTCCCTGCGATATATGGGTTGAAACGGCAAACAATACGACTTCACCCCTACCTATGAAGTTGAACCCGGTTATAACCGTATAGTTGTGATCTAAATACAAGCCTCTTCTTTAACATAAAAATCAACTAAACAAAAATCAAGCATTTTTGATATTTTAAGGCTTTCTTAGAACGTTGCCATTAGTAATGGATTAGGATTTCATTCTTTTGGCTGCCTCAACCAATTTTACTGGACCTTGCTGATTATTTTTGGTACTACATGCGAGGGGAGTTCAATATATTCGCGGTATGGGGGGGGGATACTCCAAAGATGTGAAAAAAATATTTAAAAAATATATTTAAAAAAACCCTTCGTGGTAAGCGATTTACCTACCGATTATGAGGAGCTCAAAACTGCAATAAATGAACATTTTGGAGAGAAGGATGAAAACTATTTTTTTGAGGGTACAGAAAAGTTCATCTCAAGATGTAATAAATGCATTAATGTAAGTGTGGATTATATTGAAAACTAAAAATATTTTTAATTTAATTCGTGTTTTCCTTCATGTCGATACCGCGAATATATTGAACTCCCCTCGTATATCACGATTGTGACAAGCGATACACACTAAATTCGCTTTAAAGGCATGAATCGCTTTTGGACCACAGATCATCCATGTCTTCAATTTCAGCCCACAAGAAGTCGGTAATCATGGCTGTCTATATAACGACCGAAGTAACGTTTCCAGCATCATTTTTGAAAACAACAAAACCAACAAAAGAACGGAAAATTGAACTAACTCGAATATCCGCTGTCGAAACTCTCTGCGGATACATTGGCTACTCGACGTAAGTGATTGCGTATTTTGCGACCTCTAATTTTGTTCGTTTGTCCAAGTTGAAAATGCACCTCGTCAGGAAAAATTATTTTTCTGAAACTGGCTGGGTCCATAAAACCTAAAAATTCAATTCTGTCTAAAATATTGTTGAAAGTAAATTTGGTCATAAATCATTTTATTAAAACTATTTCATATTCATTAATTCTTTGTTCCTGACCGTGCTCCAAAGCCTGGGAAGACTTGAAATTTTGTACGGAAGTCGAGCAATCAGTGGGTCAGAATTTGATCAATTATATTTATATTGATTTTATTTTAGCCCTTACTTCTGCCTTGAATATGTATAATTTTTGGAGAAAAAAGTAAGTTGCATTCAGTAAATCGAAAAGAGATTATTGAGACGTGCAAACGTTGCAATTTTGCTAAGAGGTGGAGTGGTTGCACGCTTTTTATAGAATTTATAAAAGAATGTTGTGAGCGGTTTGTTGATCAGCATACATTTTCGCATTGTAATAAAAGCTTTAGTTGCAAAATAATTGCCAAAAAATCGTCCCCTCTTAGGACGATAGAGGTATCGTATATCTTACTCACTTTCGCTTTTGGTATAGGTACCCATCTTGATGATTAGGTAGGATTCTTAGTGCTTTGCACACATCTTTTTTTTTTAAACATGTGTTTAGCAATGTTACTCTAGTTTTTATTTATTTAGTTTTTGGTGTGTCTTTTGAAGCGATGACATTTTTGACCCATATTTCTTTCAAGTTAATGAAAAAACATTTTTATAACCAGAGAGTGCTGACAGCGAATAAAAACATTTTTTTTTTTTGCGAGAAATCGAGGAATGGGATTAGACCAGTTTCAGTCTTCAACTTCAGCCGAACGCTGATCAGTGTCACAATCCGTGCAGTTCAGCAATCGGCGATCCCATTGGTACAAATTTAATAGCCAAGTAATCAGGCAACGCCGCTTAGGCTCCGCTGAGCTACAAGTTAATGTCTTTTTCACTATAGCACAATATCTATCTAGTCATTCTCTAGATAGATTTCCAAACCAGTGCAAACGTACCTACTGAAAGGTATTGGCTTCTGTTAAGCCAAAGAATTGATATACCTAAATAAAAAACATAATTTAAAGTTGAACCCAAAACCATGTTCACTCTGCATTGACTTATATATAAAACGATACAAAACAGCAAGTTAAACCACGAACTTTCAAAAACATTATAAGATCTTCATTTGCAAAAAGAGCTTAACAGATGGCGCCCCCCTCGCAAAGAAAACTCACCATAGATGTCTACACTCTACAGACTGATGACGCACCTCTCTTCCAAAGAAGACCCATAAAAAATCCTCGTCCCACTCAATTTCGAAACTCTCAGAATAACCCGCACTCAACATTCCTCCGTATCCAGGAAAATCTCAGCTACACAAATGCCTCACATTTCGGTTCACATACCTTTCACATCCCAAACAGAACACCTACCTAAATGTGCGTGCTCCGCTCATAATGTACACCCTGCACATCATACATACATGCCTATACAACTTCTTCGTTCACAAGTATGTCCTAAAGCATGCCGCTTCCAAATTGTTAAGTAACAAAACAACAACAAACAAAAATAAACAATATTGTGCGGAGTGCGGACTGCTGAGCTGAGGCCAGAAAACGATAAAAATTGCGCCAAAGTGGAAAATGGAAAACTTTAATTGGTTCATGTTGTTCAATTTCAAGAAGTTCGCCATTATTTAGGAAATAAATAAATAAAACCAAAAGCAGCAACTAAAAAAAAGCGAAAATCCAAAAGTAATAATGAGCGAGCTAGGATAGAGATTTCTTTTACGGTAGGCCTCTTCAGTGAATGGTTTGCAGCGATTTCTAATTGAAAAATGCCCGCGCACAATAAAGTTTGAAGACTAGTGGTCTCGTTTAATTACACTAGCACTCATTTAAAGCTGTACGCAGCGTAATTACATTGTTTACTTGCGCGAACGCGAATTGTAACATTGAGTTGCGCCTTTCCATGTCCTTCATCAATTAATTGACACTTCTCCGTGGAGACCTCCAGAGACCATGCATGCGGTCGCGTTCCAGTTTCAGTTTCAGTTCTTTCTGTGGGCTTCCATTTTTTTTTTGTATCTCGCCGTCAATAAATGAGATTCATGCTGTGATCTCCCCAAAAAGCGAACCTTACCAAATGCGGGGACTTGAAACAGCACAATTGCTGTGAATTGGGCTTCGACGGACGTTGTGTGTGGCTGGCGCGCACATTGAGCCGCGCACTGCCTATGCCTATTGTTTTATGGAGCAATGAAAGGTGGCAATAAAGTGTAGCGCAATAAAAAAGGTATTCTGCGCTCTTGCAGCAGTAGCGACTCACCTGTGGGCCACCAGTGGCTTTCTAGCCAGCGTACGGGCTATATGTAGGTTGCAATTTTAATTGTTTACTTAAGTCGGTGGAATTGGAATATATATACATTTTTTGTGGTCTCGCTTTTCGGCTGCCAAACGCGCCGCAGCAGTAGCACTGCTTCGTGTGTGTCACAGACTGCTGATGGCGGCATATTATTAAACTGTCAGCCACACAGTAGCAGCAGCTGATGTTGATAGTGATGCTTTTATTGGACTTACGCTTATTAGCATCACGGTGACACCAATTAAAATTCGTTTATCACGATCGAGTTGTGGAGCGTAATGAGAAAATCCGGTCTTTCGATTGGAATCGTCGTTACGTAAAACGAGAATGGTATCTACTGGTTGAGTTTTGTCCTTGTTTTGCTGGGCAAATGCCTTTGTGCCGATGTTGATTAATTGATTGACAAGTCAGTGAGAGGGGTAGTGTCGTCTTATTTTGGAAGCAGTTCAGAGAAAGTATTTATTTAATATTTAGTTCTCGGCAGTAGTCATATAGTCATCCCTTTGATATTTCTGTTTAGGACGATAGTTAAGTTAGGTTCGGTAGGTCAATAATTGCATATTGTGATACTTGTCGTTTTTTCGATCATTCCACTTGAGTCCCCCGGTTGCAGAAGGATGACCAATGATTTCTTGTGCGGTAGTGCACGTATCCATAAATGTATCCAAGAATAGCAATAGATGCAATTATTGGCAGGGAGTTCCAATAACTTGTTCATATGGGAGCAAAGTTGTTGGAACTGCTAATAACTGTACCTTTGACGGTGCCAACCACTACAGTATACATCAACGGCTATTTATTTTAGATTTTTTAAATGCCCAAAGAAAGCAATTTATCGGCAACAACTAGCTATTTCGGCAAACATTTTTTTTTAATTAAATTTACAATAAATTAATTTTAGCTTGACCCTTAAAGGGAAAAGTTATAAATTTAGTTGTTAAATAAAAAACTAAATTATTAGATGTACATATATTATTTTTAATAAATTGATAACTGTTAACTGATAACTTTTTTTTTTATATTTGTTTTTTTTTTGTATACTATCAAACTGTAAAACATTACAATAAATTTAGTAAAGCCGTTGTTGAGTCTAAAAAGGGACTTTGACTAAAGAAGTGTACAAGAAGAAACTGTACACTTTCAAAAAGAATACCTTCCCGTTGGATATTGAATTTTCATTTAAACGGATAAAATTGAAACGTACAGTTTTTCGGACAAAGTTATAATAATAATTCCGGTTATATTTAAGTTGTTTCTTACATAGCAAAAATGACATTATATACAATGATTTAACTGACAACTATAACACATCTGACAAATCTGACAATTTTGGTTTTCTTAACTTGGAGCTAGTTACCTACATAATTTATGATATATTGTTTAGAATGAAATGTTTTCAATCTTTAACACCCGTAGCTGTTATTTAGTCATTATTTTTGATTGCCAACAACAGTAGAGTTCGCAGTACAGCAGCTGCGGTGCAAACTACTGTAGACATTTTGAGACATTTTGTATAATGCATGAAATTCTAAATTAAAACCACTTAACTCGAATATGTTAATTTTTAGTAAAAAGAAAATTCTTTAAGTAGGATATAAATGAATACCATATTAAAATTGCGTTCAAAATAAAAAAAACTGTACTTATTTCCTTAGGGGTGCTAACTATACTGTTTGGTTCAAAACTCCCCGAAAAGTACACCAGGCAATGACTGACATTGTTCATTGTTCAATGAAGTATTGAAACTAAGAATTTGTTTTGAAACGCATATCATAATTATTATTATTATTTTAACCTTTGAAAGTCTGAATTCCTTTGTTTTCAAAAACAATGTATTTTTTATTATGGTCATAATATTATGTCACCAATAATGTTTTCAAAATATCGACTTATTTTATTTAAAGGCCAAAGTGGTAACATATTTGTTTTTTTTAAATCATGAGCTTAGTAAATATGTAGTAAACTCACCCAGGTGAAAATCGTAGAAATGTCTCAAATTTCGCCTAGTATTTATTTAAAATACCATTTACGCTATCGAGTTATTGGGTATCCTATGTTGTACCTGCAGATGTCCTCTATAAGGTGCCATTTACTATACTTATTTTCGAACGCAAAGCGTGACACAGAAAAAAGTGAAACGAAACGAAAAAATAAATTAGTCTTGTCCATTTTTTCCGGAATTTATTTAGTTATATATGTTTAAACAAATTGGAGATTGTGGGCCTAGGTATCCTCCTAGGCCTGTGAAAAATGCACCAAAATATATTAAGAAGTTTCTAAGATTTTTGCATTTAAAGGCAGGCAGTCAAATGCATTCTAAGTCGAACAGAACTACACCAATCTCTTTATAAGATTATCAATTTTAATTTATAAAAGCTTACAAAATCGCAATGAAGAAATCCTAATCTGTAATGCGCAATGGCCGGCAAACGTTATTCGAACGAACAAAACACGAATTCGCAAAGTGCAATATGGACGCTGAAACAGCAACGAATGAAGAAACTGCGCAACTGAATCAAATGACACAGTCAACGTAGACAGCGCCACCACACATGAAACAAAATTGGCTTCTCGATTGATCGACAATAGATGGCGTTACGTTGCGTGTCTATCTGACAGTTCAATTGTAATACGATATGTCACATTCAAATTTGATTTTTTTTCTGGTTGTTGCCAAAATAAATAAATACAAAATGAAAAAAAAAAAAAAAAAAAAATATATATATTGAAAAAAAATCGAAAAAAACCTGTAGTAACACGTTGGGTGGTCATAATAAGACATTTTGAAATTTTTAAAATTTGTTTATTTTAAAACCCGTGCTGAGAAAATACCTTTGCAACAAAGTATAAATCATCAGAATCGGTTCGGCCAATCTCGAGTTATGGGATAACGTCGCTTCGGAAACTTTCTTTTATAATATATAAAGATAGTTTGAGTCTGGAGGATTTATTGTAAATTGTGGGGTTAGTTTACTTAAAATCAAGAGTTTTCTAATTAAAAACATAAACCCCACACGTTCACAATACTATCAACAGTTCATACACTATTTTCCATTGTGAACTATAAAATATTTAAGGGGAAGTTAAAAAAATTACTTTCTAAACCTATACTTGATGTCTTCACAACCTTTAACTCTTAACATTTGTACAATAAAGGCAGTCAATTGTAGTTTCCGCAAAGTGGCGAAAACCCAAAATAAGACCCCCTCATCTGTAGGTGTAAAAAAGAGACAACACTCTCAAGCCAATGCAGAAAGTGACTGACATCGTCATTACTCTTTCGTATGTACCTGTCATAAAGGTAAACTCAATTTGACAGATTGCTTCGCAGCGAACTCTTTTATAGGTTTTATCTAAGCAAAAGAAACTACATTGCCTCGATCGAAGGACTCGTTTCGAAAGATCCAAAATGTCCAATAGACCTTTCCTCGTCTTGAATGTTGACAAGTTTTGCTAAAATTTCTTTCGAAAAAGTTCATAAATCTACTATATAAAAATAAGTCGGGTTTTCCTTCCTGACGATATAACTCCAGAACGGCTTAACCGATTTGAATGATTTTTATTTTGTTTTGTTAGTCTTAGATCAGGGATGGTTTATGAAAAAAGAAAAGTCCAAAAATTCTCAACAGTTGGCGTTGTAGGCACATATTTCGTTTTTCATGGGGAAATGCACTTTGAAAAAAATATAAACTGGATAGAAATCGAGTAGTTTCAAATACAAAAAAAAATATTTTAAATTTTAAAAGCAATATTGTTGTTGTCAAAAATTTTGAAATTTCTTTTTTTTTAAATATAGGTACCTAATAACTTTGTTTATGTTTACTATGTTACATTAAGTAACTTTTTGAAATGAAGTAGATACTTTGATTTGTTTGTATCCATCATTTTTGTTTGGGAAGTACCTATTTTTCAATATCCTTGCATTTGAATAGGTGGGTAAGTTCAAATGGAGGGGTGATTGAGATGACGAGGACAATGATGACAGGCAACAGGAGTTTCTGAGCGTTTTGAGTGTTCACGAAGGGGTTGTTACGAAAAATGAATGAGTAACCATCATGGTACTATGCTCATTCGTGAGTAGGGTTATGGGGAGGGCAGCTCAAAGCTACCATAACACCTTCGGTACCGGTGTGGAGAGTGAAGGGAGAAGGCTTACCAACCAAGTTGATAGGTGTGGTTAGTTTTCTTCTAGGCTGTTAAAGTTAAAAATATTTCTTTAAGAGTTAGTGTTTATTGATGGCGAATAAAGTGCGCAGTTGGGCATGATATTACCTAATCGTCCAATACACGATGCATTCAACCACGAATTGCAAAGAGAACAACAAAACAATACGATACTGCAGCAATAGCCGAAGCAGTTCGTAAAAATGTTCTGCAATTGAATCGACAACAAATGATTGCGTATGACTCTTTGATGGAAGCTGTGAACAAAAGAACTGGTAGCATTTACTTTCTGGGTGCTCCCGGAGGTACTGCCAAAACGTTCTTAATTTCATTGCTTTTGGCACGGATTTGATCGCAGCATGAGTTGCCGTGGCATTGGCTTCATCTGGAATAACAGCAACTTTGTTAGAAGGCTACCGAACTGCACATTCAGCATTGAATGTTAATATCATCTATTTTATAGGAAAATAAAAGGCATTGAATTAATTTGAATTACTGACAAATTTTATTTAATCACCAAACTAAGTTTAAATCGAAAAAAAAGCTTCAAATAGATAAAAATTAGGTGGTACGAAGTTCACCAGGTCAGCCAACACCAGATGAACCGCATCAATTTCTGCAAATATATTTCATTTCGTCGATGGTGGATCAGCTGAATGTGCGGTGCAATATACAGGGAACACAACAGTTAAAGAGACGAATTATTGAACAGTTGCAAGCAATTTTTCATTTAGAAAATCATTGTTTTTCACATGGGCAGCTATACGTCGCGTATTCACGAGTTGGGAAACCATCCGCTTTATTTGTGTTAACGTCAGACCAAAAAACAAAAAATGTGGTTTACCAAAGAGCACTTCAATGAAACGGATAATTTGCGGACACGTATAACGCTTCGATTCAGTATTTACTTTGGATTCACTTTCATTTTTTACTTAGAGAAGTTCAACTAAATTACACTTCATTTTTGTAATCGAAATGAATTCATTACTGTTGTGAAATGAAATAAAATTTTCCATTTTCAAATACAAGAAAAAAATAATAATTTTTCTTCATCTTTTAATCCTCAAACGAAATGTTACAAAAAACGAAGCCATCTGGTGGCGAAACGGAGTTCGTCGGGTTTGCTAGTTTGTATTAAAAATGATCAGTAAAAAAGCCGTCCCTTTTAAAAGTAGCTTCATTCCGATTGTAAGGTGTTTGTCCGATAAATTTAAAAAATCCTATTTGATTTTGATTTAATTTAAACTGTCATCTGAGTTGAGTGATCAATTACAGCCAGGAAAATTGGAACTCTGTTTCTATAATGTTACTTATTGGATTTTGAATTTGAAAAGTGGTCAATGCACAATAAAAGCCAGACAACCCACACTCTACTCAACAAAAGTGCGAATATTTTCGCCTTATAGAACTCCGACCCTGGGCTTCGATAAAAAGTGAGCTTCGCCAGAAAACTTTACTGAAAACCCATTGGAAGTAAAAGCCTCTTGATCCACAAACGTTTTCGACCCAATACCAACGTCAAACCGTGAGAATCCCTAAAAGTCGCTTGCCTTAGCTGGGGCTGCAAAGTACGCAATTATCCAGTGCGTTGTTAATTGGGACCAGAACAACACGACGCAAATCGAAATAACGATTCTTTAATCATAAGTTAAACTTCACTGTTGAAAATGTATTTCTCCAAACTGATTGATTGCCTTAATCTTAGGGAATCACTTTTTTACAGAAAAAAACTACCTAATAAAAAAAAAACGAATAGCACATAAAAAGCACATGAAATAATATATCGACGCAACTTCGAAACCACCATAATGTTTCGAAGCAACTTCGAGATTATAATGTACCCGCTGTATTTGCCTTTTTAAAAGTATCGTAGACCACCATTATCCGTCGTCTATTTTCAGTCTTCTTAGCTTAAAATGGAGATAAAAGAAAAATATTTAATACTTTCAACCAAAACTAACTTCGTGTTTCTTTCCAGAATGGACTTGGACCAGACCCTCTGCCGGCCAAGGAGGTGAGTTAACCAACTTTGATATTTTGTTTGCCTCCAACTGTCTGATAAGGGATCCATGGCCTCCCATATATAAATCCAAGTTGTCCCAACTCCTTTCCAACTGGCGGTGTGCGCGTCTACACTCATAGTCACCATGATAAATCAAATTCAATTCATAAAGCTGGTGTTAACCGAGCGCAGCCCAGCCACACATCTATGCGAACGCGAATTCGTAGTATCTACAGTAATTTTGAATTCCCGATGGGATGGATGCGAACGGGTTTCGCCAACGGGTGTTCGCACAGCTAACTACTGGCAGGCAAAATATGCGCCTGCGTGCATATTTGGCTGCGCTTTAATCACATTCCTGGGTGATAAACTTGAAACGGCCAGTGTCTGGTTTTATAGCCGCCGCCGCTTGAGAGAGTCGAAGCTGAAGGGAACATGCGCATTGGTCGGACAGTTTCGCTATTATTATTAATAGCACACCCGTTGGACATAAACAGATCAACGAATTCCAAACCTGTCAGTGGTAACAAGCCTTAGCAATGTTTAAATTAGAAATGCTGCTAAATCCCATTCGGCAGTCGACAGTCGACAGTCTGCATACACTCACACACACACTCTTTCTCTCTCTTCGCCTAATCAGCCGGCAAGCTTGATGGACTGGTCCACTGTCTGAGCACACTTTGCAGAAAATCCAAATCCAAATGAAAGTTGCCCAATTCGTTAGCGCGGTGCATTACTGACAGCAGGAGCAGCCGCCACTCCAATGAAGTGTATCTGTGATGCCAGCGGGACTCTTGCTACAGATAGACAAGTGAGTTTCGAGCTCAATTTCCATCACACGTTGATTGACAGTTCGACAAAGCGCACTACCGCAGCTGGCACGCATTTTTGTGCACTGCTGCAGTTGCAACTACTCGCAAGTCGTAACAAACGAGACGACATCAAGACTGTTGACCCGCACTGAACCTTTCCAGAATAAAACGAATCGCGTCGACAGCTTTGTTTACTCGCAGATCCCGTTGACTCTCGTGTGTTTGTATGTGAAAGGCAATTTTCGCCTGCGGCTGTTGAAATCGCCAGATGAAAGACGACTACGCCCATATATAGAGAACTGTCAATAGGTTAGGGGTCAACGCTCTTGGTACCCTGTGATTGGTACATTAATTCAGTTTGTGGGGAATTCCTGTCGATCGGTTATGCTTTCGACTAATGTACGTTATTGTCACATTAAATTAAGACTTGTTTTAATCGTTACTCCTCCAGCAATATGTAGCAGGTAATTAAGGGCTCAAGGCCGAGAAATATTCATCAATCTGCTGCTTTACATATAATAATATGCGATCTTTGTTTTAACTCACCGGCTTTGGTCTTACGCCGTCGGGGTATATGGCTTTTTTCCCCACCGTTATGCCAAAAACTTGGAATTTTATCAATAATTCGACACCTGATCTGATGGTTATAACAAAGGTCATTGTATGGTGCGAGTGTTAAGTTGCCACTAATTGGATCTGCCACTATGGAAGAATGCTGCTGATCAAATATTGTAATTAAAAGCCACTGGAATATAATTAAGATAATCAATTGCGTATTTTGACAGATGGTGAAACTTTTAAGCGGACTTACTGGTGATTAATTACTGTGAGTGTGTTTTGGGAGTATTTTGAATAGAAAGTCTCTTTTTGACTATTTTTAAAGCCTTACCTCAGCGGAGGAGGATCCTCGTTTGGTCGTTGGTTTATGGTGACAGATTCTAGTCAAAATGTTGCCTTTGGTATATGGGTGGGGGGGGGGGGGTTAGTTTTTTATTGACTAGGTAACTGATGGTCTTTGTGATCGATTATTATCATAGTTATGCTACAGGCCTTTTGTCGTGCCTTGTCAGGTTTAAACTGACAAATGAATAGCAAATGGCGTCTCGAACTTGGTTGAACTTTCGTTGACGCCCTCAGAGGGGTAATTAAAAAACTTTTTAGAGGTAAATGTTGTTTGTTCTTAAACAGAGTGGCAGTTACCTCATGTTGTTATGGACAATGGACCGGCTACCGGCGAGAGCCACTTGAACATACCTCGCTTTGTTTTTCTTACCCGCCTGATACTGCCGTTATATCTCAAAATTATGAGTAACCTTTTGAGGGTTACCAAAATTTGCTACCATACATAGCAATAACCCCTGGTTGTGGTTGTCCCCTCAAAATGGAAATCATGCAAATTTCCTGAAATACGATTTAAATTATTTTCGATTCTCTAAAATCAGGTATTAATTGTGGTAAAAGGAAATTGGCTTACTTGTTAGTGTGTTGGACGACTAAGCGATTGGTCCCAAGTTCGAATCCAGAAAAAATCCACATTGAGATTTTGTCCAGTGCGTGACCTCTTGCGAAAATCTGACAAACGTGCGAGAGTATAACTGTCTGGGAAGAGCTTCTCAATTTGTCGTTACGACCGGCGTAAAATTGTAGATCCCTTCTATTCGCCCCAAAAATTTAAAACCTCACACAAAACGGACCTTTTGCGCCAACTATTTATGTTTTTTTTTTTTTTTTTTTTTTTTTTTTATAATAAACACGCGCTAAAGAGGTTATGACTACTCTTATGGTGTAGTTTGAAGTACACAGCGCGGGCGTTAACTGTTTTTTACAGACCTTTGGAATATACCCATGCACATATTTTTATTTTAATATTTTGCCCCTCCAAAAGGGATTAGAGGGGCTATTTTCAAAAACGGCGAACCACCCATTTAATAACTGGTGATGGTATTTTTTTAATTCTATAAAAAGTTCTCCTTTAAGGGCCAGGGGTTCATATCGTGACTGAGTGCGAGTCTAAATAGCTAGTCGAACAGACCCTCGAAGAATCATGACTCACCTTGAGCAGTAGGCTGCGAATTACCCGCCAGTTACAGAATTTTGTTTTATTGGTAGAACTTCTCTTGTCGAAGTCAGTCGAAGTCACAAATGAGTTCGAATTTTTCAGGAATTGATTTCTCAGGGCAACAAAAACTACTGGTTGCAATGTATTCGTACTCTAGTAGATACTGGAAATGTAATAATTCAAGTAGTGTCAGTTGAAGTCATCTATCAAAAATTTATTTTTAACCTCTTTATTTAATCTTTTTTTTTTTTTTTTGTTTACTGGCCAGGATTGAAATTGCAAAAATTCGGTGAGCGACAATCGAAGTCATCCCTGAGTTCGAATATTTATAGCACAGATTTTTGACTGCTAATTTTTCCTGAGAGCGCTCTTACGCATCCCATTACTACAATTAGGTATAGTAATCTAATAACTGGTTCATGTTTTCAACGCGATTTTCAACAGTTGATAATCGATATCATCACTCAGTTCGAATTGGTAAAGGGTGGATTTCTTACAGTAGTTGCGCTTACTTTCAATAAATATGTGCCGGTCGGAGTCATTATTGAGTTGGAGACGTACCTACAGATTTATGTTCAACTTCTTCGTTGCCTAGCTAGTAACAGTCGACGATACTAATTAGTTCGAGACTTCTAAGCATATAAATCTAAAGTATAAACTTTTCTTGTTCTTCGACTCTAATACTTTTTTTTTCAAAACAACTGTCATCATTGAGTTCGAAAAATGATTTCTGTTGAGTGATGATATTTGCACTCACTTTTCTTGAGATAATGTTGCTGCTTGTACTGAGTAGATATTAGTCGGAATCGTGATTGAGTTGGAGACTTAAAGATTTATTTCCAACGACTTCTTTGTCCATTTGGCTATGGAGATTCGCAGGCAATCAGTTCGAAAATTGCTTTAATTCGGTGAGCAACAATCGAAGTAACGAATGAGTTCTAAACTGCAAACCAAAGATTTATTTCTAAAAGCGTAGTAAATATGGATTTCTTATGGTACAACCAACATCCACTTCAATACTTTTATTTCGAAAACTAATGTCGTCGAAGTGAACATTGAGTTCGAAAATTAGAAATATCGACTTTCGCCGTCATTTCCAGTAATTTTTCATGAGATCACTGTTACTTATCTCACACAGAATCTATAGTCGAACTGTGATATATCGACCTTTTGCGCTTACTACCTATTTATTTTCTTCCATAGCGGTGATGGTTAATTTTGAGGCCGACAGAGGCGAAAGCCATGAACGTAATCGTATAGGTCGTTCATCGAAGAGACGAATCGACCGCTGTTATGTACGGTAGCTGCCAACGAATAAGTTCCTCGCACTCTTCATTTGGCGGTGTGTGAAGAGCAGTTCTTACTCCCCACTTCTGTTGGAAAGATAATTCGCAGATCGCCACCTCTTTTTATACAGCTCATTCCTCTGACTAAGCCATATTTTGCGTGACCATCATCTCCCGGAATTCATTCTAGCACACGTCCCACTTCCGCCCTCCCTCTCTCTCTCTCCGTCATTATTCAAAATTCTACCTTTGACACAACTATCACAAACACGTCCCAAATATACCCACCTCATGGTGAACAACAACAATTTAACAATTTCCTACGTACACATCATTAGAGACCTACTCCATTGTGAGCCTCCCATCGCACACACAGAAAACCATCTCTCACTGGGAAAGAGCGACTCGTTTCGTTATTTATTTTTTAATTTTCATGAAAAATTAATCACAACGAGAACCACCACCGCATGATTGGGACTGCGAGTGAGAAAGGAAGTCCAACCGTGCATCCCAACTAGCAGCATCCGCCCAAACAGCACTCACATCATCCATGCCGTGCTATTGCATCCCAAACTCCTCCGCCGTCGCCAAGACATTTCGCGAAGAGCATAATCGAAGCACGGCAACCAAAAACCACAGTAGGGCGTCCCAGGTGAAAATATCACAAAACAAATTTACAATTGTGAAAAACGCCAGCATGACAAAACGACCGAACATCGAAACATTCACGTTAATCTCTGTCCAAGTGAATGCGCGCCGTTGTATCTCAGTGTTGTGCCTACAATGTTCTCTTGCTGTTGTTGTTGTTGTTATTTGTGGTGTTGCGCTCGCGATAGTGTGGTGGCGGCAGCGGCGCAATGCAAAATAACACCGGTAAATACACGCTGTAGACACACGGCTATCATCTCTCCGTCTCACCTTGAAAAGACTGAGCGATCACGATTTCGGCTAAAATATCCGTTTGTGTCGTTTTTGTTTTATTTTTTTATTTTTTTTTGGGGGAGTGCAACAACGTGCTGCGCTGGTCCCCCTGCTCCTACACGACAACGACGTCTCTGTACGTGTAAAATAGCTGGTAGTAGGTAACGATCGCGGCGTGTTTCTGTTTCCTCCTCCTGTGGTTCCCCACACAGAAGACCATATGTCACACACATACCAATTGCGGGCGAAAATTACCTTATACCTGTCGTCCCGCTGAGCCGGACGATGGAGTTGGGCCTTCCGTGATCCTATCTCTTTTTGGTTGTAGCTTTTCGCAGTCGATTAGCAGCAACACTGCGTTGAACACAACTTACTCACTTTACATGATTGGCGATGCGAATTCACCTGTCAACGCGACTGCTCTCAATCTCCACCTGCTGGCCAATCAATTAATCTAATTTCGCGAGCAAAAAAAAAATAACCTATTCGCCTTTTTATTGCGCACCACCACCGAGCCAGCACCGTATTGATTTAATCAGTGTGCAAGAAACCAGATTCGGCCGGAGACACCAACTCAATTATCGGGCACAATCGCACCCAGCCACCGAGCGCGACCGTGGAGCATCTCTCACCCATCCCGTCAGCCTCAGCGTCAGCGTCAGCGTCAGCCAATGGCGAGAGCGGCCTAGCGCAAATTAATCTCCGATAAGTTGTCACCAATGACCACGTCGCATACGAAATTAGTGCGCGCAGGAGGATCGGACTGTGCAACGCACAAGTGCTGCACTGCGTCGCACTGAAAACCTCAAGCGGGTTTTCAAATAATAAATGCCGGACAAATAGTCGCGATATCTCGCCAATCACTCGCAGATCGCGTAGTGAGTGATTTATAAATGCTCGCCTGTTGTCGTACATAGTAATGGATGGCAGGCTCTGTTTTTGCTCGTCCAACCCCTCGGACTAATTTTCAATCACTTAGAGATCAATTTGTGAGACTTGGGCCACCATCGCATCCATGACCGGTAGCACAGCACTATGGTGCGTCTGCACAGGTAGCAGCACACACCGCACGCTGATCGGAGGATCAGCAGCGCACTCAAAGGGAAATAGAAGTAGAAACAGCTAACCGACACAATACATCTATCCATCTCTATCTGCATCGGTATCTTAAGCGCGTTTTGATCTCCTCTCCGGGTAATACTGCGCGCCATTTAAAAAGTAACAAATCGATTTTATAAAAGCTGAATAAATGAATAATAAGCGATCATTTTTCTTGAATAAATTGCGGTAGCCGCAGCACAACGATCTGCCGGTGGTTTTGCCGCCGCCGCCGCCGCGCCAGCCCAGATGGTGTTGCGTACCCGGGAGCAGGGGAGAGGTGCGCACCGACCGCGAAGATTTATCCGAATCGATAAAGAGTGGCCTTTGCGCTTGTGAAATGGGCTGGGACTGCACTGCGTGTGCCATATACCTCGGATTGCCGTGGGGGGCTGGCTACTGGAGCTGCAGTTTCAGTTGGATCGGGAGCGGAGACTTAACGTTGCCCCGGCTATTAGGCCGCAATGAGAAATTAATAATCGGTATTAATAATAAATTTATGAGCAACACCAGCAACGAGTGTCGTTCCCGCCATCCCAGGGAGGAGGTGAACGACCATAAGGCGCCACAGTTGTCAGAGTGAACGGAAAATATACGCGCGTTTGAAGTCGGTGTAGTACAGAGTGGCTGCACTTGTTGCCACTTAACGTGACATGTCGACGGTGCGGGACGTTGGTCACACGGCGGTTTTTACGCTTCCGTGATAGGTGTAAAGTGCAGGACGAGCGAGTGTAGTTGTGGTTTATGTGACGACTGCGCACCGCCTGCCGTCAAACAGCGTAGTAAATACAGTGGATATGGAAGATGGAGGTCCGGGGAGCGAGTGTGTGAGGTTTGCCGTTGGGCGACCTTATAGGAATTTGAGTCATAGATACTCAAACCAGTCCACCATATGGGGTCCTTTCCACTGTTCTTCCTTTTTTTCGACTCCTAGTCATCGCTAGCATCTGACACTGACAAGTTATGTGCCGCTGTCTCAGCTTCCTCTCTGAGGTCCACCTTCCATGCCCTATCGATAACCCTACCACCTCTCTCAATGTTCCTCAAATCGTTTAGAAACATTGTTTTGAAAGGAACGGATCATAATCTTCTCGAGTCTTCTTCTGTGATCGATCTCGAACTCCTATATTTGCCAAACTTTGGACCCTATTCAGAAGCTTTTTGACAGTCTGGATGGCTTTTGCCCCAAACAACCGAAGCGTATTGGATGACGGGCTTAGTAACTTACTTCTTACTCAGTCGGCTCTTCATATCGGCTGAACCGAGGCCTAAACTAACAATTCCCTCCAGTTATTCCGGTTCTAAGATAAATTCATTGTATTTTAAGCTGACTGAAGTTTCCTTGCACTGGTGCGCCACTTCAAGCGAGGTCTACCTCTACTGATTTGCGTTCCATGACTCGAAGATTCTACGGGAAGCTTTAATTAGTTTGCCGCTACAAATTCTGTCATGTCATGCCTTAAAATCAATGAACAGATGTTGTGTTTGGACTTCTTGATGAGTTTTCCAGGATCTTTCGAAGGGGGAAATTTTTATCTGTGGTGGACTTTTCTTAGGGGTTCTAAGCACTCACAAATTATGGCAGATAAGTTCTTGTACATACCAGATTTGTACCTCTGTAATTGGGACAACTTTCCTTCGTGATCGTGCAGTCAAATACCTTGACCTTGAAATTCATCTCTCCCTAATCCATGGACTTAGCCCAGATTATACACCACTTTCACTCAGTTTCCTTATCCACTTGCAGATTTTCATCAGCAATCTGCCATACTTAGGTTTACTGTCATTCCAAACCAGGGGTAAGCTTCTGTACAAAACGAAACGACAAACACTTTCGCTTTTCATAAAACGAAAGAAATCTTACGAAATCTACAGTCTGCTTTACATGACTCCCTTCGGTACGATTTTGCGTTTAAGCAGCGGTATTGTTGCATAATTTAACGATGACCTTCATAGTTCGAGAAACTTTGCTTTTTGACTGCGCAGCACTTGATGTACTCTCTGGCACTATACTTTTACTGCATTTCACTCTAACCGTTGATGAATAGGTTCACGAAGCTCTTAGAATGAGGTTGGCCCCTTAAATTCCGACCTTAAGCATTTTTACAAAACTTCTCTTGTTGCCAGAAACAGCTTCGTCTTATGGAAGACACACACAATGAGAAATTAACACATCTATAAAATATTACTTCCCTTTTTTGAGACCTTTTCTGTTATAAATGCTATGGGTGGAAGCCCCAAATGCTATCTATGCTGAAGAAATAATTAAAGAATACGGAAAAAACCTTTATTTGCTTTCGTGGAAACGAAAATTCGTTTCGTTTTTGAAGTAGGTAACATGAAGCTAAACGTTCGTTTTTTTTTTTTTTTTTTTTTTTTTTTATCCGAGGGTAGGTGAAAATCTTCCAAAGACACTATGAGAATAGCAAGCGCGTTCTCATAGTAGTGTCAGATTTTTACTGACTAAAAACACCACCCTTCTAAAGATTGTTAGATACTGCAACTAAGATATAACTTATCAAGCAATTTTTCTATCATTAAATAAAAACTTTTGACAGGTTACTTTCCAATGAAAGATCCTGCGTGTTCCGCAAATTAGACGCGGTTAATCTTATCTTGCCAAGTCGAACGGTTTCGTTCTTTGTAGTCGGCGCAATAAATTGCTCTCGTCCAAGATTTGTCGGACTGTATTGTTGATATGTCCGATTAGTCGGTTTCTATGCTTTCTCGCGAAGCTTCTAGATTCAGCTTCGATTGTTGGAATTCCGAGATCCCTATGGATATCGTCGTTTCTAATATACCATGGTGCTTGTACAATTTCTCTAAGGACTTTATTTTGAAAAGTTTGTAGAATATTGACATTTGTTTTCTTGGTACAACCCCAAAGTTGTATACCGTAGGTCCATACCGGCTTTAGCACTTGCTTGTATAAAAGCAATTTGTTCTCAGTACTGAGCTGGGAATGTTTTCCGAGTAACCAGTACATTTCTCTATATTTGATATCGAGTTCTTTACGTTTCATTTTCACGTGCGAACTCCATTTCAGCTTTGCGTCGAGTGTCATTCCCAGGTATTTGGCCTCGTTTGCAAAGGGTATTCGGGCCAAGTTTAGAAAAATTGGCAAGTCATTAGTTTTCTTATAAGTGAAATTCACGTGAACAGATTTAGTTTCGTTGAGGGCGATCCGCCAGTTCCTTGTCCATTCATTTACCTTATTCACTGCGGCTTGCAGTTTTGTAGTCGCTTCTTCGATTGTATTACCTACAGCTAGGATAGCTGTGTCGTCGGCGAACGTAGCAAGGGTAGTGCCATCTTCCCTTGGTATATCGCGAGTATATAACAAATAGAGAAGCGGACCAAGGACGCTTCCTTGCGGTACCCCGGCCGAAATTTCTTTTAGCTCCGAGTATTCATTTCCATTTCTAACCCGGAAGAGTCTATTCCCGAGATATGATTCTAGAATATCATATAGGCTTGCGGGGAGAACTTGTCGTAATTTAAATTTCAAGCCGTCGTGCCACACCTTATCAAAGGCTTGTGAGACGTCAAGGAATACACTTGAGCAAATCTTTTTTTCTTCAAATGCTTTCTCGATTACGTCAGTAGTTCTATGTACTTGGTCAATCGTCGAATGCTTGGTTCTGAACCCAAACTGGTGGTCAGGGATAAGATTATTGTCTTCAATAACCGGCTGTAAGCGCCTAAGCAATATTCTCTCGAAGACTTTGGAAATGACCGGAAGAAGGAAATCGGTCTATACGATTTTACTTCATTTGGCGGTTTTCCTGGTTTTAAAACCATTATGACCTCCGCGACTTTCCATTGACTCGGCACGTGTTTTAGTCTGAGCGCAGCATTTATGATATGAAGGAGCTTAATTAATGCTTTCCTTGGAAGAGCTTTGAGAACTTCTCCGGTGATCAAATCATAACCAGGAGCTTTCTTAGGTTTTAGGGATTCGATTTCACGTTTTAGTTCCCTTGGCGTTGCTCTTGAGAGTGTTGAATCGTCAGGTTGTAATTCCGTCCGTGCAGTCGAAAACGATTGAACGTTTTGATCTTACAGAATCCCGCAACCCGGCTTTGATAGAAGATTTCAATCTTCAGAATCACCGTTCCTCGGACATCCATTTGGTGCAATTGCGGTCGCAGTTGAAAGGACTTATAAAAGACACTTAAAACGTTCCTTCCCGCTGTCTGTATTTGGCGCTGCCGATGCCATCCACATATAGTATGGCGCGATCGCTACTTTCAAATGAACTTGAACGTCTGCACTATAAACGTGTTGCTGCTCGTCTCTAAAAACTAGATATTAAAAGCTCTGACCTTGGAGATCGCCAACACCTCGAAGTATGCTGCCTCCACAAGCCTCGACAAGTACTCAACTCTTCCGGATGCGGAAGTGTCTGAAAAACCGTCCATCATTCAAACCGTCCACTCACAACAAAACCGACAAACAAAACTCCACACAACCGATAACCTCCTTTCACATTTACAAAATTAATTCCCATGTTTACATTCATCTGTTCAAATTACAGAGTTCCCATTTGATCCGAGACCTTAGCGCTTGATCCCCCCAAACAACTGTCAAGCAAACCATTTATCACACACACCCTAAATAAAAGCCGATTAATGTTCCAAGCGCAGCACACGATCTGCCTTTCATTTACACGCCGGCCGGCCGGCAGGCAGGTCGTTCGATCGAATTAATTAACCGATCCTCGCCCATTACAATCGAACCGATTTATTTGCTCTGATTGCCGTCGATAAAGCTGAGTGCGGATACTCCTCGAGCATGTTAAAAGCCCAATAAACTTCAAAGTCAAACGATCGCTGATCGCAGATGGAAGACGGCGAACATATCTCAGTCACACAAATTGATGACGGGTCGCAGTTTATCAGCTGCGTTTTTTTTTTTTTTTTTTTAAGAAAGGCTGTCGTCTGTCGCAGGTTCAAATCGAAGGGAAAGTCGTAGCTCGTGGCCTTCGTAAATGGCGAGAGTGGCCACATATCAGTGGCACATGCGTAAGCTGACGGGGTCCGCTCATTACGGTGTTTGTCCGCGCTCCGCCGCACGCTAATGACTTAATTATGTTCCGGAAAAGACAAATCGAGGAAACACTGTGCCACTTACACTTGGTTCTAGGCTCCGTAATTTAATCATAATGTTTACAGTGCGTGAATTTTGCGCCTACCGGTGCACACGAAGCAGCTCAGCACGCCGCGCACTCATTACTCATAACATCATCGTGGAACGCAGCGGCGGCCGATTTAAGGTAATCGATCTGCCTGAACATGTAAGCAAACCCATTTAGAGTGGACTGACCGCGTGTGCGGGGGACACTGGGCGTTTTCCTTTTGCCACTGCTCGTGCCCGTTCCCACCACACTCTATTTGAATACATGTGTCACAGCTCGTGCACTGTTCGCTTTAATTGACATTGTGTGTGAGCTGATGTAAGAGTGAGTCTGGCTACAATATCGTCGTCGTCGTCGTTGTCGTCACGTCACTGTCATCGTAATTACATAGCTGGAGTTCGTGGGTCGGGTCCGGGTAGTGTGCGGAAGAGGTCGGCCAGATCGAAGGGTGTAGCCTTGTTACGTTTAACGATCATATCGCAACGTTGACGCTCGGTGTGAGATTTCGCTGTTCTATGTGGGATTTGCGTTCAGCGCTTCGGCATAGCAATTAACTAATTAAGGTGCAGGGAGGTTCTCGGATGTTGCCTAAGTAAATGAGCTGCCGGCAGCAAGGTTGTCTAATGGGTGGTCTCTGCTCTGTGTGGAGTATTAAAAAGTACCAACAAAATAAACATTAATTGACATTTGAGGGTACTTAAGGGTTTCGGCTCAGAAAAGTGTCGTGCCGTAAGCAGGTCAATGTTTTTACGACCCACTGTCGCAAGTCATTTGAATTGTTTTTTTGTTTGTTTTATGGGTGCGGCGGAAATGGATCAAAAGTATTCTGAGATTGTCATTGAATTTGTCGCAAAAGAGTGGAATTTGACATTCTACTGGATTTTGCATTTGAGCGGGGCAATCTTAAATGGTGGCACCTGGCACTTAAGGTGTGACATCACTATTGGGCATTTTGAGGGGTTCCCCCTCTATTGTGGAGATAGATTCGTGTTAAGACTGGAAGTTGTGCCTTTCGGTTCTCACTTGCGATTGTCGCAATGATTTGACATCAAATGATCAGTCGCTTGCATGGGCAGTTAAAGAAAGGCGCTAGGCAATTTGAAAGAATCCGCTTCACTGTACGCCCGTTGGTTGCAAAATTAATTTAAATAGCACAGGCGTTGCAAGGACAGTCAAACCATTGCCACAGGCACGCTGGAAGAGATTTCTTAAACTCTGCATTAACTATATAATTAGTTTCAAATTTGAAGCCACTCATAGTTCATTGGGCTTTAAAAAGAGCCCATAATCTTCGTTAGCACATGCAAACGTCGAGCTTTTGAAAATTACCTAAATTCTCGAGGGTCCACAGGGCTAATTTAAATTTCAAGGTCCAACAACCACTTATGTGTTTGAGGTTTATTTTTGGCGCGATCTATAATTTGTGGCGATATTCGAAACGAACCGCAGAGATAAACATTTTTTGCTTTTACCAATCCACCTGGTAAAAAGTTGAAACGAGCTGGAAGCCACTGTAATCTACATGGGACCAACAGTTTGGAAAAAATAGTAAAATCTGTCAAGGGTAATAAGAATTTTTGTAAATTAGTTAAAAGTATAACTAATGCCCCCTCTGACCAATCACAATACAAAAGCACCTGATGGCGTCTTGTACCTAACTAACATTTCAGTACAAACGTAGAGTGCGAAATATGAATATAAGAGTTATAGAGAGCAAGTCGTATTTTATGATCCCAATATAAAACAATGTGTTAGAGTGTATTTCCCACCTCTTTTTGTAAACTTGTGTTTCTATGCTGACTAGCTCTTTAAGAAATCTTTTCCATCTGTCCTATTCCTCCGGGTTCTTCTCGAAGGTATGGAGAACAGCTTTGGTCGAGTCCCTCCTTTTAAATGATGAAGGCTTTTCTTGCACGAATTACAGGTCCAAACCTCTTACATCCATTCCGTCTAAAGTCGGCGCAGGGTCATAAGTCCACAATGGACTTTTTACCCACCTAGGTGGGTTATAAGTCCACCCAGGTGAGCCAAAAGTTCACACAAAATTCTTGTGAATTTTTGACTCACTGATTGTAGTCTTATGGCTCACGGATGAAGAAGGTGAAGAAGAGGACAACGAGCTTGAAAGCGAAGCTAAAACTTCTAATAATGACCTCATTTGCGGTGTTTGCCTCCAAAACCCACAAGACACACTTCTCCAGCATTGCAAACATTTTAAGATTGCGCTTTCAAACTATGAATTGTGTATGGATTACGGGGTGGGTGCAAGGTTCTTCTTATTACTCAAATTTTGTTGGCGTTATTGCACTTTGTGGGAGTGAAATAAGACCAACTGTTGGAAGTTATCCTTATTACACTATTTAAGAGCGAAATAAGGTACATTTTTAGAAGTTGGTCTTATTTCACGGCATCTATCAAACATTCCCATACTTTTTGAGTTGTTAAAACAATTGATTTGTGGACTTATAACCCTCATAGATGGGTCAAAAGTCCATTGTGGACTTTTGGCCTGTGGACTTATGACCCTGCGCCTCTAAAGTCATGGAAACGCGGATGAATAGTCATATTTTCTTGAATCACGTAATCTTATAATGACCAGCTGTAAGATTTTCGTGACAGCAAATGCTAATTTGAAGGCTTTTCTCTCCGAAAAGTGGAATACATCTTTCTTAGAAAAATTAGATCGTTGCGCTTCATATTTCAAAGGCATTTGACAGAGTTTGTCATCTATTGATCGGGTTGGAGAGTACCTTTCTGGCCGTTCAATTCGAGTTGTTTTACATTTTTTTTAAGTCACACACCCACCATATGAACTCGTGTTCCTCAAGGTTCAGTTTTTTCCCCGACTTTCTTTTCCATCGTAAATGTTTTTTTTTGTCGAAAATTGGGCAACGATCCTTGCTTTCCTTTGCCATTCGCCCTTCGAACTGCAAAGTATGAAAAACGCTTAAACTTCCTACATTGACAGCATTTTCAAATGGGATTCAATCCATAAAGTTGAATTTCAATAGTAAACGGAACCCCAACAGTCAGCTATTGTTCACTAATGACACATTCAGAGGCGAAACCGAAAGACTTTCCATTCTCAGCTTGTTATTTCATGACAGCCTACGATGGAACGACCATTATATACACGCAGTCACCAAGCGTTCAATGCTCCGGGAGTGGTTACAACACTACTAGGCATTCGTTCGACGAATTCAAACTACACACATTATTTGCGTTTCTAACAGTCAATTTTCCGTCTATAAGTAAACGTAAGGGAAGAAAATGGTTACTTCGATACGCTGTTAATTATTTATTGCTAAGCCAACTTGAATTATTGGATACAACATGTGGACAAACGTTATACAGTTTTGTTTTTGTTTACAAAGTCTTAAATTGTTGTCGGTCAATGAGATGTTCTTATGAAATCTCTCTACAGTTTCATACAAGTGAGGGAAGGCCTTCATGTTGGGAAGACATATTTTTTTTCTAGAAAGCCGTGCTTTTGCTTTAATCTGTTGAATGGGTAACAGTGGGGAGCTTTTATATACAACCTTTCTAATAATGCTTAAAACTGCAGGTTTTTTCCATTAGTGAAAAAACCTTGTGTGCATTTTTTTTAAAGTTAAAAAAAGTACTGAAACACGATCACCCTAAAAACGATCGACATTACCTATAGGTAATTTAACCTTTCAATTAAGCTATTGTTTAAACTATATAATTCCAACTGTTTGATGTTAGTGTCAAAACAAGTGTGGACGCCAAATGTGATCCTAAGTAGTCAAACATTTTGTACAACCCTACAATGTGCGAGCACCTTATCGATTGACACAGATCAGGTGATCAAAACGCTTTTTTGTGGTTGGTAACCAACAAACATTGACGCTAAGTTGCATCTTACATGGTCAATAAGTTAACAAGCTTTGCATGATCACCAAATCGATCGACACAATAAAGACTGATCAACTTATTGTATCAGCTTTCTTCTGTTAGTGTCCAAAGAGCATGATCGCCAAATGTGCTCTCAGTTTATGCACGATCGATTCTCACAAAGTGACTATATATCTTATTTTTTCCCTTTCGTTTATGCCAAAACAAGAACCACCGTAAAATTTGTTGTTAAATTGTCAAACATTTTGAAAGATCTAACGATATGATCAGGTAATCAATGATAGGGACTATCATTTTCTTCATGATACATAGAGTCTCACACTTCCGATCACTGATCATTGAAAATTTCAATTATAGCTCCAAAAAAGGGATGCAAAAAAAATCATTTTCGATCCAAACAGCGCGACTAATCAGTGAATGAAGTGATCGTGCAAATTCACTTGAACTTCATTCAGTGAATGAAGTGATCGTGCGAATTCACTTGATCTTTATTATCTACTCACTTCGGAGTCTTCTTTTATGTCAAACATTTGATAAAAACAAGTTCAACCCAGCTGTCGATATTTAAAAAAAAATTTTAACATTCGCCGATTTTCTGCATTCCTTTTGACAACCGTGGGAATCGCACCTCCTCATTAACAGTGAATCGCATACTGCCAGGCCCACATAAGCCCATAGCCCAAGCTCATAGGTCACCCGATGTCGCAAACAAAAGAAGTCAAATGCCATATGATTAATTGCCGCTTCCAGTCAACTAATCACTGTTTATGATCCCATACGAGTCACCGCCACTTGAAATCAAAAGGATTCCAAACAATCCGATCGCATTCGCATCGGACTCAATCTGCGAGCTGCGCGACCACTGCTGTCACACGACCACGAAACATCATTACAGCTCCGTATACTCCACCATCGTGTGTCTAGACAACAAAAAAAGGTGAAAAGTAAAAAAATGCATCTCGAAGATTGCGCGGCGGCATAAAACAGCCTGAAAGCCTTAATTGCATTCCAATGAATATAAGTTGATCTGGCAACACAATCAATTTAATTTAGAATCTAATAAAGTGGAAAATTACCACACCTTCACGCGGTATATATCGCTGCAACGACAGCAAAAGCAACAGCGACACCAGTGTTGACGACTATGTTGATGGTGTCATTACGAATCAAATGGGTATCGTATGTGGCAGGCTGAAAGGAGGTGTCGGCGTTGTCGGTGGTGTCGGTGGCGACCGCGGCACGTTCGCGTAATTTTCCCACATTTTTCCCCCAAAAGCGGTTTCGTGTGGCAGTAGCTGTGTGCTCCTAAAATTCCTCTCGTGCCTTGCGACGATAAATTCCATTTGTTGGTAGTAGGTGCGAGGCGGCATATAGTAATCGCCCCCGAGCAAACTACGACGACGGACGACAACGACACTTCCGCAGGAGCATTTGCAGGCGATATAAATTTTCTATTAAATACCTTCGTAGGTTTGACTCAATAAAACGGTGGCACACTCAGCCCCGCCATCAAGGTTTTATGTGCGCGGGCTTTCTCGCAGTTGCTCCTCGGGCATTGTCAAGTGATTTACCAGTCACCGTTGTCATTCGCTGTCAATTACACTGCCGATGACCAGATTTCCTCACTTCACATTATCCATTCAATAAAATACCCTTTGTATGCGGCTGCAATGAGTTTGTCACCACAGCAAGCTCTTTGACTCCTTGGCAAAGGCGCAGGCACAGGCACAGGCCCAGGCCCACTCTGCACGGCAGATAGAAGCCCCGTGATAGACTCAGTCGCACTTATTACCACACATTTATGTGGATCGTGACAACTAGCAGGTGAAGAAATTACCATATGACATGCAACACAACAGCAGCAGCCAAAGAGCCAACGAGCTCCTCCATCCAGAAGCACAGAGAGCCAGAGCGCATTGTGCCGTACGTATATACGATTACGTATAGCACTAGCAACCTGTAATCGCATTTAATGCTAAATGGAAAATTTATTGCGGGTTTTATTTATTGACTTTTAACAGCAAATGATAGACTGAATGGTTTTTGACTTAATTGCTTCACTGGGTGCTTAAGTGGACCGAAACAGACCAACAAAAAGCGATATAGAGACGACAAAAAAGCAGTCGCTTGACAAGGACCACCATCGGGCTGGCTTGTTGCGGGAACTGTTCTACAGAGGGTGCCACTTAGTGCACATTGTATTGCACTGCAAGAACACGCACGGTGCGCGGCATTACTCAAAAATTACGGAATTGGATCTAATTGAGAAGTTTGTTTGTTTTACCGCACACGTTATTCCGTCGGGGCGGTGAGTTGCAAAAAAAAATTATTCAGACCTTATAGCCCGAAGTAAGCTTGAGGGGGATTTTTTTTTATTATTGTTGACATACAGACAATTTTGGAGATTTTTTTCTTCAGTCTGGCGAAGTGGGCAAAGTGAATGGGAAAACCGCGTGGTTATTGGGTCAATGTTTACGTTTGAACATAATTAAACGAATGGCAGTAACAATCGAAGTGGCGCCTTCTCCCTGGTGGAAAAACAGATTTTTTTATATAATCACTGGGCATGCAAAAAAATGTATGCTTGTATTGATTGCTGAAAGTTTGGGGCAAGTCCTTGAAACTTATTTTGGGGCGATTGGAAACGTTAGCGAAAGCTGTTGGTACAGGGAGATCTGCGACTGTTTTCTCTTTATGTTCCTAATTGTTGATAAATTTATTATTTATATTTTTACTTCATTTAATCTAAAATTTTTGGCATATCCAATTGAAATCCTATATTAGTAAACTTGAATTTGTATCACTGAACTTGAACTTTGTATAATGCAAACGGACATTAATTCAAAATAACTAATAAAAAACTGTCAGCGTTGCCAGCACTGGCTATTTATCGGCGATTTGGCTTTTCAAACTTTTCACTGGCTCCTTTAAATTGCCATTTGGGATTTATCGCAAATTAGGCTATTCACTAAAAATTGCCAACTTTTTCGCCACATTTTTTAAGTTATCTTTTGCCGACGACTCCTTCGCACCGGATCCCTCTTACTTTGACTACCTACCTAACTTCTCTATCGGTCCCTTTCTCTCTCAAATTGTTGACCCTTCCATTATTGAAAAAAAGTTACAACTGCTTAATGACGAATTCCTACCCGGCCCAGATAGTCTTCCAGCCATTTTCCTTAAGAAGTGTTCTTCCAATCTCTCGCTCCCACTTTCTGCTCTCTTTCATCTTTCTCTCTCAAATGGAGAATTTCCCCAGATTTGGAAAACCTCGTTCATTACACCGATACACAAAAAAGGATAAAAAAAAATGAAATTACTTATTACCGCCCAATTGCCAAACTCTCGCATATACCCAAACTTTTTGAAAGTATTGTACCTATATGAAGTCTTAAGTTTTCGGAGCAAGTCCCTTATTTCACCCTACCAACATGGCTTCCTGAAAGGTAGATCGACTACTACAAATCTCGTCGAATTTGTTTCATATGCCCTATCATCCCTAGAGAATGGTAATGAAGTCGACGTCTTCGCAACTGACTTCAGCAAGGCCTTTGGTAAGATATCACATCAATTAATCCTCTTCAAATTGTCTGCCCTTGGTTATGAACCTATATTGATAAAATGGATATCTTTCCTACCTTGAAAACCGATATTACAGCGTTCGCTTTAGGTCCGTACATTCGTCCTCTTTCTTAGCAACATCTGGTGTCCCACAAGGCAGCCATTTAGGTCCCCTTCTCTTCATCCTAACGGTAAATGATCTTGAGAAGGTCATCAAACACTCATCTCTCTCTCTCTACGCAGATGATACTAAAATCTTCAAAACCATCTCTTCACCTCAAGAAGATCTGGACAGTTTTTCGACCTGGTGTCTCAAAAACTGCTTAGAACTCAACAAATCCCAATCCAGGGAATCACGCAAGCGCAACAAGTCCCCTCAACCAATTTCTCTCGTTCATTCTCTTCGGGACCTTGGCATATTGTATGACAGGGAGCTAAACTTTCATACGCATATTGACGAAATAATTTGTAAGGCCAATTCATCACTCGGCTTTGTTAAACGTTCGTCTAAAGAATTCTCCGACCCTTACGTGACTAGATCTCTCTACATCTCTTTAGTTCGCCCCCTCCTTGAATACGCTAGTCAAGTGTGGTCTCCTTTTCATAGAGTTCATGTAGACAGAATTGAGAACGTCCAACGTCGCTTTCTTCGATTCGCCCTTCGAGGTCTGCCTTGGGACGATCCTTTTATCTTGCCACCCTATATTGACCTCAATCTCATTAACCTGGAATACCCTAGAGGAACGCAGAGACGCTGCAGACATTCTTTTCATTTTTCGTCTTTTCTCCGGATCCGTCGACTGCGCCTCTCTTTACAACTCTATTTTCTTCAACACTAACCCCTGTAATTTACGTTGCCCTCGGCTCTTTTACCCACCACACCATCGTACCTCATATGGCTCCAATGAACCGATATCCCGTATGCTGTGAAAGGTTAATTCCAACCTTTCAGTTTTCGATTTCAACCGCAGCGCTGCCCACCTGAAACTCGATCTCCTTCACCACTCTCCTTATCTTTAAGTCTTTTCATGTCTAATTTTTTAGTGTCTTAGTTTTAAGCTGTTACTTTAAGTCTAAATGCTAATTTTAGCTTGTATTAAGCCAAATATATGGGAGTATTGTCCCCACTAAAATTAAATTAAAATTAAACGTCTAGCTGTTCAATTCCAACGACAATTCTTGGGAATTCTAAAGCATTTTATATGAACAACATTTCATACAACTTATCAATATTTATATCGTTCGGAAACAAACCGAATTCGTTAAAAAATGTTCACAAATTTTGAAAACAACCAAACGCATTTCGATTAGTTTTTAATTTTCTGTCTCATTTTTGAATTTGTGTAAACGAAAAATCAGCATGATGGACAAAACTTTAATGAGCACTAAAGAAGGTAGGAAGAAGCTAGATCTAGTATACCTAGCTGTAGCCCCAATCGTCTTTTTTTTTTATTTGCAGTTTGTTCGCTTTGACATAAACACTGCGCATTTTATAAAGGTAATGAAACCGTTCAGGGCTTTAAGGATTGATGCAGAAACTACTATCCATATTTCCATGAAACTTTTCACCGCAAGTTTCTTAACAATCCGAAAAGACTTAAGGGCTTAGGCTGTGTTGTTTATAGCAGTTTATAGTCTACTTTTTGAGATTTTTCTGATTTTACTACCTTTAACATATAATAATAATAATAATAATAGTTGGCGCAACAGGTCTGTAGGGACCCAGGGCCTAGCTTCTCGCAACCATTCGTTTTGTGTGAGTTTTTCATTTTTGGAACGAATGGAAGGGATCTACAATTTTATGCCGGTTCCAAACGGTCCGATTGAGAAGCTCTTTCATGACAGTTATACTCTCGGATGTTTGTCAGACGTTCGCGAGAGGTGGTGCAGTGAAAAAAACCCTGAGTTGGAATTTGGGTTTTTGCGGGATTCGAACCTGGACCCCTCGCTTAGTAGACCAACACACTAACCACTAAGCCACGGCGACCACACCTTCAACATATGCAGCTCGTTAAATAATTGCTGACAAGTCCACACTTTCTTACACATTTTAAATTATCTATATATTTTGAATTAGCTTTCCACATGCTCAAAAACTTGCCCTAAAAGAGTGCGATTTTTGTTTGTTTAAAAGTGGGGGAAAATTATATAAGTCTCTGTGGAAAAAAAACGAGTATTCGTTGTCAAACACCACCGAGATAAAAATCTTAAACACCAAACTGTCTTATTTTGATTTCCACGGACGAGAAAATTGATAGATCAGTTATTTTTAATCGAGATTCCTTAAACAAGCTGACTCTGTTGCTTTTAATTCACTCACTCTTGTAGAAGCTATTTCAACTGTATTACTTAGTATTTTTTTACCGAAGGTTTGTTGATTTTGAATAAGTGATTTATCTGAGTGCATCAAGAATCTGAGATACAAACCAAAATTCTAGCTTTCTGAATTTATCATGACATTATAAAAGGAGGGAAATCAAATTATTCAAAATTGCATTGTGCCGTAAATGGGCGCAACACATGTGCCTATTTTGCTGGCAGGCATTTTGGCCACATTCATGGATGAACTTAGGCAATTGTGATGATACTATACTAGTTTAATTTATTTCATCAAATGGAGAAATATCAACAACAATAGTTCTGGTTCACCTTTGGGGTTGTGGGCGGACATCGAAAGCACTGTCTGCCGTTTTCTATTGAATGTTATCAACAGCGACAATGTTTTTGGGATGGCAGATGAGACATTTGAATATGCGTTGTTGTGAATACAAATTATGCATTAGAAAAATAGTTTTTGTTAAGTTGGGAACACTATCAGTCACTGAGTCAGTCATATAATGATGAGCATTAATCATAATCTATTGAAAACAGGTTGTAGACAGTTTCTTTTAAGATGTCCCGCCTATCGGTCTATTTAAAACTAAGTCTATGATCTTAATACTTTTCTTCTTAGAAAAATACTGTCCTAAAGAGAATATAGTGGAAATATTTTTACAATGCCTAATTTCTCATGAAAAGGATGACTTTTATATCTACAGAAAAGTCAAAGTCATACCTACAGAGAATGGCTTTTACGCAGTGAAAACTATTGCTATACCTACTGCATTACGATATTATTATCTCTTCTGCTTGGTTACTAAATAAGAAGAGGGACAAATGTGACTATTCATGCATGCAGTGTTGGCCAAAACAACAGCTTGACTTGAAAAAAAAAAAAAAAAAAAAATCAGAAAACGTATTACAAATATGATGTATAGATTTTTTTTATTTTTTATTGATCAAAATGAATCTGTCAAACAACTTAATTCTTATTCTGCATTCGTTACTTTTTGTCAAAAATTACGAATGCAATTTGAAAACTAAAACTTATTAAAAGTAAGTTGACAAAACTAAAGCACATCTCCCTGTATTAGGAACAACACGCTCCAGCGAGTTTTCAAGCAATCCCGCGGCTGTTAAAAATTTATGGAAGTCTTATGGTATGGACCTTTCAAAGAGATCTTCTAATTCCGCGTTTGACTTTAGCAAGAATATTCTAAGGCATTGGTAAATTTTGAATAAAAAATCGATTTTCAAGAAATATGTTTTGTACCAAATGAGCAAAAGTTATGACAATAAAGTTAGGCCCATTTTATTCACTCGAAGTTGAACACAACTTGGGAAGTTTTCCATATAAAAATCCCGAAGTTGTGTTCAACTTCGAGTGAATAAAATGGGCCTTAAACTGCTATATTACTCACTCCGGGTGTAAATCAATCTTAACTTAATTTAACACACGACCATTTATCCGCATTACAATTAAAATCTCTATCCATAATATTCACTTTAAAACCGTCTAAACCGATCCTAGCCAGTTTTTAGCCTACTACAGCCGTGTTTTTTTTTAGTTTCGTTCTCAGCAAAGCAAAGTAAAGTAGGATTTTCAGCACGCTAATTACAACAACTACTCTATACTTGACACTTCCAGCAATAGTTGTTGTAATTGCGTGCTGAAAATCCTACTCTACTTTGCTTTGCTGAGAACGAAGCTCAATAAAACACGGCTTATGTAAAATTTTATAACTTTGAAGTTGATTTGATTTGTTGTGTGGCCAGTTAAATTTTTCATGTAGCCTCCAAAATGCCTCCTTTTCTCCGGCGGTAAGAAATCGACGACTCAAGCCGACGAAGAGGACGTCGATGAGTTTTCTTCATCCGTTTCATGAATGACGTCCATTTATTTAAGGTTCTTAGCTTCTTGCTATTTTGTATTTTCTATCATTTTTCTCTTTTCTTATTTCCTGCGCCCTGAGTGTTGTTTAAATGCAATCGGATTAAACGCCGTAATGTTTAACAAACTGGATTTATGTTCGGGTTTAACGACTGAATATTATGGACTTCATTTTTGAGTGAAACTCACTTAATTTCGGGTGTAAACTTTAACCCGCATTGAAGTGAGCTTATAAAATGGTCGTAAGTGACCGAATTTCGGAAAACTGGTTTTTAACTTACTCCTTTAGGAACCTATTGCTTTTGTTTACAATTTTGAGCTTACATACCTCAATGTCTATCCTTATGTGGTATTCGTTTGGGCTTCTTCAGATTTGTCCTCAGATTTCAGATTTCCTGTGCCTTACTTACTTACTTTAGGTGGCGCTACAGTCCGGGGTGGACCTGGGCCTCAACCAACAAGCTTCGCCAGCCAGCTCTGTCCGTAGCTAGCCGTCTCCAGTTTTGCACGCGAAGTTGGCTGAGGTCCCCTTCCACTTGCGTGCGCCACCTAAGTCTCGGTGCTCCTCTACTGCGCCGTCCCTGCGGGGTGGATTCAGAGATTTTCCGGGCCGGAGCATTGGTGTCCATCCGCTCTAGATGACCCAGCCATCGCAGTCGTTGTATTCTGACTCTTCTGGCTAGATCGGTGTCGCTGTACAGCCCGTTTTCTATTGAATGTTATCAACAGCGACAATGTTTTTGGGATGGCAGATGAGACATTTGAATATGCGTTGTTGTGAATACAAATTATGCATTAGAAAAATAGTTTTTGTTAAGTTAGGAACACTATCAGTCACTGAGTCCGTCATACAATGATGAGTAGATATTAATCATAATCTAATGAAAATAGCTTGTAGACAGATTCTTTTAAGATGTCTGGGCTCTGGGCTATCGGTCTATTTAAAACAAGCTTCGCCAGCCAGCTCTGTCCGTAGCTAGCCGTCTCCAGTTTTGCACGCGAAGTTGGCTGAGGTCCCCTTCCACTTGCGTGCGCCACCTAAGTCTCGGTGCTCCTCTACTGCGCCGTCCCTGCGGGGTGGATTCAGAGATTTTCCGGGCCGGAGCATTGGTGTCCATCCGCTCTAGATGACCCAGCCATCGCAGTCGTTGTATTCTGACTCTTCTGGCTAGATCGGTGTCGCTGTACAGCCCGTTTTCTATTGAATGTTATCAACAGCGACAATGTTTTTGGGATGGCAGATGAGACATTTGAATATGCGTTGTTGTGAATACAAATTATGCATTAGAAAAATAGTTTTTGTTAAGTTAGGAACACTATCAGTCACTGAGTCCGTCATACAATGATGAGTAGATATTAATCATAATCTAATGAAAATAGCTTGTAGACAGATTCTTTTAAGATGTCTGGGCTCTGGGCTATCGGTCTATTTAAAACAAGCTTCGCCAGCCAGCTCTGTCCGTAGCTAGCCGTCTCCAGTTTTGCACGCGAAGTTGGCTGAGGTCCCCTTCCACTTGCGTGCGCCACCTAAGTCTCGGTGCTCCTCTACTGCGCCGTCCCTGCGGGGTGGATTCAGAGATTTTCCGGGCCGGAGCATTGGTGTCCATCCGCTCTAGATGACCCAGCCATCGCAGTCGTTGTATTCTGACTCTTCTGGCTAGATCGGTGTCGCTGTACAGCCCGTACAGTTCGATGTTATACCTCCTCCTCCACTCTCCATTTATGCAGACGGGACCAAAAATCACCCGAAGGATTTTCCTCTCGAAGCGGCCTAAAGCGTCTTCATCCGCCTTTGACAAGGTCCATGCTTCTGCACCGTAAAGCAGGACTGGGATGATGAGGGTCTTATCTCAGCGCTGGTGTCGTTGTCTGAATTTATAGCGGAGCCTAGGTAGACAAAGTCCTTAACTACCTCAAAGTTATAGCTGTCTATGGTGATGTTTTGTCCAAGACGTCGGTGTTGAGTGTCTTTTCTTGATGACAGCATATACTTGGTTTTGCCCTCATTGACTGCTAAACCCATTTTCGCCGCTTCCGTCTCAATACTCACGAAGGCTTCACTGACATCACGCTGTGTTCTCCCGATTATGTCAATATCGTCTGCGTATGCGAGTAATTGTACGGACTTTTGAAAGATAGTGCCTCTGGTGTTGGCGTGGGAGTCCTGCACGATTCTTTCAAGAATGATGTTAAAGAAGTCGCATGACAGCGCGTCGCCTTGTCTAAATCCTTTTTTGACATCAAAGGGGTCGGTGAGGTCTTTACCGACCTTGATGGAACAGCGTGAGTTTTCCATCGTCATCCTGCACAAACGGACGAGTTTGGCAGGGATACCAAAACTAGACATTGCCCTATACAGCTCGTCTCTGTAGATGCTGTCATACGCTGCCTTGAAATCGATGAAAAGGTGGTGGGTATCGATTTGGAATTCCTGAGTCTTTTCCAAGATCTGCCGCAGTGTGAATATTTGATCGATGGTGGACTTTCCTGGCCTAAAGCCACACTGATATGGACCTATCAGGTTGTTGACAAACGGCTTTAGGCGCTCACACAGTACAGCAGAAAGGATCTTGTATGCGATGTTAAGGAGACTGATGCCTCTGTAGTTGGCGCAGATCAGAGGGTCTCCTTTCTTGAGGATCGGGCAAACAATGCTGAGGTTCCATTCATCGGGCATACTTTCATCCGACCATATCCTGCAAATGAGTTGGTGCATGCTCCTGACCAAATCATCGCCAGCCGCTTTGAAAAGTTCGGCAGTTAAGCCGTCCGCTCCGGCAGCTTTGTTACACTTAAGCTTAGACACAGCTACCTTCACTTCAGCTAGGTCGGGTGGGCGGAATCGTTGGTCATCTTCGCCCAAATCGAATGGTTCATTCTGTCTGACAGCGGGATTTGTTTCGTCGTCGCCGTTATACAGTCTGCAGAAATGATTTTTCCAAATCCTCAGCATTGACTGCGATTCTACTACGATGTTCCCTTGGTCGCCTTTACAGGCTTCGGCTCGAACTTTGTACCCTTGGCAGGTTCTTTTGACCCTTTGGTAAAACTTTCGAACCTCATTCCTGCTGTAGCATCTCTCTATCTCTTCAATCGCGCGCTTCTGGTGCTCTCTCTTTTTCCTTCTGAGAAGCCGGTGTTCCTCTCTCCTCTTCTGCTCGTAGAGCTCGCGAGCAGCTCTAGTCCTTCTGTGCAGGGCCGCTTTGTATGCTTCCTGTTTAGCTGCATGCGCTTGCCGGCATTCGTCATCAAACCAGGGGTTTCGTTGTGGTGGCCGTGTGAAACCCAGCACATCAGAGGCGGCATCTCGAATGGCATTTTGGCAATGTTGCCACTGGTTTTCGATACTTGATGCTGGCGGCAAGGGACTTCGTAAGAGGTTTTGGGAGACTCGATTGGAAAAGGACATGGCGATCTCTTGCGATTGTAGCCGTCCGACGTCAAACTTCCTCACAGTATTTCCATCTCTTGGCGTTGATCGGGATATCCGCAGCCGTACCTTGGCTACAACGAGGTAGTGATCCGAGTCAATGTTGGCCCCTCGGAAAGTTCGGACGTCCATAATACCGGATGAGTGTCTTGCGTCGATCGCAATATGATCAATCTGATTGACGGTTGATTGATCGGGAGATCTCCATGTCCCTTTGTGGATGTTGAGATGTGGGAACTGTGTACTAGCTACCACAACGTTTCGCCCCGCAGCAAAGTCGATCAGCCTGAATCCGTTATCGGAGGTGGTGTCGTGCAGGCTGTGTTTTCCGACTGTGCCACCAAAGATGCCCTCTCTTCCTAGCTTGGCATTAAAATCGCGTAGGACAATCTTAATGTCGTAGCTAGGGCACTGCTCATAAGTTTTGTCCAGGAGCTCGTAGAACTTATCTTTGGTGTCGTCATCTTTCTCCTCTGTGGGGGCATGCGCGCATATGAGGCTAATGTTGGCGAATTTAGCCTTAATGCGAATCGTCGTGAGGCGCTCGTTCACACATTTGAAACTCAAGACTTCTTGCCTAAGTCTGCCTCCAACGACGAACCCACATCCAAATAGGCGCTGCTTTTGTTGTCGGTAGCAGTCTCCGTAGTAGATATCGCAGTTTTTCATTCTCCTTTTGCCCGGCCCATACCACCGCGTTTCTTGGATGGCAGTGATGTCTGCCTTGCAGCGGTTTAGGGCCTCCGCTAATTGTTCGGCTGCACGTGGTCTATTAAGGGACCTGACATTCCATGTGCAGATCCGAAGCTCGTTGTCCTTGTTTCGTTTGCATGGTTCGTCATCAGTAAATCCGTCCGTATCCGAGGCTTGTTGTTGCTTCGTAACAGTATTTTTTTACGTGGCCGGGAAGTTACCCCGACGGCACAACCCCCAACCTGGAGGACCAGATCCTTATTGTGACTCTAAGGATGGAGAGTCGGACATACCGCTCCTTATGGACCTGAGCTCCGAACTTCGTAGTAGCCCGTATAAGGTGTTCACTAAGTAGCTCGACCTGACTGGAACTGTGGGCGCCACCGTTGATTCCATCTCGGGAATTCCTCCGCTGCCGCTCCGATGCAAGGAGAAGTGCCTTAGTGTAAACACTCCTCCCCCCCTCTCTCGTCTGCTACCCCCAACAACCTTCCAAAGGGGTTGGGACCCAATCTCCAGTTGAGGTACTAGGCACCCGGTGTTCACCACGGGGAGGTGAGAGTAGGAGTTGATAGACAGAGGTTGGTTTAGAAGAAAACCTGTGGATGCTTGTATCCTCTTGAATGCACATATCTATCCTTTGACCACCTGTGCCTAATCGAACATAAAAACGTCTCTTGCTCTTTTTTGTGTTGATATTTGTGCGATTTGAATATGTGTAGTCTTGGACACTTTTCTAAGCGATTTCCATTCACTACTTAAATTTTGTATTAAAACATTGGAAATATCCGTCCCGATTGATTTCTAAATATTTATACATAAATAATTCACAAAAATAGATTCACCCGATGCAACGCCTTTCTTTGCTGGAGAAAAAATTCCATACAAATGTAAACAAACTCCATCAGTTGTCAAACTCAAACGCACTTGTATTGGTAAATCTGAGAAAATATCTAGATTCGCAAAAGTGCCCTGAAATCTGAAAAAGATTGCTTTTTCCTGTACCAAACGAACATAAAAATTGCTCTGAGAGCAAAAAAAGTGCTCTGAGAGCGAGTTAAGTATCCATAGCAAGACATATTGAGAAAAAAGATAACATTATTTGTATTCAATGATATCTTTAGTCTCTAGTACAGTCTTGCACACAACGCTACAATGATAACATATGTAAAAGAGATAATATCGTTTGTATACAATGTTGGAATATTATCTCTTCTTCATTATCAAGCAAGACGATTGTACGCTTGGGTCTCCTTGTAGATAGATAAGAAAAGTATATAAATACGACTGTATGATGAATTTATCAACAGTCTTATTGTAACTACATAGTAGCCTTAAGCTCCTTTTAGAATTAGTAAAAAGTATTTCAATAATAAAGGACATAGTTCCAAATAAATATTGTTTAATTTTAAAAGTAAGAAACAAGTGTTTTAATTGGCGATCCTGCCAGGAGGTTAAATATACTTTTTAACTTCAATCGAGCGGACCTCGGGAACAAGTAGTGAAATCTAGTATAAACAGAACACTCGCGTTACCGGTTACAAGAATTACCTAGCATAGCAGGTACAAATATAGCTTCTTCGTACGAAGCAGCAAAGCAATTCAGTGAAAGTGTATATGTGGAGAAAAAAAACACACAAATTCGACGACAACAGACACGAGTTCAAAATGGAACAACTCGCAGTATTAATGGCAAGATTAGAAGCTTTAGAAACCAGGAGCAACACAGTAACACAAACCCTAGAGCACACACGCACAGAGAATGCAAGGTTAGCAGCAATAATAACTAACCAAAATCAAATAAACACTAATTTAGAAACAAAACTAAATGAAGTAAAATCTGGATTAGGCATAGTACCAAACATACCTGTGCTAGAGGAAATAAGAACCACATATACAGATGGTAGTGAAATACAGTTAGACGCATTTAAAAGCCTACCTATTTTCAACGGCGATCAATCAAATTATCGGTCGTGGCGCGAAGAAGCATCCAGATTAATGGACAGCATTAAAAACTTCAAAACACACAGTAAGTACGCAGCAGCATTGACTATAGTGAAAAGTAAAATACAGGGTGCAGCCGCGAATGTGTTAACTAATTATAACACAATTTTTAATTTTGAGGCGATACGTAACAGATTAGATTATACGTACTCTAATCAAGAACCTCTATACGTGCTACAAGACATGATGAAAGCCATCACGCAAAAAAGAAGCACACTGTCTGAATACCACGACGAGATAAATAAAAATCTCAATTTAATAATATCAAAAATCACTATGTCAGGTGATCCGCCGAATATAATCGACAGACTAATTAAAAATGCTAACGACGACGCAGTTCGTATATTCATTGATGGTATGAGTGACAACTTTACAAGAGGATCATTATATTCAGCTACAATAAATGATCTAGAACACGCATTCGCAATTGCTCGCAGAATAGAACATGATAATGTGCACAGGCATTTACATCTCACTCAAGATAAGCACCACAAAAATATGCCACATGAACGCAGAAACGAAAGAAGACCAAATTATTCGAGCCAAACAACGAATTATCAACCCCAGAAGCAATACGATAATATGCAGCAACACAATCAAGGACCACAGCCGATGGAGATAAACTCGAGACAAATTGTACATGCACAGCGACAAAATTGGAATCAATACAAACCCGATGTATATAATCCACCAGCGAAACGTGAACACAGCGGGAGTTTCAACACACACAACAGACCGCAACGATCTTATCAGCAGAACTTCAAGCAGCAGAGAGTAAATAACTCCCGACAACAACGCAGAGACGATGTCAGCAGTACATATGCAGAAGCAGATGAAACGGAATGTATGGTAAATAATAACATAAGAATAGATCATTTAAACTAGTAGACGGGTTGCCCTGCTTAAATTTAACTAGTACTATTTCTAAGGAAATTTATAAAATTCTTATTGATACTGGTGCAACCCATAATTACATTAATAGAAAATGCGATTCTAGCGAAAAAATTAAAATTAAACCTATAAAAATAAAAACAATGCATGGTTATTCTATGGTAGATACAAAGAAAGTAGTTAGGATATTAAAGAAAAATATAACATTTTTTGAATTAGAGGATATTCAGTCTTTTGATATGATATTAGGATATGAAGGACTTAAAGTTCTAAACGCGGAAATAAATTTCAGTAATATGACTCTAACTACCATAAGCAGTGTCGAATCTATTCAGAAAATTAATTACATAATTGGGGAAAATAATATTTATAAAGCAGACATAGATAGACTGATGAAGATTAATAACAGCATAGGACCGTTACCCTTTACAGATACTATAGAAGCAAGCATTAGGACGACCAATGATAATCCGGTTTATGTTAAACAATATCCATATCCCATAGCAGATAACGAATTCGTAAACAAAGAAATACAGAAACTCTTACATGACGATATAATAGAAAAAAGCCATAGTCCTTATAACAGTCCCATATGGACAGTACCTAAAAAAGGTTTGGACGAAAAAGGAAAACCAAAACGGCGCATGGTTGTTGATTTCCAAAAACTTAACGTTCACACTGTAACAGACAGATACCCCATTCCGGATGTCAACATGACAATTCAAAATTTAGGTAAAGCCAAGTACTTTACAACATTAGATTTGGAGTCAGGTTTCCACCAAATTAAAATCAAAACAGATGATAAAGAAAAAACAGCTTTTGCTATAAATGGCGCAAAATATCATTTTAAACGAATGCCTTTCGGGCTCAAAAATGCACCAAGCATATTTCAGAGATGCGTGGACGACATTTTGAGAGACTTTGTAGGTAAATTCGTACACGTTTACATTGATGACGTATTGATATATTCTTCATCTGAGGAAGAACATATACAGCACATAAGTCAAGTATTCGACGTACTCAATAAAGCCACATTAAAAATATCTGATGAGAAAAGTAAGTTTTTTCAAGAAGAAGTAGAATACTTAGGTCACATAATCAGACATGGTAGAATCACTACGAACCCTGAGAAAATAGCAGCTATAGAAAATTTTCCAGTCCCACAAACGGTAAAGGATTTGAGAGGATTTTTAGGTCTTACAGGTTACTATCGTAAGTTTATAAAAGGATACGCAAGCATAGCCAAGCCCCTGACATTATATTTACGAGGAGATAACGGTAAAGTAAACAAAAAACAAAGTAAAAATATTAAGTTAAATCTGAATGATTCAGCATTAGAAGCGATTAGAATTTTAAAAAATTATTTGAAAGAACAAGTCGAACTTTTTCAACCGGATTATAGTAAACCATTCGAGCTTACTACTGATGCATCCAACATAGCTATTGGAGCCGTACTAAGTCAGAATAAGCAACCTATACACTTCTTGTCAAGAACACTGAGTAAGACAGAAGAGAACTATAGCACAAACGAGAAAGAGCTATTAGCGATCATATGGTCCTTACAAAAACTCAGAAACTACATATATGGTATAGCAGACTTAACCATATATACCGATCACCAGAGCCTTATATATTCTGTATCAGAAAAAAATCCCAACACAAAGCTGAAACGTTGGAAGGGAATCATTGAAGACTTTGGAGCAAAATTAGTTTATAAACCAGGAAACCTAAATCTTGTAGCTGACGCATTATCACGTCAACGCATAAATACTTCTACCATAGAAACAGCACATTCAGCTGAAAGTTCTTCTAATGATATAATAAAAACTGTGAATCAGCCTTTTAATGCATACACTGCACAGTTCGAACTTATTGAAGATATAACAAATAATATCGAAACACAAATCTATTTTAGTAACAAAATAAGACTCATAATAAAGTTTAAGGACAAAGACTCTTTACTAAGGCAGATGAAAGAAGTTATACAACCCCAAAAGATTGTAGCTTTGCATACGAAATTTGAAAACATATACAAATATGGTGAAAACATAAAAAAAGAATTCCCACTAGTAAGATTTATATTCACACCAAGAAAACTTCAAGACGTGACAAATTTGGAGGAACAACTAAAACTTGTAAGGGTAACTCACGAAAGAGCACACCGAGGGTTACGTAACAATATACAAGAAATCTCAGAGAAATATTACTGGCCCGATCTAAATAAACAAGCAAAGAGTTTCAACAGAAAATGCATAGCATGTCTATTTGGAAAATATGAAAGAAAACCTATCAGAGAACCTCTGAATAATTCAGAAATACCAACACATGTGGGAACACACATTCATATGGACATATACTTCAACGACAAGTATACTTTCCTTGTAACAGTAGATAAGTATTCTAAATATACAATCCTTCGGGAAATCGAAACTCGAAACAGACTGTACGACGTTATGGAAGAGGTCTTATCTAATTATTTCCCAAAATGTGAACGACTCATGACAGATAACGAGAAGGGATTCAAAACAGAAATGGTGAACCAAATGTGTTTGAAATACAACATAACTAAAGTAGAAACTCCAGTATACAGATCGACAGCGAACGGTCAGGTAGAACGTGTAAACGGTACAATAACTGAACTGTCTAGAATATTCACAATTCAGAATAAAACAAGACTTATCGAAGAAATATTTAGAACAGTGCGTGAATTAAATAATTCTATACACTCAGTTACCGGTTTGAAACCTAGAGACATTTTCTTTAATCAAAATAAATATAGCAATAGTGAAATTATAATAAATAAACTAAACTCAGCATCCAAAAAAGTGATCGAACGTCTAAATAAAGGAACTCGACACAGAGAGTATAAAAAAGGAGATAAGATAATGGTAAGAATCACAGGTCTTAGAAAGAAATCTAACGCCAGATACATAACAAGAATAGTAGAAGAAGATAAAGGAGACACTGTAATCTCTAAAGAAGGAATAAAAATTCACAAGGATAACATAAAGAATTATCATTTTTCAGATGACGAAAATATTAATATTCCTAACATTACTAGGAATTGTACAGAGTCAAGAAGGGCAAGGAAACGTTCAAATAACTGAGTTACTAAACAAGAAGTTTATACTTACGCAAACAGATGACGTGTATTTATTCAAAGAACAAACTTATTTGTTACATGCCACCAACCTGACTTCGATATTTCAACCTTACGTAAATATCGTAACTAGTAAATATCAACCTACACAAGAAGAAAAAATTTGGTTAAGTAAAATTAAGAATTTAGCAGACCAATTACAAGAACATACTAGGCATACTAGATCAATTAACTTTTTAGGAACAGCTTTCAAATATGTGTTTGGTAATCCTGACCATTATGACTTAGTTAACATAGAAACGAGTATAAATAATCTCATAGAAAACAATAATAAACAAAAAACTATAAATTCTAGATTTGAACAAATTTTGCAACAATTCGAAGGTCAGAGCCTTAAAGAACATTTAGTAATAGAACAAGTGTACGAACAATTATTATTATTGACCAGAACAATTAATGCAGCAAAAAATAATGAATATTTATCAGAAAGCCTAGACTTAGATGACATTAAAAATATTATTCAACATGAAATAATTCAAGTACCCATAATAAATATACTTGAGTACTCTAAAATATTATTAGCTAGAACTGATGAATTCTTCATCACAATATATAAATATCCAGTTCTAATTAAATCATGTAAATTGTATAAAGTAACACCTTTAAATTCAAAACATGGAAAAATCATTACAGATAAAACAATTGCCTTATGTAACCAAACTTATTTAAGAACAAGAAATTGTCAAAATCATCTAAGTAAAAACATTTGTGAAATTAACTTTGAAGAAGAAAATTGTCTTATTCCACTTTTAAAGAATATAACTTCAAAATGCAACATTAAACAAGAATACGATTACGACTTAGAAATTGAATCCGGTGTTATGTTATTAAGCGGTAAGCATAAGTTAAATAATCAAACAATTAATGGTATAAACTTAGTTACTTATGAAAATACTATAAATCTAGACGATAAAATATACAAAAACATGCATAAGCAAATTAAAGAAGTTATATTAAGAAATCATAATTCAGAGTCTTACATCGACCAAATAATTAAAGAAGATACAATGTACAAATTCGATAACATAGATACTTTAAAAAAACTAATTATTCCTTTTGAAGAAAAACCGATATTATCAACTATATACACAATTGTAACACTGATTGTTATTCTAGCATTTACGTACGTAATGATAAAAACTATACAATGTATAACAGATCGTCAAAAACAAAAAAAGATTGACGCATATAACAAAACTTATGAAAGAGAAATGTTAAAAATAGCGTCGAAAAATCGGGACGATTTCGTTTAACAAGGGGGGGAGTTAAGTATCCATAGCAAGACATATTGAGAAAAAAGATAACATTATTTGTATTCAATGATATCTTTAGTCTCTAGTACAGTCTTGCACACAACGCTACAATGATAACATATGTAAAAGAGATAATATCGTTTGTATACAATGTTGGAATATTATCTCTTCTTCATTATCAAGCAAGACGATTGTACGCTTGGGTCTCCTTGTAGATAGATAAGAAAAGTATATAAATACGACTGTATGATGAATTTATCAACAGTCTTATTGTAACTACATAGTAGCCTTAAGCTCCTTTTAGAATTAGTAAAAAGTATTTCAATAATAAAGGACATAGTTCCAAATAAATATTGTTTAATTTTAAAAGTAAGAAACAAGTGTTTTAATTAGCGCCCAATCGAATACCACATTAGACAAGCAAGCACTTGATTTAATTATCCTTATAGGTATATTTTTTTTTGTAGGCGCAGTTAGTGGTAAGTGTGTTGGACTTCTAAGCGAGGGGTCCAGGTTCGAAATCCGCAAAAACCCAGATTCCAACTCGGGGTTTTTTCACTGCGCCACCTCTCGCGAACGGCTGACAAACATCCGAGAGTATAACTGTCATAAAAGGGCTTCTCAATCGGCCCGTTTGGAACCGGCATAAAATTGTAGATCCTTTCCATTCGTTCCAAAATAATGAAAAACTCACACAAAACGAATGGTTGTGAGAAGGTAGGCCCAGGGTCCCTACAGACCTGTTGCGCCCACTATTAAAAAAATTATTATTAGGTATATTTTTTGTGTTTGTTTTATGTGGCTCCGCATCTAAGCTTTTAGTAGATACCTCTATACCTACCTAACGAATAAATTAAAATTAAATCTAAACAAACTTGAAAATAAAGAGGAAATCTTCTAAGACGCAGTCGTGTATACTTGTTTTTTTTTTATTCGAGCTAGTGCTGTAATATTTTTCATTATTGCCCATCAACTCCATGCATGAGGATGGGTCTGCCGCTGATGGCTAATCACCCTTATTCCGCGTGGCGTTTATATTAAACGACAGCTGGCGTTTTTTGTGTCGAGTCGCTTTAGTGTCGTTTTAGTATCGGTAATCTATTCCTTAAACGCCTCCACTCTCATTTACTTTACATTCCACATAAGTTCCACACCAACATTTGGTAATTGACAGGTATTTATGTTTTGTGTTCGTTATTTTCACCCATAATCATAAGAGAATTGTAAAATCACTTCAAATAGACAACAATTACCAAAACTCACACTTTTTTACTTAAATTTGTCTCCTAGTCGTTTAAGAATTTGTAATCGACAATAATCGGCGTTTTATGAGTCGTTTTGTGCAACTCAAAACGACTTCCAGAAGGCGCAAAACTGTTTTGACGCATGTAGAACGTGTGTTCCACACTACCTAAACGCCACATGTCATTAAACGACATAAAACGCCTAGAAACACGATACATGTAACACCGATTTCAAAAAACGCCAATGGTCGTTTAATATAAACGCCACGTAGAACAAGGGTGAATGTCTGTTAAAAGTTTTGTTCAAAATTAATTTTAGTGGCCTTAGCCCGAAAAATAAATTTCGCCCCTACCAACTATATCGGAGGTAAGCGCAGTGGCGTAGTGGCTAGAGTCTCACAATCGATCTCCGGAAAATACAAATTACATCTTACCCCTCGCAAATGTCTGATAAACATTCGAGAGTACAACTGCCGTGGAAGAGCTTCCCAATTAGCTATCTGGACTCGGCATAAAACTGTAGATACAATCCATTAGTCCCAAATATTAAAAACTCACTCAAAACGAATGGTTGTGAGAAGCTAAGTCTAATATGCTTTTCACACCAAGCCTAAAACCGGGTTGTTGTGGATAGTAGAGTAGAGACACCAAGCGCATTAACTTGTTCTCGTGTAGAATAGTGAGCCAAGCACTTGAACTTGTTCACTGGAAATGATGTATCGATGAGGAAATGAAAAGAATGTTTCCTTTATGATGGATCAATAATGATTGACTTTATTATTGGGCCAAAATGCCTCTTTTATACTTAAATTAATTACATAAAATGATAACCTAAACAACCTAGTTCTTAATGCTACAATAACCTAAATTGCTTAATGTTAGTGGTGCGTCAGCGTACGAGCGGTTGTTGCTTCTGGCATGCTGACGGTGCTTTGTTCGTTGTATTCTTGAGTAGGTCACTTTGGTGCGGTGTTCGTTGCACTTAAATTGTGTTTCGTAACCACTCAAATGTGTTTCTTAACATTCTCCCCGCGTTGAATTGCGTTGCATTCAAATATGTTCTTATGTTTCGCTGACATTGTATTGCGCTCGAGTTGCCGGAACAGGTGTGGATCTTGTAGATGTCGTCATTCGGCTGCGCAGCTTGTAGATAATAGTGAATCCAACGGAAAGTGACACCAGAAGCGCCAGATAACTAATTAAATGATGATGAATGCTATTAATGAATACCGTGTCCTGTAATTCTGGGAATCCTTGAGGTTGCAAGTCTGCAAGTTGAGTTTGGAGAGTCGTCAAGGATTTGATAGATGTATTGTTGAATGCAGGAATTAATTCAAGAATGGCGTGTGTTTTTTGGTGGTTGATGACTGATGAGATGTTCCCAAAGCTGATGTAAGAGGTATGCAATGTGCTGGTCGTCGTTTGATGTGCCTGGATGGTGATTAGATGATTTCTTACTACGCAGCCATCGTCAAGTGAGAGAAGTCCAGATCCAGTAAGCTCAATTTGAATGGTTTTTGTTTTACATACGGCCGTTAGTTGAATGTCTGGGAGTGTGCCGAATATCCACTGGTTACTGCTGCTTAGCTGAGTCCACATCATGTTATTGGTTGGGCTTATAAGATTGCATGATGGTACTGTATTATTGTTGAACAGATTGAACTCGCAATCATATGCCTGTGATCCGGCGTGGTATTTTGCCTTTTTGTTGGAACAGAAGAATTGTAGGTCCTTGCCTTTGTCACAAACCTTCAGTTCTGTTGTCGTCATTGCGAAATACTGATCTCTGTGGCGATTTATGGCGAGAATTTCCATTGATGGATTGATGATTAGAAGCGTGTTGTTTACTTTTGCCGGGAATGGTATCAGTCGAAATAAGTTGAAGGGTTCTTGTTCGACGAGTGGAATCTTGATAACGAACAGAAGATGATTATCAGTTGCTCCTCCTGTTGCTGTTAGAATTTTGTAGAAGTGTAGTAAATCTTCTCGTTCGAATGGCAGTTTTTGTGACTGCGGTAGATGATTTTTGATGTTCGTGATTTCTGCCCTTAATTGTGCTGGGGAGAGTAGCAGGGGGCTAATGGTTCCATAGTGTGCGTCCGTTAATGTGTCGAGAATTGCAGTTTCAATTCGCTGCAGGTTGGATGCCACGATCATTAACTGCATTGTCAAGGATGTGAAGATTTGAAAGATTTTGGATTGCTCAGAGGCCTCTCCAATTCGAGCAAGGATCTGTTTGGATTGGTTTTGAAGGATGTTCATGTGTTCTCTGGCTTCGAGTTGATCCCGTTTCATGATATTGATCGTGGAATCTATGATTGAGGTCTGGTTTTTTAGCATCGTCCATAGGTGTGCTTCATTGTCCCTTAATTGGTTAATGGTTCGGGATAGTTCGTCTGCGTAGTCGGAATCAAGCAGCCCGAATAAAGTATGCGCTACATTGCCAACGAAGTTGATAGCTGCCCGAGGCGTTCGGCGTTTTGAGAATAGGTTGGAGTCTGTTTTCAGTTTGCTCCTGATGGCAATGAAATGTGTTACTAGTGCAGTGCATGTTGCCTTTTGTTGTAACTGGTTGCAGAGGTGTTGAAGTGCCGTCGTGCCATTATCGAATGCTCCTAGTTCTGTTTGAATAGGTGTTAGGTCATAGTACACGACAATTTTCCATTCGGTTGCCACTATGTTCGTGGATCCGAGATCTTCGAAATAAATTCCTGGCTGATTGTTGAACCTTGTTACGTTCACTGGCGACGCGCATATTATTGGTAGTAGTAGCAATGACAGCATGATCGTGGTCGCTAGTGAGACATATGATGTCCTTCTTCGTTTCGTGGGTGTATCTCTCGTATCATCTGTTGCGAGTTCGGATGAGGTCATTGCAGCTTCAGATGTGTTCGTATCGTTATCATCAGGTTCCTTGAATAAGGGGGCTAACCGATGGATTGGTCGCTTCCATGTTCCTGATCTGGTTTTGACGTTGACTACTCGAACCCTGTCGTCATCACCTTTGAAGATTTCAGTTACTCTTCCGATTGGCCATTGAAGTGTTGGCGTGTTGTCCTCCTTGATTATGACCATGTCGCCAACCTTGATGTTGTTCTTTTCCTGGTTCCATTTGTGCCTATATTGTAGTTCGTTCAGGTACTCGGTCGACCATCGTTTCCAGAATTCGTGCTTCAAATGGCCAATCGCCTTCCAGTGGGTAAGCAGATTGGTTTTCTCTGGAGCGGTATCACTGTCGACTTGAGCAATCAAAGGCTCGCCGATAAGAAAATGGCCAGGTGTTAGTGCAGCTAGGTCGTTTGGATTCGATGACAGAGGAGTGAGTGGTCTTGAATTCAAAATGCCTTCAATTTCAATGACTATGGTTTCCAATTCTTCGTGTGTCAATGATGCTGGTGAAACTGTTTTAATGAGAAGGTGCTTTGCGGATTTCACTGCTGCCTCCCATAGACCGCCAAAATGAGGGGCTCGAGGTGGGATGAATTTGAATGCTATACCCTTGTCGCTGCTGGCCTTGATTATGGCCTCCTTTGCTTCTGGAACATGAAGGACATCGAGCAGCTGGTTTCTTGCTCCCACGAAATTGGTTGCATTATCGCAGTAAAGTGTTTGAATGCGACCGCGTCGGCTGATAAACCTTCGAAGGGCTCCTATAAATGCTTCCGTTGTTAGGTCAGTCACAATCTCTAAGTGTACTGCCTTGGTTGTAAAGCAGCAGAAGACTGCTAGGTACACCTTGTGCGGCTTTTTTCCTCTGACCTTGTAGTGCACCCATAGGGGGCCACAAAAGTCAACACCGGAGATCATGAATGGTCTGGTTGGTGAGACGCGATCTGCTGGGAGGTTTCCCATTACTTGAGTCATTAATTGTGGTTTAGCCTTGGTGCATTTAACGCAATTATGAACTGTGTGACGAGCCATGATCTTTCCCTTGATTGGCCAGAATTGTTGTCTCAAGATGGAGAGGAGTGTCTGTGGTCCACAATGGTTGTGCTCGTCGTGTTTTGTTTTGAACAACATTTTAGTTACTGATTCATTATATGGCATCAGTATGGGATGTTTTGCACTGAAGGAAATGGGCGCGGCTTCTAGCCGGCCTCCGACTCGTAGAATACCCTTTTCGTCTAGAAATGGTGCTAGGGTGATCATTGTGTTGGATTTGCATAAGCCCTTGTGACTCTTAAGGTCTTGGATTTCCTTCCCAAATTCTGATCCTTGTACTTGCCTTATGATGACCGTAAGAGCTTCGTTGAGTTCCTTAGGCGATAGTGCTGTATGGTTTGCCTTGTTGGTGTCTATTTTTCTGGATCTTCTGATGAACCGAAGAACGTAGCCAATAGTGTGCTGAAGGAAATTAAAGGAATTTCGATGATTGATGTGGTAAATCATCTGCTCTGTGCTGTTTTGTGTTGATGCTAAAGCAACTGCATGCTTTCTCTTTCTTTCCAGGTTGAAATTAGGATCTTGTTCCTTTATGAAGGGTTGGGGCCATGCTGCTTCGTTTCCGTGCAAGAAGAGTGGCCCATAAAGCCACATACTGCATGACATAAAGCCGACTGCTGATATTCCGCGAGATAGGAGATCTGCTGGGTTTTCCTTGGATGGGACGTGACGCCATTGGGTTGCCAAGGAGCACTCCTGTATTTTTGCCACTCGATTTGCCACAAAGGTGTGTAGTGATGAGGAAGTCGAGTTAATCCATGATAATACAATTTGGGAATCGGTCCAGAAGAAAATTGGAGTTTCTTGAAGTCTCAAGTCTTCTCGGACTCTATTTGTGAGTTCAGCTCCTAATACTGCAGCACACAATTCAAGTCGAGGAAGGGTTTGTTGTTTTACTGGCGCTATGCGTGATTTTGCACAGAGTAATCTTACGAGTGTTGTTCGATCCTTGTAGACTGACCGTAAATAAACTGCTGCTCCGTAAGCTTGCTCTGATGCATCCACAAATGTGTGCATTTGTACGGATATTGGAGTTCTTTGGTTGAACACATGCCTTGAAATCTTGGCCTGATTGAGTGTTGACAGGTTGTTCCTAAACGCTATCCATTCTTGTCTTAGGTGTTCGGGCAACTCGTCGTCCCACGACAGCTTCAGGTGCCATAGTTGTTGCATGAACATTTTTGCTTTAACAACCACCGGGCCAAAGAGTCCTAATGGATCAAAGATGCGTGCAATGTCGGAGCTAACTGATCGCTTCGTGAGTATGGAGATGTCGGATAACTGAGCTCTTCCGCACAATTGGTCCGATTTTGGTTGCCAAATTACCCCCAAGGTTTTTATTGCGCAGTGTGTTGATTCGCTGAAGTCGAGGTTGACTTCGTGGTCCTCCACTGGGAGATCCTGAAGTAATGCTGGATGGTTTGCACACCATTTGCGCAGTTTGAATCCGGCACTGTGAAGTAGTGAAGTGACTTGGGCTTGGGCTTCCTTTGCCAGTGGGATACTGTCTGCTCCGCTGATACAGTCGTCGACATAAAAATCATCTTGAAGTATTCGGGCTCCAACTGGATGTGTTATCTTATTTTGGAATGCTAAATGTTGTAAGCATTTGGTGGCCAAATAAGGTGCTGATGATGTACCGTATGTTACGGTTTTGAGCTTGTAATACTTGATCTCATCAGTTGATTGCCTTCTCCAAATGATGAGTTGATACATTTGATCATCTTCCTGGATGAGTATCTGCCTGTACATCTTCTCAATGTCGGCTGTAAAGACGTACTTGTGTATTCGGAATCGAAGGAGTATGGAGAATAGTTCACTTTGTATGGTGGGTCCGGTGTGTAGAATGTCATTGAGCGACAACCCAGATGACGTCTTTGCAGATGCATCAAACACCACACGTAGCTTGGTTGTGCTACTGTCTGGTTTCAAGACGCAATGGTGTGGTATGAAGAAATGTGATCCTTGGATTAATCCCAGTTTGATCTCTTGCATATGCTGAAGTGATTCATATTCGTCCATAAACCTTACGTAGTCCTCTCTTAGGTTTGGGTTTTTATTGAGTCGTCTTTCTAATGCTAGGAATCGATTTAAGGCTGTTTTCCTTGAGTCACCTAAGTTTGTCCCATTTTCCCGAAAGGGTAGTCGTACGATGAAGCGATTGGTTTCAGATTTCGACACAGTTTGCGTAAAATGTGTTTCACAGTACCTTTCTGTTGATGTTAATGGTCTTGGTGTAGTTTCGAAATCGTCAATCCTCCAGAATTTTTCGATAAGTTCATTCGTGGAGTCTTCTTCGCAGAATATCCCACATGTTGCTGTGTTGGGTGTTATGTCTCCAATTTTTCCAGCTACGACCCAACCTAGTACGGTGTTTTGGAGGATTGGCATCCGGTCTCCAATTTGTATCTTCTCTGGTCGCATGAGATGATGATAGAATTCTGCTCCCAGTAGAATATCGATTTTGTCGGATCGGTGGAAGTTTGGGTCAGCTAACTTGATGTTTTCAGGTATGATCCAGTTGGTGGTATCCAGGTTTTGAGTGGGTTGAGGTGATACAATGCTTGGAAGTATGAATGCTTCCACTCTGCAATCAAAGTTTCCGCTTGTCGATCGTAGTCCGATGTTGACTCGCTGATTTGAGCTTCGTGTTCTCCTGCCAATGCCTTCGATGCAGAGTGATGATGGTGTTGGTGACAGAGAGAGGCGTTTGATGAGTCTCTCAGTTATTAAGTTTATTTGTGAACCGGAATCCAGCATGGCTCGCACCTCACATCTTTGTCCATTGCTTGCGGTGATGGTCACTCTTGCGGTGGCTAGAAGGACGTAACCTTGCTTATTGTTTACTTGCTGGATCGTGGCTACAGTTGTCGGAGCCTCCCTTTCGCTCGGTTGTGTTGTTGTGTTTCCACGTTCCAGATGCAACAAGGTATTGTGCTTCCCTGAGCATTTGGTGCAACATCGTGCAGAGCATGTTTTGGAAGTGTGGTCAGTTTTGAAGCAATTTACACAAAGCCGTTTTCTTTGGGTCCATTTGAGCCGTTCCGTTGGTGACAATGCGAGGAATTTTTCACAATAATAAATCGGATGACCTCTTATGCCACACACCTTGCAGCCTTCGATATTGGATGTGGCCATGCTTGTCACCACTCTCGTCTTGTCCTTTCCACCAACAGCTTCTAAGGCCTCGAATCGGGATTTCAGAAATTTTAAGAACTCATCTATAGTTTGTAATTCTCGTGGGTTTCGTAATGATTGCTCGTATAGAAGATGGCTTGGCCGATCTAATTTCTTGATTAATAGGTGGATGAGGAGTGGGTCCCAGGAGTCGGTCTCGATACCCAGCGTTTTGAGTGCTGCAAGGCATTCATGAATGGCGTCATGAAACTCTCTGATTGACTTCATCTCTGAGGTGATACTAGGTAACCCAGTAAGTCGTTGAATCAGTGCTGATGTGATGGCCCTTTTATTGCTGAATCGATCTTGTAGCGTTCTCCAAGCTATAGGGTAATTATCTTCAGTTAGCTCAAGGTGTCGCAATAACCGCTCTGCATCCCCTGACACGTTTGTCTTTAAATACCACATTTTTTGGATTGGTGGTAATGGCTGATCATGGATCATTTTTTGGAATATGTCTGAAAATGTCTGCCATTTCAGATGATCTCCGTCAAATTTTGGTATCGTCATTTTTGGTAGCTGAATCGCCGGATGATCTGCGACAATCTGCGATGCCGTATTGTTCTTCTGAGCGGTTGATGTTGCCTTTCCCAAAAGAGCTTGATTCCGTAGAACCTCTGCCTCCAGCTTGATGTAGGCGTCCATGTCATACCCGTCGGCTACCGGATCATTGCCTGTTTCCCAAATCGAGTAATGAATTTCCTCGATTTGGCTCCACAGTTTGTTCATTGCGTGTAGGCACTGGGTTGGGGCATCTTCTTTGGCCGATCCTTGGATTATGCGGGCTAAAGAATTCATCATGGCCTTCTGTCTTCTATGGAGTGTCTCCCACCCCTGTTGGTCCTCTTGTGGCCGAGATTGTTGGGTTGAAATTGGCTTTGCTGTCGGGTTTTTCCCGATTGTCGCCTTTTCGTCGTTGCTAAGCCTTAGCTGTGCCAACGATTCGCCCAGGATTAGACTATACTTGTCGTATAGTTGCTTAATCTTGGTATAGTAGTCCGATGCAAAATAGTCGTCTTCTAAGGGAACTGCCTTTAGAGAGCGAATCTTATTGTCATTTGCATCGAACTCCTCCCATAAGGCCTCCAGTCTATTTAACCGTGAGGTGAAATATTCATCAGTAGTTTTCCGCGTTGGGGAATCCTTTGTGAAGTTTCTTATTACTTGCTGGATCTCGTCTCCCAGCGTTGATTGACTCGTAGTCAATTGCTCCATTTTTCGTCTTCTATCACGTCGGGGTCACCAAAAATGTTGTGGATAGTAGAGTAGAGACACCAAGCGCATTAACTTGTTCTCGTGTAGAATAGTGAGCCAAGCACTTGAACTTGTTCACTGGAAATGATGTATCGATGAGGAAATGAAAAGAATGTTTCCTTTATGATGGATCAATAATGATTGACTTTATTATTGGGCCAAAATGCCTCTTTTATACTTAAATTAATTACATAAAATGATAACCTAAACAACCTAGTTCTTAATGCTACAATAACCTAAATTGCTTAATGTTAGTGGTGCGTCAGCGTACGAGCGGTTGTTGCTTCTGGCATGCTGACGGTGCTTTGTTCGTTGTATTCTTGAGTAGGTCACTTTGGTGCGGTGTTCGTTGCACTTAAATTGTGTTTCGTAACCACTCAAATGTGTTTCTTAACACGGGTTTTTGCCAAAACACACGGAAACTTCATCGAAAACAGAAGTTTTCCCATACATAGGTATTTCAGTTTTCAAAACGAGTCGTTTGCACTCGTTTTCCGCGAAAACACCACGAAAACGACTTCCAATCTTTGGGTTGTAGGAACAAACACACCTTTTGCAGTCACAAAATGTCACAACTCACATCTTAAAATCATTTTCCACAATTAATTGATGGGCTAATATTGTTTTTAAATGCACTTAATTCATTTTGTTTGTTAATTAATGCGATCGAAATTTGAAACCACAAAAGTTTGCACCCAAGTTTAACGACTAGTGTCTCACAGCTGATTGAAATGTCAAACGAAAACGGGATGGTGCTCGGTGTGAATGCATCGACGAGTTTTCGAGAAAAACGCGGTTTTGGACTTGGTGTGAAAAGCATATAAGACTGCTTAAGTTTTTTAGTAAAAACTCTGTTGTCAGACTGTATATCACACCATTTATCGTCGAAGCAATAAGCAATAACCACCATAAATAAAAGAGAACAGAGATGATGTCACAACTGTACAATCATATCGTTTCCCTCTCGCGCTCTATCGTTCTGTCCTTAGTTTTGGCAGTCAATTTCCGAAACATACTCCTCTTCGAATGAAGTTTTTATTTCATTTGGCAGGAAATGAACCAAGTAACACGCAACAGTCACGACTCACGAGTGCGGCTGGCTTACATTATGGTTCCAATTCAAAACTGATGATCCCAGCCGAACATATTAATTAAATAGTCTAGAAGTTTAGCTCAATAAATGTGTACTAAGCGCCCAAATTTCCAACTTCCAAGGCAGAATTCTTATTGCACTAACTCTGTGGTACAAACTATTAGGCAATAATAACCCCCAAAATAAAAATAATGACATCCAACTTCGCAAATAACTTTTTGTTGCACAGTTCTTCTCGTCAACATTTGACTGTCATTCGAGATAATAACTCTCCTACAAATGCTGCTGAACTCAGCTGTTGGGATATCGTTGGGACGTACATTGGTGACAAATCGTTGGTCGTACTTTGATACCCGAGACCAATCGAGACTTGGCTCCATTTTGCATCTTCGTTCGACATACATATACAAATACATATAAAGTGGCTTGCCCACAAATGCCTCAAAAGAACGTCCCATGTCCTTTTGGCCATTTGTTGTTAATTTGTCCCTGCGCACAGTTCCCACAAGAAAAGAATCAACATCTCCTGTCCCTAAAACACTCACCTACCTCATCAACTGCGGTAGGAAAATAATTCTTAAAATCACTGACAACTGCGCGCTCCGCTCCAAAGGCAACTCACGTGTACACAGCGGTTAAGCATACACCACACACACTGAATAAATTCACTACCGCGCTAATGCCGTAGCCGTTTTCCAGCAGGCTGCAGCTGTATCAAGGTCGTGGGTGTGTCTCCGCACAATGGATTGTCAAACCGAACAAACCGTGGTAATAATTCGTGTTGACAATGATTTCGAGTGACTTAAGTTGCTTGTTTTCACATGAATAGATCGCGCGCTCGCGTTGTCGCTGCGTTGTTTCACTCTGATTAGGGTGGCCAGAAATTAGGTTGACATCGATCGACACCAACCCAATTTAGCGCTCGTGCCGCGGCTGGCTAAACAACTGCCGCCGTTGACGCTGCTGCTGCTGTGGCTGCGGTTACACCGGTAGGTAGATGTTGTGCATTTAGATATTTGCAGAGATATGAGGTTGCGATTGCGACTGTTGAAACCAAATGGATTATGTGTCTGTGTGCAGACATCTTAATCCGCGGCGAAGGCTTTTCTGTGCACAAGCAAACTGTTTGCCGTTTTCTTTGTCTGTTAGATTGACGCCTATATTGCTCGGGCATAGAAAAGTTGAATCATCCCTTAAATGCGGAACTGAACTTATCCGGCAAGAGTATGCCTAATCGCATTGATGGGGTGGAGTGCGCCAAGTGCAAACTAATTGACTAGCTGTGCATGTTCTGCGCCAACAATGTATACATGTGCGGGGTGTCTTAGTGCAAACTGACCGACGTGTACTCGCATTCGTCCGCGCTGTCCATCTGCGTCTACCGCATTGCTTTGTACAACTTTGTACAGACACTGGCACGTGAGTGAGTGCACCTCATTTGCATGATACATTGTATGGTGGCCTGCTGGCCGACACCACCGCCACCGCCGACACCATATAGTGTCACCTGCAGACATGCAAGCACCTGTAAACCCAGTTAAGTGTCAGCTTACAGAAGGAAAAGCTTCCGGTTGGAATAATTCGCGTTGCAATTAAATTTTTAGACTTTTGTTGTCCGCCTGGCGCTGGGTGGGTTTTAATTGTCTTAAAGTGCAGCCACCGCCATGGGGTGGTGCAGGTGTCTGACACTATACGAACACACCCTCGCCACCTCAGTGGCAGGCTGGCAGGCAATATCTCAAAAGCAAAGGCACAAGAAGCCGTACAATATTCAAATGGGCAGCCTTACAGCACATGCACCTGATATCACGTCGCGAACCGACAAACCTGCTGCCGCCACTGTAAGTGATTCTTGATTAATGTGACCACTGGCTAAATTGGAGTACAGATCGATAGCCAGCCTCCTTGGAGGACCCCGCTGCCATTTATCAAAATCCGAGGCAAATCTAGCTCTTAATTTCCAGTATCGCCCACCACAATGTGCGCGCTATATGGGGTGGTTTCCATGCCCAGTCTCTATCTGCTTCAATCGTAACAATATTCCGTTGAGCAGTGTTGCCTCGGCTGCTGCTGCATTTAATTTGCATCACTTTGCATTGGATTTGTTCGCAAACGACGACGCAAACGCGAACGCCAGTTGCAAACTTCGAGAGTAATTAATAACTATTAATATCTGCGCGAGAACTGGTTAATAACTTACTTTGGAGCTACATCGATCGAGCGGTCTGTCGGGCGATCGGTCGGTGGGTCGATCTAACGATCGACTGGCTTGTGGTGTGTGTTTCAGGGTCGTTGTCGGTGCCAGGTCGACCCTTATGCAATTTATTTAGACACCTTGATAGCCTGTAGGGAAGTGTTTGACTCGTTGCCTGTTCGGAAAATTTATTGAATTTACTTGCATGTCGATCGATCGATCGATCGCTGATATTCATTGATCGATCCGATCCGATCCAATAATGATATGGTACTAGAATAGATAGTCGTCTTTACAAAGTGGAAGAGAGCATTTACGTGTTTTATATTAATTAATTCTACATTTGTGTTTACTTGCAGGCAGAGGGCCCTCCAGTACAAGTGGAACCAGTGGATCTTAGCCTCCGATCGCCAAGAGGTAAGTGCGCCAACTGACTTAATTTACTTGCATGACTAGAGTGGGGAATCATCAATTACTGTATTAAATACCAAGCGGATTCCGACAGTATTGCATTTACATATGTAACCTTAGATATTGATAAATTATGCGATCGCTAAGATCCGCAAACTGATTTCCTATTAGAGGGTCGAAATTGTGAACTTTCTATTTTGACGGTCGCTAGAAAATGTATTTGGAGTCGTACGTGGGGTAGTCGTTAATGGGTTTTGTGTTTTCGCTGCAATGTGTTATTTTGGTTCTGTGTATGCAGGTTCTGTTTAGGGCTGTGGAGACTTACATATTTTTTTTTAAATACTTCTCTTGAAAAGACAGCCCGAGCTAGCTCCATCAGTGCGGAAGTATTCTGACAGATCTAGCACCTACCCGCTGGGCCCGATTTAGCGGAGGGCAACCGGGGCTCGCTCCCACAATAGATAGAGACTTCGGAAAAAAATTTTCAAATTCAGACTAGTAAAAACTAGTAAACAACAACACGATGAGACAAAACCGTCTATCAGAGTTTTCTCTCCTGAGCATTGAATCAACGATTTTTCGGCGGAAAAAGCTCGGAAAGTTCCGTACGTTAACGCTAAAATTTAATTTTAGATAATTCTTGTTTCCGATTATATTTATATGTTCGTTAAATAATAAAATAATCTATACTTGGTTTCACAATAACTTTTTTATTGGAAAACTCACCTGAAAAAAAAATTATTCATTTTACTTAAGAAACAATTTGGGGCCAAGGGGCCTCCATTCCTTTGTTGCACCGAGGCCTCCACACCTTTAAATCCGGCCCTGCCTATCTGTCTTTGAGTAGTTGCAGAACAAATAAATGTTGGAAATGTTTGCGTTGGGATTTCTGTGCAAGAAATATGTGAAAACTTTCCCAATGCCTAATGCAACATAAAGGGTCTGCCAAAATGCACTCAGGAAATAATTGCGTATAGGCATCACTTTTTTCTCATTTTTTGATTCATTGAACGTGCAGACGTGGATTGCCGTATGAGACCCGCTACTCTCTCATACCCCTTTCTAACCTATACTTTAACCTACGCACATTCTTGCCGAAGTTTTTCTCGATCTTTTTGCATGTCGATGAATTTTGTTGATACAGCGGTACATTTTTTCCTTTAAGGTGGGGGTGATCGTTGCCTTTTTGGCTTGAGAAATTGAATCCAGAAAACCTCCCAAAGAATAAAGCCTTAATGTCTTTAAATTGTTAAGATCTGGACGGTCGTCTATTATTTTGCGGACTGCATAGCATGTGGCTGGCTTTGTCTTGCTTCATCGACTAAAAATTAAATCGTCACTTTTGAATATCGAGTAAAATTAGCTGTCATTGTTGGATTTAGAGAAGGATTTTTAAAGAAGAAGGATCCGATGAAGACTACAGCCCGAAATCGTCATCAAACATAAGTTATGAGTCATTCGTGACCCAAATTCAACAATTTTGACAGTTAATAGAGGCAACATGAAAATGGAACCTTATCGTTGAATAAGGAAAATTGCGACCTATATAGCTGCCAAGCGTTCATTTTGTTTTCTAAATATAGCTGAACAATGAAAGTTCTTTCGTGTACCGCTCCACTTTGAATAACCCCAAACTGTCAGCTGTCAGACTGTCTTTTTGTTTGTGTTGGCAGCACTTGTCAGCACAAACGGCCCCAAATTAAAATCGCAGTGACGGCTTAATGTTTGTAGGTATTATACTACACTGCAACAGTGCAATTTTTTCAAAATTCATGGGATGTGCCACGCCCTGTTCTTATATCCAGTCCATACTTCGCAAAGTACTTTCGGCATAAAACGTACATCAGTGTTACAAATTTTACAACTTTAGCTCCAATGAGTGTTAGGAAATAGTTTTTGAAATTTAAAATTAGGTGCCACGCCCTTTTGTAGACTTGAGCTTGGAGATTCGACTGAGATGATTCCTTACACTTCGCAACTTACTCGAAAATATCGACATATCCACTCAATTGAATCAAATTACCTTCCATGCGCAGCGGCAGGTGCCGTCGCCTTAACAAGACACCTTTTCGTCTTAGCGAATAATTCGGGTTTACCACGATATCTCGAAAAAAAAATCTCGAATTAATATTAATTTTTGAGACAATGCTAACAATTTGCGCAAATTATAAAATCTGTATAGGGGGGCAGCAGTAAACCCCTACTTGGGTTTACTGTGGGTGCGAGGTTTTTTACTTATATTTTTTGTTGAATTTTCAAATTGTTGGGTGGTAAGGCCCAACATTTTTTCTTGGGATAAAAAAAATCTCGAATTTAGTTTTTATTTTCGAGATTTTTTCGAGATTTTTATACATTCGAGATTTTTGTCATTCGAGATTACGTCATAGTTCTCCTAAATAGGGTTTGAGCTCTATATTTTTTCCACTTTGTGTTCATTCGACCTTGTACAGCACTGAGTGAGTCGGATCTTGGTGACAACCACGTTGGTGATTTCGTAGTTACTTCTAAAATTACGGCCCCACTTCTATAGACACACTCGCAGCTATGGTACACCCCATGTCCACAGTTCTCTATACACCGCTTCACCTTCCCAAACCTTTTTTTTTTTCTAATCAGGCCACTCTTGAACGGTAAGTCCCATTTGTGTTTGGCTTAAAACCGAAATGATGACAGAAATAATTACAGCCAAGCTCCCCGCGTTATTAATTGCTGCTCCACTATCAACAGTTGCATGACATGGTTCCTAAAGAAAGCCCAAACTCTATTAATTTACTCGCCAAAAAAAAACTGCCGAAACCCGGGGGGCGCTACCATGCCTATACCTGCTCCCAGGCGTTTTTTTTTTTTCGTTATCTTAGCTCAAACGCTCCACTCCTCAGTGAGCGAAGAGAAAACGGAAAACCAATAAACGCTTTTCTGTAATTGGCCCCCCAATTGGATCACTGTAATTAATTAAATTCCGCGTTTTGAGGAGTTAAACATGCAAACTGCGGCCGACTGGCTGAGTGGCCACGGGGCTAATTGGCCACGAAAACGATTTACTGCCATTATCGTTCATTTGTCAGTCCGGAGCGGATCATTAGAGAGCTAATCATTAAGACTCGACGCAGCGCAGTCACATAATGAGCAGTTCGACGGATCGTGGATGGATGCTCTGGGCATCACCATACGTATTCATGGTCATATACGGTTTACAGATGTAGCGGCCTTCAATCGATAGTCTTGTGCTTAAAAAAACCGCCTGCGACTTATGATAACTGAAACTGATATACCTAGATAGAGAGAGGGCTAGAGAGAGAGAGAGAGAGAGAGATAGAGAGAGACACTGAGACAAGTGCTCCATATAATCACGTAGCGTGCACTAATTAAATGACGCGCAAGTGTTCAAGCCACACAGTGCACCAGTGTACCAGTCCATAGTTCTTATGCCCTGTTTCGGGTCTCTTTGAATCATAACTTAGCCGTGCAGCCACCATCATCGGTCAGGCATAGCGCGATAGTCAAGGTAAGGTAAATAGAAAGAGAATGAAAAAAGTAAAAAATCACTTGCGACATGCTTTATAGGCCGGCCAAGTCTTGGCCTTATGTCCGCGTATGCTATTTTGAACCACACGTCGCCATCACCACCGACCGCTAAGGTGAACTGGCTCTTTGCCGATAGAATATTTTAATATCAAGAACACTGGTTGCCGGTGCTGCGGGCGCGGGGATCTATTTTAATTACGGTCTCCTGTTTAGAGTGGTGATTTGTGGGTTCCACTCTCATATGTAGCCAAGTGTATAGTCGACCTATACAAATTAACCGTGTACCGACTAATCTCGTAGAGGAGATTCGATTTTAACAAGACGGCAAGTCCTTATTTGAAGAGGCAGTATAGCTGCGTCATGCCTCAATGGAGGGCAATTATACTGTGGGAGCGTTGTTTGTTCGTGGAAACTTCCTCCACCTCCACAACCAGCACAATGGTAGAGTAGTCGCCAGAGTCGCTTTGCATGCGCCAGACGCGAAACGCTTTAATTATCCTCAAATTGCGTACGCGCGAGCGCACATTACGCGTGCAAAATGCATTTTCAGGGAACTATGCGTGAAGCGCATGCGTGCGTCCCATAAATTTGCATTCGAGATGATTTCTTCGCATGTCGTACATGGCTCCGAGCAGACACTGTCCACGTCGATGATGGGTGAAAATGTAGACCGCGTTACTAGGAAGACGACAACGCACTGTCCAGCTGTCTGGTATCTGGTTGGCAGGCACTGGCAGACAATGATTCCCCAGTGTACGCAAGAAGGTTATAATTGTTGGCGCGGCGTCTCGTCTCTGCATTAATTCCCGTTCGCGGTGCTCTACTCTGTGCGTATATCTGATGGTTGCCTGAACTCCTGCTGCGAATCTTCACGTAATTGTTGTCGCCAAATGTCGCTGGTGCTGACGATTCAGGCGTCACCCCAAACAGCCGGCGTGTACACGAACCCCATATAAGTTGCACGGACGACGGCGTAGGCTCCTCGCCTAACCTAGACTGGGCTCGCTCTATCTCTCTGCTGTTCCATATTGGCACATTCGAAGAAGCAACTGTCAGCGTAATTATTAGGAGCGACGATTTAAATTGACATTTTGGTTGTGGCAATGGTGATGGTGCCTGGTGGCTGATGGTGCCACCGCCGCCGTCGCTTCTTCAACACAAAATATCCAAACAAACAGAAAAAAGCAAATCTTCTTCAAATCGAAATGTGGGTTTGGTGGTTATAGTCGTGACTTGTTTTTGATACTCGGTCGACCGCCGCGGCGGCAGGCGGGCGTGCTGTCGGCTCTTGTGTCACAGAGTGTCTTTCACTTGTCTTACACCAGTTGGTAATAGGTATGCGTCTGTGGTGGTGCTGGTGCTGCTGCTTTATCTGTAGCTGTAGCTGTTCCCGGTGGTGGGTTTTTCTATACGCCGAGCGCGAAATATGCAGTTGATCTGGTTTGCCTTTCTCTTTTGCTATACAGCAGACTGTGGCTCCTTGAGAATATTCTCACTCTTTGAGATATATGCGTATGGGCAGCGCGCATGCACATTTAGAGACAAAAGGCCAATAGTCGGTTGATTAATATCCGCACTCATGTGGCTTAATCGGTGAGATTAATCATTGCGACGCTGGCGATGTAGCGGGAAAAGCGTGAAACCAAAATCAAGTTCGGCTTCCTGCTGCAGAACTCAAGGTGTTGGGTATATGTCACTCGTTAGCTTATTGACACCTGGTGGGGGAAGGTATGGGCTACTCATACTAGGTGTGCTCATCTTGATGAGTTTTATTTTTGTGAGGACAACAAGACTCTTTCAAACAAGTTTCATTTATCTACGACAAGCCGTCTTTTTGACTGTCATTTTCCCAGAAAACCTTTAAGACTTTGAAAGGATTATTGACTTTAGAAAGAAAGTTTTTCTGCAGATCTGGGAGCACTTCTATGCTCCTCTACTCGATTTTTTTGAAAAAAAAAAACAAAAAACCCTTTACAATATAGTTTTTATGTAATGAGTTGCGCCACACCCCTTTTCCAAAACCACCTACATTTCGGAAAGTGATTTGCGCAGAGAATGGACATCAATGTTCCAATGTTTTACAATCCATGCTCCCATCAGTGTCAAGAAATAGCTGTTAAAATGTTTTTTCTGTATCGGAAGTGACACGCCCCCTGTCCCATATTATGTAACATTCTTCCAATTTTCAATAACGTTCCCAAATTTAAAATTTTTAAGGCAATTTTTAGCAAATGTCAAGATATAGATGTTTTTTAAATAACTTTGTTGTATGGGATGTGCCACGCCTCTTTGTATTTTTCAATCAATCAATCTAACGATTATTTTACAAGTTAAGAAGAACAAAAATTAATATTGCCCAATCACAATCAGATCTCTGCGGACCCTAGGCCTCGCTTCTCATAACTATTTATTTTGTGTGAGTCTTTCATTATTGGGACGAATAGAAGGGATCTACAATGTTATGCCGAGTCGAAATGACTATACCTACTTGGGAACCTCTTTGACAGAGGTGGAAAAAAATAAAGAAAAACACCACTTGAGGTTCGGGATATAGTACATTTTTCTAATTTAGGTACTACCAATACCGAAAATAGCCCGTAAATTTTGAGCTCAATCGGTTGGGTTGTTTATGGGTTGAATAGATTAGAAGTCGACGTGCTGAGCGCCATCTGTTGGCGGGCTGCAAAATCAAAAATAGTATAAAAATCTATGAAACAAAGACATTTCTGTCAACTTTTAGGGTGAATGTTCAAATGGATTAGAAGATCCGGCCTCTATCAACTACGCATTGCTAGGAGTACCTACACTTGATGGTAGTTTCAAAAACCTTTCCAATTATCTATGTCATGTTGATATCAGAATGAATAACTGAAGCAGAGTAGATAATGGCCCTAACTACCTTAAACTTTTAGATGTCGATTGTGATGTTTTGTTCGATTAGTGAATGTTGAGAGGCACTTCTTGGTCCTACCCTGGTAAAACGCTACCGTGTTACAGTGTTAGCTCTTGGTGTTCAAGTATGCAAGCAATTGAATGGACTTTTAGTTCTGTTCTTTCTAGTGGCGTATGAAAGAAGTCGCATATAGCAGTGAGGGCGCAGGGACATAAGTCCACTTTTTGATTATGGACTTATGTCCCATCGAACCAGGACATAAGTTCCAAAATTGTTTTGTCGACGATGGGACATTAGTCCCAAATTTTACCATAGATAATTATTTAGCAAAACGTCGTGGATCTCCAATAGGCATCGAATACTTCAAATTAGGCCCACGCGAGTTGCTATACCATTGTATTATGAAATGTGTATGGGGGGGCATTCTGCCCCTCTGCAACCACCTTGGGTTTACTGTTGGATTCCGAAGTGGGTGCGAGGTTTTTTACTTATAATTTTTGTTGAATTTTCAAGTTGACATAAGGCCCAACATTTTTAGTTCTGACTTATGTCCCTCTTTGGTGGGTCCATAATCAAAAAGTGGACCTATGTCCCACTTCCCACTTTATGAACTTATGTCTCGTGGACCTATGTCCCTGCGCCAGCAGTGAGTCGCCTTGTCTGAACCCCGTCATCAAACTCAAACGGACGAGCTTTGTAGTGATCTCTTCCGGACGTGGCTTTGTGTATCTCGTCTTTATATACATAAGCTGCCATAGGCGGCTTTGAAATCGATGAAAAGCTGATGCGTATCGATTGGGACTTTCATATATGTAATTCTAATGGAATAGGGCTCTCCCAAGGTACTTTTCTTAAACCGTGTTCGTCTCTAAATTTGAGCAGCAGATATGTTCAAGCAAAGACCAACTGTATCTGCAACAAGAAATTACTTTCAAACGCGCAAATCTCAACAAATCTTTGATTTACAGCACTCCATGTCAGCAATTGCAAAATCAACCTAAATACCACTCGGAAATGTTACATTCCCTCCAGCTTGACCATCTGCGTCGTCCGGATCTTTCGAAAAGGTCTCTTGGATTCACGGCACATTCCCTAGCACCCTCTTCAGCGTTCGACTTGCAAGTTACAGCTTACAACTGCATATGCTTTCAGATTTGCGTGATCAGCATAAGCAAATTGAAAAGAGCTTAACTGCATTTGGATTGGTACAATCCTCTTAGCCAAATATGTAACCGCATTACAAAATTATATGTATGTCCTCCCGCCCCCCGGCTGCAGCTACATACACGGCGCACACATGTTTCGTTCCCACATAAAATCCCCGGGTACAACTGAGACGACTACCTACTAGCACAACCTGGGCCTGGGAGATGGTATTTAGCTGCCAGAAATTAGTACTAACCCAAATGTGCCACCAGAAGTGGTGTCTTTTAGTTTCATCTCACCAAAGATGGTGTATACACTCGAACTGCGCTGCCGGATGGTGGGTGCCTCTCTTGCATATGCAAAACAACGAAACAGCAAATAAAATCAAAGCCGCTCGCAACACCACAAATATGGTAGACTGTTTGTTTGGCCATAATTAAGGAGAAGTCAAAAGCCATGGCAACAACGACCAGCGCACCAAACAGCAGCTGTGTGTGCCACAAAAAAAAAAAAAAAAACACTGTGTGTATGCGCCGTGTGTTAAAGGAAGCACTGGACAATATAAATAGTTTAACCTCGGACTATGTTCAATGCCCACATATAGGGGGAGCGTTAACAACAAACTGCAAAAACAATCAAAAAAGCCGCAGCAGCAGCAGCTTTACCGCGCTCCAGTTTGCACAGAGTCTCTTATGAATTTTTATTGATCTCAAGTAGATCTCCCGTAGCAATAGCAGCGCCTATACCATGTAACAGATGGAGCCAAAGTGGCTCCACATGACCAGCCTACCTACAGTTATGGCGCATTGTTATTGCGCGGGTGCAATCGCTTATCCAGCGGATAGGAACACCAGCCCAGCTCTAGAAGAAAAAGAGAAAGGCTCAGGCGCACACTTCCCCTCTGCACGATAGCTGCGCCAAAAAAAAATAAAACAAAATGGAAAAGCTCGCCACTATTTTTGCAAGTCCATTAAAACCATTGGCATAATTTTTTTTATTTTTCTCCGCGCTCACTCCGCGATGCCAATCGACAAATTCACACACAATTTGGCAAATCAATAATTGAAACGCGTGGAGGAGGCGCATACACTGGTCCCTGGGGCATCATTCGTGCAAGGCGCACGCCACAGTGTTTCCTCACACGCAATTCACCCGCCGCGACGACATCTCACTTTCTACACGAATGCGACACAATGTTTCGTTGCGCGATGTGTCGCTGTGTCCCAATGTGAGCCCAATGTGGTAATTTAGCATTTGGCGCTTGCGCGCACCAGAACAACACGAATGTCCCGTGATGCATGAACCCTATCATCAAATGGAATGCGCCAAATGTGGATTGTGCCATGCGAGTGTCGAAAATGAGCACAGAACTAGCGACTATTGGTCGAGGATCTTGTTGTTGTCAATTATTACACCCGCATCGCTGTTGTTTCTCTTGAGGGGTTTGGGAAGTTATAAGGCCAGCAAAGCAAATAGAGTTCAGTCAGCCTATCTGGTGTATTAAAGACTTGGTGGCCTGGTAAAACGGTCATTTGACAGTACAACGAAATGGGGGAATTACTTCCTGGCTGAAAATGTCATAAAGAGTCTCCCGAATAGACCAGAGAACTGACTGTCTGAATTCCACTTGTCAAACAATAACTGGAAGGTGTCTGTTGAGTAACTATAACTTTAGTTGGAGATACCATTACTCAATTCAATGAAGTGCCAAGTTCGCATCCAATAGAAATTCGTCTGAAGTTTCCCATTTACCATAAAAAATGGTAGCCGTCTCTTTTTGAATCCAATTGGTAGACTTAGGGGTCTGTGGTTAGTCTGACTACTGACCGAAGGGTTCTAGGCTCGACCTCCAGAAAAGCACAAATTTCCATTTTAAGATTTTTTTTTCCAGAGCGCCGCCTTTAGCGAATGTCGGACATCCGATACTGTCTTTAGGATCTCATTTAAAAATTGTAGTTGTCTTCTTGCTGCCCCAAATGTGAATTTTACAGAGAAAAGAAGGCTTCCGCAAATTGGCCTTCGACTCATTAGCTTTTTAGTTTCATTCTATTTCCATATTTCATAAAAATCGGTTTTGCAAAAGAGTCCGTAATCGGTACAACAAAAAAACTGTGCAACCCATTAAAGTAAAAATATACTGTCGGTAAATGTACAGGTTATATTGGGATTGTCAAAACTCGGTTCGTTCGGTATTTACTTACATCAGCTAGCTCGGATATTGACGCATCAAGAGAAACCATTTGATAGCGCCCTCAACATGATGACAAAGCCAGAGATGGTTGCTGTCAGTGAATATCACTAACACCAACCATGACAATAACAACTTTAAACAATTTGATGTTGATACCTATATTATAGCAATATCCAATTCAGCAGTGTCATTGAATTTTTGGCATGCTGGGTTTGAAAATCATCATCGCGGATGAACTTTATTAACCAGACGCAAATATGAGCTCATTTTTTACCCAAACCAATCTTTTCAAAAGGTTTACAAATATGTAAGTTATCAACAAATGGTGGCATTAGGTACTTAAGCCATACAGGTTCATGTATCAGCTGGGAAGAGTGCAATAGGTTGGTGCATCCACTAAACTCCGTACAGCTGAAATCGATTTCGTATTTAGACACTCCCATCGAATAAGGTGTGGGATATTAAATCATGAACGGTAGGCAGGGAAACGTAGAAAGAGATCGATGGAAACTGGAGAGACCAAAGTTTTTAACTGCCACCAATTGTCACATCGGATTGTTTAGACTACGTATGAGAATAGGCACATCAAAAATGATTAAGACTGTCTTTGTGATAAATACTGATTTGCAAAAATGTCGCTTGGGTTCTAAAAGCCCTTGAAACCCCAGGACCTTCGTGTCCGTTTTAAGCCGCTGCGAAATATCGGTCTCCTTCTTTTTGAATTCTGGTATTAGGCGAATGTGAACACCCAAAGCGGTGTAGAACTCTGTCCCTCAAAAGCCTTATTATTCATGCATCGGTTCGAATCTTGGATAAGAACTCTACGATCTAATAACTCGTCACGGTTTCTTTGCTCTCAACTGTTTCAATTCAATTTATTTCGAGCATACTCATGGTTTCTATTTATCTACTACATTGGTGCCATTATGGTGCCTCTGGTGGCCATGTCCAAGAATGTCATGTCACACACGTACCCATATGTCGTCGACTTTATGAAAATTTATTCATAAATATCCGAAAAATATTCGTTTGCCTTTCATACGTCAAAAAACAGGCAAGAACAAAAAAACCAAAACAAAACTTATCCTACCCGCATTGGAAGCGCGCGAGGAATTCCATGAACCGTGGGGCCAAGTATCGCAAGCAATCGAACTCATGACGACGATGTCGCTGACGAAACACACTGCTCCCAAATGGGAACAACATGCTCTATTGATTATGATTTGAAAGGTGGATCCCGTTAACGTGTCATCGAGAAGGTCTTTGCATTTAGAGACGACGACGACGATGATGTTGCCTCCTCGTTACCAATAAAGGAATTCAAAGAGCCAACCAGCCAGGCTGGTGATGGAGACAACATGTCTCCATGTGAAGCATTCACTTCGTATTTTCTTCGACGGAGACGACCACGACTACGACAACGACCACAGTGATGATGATGATGGGGAGGATGGTAGCGGTGGTGGTACCTGTGTGTTGGTGGTGGCTCTTCTTTTTGTCGCTTCTTCGTCTACTGCTTCGTCTCCTTGTTCATCTTCATCTGCCAGTTACGGATGCTGGCACACAACAATTTTGAATGCGATCACGAACTTGACCTTTCACATAACCCATAGAGGAGCTGACGCTGCACTGGAGCACCACACCGGAGAGCGCCAACACGGGAGACGAATCTTTTCGGTTTATTTTTGCGATTTTTTCGATTTTTGCGATTCTCCGATTTGGTTTCTCTTCAGTGTCGAATGAAGAAGACAACAACGACGGGCGATCATGCCCAAGGTATACAGTGTGCGCTCTATGATATGGGATGGGTTTGGTGCGCTACCCACTTCCATTCTTCCCTAACCTCCGACACATTTAAATGATGACAATTCGTCGAGTCGTCGAGTCGCCGAGTCAATCTGGCGATCTTTTTTTGGTATGGGCCATAGGCAAAGGTTAAAACCTAAATAGTTGCACCGCGCAGGCACCAGAAGGTGTCTGTCGTCAGGGGCTTCGACTTTATTTATGATCAGCAATCGTAGCTCTCATAAATCATTCGGCAGCGGTGGCGGGAAATCATCCCGAAAACTGTGAGAACCAAACCCAAGTGAATCTTCGCCGTCCAAACATATCACAATTAGTGCAAGCCAAGCCAGACGGTTACCGACTGCCTTCCTTCTAAGGATAGCTGGCGCAATTTATTTTTTCAAAAACCAAAGCGCTCGACTTGTTGTTGCGCTTCGGTATCGGAACCCCCCTGACACAACTAGATCCGATAATCGCTGTTGACAATCTCTCCCTTGGCCGGGAAACGCCACCGCCACATGATGTGTGCAGCAGGAGCGGCATCTCCATATCTATAACTCACTTTAAGAGCGGACATTAAACACGGACACGGGTAGAACATGATGTCCAAGCACTGCAATAAAATTTATTTTCAAATTAAATTCAGCATTATAGAGTTCGGCCTGGTTCTCTCCCACTTGACCACTTGGAGCTGGATCGTCTTTGCCACCAAAGGCAGCCCCCATAATCGCAGAGCTAGATCTTGGAGCGTTCGACGAGCTGGGATATGCCATCAAAAGCGGCAGCATCAGGCAAAGAGTGAAGCGATGTAGAAGCGCCTCATAGAACATCGCACGACAACGACGACGATGACTATACGATACTATACGACCGACGCGACGAGTAAAAGGAGTCCGCAGGCGGCTTCCTTTGAACTGGATGCAAGCGGCATGTGCGCCTTGTTTTACTTAGCAACAACAACAAGCATTAACATCGTCGTATATCGCCTTTTAGTTGATCTGATTTACCATCACCTGATCGGATCGCATCAGAGAGGATGCTGCACGCTGGCGATGGTGGTCTCACGTTATGCGAGAAATGAAATATCAACGGCAACGCATGTGTACCGGCGATACCTGTATTCGCGTTTTACCGTGTAACAAGAGTTATATTGGTTATCGTGAAGCGTTTGCTTGATTGATTTGCCGACGGACGGGATCGTGCGAATGATGATAAGTTGAAGTACTGCGCGCGTTCGTTATAATTGTAAACAGTGTTGAGTGCGTCACGATAGAGTCCGAAATGTAGGGCACTTGTTAACTGCGCGTGAGCCCACACGGAATATACTTGAACCAACATACCTATCCCAGTGCCTACGGCCGTACAGGCTATGAGCTTTACACGAGACTAATTGATGTGTCAATATTCCGGTCGTAAATTAAATTTGTTCCGCCCAAAGCTTGTTACTCCTCCCTGGGCTTTCGTGCTGAATTGGAGTCACTGCCGAGTTTGGAAGTCAATGAGTCGCATGAATGAAATGTAGAACTTGCTTTTGCTCAAGAGAAATGTCAAAATGGAAGTATTTGCTACTTTTCGTGTGAATAAAAACCAATTTGAGTTAGTTCCAACTTTTGACGTATTCGAAGATCGGCGGCATTGACTCAGATCGGTATATATCTATGAATAAAACTTATATATATGTATACAGTTGGCGCAACAGGTCCGTAGGGACCCTAACCCTAGCTTCTCACAACCATTCGTTTTTTGTGAGGTTTCATTTTTGGAAGGAATTTAAGGGATTTACAATTTTATGCCGATTCCAAACGGCCGATTGAGAAGCTATTTCAAGACAGTTGTTTGTCAGACGTTCGCGAGAGGTGGCGCAGTTAAAAAAACCCCTGCACTTATCAGACAAAAAAAAAATCAATGCAAATTCTGAGTCTGCTATTTAGTTGACTCTGGCCTTTTGCTAAATATTTTAAACGCACATTTTTAAGATAAAACAATCTAAGAATTGTGAATAGTTAAGTTCAATTCTGTTTCGTTTCACATGAAGTATGGACAGGGGACTATTTGGCTAATATTTATTTGAGATCGAAATATTTAGACAGAACCATTTGTATGGTAGGTATATAGCGGAGTTCGGCTATACATAGTTCTTCTTTAATTAATTGTCTATAGTGTGTTAGCACCTGATGATCAACAAGCTATTTGCCAAACAAAAATCATTTTCCACGTGCAATTGAAGCTATGAATTGCATTTATATTTCTGAATTTAGTTCTTTTAATATCAATTTCCACAAAATGTCCACCACAGCTAGATGTGCAATGTACATCGGCGCACCAATTTTTGGTCACCCTATCGCAAACTAAACTCTTGCAATATTTTTAAATAATTTCTAAACTGTCGGAAACTTAAACGCTTCATGATGACACTTAAAAATTTACTGCATATTCTGACACCGAAAAATAAAAGACAAAAAAAGGCCGGTTTAATAAAAAAAATATTACAAATAATGAAAGTTTTCAAGCAAGTATGGAACAGCTCTGCTGACGCTTTTGATGGTTCACGTACTAACTTCGCTACATTTTGGTATGTACCTTAAGAGCTTTGATCAGCCGTGGTCGTCTGCGTGTAGTCAGACATAATGTTGCCTTTGGTAGCTCTTTTCGACTTGGGTACATTTTACTAGCAAAAACACAGGTCCAAGCAGTACAGTCTTTTAAGCTGCACCCCACCCTAAACAAGTTAAGAACCATCTAAGCCTTTTACCGGGTGTTGGCAAGAACGAAGACTGCCGACTACGATATTCCCATAATCCAACTGATTCACATCAGATGGTCATTCAAACTTACTGTAGAGAAAAAAAAAAACAGGCGAAACGCCAACATTCTTCATCACACGTTTCGTTCGCTCAAATTAGTCTTCGCAATTATCCACTCTGCGTCTAAGTATATATCGATGTAACGTATCAGAAAAAAAACCTCACCAGGCATTTGTCAAATTAACACACTGATTGTACATTAGAAATGTACAACATTACCACGTTCCTTGGTTTACTTTAAACCCCCTTGGTTTAAATAGCCAATTCCTTAGACCATTACCCGGCTATTTACAGTATTTGTTGTATGGGAAAAGAAACCACCAAACATGTAAGCCAATCAGATGTTGTTGAACACCAACACTCAGGTGTTCGATTTCATGAGCGACAGCCCGGCATAACTCATTCTTCCGCGAGCTCTGCTCAATCCGAGATCACCGATATAAAAGTCGTCAACATGCTTTTCGCAAATAATGCACTCGCGCTGTCGTCCACTGTTCACTGTTCACAATGCGATCGCACAAAAGAACCCCATACTCCTAAATTGGCATCCCAATGCGCGCGAGCATGCTGTAATTTTCTCACGTTGCCAATGCGATCGTCAAATTTCGATAACTTCTGGTGATTGCCCAAACGACCGATTGAAGGAAAACACACATTCGAGCAGGCGCTGACACAGACAGATGAAAAAAAAAAATGGACGAAACACAGAAATAGTGCATTTCAAAGAAATCTATTTATGTTGAGTATCTGCAGAGACAATAACTCAAACGGCCAAAACGAGGTCAGTCCGGAGCGCTCCGAAATGGGGTCTGCTGCCTTCTTTACATCCGTCTGTCCATTTCGCCCGTCCGTTCGTCCGTTCGTCCGGTGTCTATGTGTTATTCCGTTTCGCCAGACTATACAACACTACGGATCAATTACGCGATCTTTTTTGTTGCCACTGCTGCTGCTGTTGTTATTGCTCCAAATGTTTAACGATCGCGAATTTTTCGAAAAAAAAAAACAAGTAAACGAAGTACAAGGTACTGGCTGCTCTCTAGGTGTATAGACGGTAAGAATGGTACGAGTATACAACAAGCAGGACGACTGCCGCGACATATGTTAGAAATTTTTCAAAATTACGTAATCGGCGCAAGCGCAAGCGCTGCACAGGCAAATTTTGACTGACGGATCGTGCTGCAGCCGGCACAATTGCTTTTATCTACAACAAGGACAGAGAACCAAAACTAACGGTAACAATTCTCTTCACAGCATTGTGTGTATGTAATTGCTGCAACAGCAGCAGCAGCAGCAAGATCGATCGCATCCAAAAACCTAAACGATCGCCGATTAAACGATGCGGTTCTTGTACGCGGTTCAGGTGCAATCGGATAAGATCGGCTCGGACAGCTAGCTTGGCATTGGACCGCCGCCGCCGCCGCTGCCACTGCCATTCGTACCAATAAAGAAATTAAAAGTGTAACAGGTCGAGATTCTAAACGGTCGTCAATCAATCGTCAGTCGTCGTTTATGTCGGCCAAAATTCAAAATAAGTCTCGGGTCCGCGGACATTGTATCCGCTGCGACGTACACATGCGGTTCGATGTGATCCACCGCGCGTTTTAATAACGAAAGCCTAACACAAGCCCCATTATCTGCTCTGATTGATCTGAAAGGTCTCGCTGCATCTTTTGTGGTCCGCTGTTGTAGGCCTCTTCTGTATCTGCACACGATGAATTTTAATGCGAAGAGGTGTGCAACCTTGATGAACATGTAAATTCGTCCTCTCGCTCTCTCAATGGAAATTGATGGAGTACGAGTGGAGTAGGTTGTAGTTGTAGTTGTAGCTGTGTATGTTGTCTAAGAGATTCTTGCGTCATCCGCTCGGTAATTCCTCCACGGTTGTTCGTTTTAATGAGCTTTGATTGATGGATCAGTACAGCGGGTTTGTGTACGGCGGACCCGGGGTGGGACGTGCAAAAATATCACACCTGTCATGGGTGGGTAGTGTGGTGCTGCCTTGCATCTGCATGAGTTGAAGACGACGCATTGACATGGGTTTGGTGTTTTCGTCGTTCAAAAGATAGGCTTGACACTTTGTGAAGACCGCGGTGCACACAATCATCACCAGTCATCGCAGTGCAAAGGGTGTGAATCCCGCACAAAATCGTTTTGTTTCAATTAAGGAAGCAGCACACCTACTTTCGGTGGTACAGCAATTCCGCATAAACCGCTCACAGCGCAGTAGCATCCATTCAGACACAAAGAGAAAAGGTGGAGACCTGGCACAGGAATGAGAACTTGTTGTAGGGGGCGCCGCCGCCGCGCCATACTGCCGCTGGGAAGATGTGTCGGGCGTGGTTGGGTTTTGTTCCATTTATGCATAAGTTGTGGAGTGATTAATTGAAACCGAGACATGCAGGCTAAGGTTGGGTCGGGTGCTGTGTTTGTACAGAGTCAGCATAGGCTGCGATCGTAGGCAGAGTAGATTCCAAAGCGTGATTTTTTTTCTTCCCCCGAAACCTAATATCAAAACAGAAAGCACCTACAGCCAACATTGAAGTGGAAGCGACACTTTTTGTGTCAACATTCGGGCGGTTTGACCGTTGGATTCTGGGCATGTATTGTGTTAATTAATGGTTTAACGCTTCAAGGCGAGATATCTCCGGTTATTTATTTTTGTTGGTCTACTAATGTTGGCATTCATTGTTTGAGACGGCAATCGGCCGGAGTGTATTTCTGTAATTAACATATTTCCGCTGTTTTATCACTTGACGTCAGATGTATAGGTACAGATTTCTTGTCAGTCTGCAGTCAGAAAAAAACTGTCTCATTCTTGGTTAATAAGATGGCGCTTGCTTAGTTACCTATTCAGCATAATGAACTCATTTTTAACTGAACATGACATAGGGGCCTTCGTATACAAGAACTAATAGCAAGATCACTTGGTCGGACGTAGATGGATCGTATTAAATTACGATTTGAAGAACTGCTAAATCTTACTAAATGGGAATAATTTTGTAATTGGACCGAAAAGCACCTGTGTGTTGATGGGAATGGGATACCTGACAGTGCTGACAATATGGTGATGTTCTATGGAAATGCGAAATTGTATTATTTTTTATATGGTGGGTGATGTTTGGAGTAGGGTGGCCAAACAAATTTATGGTTTCAGAATTAAAACAAGAATCAAAAACAAACTCAAAAAGTACTGCTATTTTGTCTCTGGCTCGCAAAGCATTCAATATGAAAAAATTTAGTCTTATTTTGCGTCAACTGAAAAGACTCAAATATTGAAATTTTAAATAAAAGTTATTGGGATTAAAGAAACAAGTTTTTATGAAAATACATTTTTATTGGTTAATTTTAGTAGCATGGTAGGGCGGGGCTTGTTGGGCCACTTTTCACTTGAAGTCTCATCAATATCCATATATTAGCTATAGAGGCTAGGATCAATAAAAAGAATGGACATCTGGGCTGTTTATACATTTTTGGAGAATTGAAAATATGCAGAAGAATAATATTGTTTCAAATGCGCCGAGGGGTGAGTTGGGCCAAGGGCTGAAAAGTGCAAAAAAGAGCTCCATAAGGGATAAAAAGGTTGAATTTATAAAAGAATTTTACTCAAAAGATAAAAGCTAAATAATTAAATTTTTAATTTCAAAGCAAACAAAAAACGAATCGAAATAAGAAATGATAATTTAGGAATCGTAGTCACTATTGCAGTTTATGCAAATAAAAACGACCCCTAGTCTAGAGGTGAGCACTTTGCATGAGCCCAGTTTCGGCAAGTATGGCGCTGTACCCACTTCTCGCCCGGTATACTTTCAGAGAATGCTTCCAAGCGCATGAGACAATAACATTCCGGCTCATCTACCACCTGGCCCAACTTACCCCACATCTAGTTTGATGAACAAATTGCGTCTTAATTAAAAAAATACTTAAAAAATTCATAAAAAAAGGTGTATCTATTGAATACTTAAATATAATAATTTCAATGTGATTCATAAAAAAAACTGTACCTTATTGTATTATTTACACCTTTTCGCCACTGAAATAAAAATAAAGTGCACGACTGGGTCGAACGAAACTTTCTCGATACTAGACAAAAGAAAACAAAATCCTCTTTTGGATATTCATCTCAATGGCAGTTATATAAAATAACAATATAAGTTTTTATATCACTTGATTTCACTTGATTTTTGAGTACAGGACAAGCGTACCTAGTAGCAGTTTCTGTTTTTGATTTTGGTTGGAATATGATATAAGTTTTCAATTATTGGAAGTATTGCTCGTAATAGACCGATATTTTTAGACAGATTGTGTAATAATTCAGGCATTTGTGAATTTGCATTAGTAGTTATAAATTGAATACCCCGATGCTCGTGTGTGCTGTGCAAATGAAGTTTTTGTTTTTGTAAAATTATCCAGACATAACAGTTGCATATATTGCAATGTTTAGTTGGAAAAATACAACTGACTGTATGATATTGTTCCGGATTATAGAAATACTTCGTTTTTGACATTTTATGGAAATCGAAGATGGGGTTTTCGAGATATGAGCAGTTTCTAAACTTAGCGTTTTCTGTGTTTCGAATTGAAAATTAAGGACACAATAGTTTTGAAAACATCAATTTGACTCTAAGTTTGCATTTTGGTCAAAATCGTTATTGCCGTTTTAAGTTAACTAGACAAAACTATATTTTTAAAAAATTACTCTTTTCATAAATCCATTGTACGATAATATAGAGAAAAACTGAGGTTGCTATTAAGTTATAAATGACCACATAACCTTAGAAATTAATTTTTGATACAATCGTATAGACCGTTTTCGAGATATGTCGAAATTTCAAAAGTACCGTTGTTCGAATTTTTAGCCAAAAATTGGGTACGCACTCATGGTAACCTCACCTACTTAAGCTTAAATATCAATTTTGGTTGAAATCGTTATAGCCGTTTTCGATCAAATCAAACTGGTACGAAAATGTTGTATGGGAAGTACCATTAATATTGAGGTTACCTTGAAAAAAAAAAACACCTCCCGAGCTGTAAGCCAAAAAACTCCAAATCCGAGGTTTGAACGTAATTCGGGAAGCCGTTTAGACTGTAGGCCCGTGGAAGGACGGACAGACGGACAGGCCGGACAGAATTTTGCGACCCACTTTTTTGAGTTCCTCTATCATCGTAATATCAGAATTGATTAAAATCTCGAGTTCGAAATTTTGTACGAAACCAATATCTTTCTCTTAAGGCGCCAAGTGACAAAGAACAGAAACTGAAACTGAAACTGAACAGAAAGTTTTTTCGTTCTGTAGCATGAGCAAACCGGTGTACACCAAGTTGCAAGAAAAATTGAAATTCTCAACGAAAGATTTAAATTAAGGTGTAGACATTCCAAGAATGTATTAATACAAAACCTAACAGATCAATAAAAATGTTCCTTTACTCTTTAATTCTGACAAGTTTTTTGTACTAGGGACAGATAATGTTCCCATTATTTATTTTTTGTGTTAATAATGCATGTATGTTAATTTATTTATTTATCTATGTATTGGTTTTTTTTTTTTTTCTGGATATTTATTTATTTATTTATTTATTTATTTATTTATTTATGTATTTATTTATTTATTTATTTTATTTATTTATTTATTAAGTAATTTATTAAATAATTAATTTATTTATTTAACTAATTATTTATTTATCTAAACATTTTGTACACACAATTTATTTATTCAGTTATTAAAATCATTATTAGTTAATTAAACAAATATTATATCCCCCTGGCAATTCCCTTATATTTTAAGTATAATCGCATCTAGTCACTTTTTTTTTTTTTTGTCAAATTAAATGAAGGTTTTAATAATAGTTTTTCCTTCAAATGTATTCTAAAAATTCAAAAATAATTTAAAAATGTTTATAAAATTTTTCAGTTGTAAGATATGGTTAAATATTAAATCTCTGAGCAAGCAAAAATTGTAAAAAAAAGCCTTTATCTAAGAAAATAAAATATCTATCTATCTATCTATCTCTATCATCGTAATATCAGAATTGATTAAAACCTCGAGTTCGAAATTTTGTACGAAACCAATATCTTTCTCTTACTACGTAATGGAGAAAGTTAAAAAATAATCAACAAAAATTTGTTTACTTTTTCACTCCAAAAGAAAAAAGTTCGAGTGGCTCCCCCATCTGCTGATACAATGCAACTGAGACAAGTTTTGCACGGGTTGCCTACCTATTTACTGCCGCCTTTATTCGTAATAGTTTCGTAAATTCGATCTAGCATGGAATCGTACAGCCTACATTTATGTAGTCCAGCGGAATTTCCCTCCAGGCCAATTTAATGACTGTAATAAGGGTTCAGGTCCGGCGGCCATTGAAGCAATTCCACATTCTACTCCTTATCCTGCTGATAAGTCAAGTTTATGCGTCCAAAAATGCCTGAAAATTTAGTGTAATTGCTTTCCGAAATTCCTTTATAACTTAATGCAGTAATTTTTTTATGTTTGGAACTCAAGCTCAACAGTGCCATAGTAGCTAACTGCTCCTCATACCATAACAAGACCTTCTCGACTAAAATGCTGCGCTAAAAATCGGTCTTTTTCCTCACATCGCATCGTGGAAGTAATAATTTAACTCATCAGGGCAAACAAAATTAAACTTCTTCTTATCCGAAAAGTCTAGAGAATTCTAAGCGCATACACTTCCGCTTCTCGTTAAGTGGTTGTTTCTTTTGAATTTTTATCCGTTTTAGATGTTGAAACATGATGTTGTTTTATTTTTTGTGGCAGAGTCGCAGGAATTGGAAGTATAATATCTTAAAATTGTTCTTATTGTCGTTCTTTGACCTCGTTTCATGTTTTTCCGTACGAATCTGTGCTTTTTAAATAAGAATAGACCACCTTAAAACTTCATTCCATTTTGTCAGCTATAGAACGCCCTGTTAGTTCTTGCTCTTTTAGTAAATTGGTTTTAGCTCTTCTACCCATTTTTCTTTGAAATACAGTATTAATAAAATGAAATTCACTTAAAGCACTTCAACTGCTGATCTAATGTGTCAATCTCCACCGAATACTCATAAACAGTGAAAATAATGACCTTGTGTTGAATGCTTTGCAAGAAAGCCAAAGAAAAAATAGCGGTACTTTTTGAGTTATTCTTTCTGATTTATTTTCTCAAATTCTAACATAAAACAGTTAGCATGATCAAATGATATATTTCGGCACAAGATTTGAGAAAAAATGGACAACGTAGCTTAGAAAACGTTTGACATCTGTTGCATTTATTTACAGGCACATAATCATAAATAATGCATGTATCCCATTTTTTGATTATGTCTCCATATTCCTCGTTATCAAGTTCAATAACTGATTTGTATGACTGTCGTTTTTGTTTGCACTGAGTTTGTTCTCGAGCGGGGGCGCGGAACCTTTCTAAGGTCAAAACTATTTAAATGAAAATATCAGCGGCTCTCACATAGGTATCATCTCGCCACATCACGTACTTTTAATCCAAATTTTAGTAGTTTTATACGTAACTAAAAAGCGATTTAAATGTTGTTGTGTAGGAGGCTTCGTAGCCCTTTATCCAATATCGACCACGTCTTTCAAATTGCTTCCGACAGGCAATTAAATCCCATTTACCAAATTTGAAGATAAAATCTATCGTCGACGTCAGTTTATGTGTGAATTCTATAACTTTGATATAAGAGGTGTCACGCCTTCACTTCCAATCGCGCCCACATTTGCGAAGTGCTTTGTTCAGACAATACACTTCAATGTTCCAAATTTTATTATAAGACTATCTCCCATGAGTGCCGTAAATAGCACTTTCAATGTTTTATTCTTGTTATGGGAGGCGCCACGCCCCTTTGTTGAATACCGCACAGATTCACTGATGCGCGACGAATGGTATATAGAATCCCTAGAGGACAGACAAACATTGTTTGTTATATTTTATTAATTTCGATTGAGTAGCTGTTGTCTGACAGTTTCCATTGCGATAGGTTAAGCAACGTTCCTACAGTATAGCTGCTCTTTTTGTTAAAACATAATGTCGTTTACTTATTTTGGTGGCGCTTTAGTCCGGGATTAAGCCTTAGTCCGATATGCGCCAATCACCCCAAACCAAGGTCACTCACGACTAAGAGCAATTGTTACTGACATTTTTCGACTTAACTTGTTAGATTTTGATAAAGCAGGAAAATATAGTAGATAATTCAAATTATATTTAAAGATGGGTTGCTTCGCCTAGTTCCGCTTGCACACTTCGTGTGCCGGTGCGAGTTGAGCCAATTGAAGCAGTCAGCTTGTCAAGGGCTTTCATACCTATGCAATAGAGTTTTTGCATTATATTACATTTTTTGTGAAGGTAGTATAGTGGTTGCCTACATCCTTTCAACGCTTATTGTTTAGAACATTATGGATGCCTAGAACTAGACAGTGCGGATCGTCACAGGAACACCAGCGATAAAAACAAATGCACCATCACCAGGCAGACGGCAGACATTTGTCGTTACGACTATTATGTTATATTTCTCATTCTGTCGTTGGCGTTCACTGTCCTTTAAAATAGCCGGCCAATAACTTTGCTTTTTCTGCCACGGGCAACCATAATTAACACAAATAGAGTGTCGTTCTCATCCACAAATAAAAAATTGCTTGTAGCCAAATGTACTGATCAGTTTCGCACTAAGTGGACGACAGGCATAAGTATTCTTGTGTTTTTATATTTTTGACTAAGAATGTTTTGATGGTGTTACATTAAAAAGGCAGTCAAGTCAGTTCAAGCTTTCTCCTAAAAATTAGACAATGAACTGGAGCCTTAACATTAAAAAAATAATTTAATCGAAATCTAGTTTTCATGTCATTTCATGTCAACTGCGAAAAAACATAGAACCCACACTCGAACTGATTACTGAAAGAAATAAAATATAACGCAGCCGAAATAGCAATGAAGGTTTTTATGTTCGAATCTATATTAAAGCCGTTCCTCGTCGGGTATAGTGACCATTCAAAATCCACAAGCTTTCGTTAACTTAGCCTCTTCTAAAAAAGTTAAAAGGCTCGTGTGTCGGTCTTTTAACTTTCTTCTCAAAAATCCACTTATGTATGTTTGATATTTTTTTTCGTGTAAGCTGAAGGTCGTGTAAGAAGGTTGTGGACCGTTTCCTTTGCGTGTTAATATTTGTTTGAGTAATTCAACTGACTTCGGTATAACCTTTTTTTCTCTTCTATATAGGTACGTTAAGTTCTATAAGAGTGGCTTAAGCAAACTTAACTTGTTTACAATTTTTTTTTTTAAATATCAATTTCACGAGACTCAACTTCCGAATCCATGAAAAATGTTCGGAAGTCAAATATTTTGATAAGTCTGAAAGGTTTGCGAAACTCTTCTTACCACGTACCTGCGTATCTACAGATTAAAAAAAAAAACTTTATTGCAAGCAAACCCTTTTGTTGCACCAACATCCACTTCGAATAACACTATCAATCAGTCATCAGACTCCTTTTAGGGCCGATTTTTCAATAGTCAGATAGGCAACCAGATAGGGGTTAACTGTCAGATAAGACATAAATCCATTTTTCAATAGTCGAATAGCAGCTATTCGAAGAATATAACAGCTAACTGTCTCATAAAGATATCTGCCCCTTTGTGAGACGGATAAAATATAAATCTCTAGTTAAAGTCGGCGAACTGTCAAATTGGAAATTCTTATTTTACAAAGTTTTGTTTGGGGGGGGATTTGTTCCTATTGTAGATATGATATGATATGATTGTATAGAAGTAAACTCCTGCAGAACACTTTTCCAACTCGAGAATTATGTTGAGTGCTTGGTTAAAGTTTCTTTAATTATGTTTATGGAATTTGGAAAGATATAAAATATGGTATATGGGGGAAGAAGGTAGGTAAAAAATGTATGTAATGCTAAGTAGAAGGTAAAGTGGGAAATATTTTATGTGTGTTGTACCTGGAATGGAGTTATACGATTCCAAGATGGGAAATATTATTAATTAATTTATATAAACCTAAAAAAAAATTTTAGAGAAAAGAAATTGACTTTTAGATTCAGAGAATTTGAGAAAATAAAAGTAAAAAATAAAAAATTTTCTGAATCTAAAAGTCAATTTCTTTTCTCTAAAAACTTAGTATTTTAACTTTATAGAATCAGAAAAAATAAGCGACATATATTCGCAAATGTATTCATCCATACAATATGTGTGTCCGTATTCATAAGTGAGTATAACCTGCCTACTCCATTTCACAAAATGGTTTACACACCACCAAACATCGAACACAAATTGATTTGGAATATGGTAACACTTATTTTTGACATTAAATACCATAGATTACAACTCGAACGATAAGGGTGAGTAGTAAGAAGGTAAATGTCCAGTTGTAGAGTTGAGATGTAGATGTCGCTAGGTGCGGGGTATGAGTAGTCGGGGTATGAGTTGCGATGACACCAAAAAGGATAATAAACTATTATAGATCCTTTTTCGGACATGCAAATATATAAGACAAAGGGTGATTAGCGAAAACATACAAATTTTTAAATCCTTTCAGAATGATCGTTACTTATTATATAGCATAGACAACTACTCTGACATCCATTATTCTTAACAGACGTCAAGCTTTGAACATGACTATCCTCTATGCTTTAACACAGCATATAGTCAACCCATCTGTCTCACTCACACAACTTTACCTTCGAATAGTTATCTAGCTTTTATTTTATGATTGAAAAACTCAAAGTTTATATCTAGCAGATAAAGAGTGAAGTAAATTTAATCGTTAGTTAACAATCAGGCGATTTATCTGACTATTGAAAAATCGGCCCTTAGTGTTTTAAATTCTTCGAAAGAAATCCTCCCACAAGCAGTGTATATATTTCTTCCTTCCAACGGCGGCGTGCATTGATACGATACGATGACGTTGCGCCATCGCAAACAGTCGTAATTCCATCTCTTAACGTCTGGCATGACAAACGTCATTACTGTTTATAACTCTGCCCCGTGATTCGCAGATTCATAGGAACGACAAATTGATCGATTATGCCGCTGTCTTCTTTGTCGTCTTGCACACACACAAACATTGTCGCCCGATCGTAATCCCGACCCGAGGCAGAATCAACGCAATGCGCGACAACGATGAAACAACGTCTCAGTCACAGAACAGCCTGTTGTGTTGAATGACCCGCAAGGCATCAACACGCGGCACATTGCGTCGCTTTGTGTACTGTTATCTTACATTTCAGCGCATTGTGTTCGCGCCATCATCAGCTTGCGCTTATCTGACTAACATCTCTCGGCAGCCTGCTCGCGGAGCTGATCTCTGCTGTTTCAGTTATTAACATGGCACAACACAAGGTGATTGTTTGTCAGTCCGTCTGTCCGCGTCCATCTACTGTCTGATTGTTGGCTGTGCGGTGTAGATGATCGGTGTAATTTGTGTGGCCAAATGCGGAGGCGATGAATGCAGACTTGAAATGTTTGACAGCTATGATTCGGCGCAGTAGCGGTAGCAGGGGAGTCAGAGTCCAAGGCGGTGCGCGGTGTTACCTGTGGGAAAAAATCTGTCTTAAGTGTGAAAATTTGTTTGATTATTGAGCGTTTCCAATTTTTTTTTTGTTTTTTCATATTTTTGAGGCAGCTACAGTTTTGGAGGTATTGCGCGTCGTGACCCTTTGTCTGTGAATGGATATCTAAATGAGGTGCGAATAAGATTGACGGGTGAATTAATGACGGAGTCATGCGTGTCCTATGGATTTGTTGTTTGTGTCTTTTGGGAACTTGTAGACAAGTTGTAATAGATCGAAAAGTCCCACGCCACAAGTTGTGTACAAATTGACCTATATCACCCCCACTGGGAGTGAAAGATTTGGATTGCAGTGTAAGATTCGCATGACGAATTTTGAATCGGGTCTAATTTTTGATGTAAAAAAGGAGGTTGCATTGATGGTAGTTAGTTGCGAACTTAAATTAGGCAAAATGCAGAGCTTTTAAATATTTAATTCTCCTTATGTCATAGTTTACATTGAGTCCTACAGAAATCTATTACACTTTCGCTGTCAGAGCAAGTTTCAAGTCGAAGTTGTAGTTTTCGTAGAAGTGCCAGGCTTTCAAAATTTTTGTATCACTTTTCTACGTGCTGATATTTGCTGATTTTATATCGAGGGCTGGCATAAATGGTGTCTGACTTTTGTATTTACATATTTTGGTACAAGTTCACACACTACTATATTTGGAGTTACATTACTATTCATCCATTAACTGTCTGGTGTGGGGTCGAATTTATATTAACTTTGCAATTGGTAAACCAACAAGAGGTACCTATGGTGTTTTTATTTCACGCCTGTATTTTTTCTTGCAATTTAAAATTAAGAATGTACGACAGAACTGATAACCTTTCTTAACATTTTGCGAGAAAAAAATATATCTGGATGCTTTTAAAAAAACGGGAGCAACGGCTACCGTCGGGTAATCTTATATTGACTAATGAACTCCGCATTGATAAATCGATATATTCGGATCATCAGCAACACTTGCACTTGCAGCACCAATATTTTCGACTGAGCGGGCACCGGGCTTTACGTTGGTGTACAGGCCTTACAATTACAACGATTTTACCGATGACTACCATAATCATCGCGTAATGCGCGAAAAGTGGCTACGTATGAATCACCACTTTTGTAGTAAGTTCCTATATCCAACCTGTGAAGTTGACTAATGTCCCTACAGACTACTTTTTTTTTGTTTTATTTATCTGGAAGCTGCACTAGCATTTTTTCATTTACTTGATACCTTGATGTTAGTTTTATAAAGTCTCATCAGTAATTGCATAACTAACTTTAACAATATTCTATCAGTCTCTGAAATTGTGCTTAAATTCAGACAGTTGAATTTAGACTAATTTGTTGTTTTTTTTTCAATTTAATTTGTTTTTTATTTATTTTCCACTTTAAACTATTTAACAATTATTTTTTTAATTCCAGTTTCATATAAATGTGTAGAGATTTGTGATCTATAAATTTTGAAAAAGCTCGGAAAATGTTTCAAAATGTTCCCGAAACTTATATTTTAAGACCCTTGGAAGTATTCCCAAAAAATATGGAAATAGTTCAAATAATTTGTTGATTTGGCCTTAATTCGGGAAATACAAAAATGTTCAGGAAATGTCGCCCTCTTTGAATCGAAGTTATCATCAGCCAAAGCCAATGTGAATATCGAGTGAATTTTCATGGCGATCTTGAATGTCCTTATAGTTTGTTAAATGTCTCAAAACTTGTCCCAAAAAAACTTTCAAATTACCCAAAATTGTACCAATTTATCGAAATGCAATTTAGAAACGAATTCGATCGAAAAAGTGAAAAATATTTGACAAATCGTATACCTAGTTACATTCAGATTCGAAGAAATCATATCAGAGAATCCCAAAAGTGATGGACTACCTTAGGCTAGGTTTGTGGAGTGACGAGAAGTAGCCCGTGTCAAGCCTAGGTCCATATTGACCCATTGTGATTGTGATATCCATCGGTTGAAAGAGGCTGTCCTAGCCCGAAGTAACCCAATCTTTATTATATATTGCGATGCTACATTCAAACCAATCGGAGTATATGATGAAGATCACAATCTTGTCCGTTGATAAGGTACTTACCTCGTCTAGAGAAGAAGAATCTCCTGCAGTATTGTTTTCCTCATGTGAGGTGTGTCTTTAATAAACCCCTCATCACCGCATCCTCTGCAAAGTTCTTCTTCCGTCAGGCGCATTTCGTTCATCATGTAGCACTGCAGAGTATAGTGTATTTTAGACTGGCAGAAGCGTGGAAAGGAACCTTTCGGCTTTCCGCGTGGGTCTGCAGGTCCCGGCCTTAGGTTGGATGGCCATAGCCTTCTATCATATAAACCTCACTATGGCAGTCTCTTTTAGCTGTTTTCTCTGCTTCAAATTTGAGCTTGAAAGTCGAAATATTCACAGAGGGACTAGCTTGTTGTAAAAGATCTGCCTAACATTGTTTTGCTAGTTCTTACGCTTTTCCATTGAATGGGATATCTTCATGTTCAGCGATCGACAGAGCAGTATATTTTCCTGTCAGACAAGTGCCCTGAGATAGCATTTCTCAAGCTTCTATATGTGACATCAAGGCTTCAAAAGCTGCCTGCCTGTCGATAAAGAGAGTAATATTCGAAGGTATTGCCCCTACCGCAGACTAACAGTTTTTGTTATTGTAAGGACATCCGCTTGGAAAACGCTACCAAAGTTCGAGAGACGCATCTGTATTTACATGCCCAGTGATTCGATTAAAAAAGGCCGAAACGTTGTATGGTCTGTGACAGGTACAGGTACATGACCAAAAATGTGGTCCATTTTCATATGAGATCAGTGGGATAACTTTCACTGTCGAACATAAAACGCGGTCCCAATAATCTGTCTTTTGCTTTATCATACTTTCCAGACTATACAATAAGGAACTCAAATTCCAACTCTTTCATTCATAACCATCTATTGTGACTTACAAAATATTTATAGTGCCTTTTATAAATAAATAAAAAGAAACGTCCAAGGACAACATTCAGAACATTACTAATAATTATTTATTATCTTCAGCCTAAATATTTTGTAGGTCACAATGGGTAATTTGGTATGGGAAAATTAACGATTTTGAGTTCATGAAACCTAACCTGGATTCGATTTATGTTTATCAGTAGATATCGTGCAAAATCCTTGTATCCCACCTAATAATTTTTCATATTAACCTTGTTTGCTTTGTAGATCACAATAGATAATTGTATATAGGATATTGTGAATGTACACTAAAAATGCTAACACTTACAAAATATTTCAACTATCCCTCGAAAAGGAACATTTTTGAAAACGAAATTTGTATGCTTCTGATCTATCGTGAATCGCCTACTCCTTGTATGGCGTCACACTGACCGGTCTTATCATTACCATAGATATACATTCCAAGCACTCTTCGATCGGCTCCATCAACAGCACTTCATTCAGTGTCACATTTAGAAAGTTACCCAAAACGACCAAATCCATATTAGTTATTCAGGAAGTCTGCCATTATCCCACAAACAGCACTCCCGAGAGAATCTTTATTCACGTATGACTCATGAATACATAGGCCAGCGCCAATCGCATTTGGCTAACGCACCACACTGTCGATGTGTATACAAATCACCGCGTACACCTGAATTTACTAATGATGCACAAGAACTTGCCCCTGGGGCAAAGCAGCAAAGCAGCAAAGCAGCAAAACAGCAAAACACTCCTGCCTCCTTTTGGGCAGGAAGAACTTAGCCGCGGATGCGGTCATCGTCGTCCAGCGACCGCTAATTGCAAATACATAGTGCTTGTAAAATTTACAAGGCTCATTAGCCGCAGCGAGATGCACTGCATGGCAAAATGGCAGCACAAACCTCATCCTCTGGGGGCGCACTGCAAAGGTTATGCGGACGTCATAAAGACCTGTATCGCGGCGGGTTGTACCGTTTAACTTGCGCGTCCAAACTACCACTAGACCTAGACCACTTTTAAGCCGAACCGGGGGAATCCGATTGCGGCGACTGCCCTGCATTTCCATCCACTCCACTGAATAATTGCCATGACTCTAAACGATTAGAGATCGGCCGGAGCTGCACCAACAACAACAACGGCCAGGACAGACAGATGGACAACTGGGTGCTGTGTGTGCGCATACACAGCTCGTTGGCGAGCATTAAAATTGCAAACGTAATAAATGTGTCAATAAATCGAATGTCTGTTATGATATAAACATACTTGAGTGTATTTGAGTCCACCTTCGTGCGAGGATGTGTGCAATGCTAACAGGACGGGATTGCGCGCGGTCGTCCAGCTGTCGTTGTGCTATCTGCTGGGGCATATCGCTGTCGCTAAATTTTCCACTCGTCGGAATTCGAACGGATAGTTATGATTGTGGGTGAACTTGTCATTTTTGTGCTCGCAGTTAAATGGTACCGCTGCTCGAGTGATCCGTTGGCGATAGTAAAAACGACTGAGCTACCTACCAGTGACTTGCGACCAGCGCCCGTAGTCCTGATAAAGTGTATCCAGTACGTGATCGGTGCGATGATTACATTCAACTTGCGGGCCGCGTAATGATGCAGAAAAGTAAATATCATTTGCCTACTGTTCGTACTCTGGAAGCTGATCGATAAAAAATAATTGGTTTGCGGTTGCGCGCAGTCGAAGCCGCCGCCGCCACCACCAGTTTGTGTTCCCGTGTACACCACTCTCATGTAGTTATTACTTATTGGGAAAATTTGATTTTCCCACGGTAGTTGGTGTTGACCGCTTCGCGGCGAATCGAGTCCGATTAGAAAGGTGTCACTTTGGGCATTACGCGATTGCTTGCTCGTAAAGCGAACGATATAAGCCTTAATTGCATGTAGGGCATTGCGCATCCTGTTGCTGAGTGTTGTGTGTGGAAACGCATGACGATCGCGCGCGCGACGAGTCTCCGTGGCTGTCTCCGTCTCTGATATCATGTTGAACATTGTGAGAACATTGGTCATCATATCCCAGAGGAAGGTGTGCGGGGATCAACACATCACGAACGCGCTTCTCGCTATAGTTCCGTCTTTCTGTTGGGCGCAGAGTATTGCGCGAACCGGCAATACCCAATTGAGTACACGATCACCTTCATCGCGCACCATAACCATAATCTTGACTTTCGTCGTATACCCCTTGTATACTGGTTGTCGTCGTCGTCTTCGTTGAGGAGTCATCGTCGTGCTGGGCTCCGTTCTTGTACTGTTTTCAGGTTTATTTGCGTCTATTTGCATTATTTGTTTAAGTCGGGCGGGCAGGGTGTATATACCCACCCAGTGATGGTGTGCTAGCGCAGGGCAACACCACCGAGATCGTGAATCGCACGACGATCTATCCCATGGGAACAACAACTTTACTATTCAGTCACACAGTACCTACTCCCCACCAGCGTGGTATGGGCATGGGAAAAGATTACTTTTTTTGGGCAAAAGCAGCAAACGAATGGTTTTTGGTGTAAACGCTCAGATGTTCAGCTAAACTGGGGGAGGTAGGCATATACGTGCTTTTGAAGAACCCGTCATTTACTGTAGGTCTAAACTTTATTGTCTTGAATATTTGGAGAACGTTCTCTCAATTTTGTCTGGCGATGGCGATAGGCCATACGGCCTCTGTACGAGCTGAGCTTTGCTACATGACATTCTACAGACCTTGTTGTCTTTACTGTTGTCTCAACAGAGCCCATTGAAGAAACAGGGCATCAATCTGACAATCTTGACATCTGCAGCAGCTACACATATACGCCTTTGGAGGTCTTAGACAATCGTTCAATCTTACTACCAAACAACACTGCAATATTTGTTAAAGGTTGGCGGGGCTCTTATGTAGCTAATTTCTTTAAATGGCTTTTTAAGAACTGCTATGTTCTACTAGGCTTCGAACGTGCTGCGCTCGGTTCTCAGAAGCAATAACACATACCACTTTCCCATGGGCACTGTCCAGCCAAGTCCCAAATTTGAAGAAAGGTGCGCACTCTAACTTATGTAATGGTTTGTGTCTAAACTAAGCCCATAACTTCGTTTAGAATTTGTTGTGCTGCTGTTCCTTGATTTTTCAAGAAGTTGAAACTTGAGAGAATTGTTCGCTGCTGGGACATGTAACGATTAAAATATAAAATATAATTTATGGGCTTTTTTATATGGCATAATCGTCATATATGAGATTTTAGGTGCAACCTTAATCGCAGATGGAATTTAGTCCACAAAAAGTAAAGAATAGTGTGCTCATAAATCAGCAAAATTCTGATGGATGCAGTCTTTGGTACATTTGTTTGGTAAAATTGGTAGTGTACTTTCATGATTAGCGATTTCATCGGCCTTAGAGGTCGCTGGAATATCACTAAGCGCCCAGAGGCCAGAAAAGTTAAAAATATTTATCTCCTTAAGAAACGGGCGGTCAGAGGGATTATGGGAAGTGATTTTTACCCGCCTAACTATTTAAGGAGTAGTCGCAGTGGCTTAGTGGTTAGTGTGTTGGACTACTAAGCGAGGGGTCCAGGTTCGAATCCCGCAAAAACCCAAATTCCAACTCAGGGTTTTTTTCACTGCGCCACCTCTCGCGAACATCTGACAAACATCCGAGAGTATAACTGTCATGAAAGAGCTTCTCAATCGGCCCGTTTGGAACCGGCATAAAATTGTAGATCCCTTCCATTCGTTCCAAAAATGAAAAACTCACACAAAACGAATGGTTGCGAGAAGCTAGGCCCTGGGTCCCTACAGACTTGTTGCGCTAACTATTATTATTATTATTAACTATTTAAGGATATACGGATATTTTGAGCTTATACCATGTTTTCCTACGCTCTAAAAGAATCTTGTATGTTATTTTCCAGGGATAAGTCAAAGTGTTTGGAAAGACGGGTTTAAAACCCGCAATTTAGCCTCTCCAAAAAGACGAAAGGTTCTAGATCGATCATTATAGTTGAAAACATTTAGTTGAGTTGATTCAGCAATTGTAAAATCTTGAACAATGTATGCACCACACGTTGCAATTTTTTTACAGAAGACTTGTAAATCGTCAACGTATGTTACAAGTGTCGTTAGTAAAAAGCAGAAGGTCACAGAAACTTCGTTTGAATCCGGTAAGAATATATGTCAAGTTTCAAGCGCAAGGCTTATTGAAAGCCAAACAATTTATATTGATTGATTAGTGCTGATACAAAATAAATAAATAGTTGGCGCAACAGGTCTGTAGGGACCGTTCTTGTTAAAACCATTCGTTTTGTGTGGTTGAGAAGCTCTTTCAAGACATTTATATACTCTCGGATGTTCGTCAGACGTTCCCTGGAGGTGGTGCTTAAAAAAAAAACTGAGTTGTAATTAGGTTTTTTTTTTGCGGGATTCGAACCTGGAACCCCTCGCTTAGTAGTCCAACACACACGAGGCCATAAGCCTCGGTCGAGTCTCGCCAGCAATATTCATGTTGGCTAGCCCAGTCCCTCCCAAAGACCTCCTACTCTAAACCTAAACCTACAAACTTAATATCTAGCTTAAAACTAAGGAGGATGCTATACGTCAGAAGTGCACCGGCCCGGGAGAGCGTATCAGCCCTCACCTCTTCCTTAAGTCACCAAAATTCGGCGAACTGCTTTAAAGTATCGACCTTGTCCCGATCCGCAATTGCGGTGCTAAAACGGAGGAGCTCCTGAGCATTGGCAGCATACCCGTCGTGAATGAGAACCTTATAGGACGGCGCTATATTGGACCACATGGGACAGCCATAAGCGATGATGGGCCTTATAAGGGCCACGTAGCAAATGACCTTCACTCTGGAATCAAGTTGACTGCTACGAAACAGTCTCCTTATCCGAGCTTAGGCCCCCTTAGCCCCACAACAAGACAAGCAACTATTTGTTTGTTAAAATACAGATATACTGGTCGAGCCAGATGCTAAGATACCTGACCACGGTTTTCACCGCCAACGGCCGCCCCTGTAGTCCAATCAAAAAGAGGCCCCAGCTAATGGAGTTCTGAACAAGATTGTTTCCGATTTTTGGAAATTGATTTTCAACTTCCAATCATCGCAATAGCTCTTAATTTGTTCGAAGTCACGCTGCAAATGGATATTGATGACCTCGATTTTTGGCCTTGACCTGTACGCCACTAAATCGTCTGCGTACGCTATAGCATGTCTGAGGGAACCCGCACCAAATCACTTGTGTAAATATTAAACAGGACCGGAGAATTCACTGCTCCCTGTTGTAAGCCATTTTTAATTTCGAAAACCCTGCTCGAAGTCACGTTGCCACCTTTGACAACGAACTTCTTTGCCATAAGCATGTCATTAATCAAATATAGCAAAGGTTTTTGAATGCCAGATGAGGTCCAAAACGTCTTTACTACCTTACAGAAGTTTTCGTAAACTACTATTATTTGAGTAAAAAGAAAGAAAAGCTCAAGCAACAGTTTCAAATTCCTCAACATATTGTTTCAAGTCAACAAAAAGCTCTAGAGTCAATAGTCGTCTTAAGGACTAAAAGAAAATAATTAAAATGAATGAATTTTGAAACATAAAAGTTTGGCTAAATAAATTTCTACGTCTGTGGGTTAGGATTGGGATATGTCTACTGAAGAGAGCGTTGAAGCTTTTTCATATGTACATTTCCTAAATAAAACACAATACACGTTATTTGAGAAGTGAAAATGATTAAATCTGTTTTATAGTTTCGAAGCTTGATTATAGGTTAGAAACGAAGGTGACTGATACACAGTTCACACCACCGACTGAGACAGACTATGCTAACAGGCCGCCGGTGGTTTTGACAGGGTGACGATTTTTCTGTTAATAGACGAAGCCCGAAACGCGAAACAGTCAAACCCTCGCTTTTAACTTCTTACATAGTGATATCGCGTCTGAAGAGAGGCGACCATGTGATTGATGAAGCCATTTAGACTCTGTAACGAATTTTCTGATTAAGATTACGTCCGTAAGGAGTATAAGCTACTTCAAAGAAGTAAACTCGTAAATCTACCTTACGCAAAGTGGCAAAAGCTGAGGTCGAGTTATTTGGATTCTACAAGCAAAGCAATAAGAAATTCATCAGTCACGCAGTACTCGATCACGGATGCGGTAATTCAACCCCTGGACAAATGTAAAGGAGGTGAATAATGATTTCTTCTTCATTCTCGTCTCTACATTCTAGGGGATTGCATCCTACCAGACAGTGCCTCTACGATGGAGCTGATTTGATTCGTAATTGTGAAAAGAGTCGTCAAGTTACTTCCTTCTAGTTCCGGCCAAATATTGCGAATGTTCTACCTATTGTTCGCGACCTTCAACACATCTTCGAAATGACTGTAGTAGAGGTAATATAGGTCAACTAATTTTTACTATTGGTCGCTTGTCTGGCTAGTTCGGCCACCTTTTATGGTACCGGTTTCATGACTCAAAAGCTTCCAAAAGTTATTCCACAAAACCTGTCAGACTCAGTCTCTGTTTCCACCCTAAGCTCGTCTGCTTAAAGTCCAAATTTATTGTCCGTCGCATGCACGGAAAAAATTTTAAGATCAAATCAAGAAAAATGAGCGCAGAATCACGAAAAGTTTGTCTAGTTTTAGAGCTTAGCTCAGGATTTACTGATTCACGACTTCTTATTCGCAATTTTAGAAATTGTAAGAAGTGAAGATATTGACCCCCAAAAATAGTGAATCAACACTTCTCATTGTCAATAATGATCAAACGAGAAATACATATTGCCATAACCGATCGCAATTTTAAACAAGTAGTTCTAAATTTGATATTACTATGGTTGTGAATTGCAAAAACATTTCGCAATTTACCACTTCTCTGTAGTAAATTTGATTTCATCCCTTACCAAATTGCAACCATTTAGTCTTGAATTGCAACTCATTAGTGCTGATTTGCTACTTCTGTAGTTGCAATTTACAAATTCTTAATCGTAAATTACAACTTCTTTTTATCAATTTGCAATTCATATTTTGCACTTTGCAATTCATATTTTGCAATTTGCAATTCATATTTTGCAATTTACGATTCTTGAGTAGTGATTTGAGGCATCACCGTCTTAAATTAAAAACGTTTTATCGTGAAATTAGAAAACTTTATTTTCAATTTACAACTTATATCTTGTGATTTACAATCAGAATTCATAGTCGTATTTTATATTTTTGTTTCCTCTTGATATCCTTGAGAATCATATGACGCCATATCGTCCGGAGACAACGGGATTTGTCTGGGGTGGTTTTTCTGTCTATGCTGAAATTGTTAATACACGCAAATTGTTTAGAAGAACTTGTATTGAGACGAACCTTAAAAAACCTTTTCGACTGCACACTTTAATATCCATACCAATTTACTTCTTTTCTAATAGCGAGACATATCTTCATTCTGAAAAAAATAAAAATACAGATTTATATACCTACTTTAGTTTAATTTTTTTCCATTATTAAATAGGTACTTACATGATATACCTATATTCCAGAATGCTTTATAATGGTTAGTACACTCACTATCACTGAGAACTAGTTATACTTAAAAAACGACTGCCTTAAGCAAAGATTAAATACCGACTGTCTTTCGCTGTCGCTGCCCACGATTGCAGCTGTCCAGCAAGCAGCAACACCACAAACATATTATGTATGTATATTGATCCATATAAAGAAAGGATTTCGACCCATGGACTATATCGTTACTGTCGACTACCTGTGCATAAAAAAATTTCACACGTTATGTAGTTAGTTTCCATGGAAATTACAAAAAATATTTTGCAATTTACGACTTCTCTACGTCAATTTACGTTTTCGGTTTAAATGTGGTAAATTATTATAAGATTTTATTGATTCATCATTCAGTGGTGGTAAATCACCAAATATTTTTCGCAATTTGAGATAGCAAAGTGGTGTTTACGAAATTTGCCTATTGAAGTGGTAAATTGTTCCAAACAATCTCGCAAATAATTACAAATTAAAGAAGCTCGAATTAATACTTTTTATCGCAAAATGCAACAAACAAAATTTGATATTTTTCGCCGTTTTCACTGACAAATTACAAATTTTTATATCAATTCAAGAAAAAATCGTTGTGATTTGCGAAAAATATACGATTCGTGAATTACAACTCAAAATGTTGCAATTGGTGATTTTCAATTCTTTCCGTGTGCGGCTTGAGCTCCTTCCACTCTTCTCTAACAGGAAAATCTGTGTTTATTGCTTCTTCTAGAATATTTCGTTGGCGGTATGATATCGAGAAGCTCGCAAAAGACCTGTTTCCGTTTGTATGACACCTAAGAACTGAATTAAAGATTTAGTACTGCCCGGCGCAATTTTCCCCAATCAACTTTCAGCAAAATCGACAAGTAATCATCCTCCGATCGCAAACTTCCACAAAACCAACAAAATCTATAGAACGAGAGTGAAAGACGGGGCCCAGACGAAAAATACGATACTAGACACCATTTCAAATATAGCAGGCGCAAATTGTATATCCAATGTACCGAACGAAAACCCACTGCCACATACACGACAACAGCAACACATACTCTGCGGTGCTATACAGAGCGTGCAAAATCCGTTAAAGCAGAGCTATAGTAGGTATACACCCAATCCTACATACAGATGGCCCATCTCCTTAGCCAAATAGCCATTATGTGAACGTTGCGCGAGTGCATCTTGCTTTTGCGAAGACGACGCGAAAAGTTCACCTTCAGCACGATTTATCGGTGCGCGCGAACCATACCACTGCAACATGACCATGCATCTGTGGTGCGCATTTAAAACACCTTTTCCAGTCGTTGCTGTTGTTACAGCATACAAATCGATGTTTCCCGTGCGCACAATTAAATCGGATTTTTCTCAGAGAAAATCTTTTCCTCCCGCAAAGGGCGGAGCAACGCAACCCACTACAGCGAAAAAAAGAAAGAACAGCGATCGTACGAAGCCCGACCACACCGATTCCGGCGGGAGGTGGAATCTTCATTAAAATTCAATTGCGCGCACGTACAGCGATTTACGCATGCCACATGCAACGTGAACAAAGGCAACAAATCGCATGCGCTAATGCGCGCATCATAACGCGCCACCAACGCTGCCGCACTGCACTCGGCTGTTGGTGATGAGGTGGCCTTTCAATTGCCCATACGTTTCCGCAAGTGCGCGCATAAAAAGCCGAGATACTTGGCTCAGATAAAAGAGTCACACTCCATGAAGTCGCACCGCAACAGTTCATTCACCATCTGGAGTACTATATGGTCTGTGGTGGGATTTTGAAAATTTAATTAAGAGCCCATACCGACACAGCAACAGCAACAGCATTGATTCCCGCAACTGATAAGCGAACGCAACAGTCTATTGTTCTAGGCCATGTGCTATATAAACGCCATTAAAGCACCGATACACTGATTTGTGTACCACCTTCTCGGCGGCTGATTTTCTCATGGTCATGGCTGTGTGTGCAGAATCCGCTCTGCCCCAGGAACCGGTAAAAACGAGGTTCAACCCAATCAGCGCCCAACATCTGTTTACGAATTCGAATCACATACCGGGGCCCATGTACAACTTCACACAATTAATTAAGCCTTTTGTAGCATTCATGGAATCCCATTAAAGATCTGTGTGCCTACTACTATACCCGTGCAGGAGTACACGCTGCCGCACTGCCAGCCAGTCGTCTGTATGCAATGTCGATCGATTGGCCAGATTGTGCGAGCGCGCGCCCCCGCGCACAGCCCCCCAGGGGGATATTTTAATTCGGCTTTGACATCTGACCACCTATGGGTTGATTAGCTACAAATTTATGCATTTGAACTGATCGATTTTGTAGCCGATGCAGCAACCTACGGAGCCTTCAATGAAACGCGGATTAACAGCACAGCGTACTGCTGATAATAAATTGTCGCAACCGCGGCCAGAGGAGGACAGAGCTAGTATCGTTGCTGGATCTTGCTGAAAACCCAAAGAGACATGTTTAACAAATCGATATCGGACGGACAGATCAATGTCTCCGATGTAATATAACCTGAACTTTTGGCTAAAGTTGTATACGCGACGACTACGACGATGGCGAGGTTGTGCGACTGTAGCGCGCATTGGCAATCTGCATGCTCAGAGTGCGATGGGTATTCATTTCGTGTGTCCCGGGGGCTTAGCAGCGGCGGCGCGCGAGGTTAGATCCATTTGATTCGGTGTGTGTATTGGTGTAGTTTTCGTATTTCTGGAGCGATAGAGAGTTTGTTCCCACGATTTGGATGTAGGGGCTGGGTGGGTCGCCATCGTCGTATAGTCGTCGCTTCTCTCAATGCGATGGGAGGACTACGATAGCCGTGTCTCCCTGCGGCATTTGATTGTTCCGCTTGGTGTTTGGGGAATCTGTGAATGTAGGTCGCGCAAAGAGATGTTCTTGTACAGACGCTGAGAGAGATATGGGTGCGAAGACGTGACAGTCACTTTTGTTTGGCTAAGTGCACTTTCGTTGGAAATTGTATTTCTTTGGATGTGTGGTCTTTGTTGAAGGTCTGATGCCACAAGGGAGATCCCATCCTATCATTTACGCAGACCAAATGTCTATTGTTGTGGCCGGGGCTAGCCATTTTTCTTCCGTGTCGAAATGCGCTTCTTGGCGATTTCATAACCCATATGACTATTATGGGAAAGGGAAGGTATGTGTCTGTGTCGTTCTTATGCAGATGGTGGGGAAGTTATTTATTTTTGGTCAGACTTGTTGAAGAGGTAGAATATATTAGAAGGTCCGTGTTAAAATTATATGGACATGGTTTACAGTGCTTGTTTGTTACATAAGTTTCCGCGCGATTGTCATTAACCATAATAAGAAACGAATGATCTCAGAGTGTCTTAACAACTTTACAAGAAAAGAGGCCCAATTGACCGAAACTCGAGGCTGAGAGCTGCAAGTTTGGAGTCCCCTTGCTATATAAAAATAGCTTTCTGTCAGTGAGCCGCTGACTCGATTAATACGAAACTCACCCGAGTCACTTAGTGGAAGTCCGAGTACAGTTCTACCTTAATTGAGAGCTGTATTTCTTAAATGGACAAGTAGGCTTCTGTTCTTAGTGAAGTCGTGCGTTAAAAGCCAACAACTTACCTATTCAATTTTAAGAGAATTTGGCTTAGAGCTAGGGGTCTCTGGATTGACCAATTATAGAAGATCTCGTTTCATTGTTACAGCTTTATACAATCTAACACAGAGCTGATGTTAATTTTTAAGCTTTAAAGACGAATAATTGTCAGCAAACTTGAAGCCCTTTCGGATGTCATTATATCCAAATTAACTCTCATCTGCACAAACATCTTGAAGGCCATCGCCTCTTTCTGACCTACCTACCTGCTTGAATGAGTAAGTGGCTTCAACAAGATGTGCCCACATATCTGACGAAGCATACAGCCAACTTGTGTCTCAAATCCATCCTATGTAGTAAACCAAGTTAATGAAGTTGCAGACCTATGATATCTCGTTGAAAAAAGCTCGTTCCAGTACGCATATTTGGGTGGCTATATAGTGTCATCCACAGGCCCTACTTCTTATAAAGCGGACTTATAAGTTTATGGCGAATTCTATCTAAATTATTGTTTTACTTCTATGACTTCAATCGATGTTTGTAGTCTCAGAAGGAGTTTTGTTGATAAGGTCTCGTCGCCTGTTTTTATTATTGGAGGACCATAATGTCGCTCATTATGACAAAGTGGTCAAAGATGTGTAGAACACCGACCACATTGATGTAAGACTCTCTCCGAAAGGCTTTGAATAGCTGATCAGGGCTTAACTGTCGCGACCTTTATGTTCCCTCCTATGTTATTGAGCTGGGAGGGTCTATTCAGAGGAGAGCGATTCAAAATCGGTGGCTTAGTGGGGGGTACTCCAATTCCCAGGAGATGCTGTTCGAATGGAGTGCTTTAATGTCACCCCTTGGTGTCAATCGCGTTTGCTAAATGTTTCTTTGTTTTTAGGGCTGATTAATTTGCAAACTGCTCTAATCGCTAGAACCTCCCACTGTACTATACAGAAAGATTTCGGGAGCTGATTGAATTTATAAACTTTCAATTCCGCTGTGAATACATCCGGTTCATTCTTCGTAAGCAATTGGGAATGTGCAATTGTAGCGAGCACGATAGGCAACAGGTCAACAACTTAACTTCCACAGGTAGTATTGACATAAGGTTTTAACGACTGTAACCCGGAATCCTCGAGTTTTATTTCTCAACTTGGTACAATATATTTCATATTACATTAATGTAGCAATATTTCTTTCTATTTTTTGTTCAGTGATTGAAAATTGCTGACGTCTAGGAGCGATCAAACCCGCGTCGCCCGGGCTACAAGCAATGCACCATTGCTTCCCCCTCTTCTGATGTTATGACTCATGATCATTACTTTTAATTTTAAACTATATAATCTGAATGCTTTTCCTATAAATGTGGTATGTGACCTTATCAGTATAGATGAACCACCACCTGACTCGTCTAGACGCATTGTTTACCTATGAGAGTCACCCAAACTAATCATGAGACGAACTACGGCGGGCGACGTCCACTGCACCATCATTGCTTTTAGTGCCAACTTTTCTTATGCGTTCTTGTAAGCCGAAAACGTTTAGACGTTCCTGTTCAGCAATGCTATCCTGAATATACTGGCAAAAACCTCTACAGCCAGCTTTGTGAGAGATTCCTAAATGTACTTATTCAGCGTAAAGGTAATTACAATCTTCATCGCGCTTATTGTTTGTTATAGTGTAAGCGTAACAGTGCATCTTACCAAGGACCATTTTTAGTTTCGACTCTTAATTTTAGTAGTTCACAACTGCTATATTTCTCCATACAACTTTCGCTAGTTTTCTGTTATTTTTGTTAGCTTTCGTAAATTTTAAGTCGAGACTAAAATTTGTTATTAGTACCTACAGTGTAGTGTGTATAGTTTATCAAAGTGCGTTATGTTTCCAGTTCAGGGTGGAACGTTGGCCAAAGTGGGGAATAAGTTTTAGATCATGAAACTAGTATTTCGGGAAACACGCATAATGGTGTTTTGGCTGTGACTTGTAACCGAAATGTGACCGACCGATTTTTAGTGAGCTGTCAATTTGGTTTTCATGTGTTTGTAAGTTGGTTCGCACGAAACAGAATATGTGAAATAGAAATACATACTGGTACTAATATAAAGCACATAACCTTCCCTCATTAATGGGGATGCTAAAGTACCTAAACCTAAACGAACAAATTGTCATGAAAATGGTAATGCAGGTGGTAATATTAAGCGAATTTTATGATTTCATATCTCCGTAGCCGAGTGTAAAATATTCCAACGAAAACTAGTTTTACCACAAATATAAATAAGTTGTAGTGGCAAAAACACGCGCTCAAGAAATATTTAGTATATAGAATTTTATTTCAACCTATACTTTTATTTTCCCCGGGACTATTTTTTTTTTTCCTTTATTTTTGACAATGGATCCCAATTAGAATCAGAAAACAGTCATTTGCTTGAAATATGTATTTCTTTAGGCAGGAGCACAGGGTGCGCATGTGCTGTGCATTCATTGAGGAAATGTTTTTTTTTTTTTAGCTTATTTCTATAAAGTCGTTATATTTACATGATTGATTCCATTGAGTCCTTACTTTTAAAGTATGAAGACATGAAAAAAAAGGTTTGGTAAAAATACATAATAAGAAACGGATTTGCAAAGATGTTTTCGCCTCTAATTTTTGGTACTGCTATTCTAGGTTGTTAAAAGCGACATAATAAAATGAACATATTTACATGTAAGTACGTTACGGAGATATAATTTAATAATTACAACGTTTTCTTTCCAAAGAAATTTGGTTTAATAAATCGATGTAGAAGATTACAACGACAGACAATTTTCAATACACTTTTTAAAATGAAAAGATATAGGTATTTCTATTATAAAATAATGTAGCCTCTAAATTACATATCTCGATTCTTTTTATACAAATTCATTGTTCATCATTTAACTATTCGCAATGTTTTTTTTATGCCACCCTATATGCCCTTTTACGCTTGGTGCGCAATGTCATATAATTCTTCGTGCACGCTGAAATATAGATGGCGCTAGGTGGACAATTTGGGTGAGGATAAATCGTCCGGGGATGAGTTGCACCCGACCCGTCTGTGTACACCTGCAGCAGACATTAGTTTGTTAAATGTGTGAAGATTGTTTGTAAAAAAAAGCGCGCAAATATTATGGTCGCATTCGGTGATCACAATTCAGACTGTGCGCACTCAGTTCGCGTAGCTGTTAAGTGGTAACATAAAATAGCAACCTCACAGTTTTTGTGTGTTTTGAACTGATGCTTTAAAGGCCACTTGTACCTTTGAGACAGCCACGTAATGGTAACAAGAATGTCAAATACGAGTAGTTACCATCTTATTGGAATGCCTTTATCGACACAGCCATTCGAAGTCGCTTAAGCTTGATTCGAAGTTCGCATTAGTGGCCACTTCATGCTATCCTTACCCAACCATTCAAAACAAACGATTTTACTGGGAGTAGAGTGCCATGGTTAAAATAAGTCCTCAACATGAGGAGATCAACTTTCGAAATTGTTTTGCTTTATAAACACAACATCACAACATACAACGTCACCATCAATTCATGTACAGAACTAGCAAGCTACTTTGAACAGCTTTTGCCGGTTACTAGGGGCGCCCACGCTGAGTTATCTGGGCGAGGGATCTCAGGTTCGACTCACTGAAGAACTGGGAGTCATGTGGGATACTAGACGTGGTTCGTATATGAAATGTTGCCCCCAAAAATTTATTCAATATATTATACCAGTAGGTTTTTAAAAAAAACATGTTCAATAAGGACCACAAATTCTTATGTAAATCAAAGGACAGCTTGCATTAAGTGGGTAAAACCACTTCCTACTTCCCCATGAAACAAACATCCTTTCCTGATGCAGACTTAAAAAAACGACAATTAAAATCCATATATCCTTTTGCCATTATAGGTCATGATTTTCTCATGAATTGCATCCGCGTCTGCACTGAACTTTAACTCCTCTCATCCAGCTTACCATATTTATAGACAAAGCCCAACAACACAATGCCATATATACACTCAAACTCCCAAGCCCAACGCAGTGTTTGGACAATTTGTCACCGGCGTATATATGGACTGGCCGGTGCAATTTCGCCTGCTCCTTCCATTTTTGTACTTTGCAGCGAATTTATTCGCCGACCATACCCGGAGTGGAGCACTCCATTCAGCTGCTCTCGTTGCGAGATCTTTGACATGCAATCACCTGTAAGAACCCCGCAACCAGACTGTGCACGGTGCTAATGAAATTTATGTTCGCATTGAAATGGGAAATGTTCTAGGTGCCCGACACTTTTCCCACACACACACATTGTCGGTTGGGAAACGATTTTCCCAGGAAAAATCCCCCAAATCCGAAAATGGAAATTTCTCTGGCCGGTAAAAATAATAATGGACTGCCCGCGCGAGAGAATTAAGTTTTATTGCACCTGCGCTGCGTTAGCATTGAACTGCGCCGATCAAAAGTGCTCTAGATATGGCAGCAGTGTGCTTCTTAAGGTGATCGCAGTGACACCGCCGATAAATTTAAATTAATTTTGCACTGTGAGCGGGCCAGTGCGCGCAGCCGGGGACATCAGTCAAGTACCGAATGCGAGTACGTCTTGGATACCTTTGCGGTATCCATATCCAGTGGCAGGCAGTTGTCAGATCGGCTCGGATTGGTGTTGGATAGATTTGGATCGATTTGTCCGTGAGTGCGAGTCGCGTACACGAGGTATGTCGGTGCCCTGTAGCGGCATCGAATTACGCAATAATCCTTGCTCGGCCCAAAACTGGAATTGTTTTCTCTGTTTTTGTCGTCGTGGTCGTCGTTGTCGTCGTCGTCGTCGTTCGGCCAACAATGCGGGAAGCCACTGCGCTGCACTCGTCGCAAACGTACCGCGTACCGCGCCGCTGTGCCAGTACCAGTGCCGGAGCCAGTAGTAAATTCTCTCAATTTGGCTGTCGGAGTTTTTAAATGCCATCTAATAATGGTCACCCATGGAATTCTCTTTGCCTATTTGGCCGGCAGTCAGAGTGATTTTCGCCTCTTTTTTCTGTGCGCTGTGTGCGCCGGCTGCTGGTCCTGTCCAGGTTCTCAGGTGTTGCTGTTTTGCGCACTGTCTCGTGTACTTTTGCGTGATTTCAGTGATATCTCCTTGAATGCACTGGGCTACATTGGCAAGATAATTGCTCTTCTACTCCGGTCCTCGCCGCTCTGCTTTGTACCGCATAATGTTGGCCTCGTCATCATCATCGCCGTCGTCGTCGTCGTCGTTGTCGGGTGCCTTCGAGGTTCGAGGTGTGAAAAGGCATTTCTGGGCAACATTTTTGCCGATTCTGTTGTTTTTCTGTTGTGTTCGCTCTCTCATCTGCAGTGCTGGGCTTTGTAACTTAGCCAGAGGCGGCGGCGGCGGCGACAACAAAAATAAGCTTTCGAGATGCGCTTATATGGGAGGATGGATACTTGGTGTGGTTGTTTGGAACTGTTGTGACCATATTTTCCTGGCATGGAGTGAACAGTTTTGTGTCTCTGCACTTTGTTACAAATTTTATGCGCATTTGTTAGATGTCAATCTATGTGGACGAGGAGGTGCGCGTTCGCAGTGTGTCTGTGAGTTGGGAGACTGGTGCGACTGTTTTTGTGTGAGACAGTCGGTTGCTATTGCCATACGCGACTGGGCACTGATGTATGTATGGCCTAGCAAATTATCGACTCTGAGTTCTTAAAGTAAATGAGATTTTCCGCATTTTTCGGCGACTGCGTTAAAAGATGACAGCACCTATTCCTATAGTAAGTATAGTGTATTCCATCATGGGCCGTTTTTCTTTTACTGCGAATTTCCATGGGGATACGGATACGCTAAACGATTGAACATAATGGGCTTGGGGCGTTTTTAGTCCTGAATGGGCGGGTTGCTTGTGGCCCGTTACGGCTTGGATCAGATGTGCTCAGTTGTTGTCTTGCAAACAGTGGTGTGAATTGTTAAGGAGAGAATTGTATTTTTTTTCTAAGAAACGCTTTGGTTAATGCTGCTAGAAAATGGGACAATGATTAAGTGAATTGATTCTTTGATAGAGACTCCGTAGACAATTTCGGTCCCCATGATCCTTCTTTTGCCAGCCTCAGTTAACTATCCGAATGATTTCATGATTTTAAAACTCGAACTCGAAAAGATAAGACTTTTATTAAAAAGAATATTGTTTTATTATTATTATTATTATTATTTTTTACTGGCGGAACACCGAATGCCTAGCTAGGCCTTATGGCTAAGATCAAAGTGTAGTTCATTTAAAAACCAAATCATTACAAAATTATAATTCTTTCATTTAAAAAGTTTTCCTAACGTTGTGTTTACAACTTAGATTTAATTTAATCAACAGGTTCAGTAGTTTTAGATTTTAGTGTGTGTAAGACCTAGCTGAATTTCACAGTATCGGGTTCAATTCCTTCTTTTAATTATTTTTTTTTATTTGTATGAATTCAATTTCAAGAAGATTGACTTCTATTGCCTCGCCACATCATAATTTCCGTAAGGACTTAAGGATCGAACTTTATTCTTTTTCTTTTCTTTTTAAGTGCCATAGTATTTAATATAACTTTTGAACAAAGAATTTGAATTGACCGAATTGCATAAGAAGCATGTGCAAATGTGCATTCTCGGAATTATTATTTTCATTACATTAACGAATGAAGTTCGCCGAGCTAGTCTTAATATATATAATTCTACTGTATGTGTGTTTGTCACTGATCTCCTCCTAAACGGCTGGAACGATTTGAATGAATTATTTTGTATGCATTTGGGTGGCGCCCTGGATGGTTTAGATTCACAAATCAGGTGGCGCTGCAGTGAATTTGAATTTATTGAATAAAATATAATTTCACATTAAGTTTGATCTTATTTGCTGTGATTGGCTTAAAGTTAAACAATTTAAGAATAATGCAAGAGTAGCAAGTCATTTCAGTGATTCTCAAAATCGAGTTTACAAATTTTAGGGGAGGAAAAAAAATATTGCAGTGGGTTCGCTTGTTATCTATAAAATAGATAAGTCTATTAAATATAAGAGAAGCGAAGAGTTTAGTCTAAGTATACAGAAAAGCTTTGGCCCTGTAATTTATAATTCCACTAGGTCATATATTCTATATAGTGCAGTTTTTGTAGAATTCGTACAGGATTCTGTCATCTCCAGGGGCTTTCCTTTTTTCGCATTTCCAATGACTTCATTAAACTCTACTATTGACACGGGCCTATCTAAATAATCATCATTGGAGGAGTATTGGAGGTGAGATTTGTGGGGAGTTAAGAAGTGGCATGAAGTGGTCCCTTAGTTGAATTGCTTTGCACTATAGCCTCATCCATTTTCTCATCTATACAGCTCCTTTATAAATCGATAAAGGTGATACCCAACCATTGGGGCATTTGTTAGTGTGACAACCTCTCCTCTTGTGTGTCCTAGAAGCCCGGTGGACCTTTCATGGGCTGGGTTTGGCCACATAAGCTAAGATGTCTTGCATTCTCTTAGGAAATGTCAAGGTCTTTCATGTAATGCAATGGATGTACCTACCTCATCTATCCAATTTGTCAATAACTTGAGTTGTGTCCACAGACTTGATTTTTAGTAGATTGGTTGCCCAAATGCCCATACGTAAAATTCAAACAAAAGTCTACACGTTTTGTCCACTTTGGCGATCTCGATCGAGTAGGTGTTAAGATCACAGTTATGGACCTACCAGAAGTGCTCCGGTCAATACCAGTGAGCAGTGTGTTCAAGACACAGATAAGACCATGAAATTTGAAAGAACTTCTCCCTCGAAGACAAAGATTTCACAAGGCCAGCAGCCTTTCTCTTTAAATTCCCTTAGCCAGCACTCCTTGAAGATTGCACTTACAGCCGCCGCCAATCGACCCTAACCACTTAAACTCAAAACACAAAGGAATTCGCAATTCAGCGCCCTCCTATTCGAAAGTCCCCCAGGTGCCACGATAATTAAATCTCCCAAACAGGGATCCACTCTAATCCATCGAACACACTTTGGCCTGCAATAAATGATGTGTTCAAAATTGAACACAAGACAGTTGGGCTATTTATTGCATCCATCCAGCGCTAATTAAACCGCTGGCAACCTCAGTAATCAATTTCATTATAGGTAGCTGCTTAAATTTTCATTCGAATTAATAGACTTCATTGTTTTGCACCATCTGGGGCCTCATCTGTTGGAATAAATGAAATTGACATTTAATTGCCCCTTCGCCCCTCTATCTCCTTCCATGTATCGTTATCTAAGAAGAAATATCTGGAAATCATTGCGGTCGGGGAAATAATTCAACCGAACTAATGAAATAAATTAGAGACCCCCATTTAGCCAAGCTTGTGCAGTGTACAACGAAAAACAGCACACGATTGAGTGGACTCCGCGTTTCTCGTGGCTCCTCAAGAAGTGACAATTAATCCTTGCGCTGCTGGCCCTCAGCGACGGGCATACCGCTGGGGATCGATTCTTTGAGGTGGATTCCTATGAACGGGAATTTTTTTTTTTTTACTGAGCCCCCTCCTCGTCTGCCTTTATACTATCGACATAGTCAGCAATTTGTGACGACGTTGATTGGTTTTTATGACCATTCCGATGGCCAATAATAAAAAAAAAAAAAACAGAAACAGAAACCCCTGCTGCACAATTGAAAGCTGTTAAACCGCAGCAGTGCCACTTGAAAGTTAATTCAACTCATTTCGTATTCCCACTAATCAGTTGTAATTGCAACTCTCCAATCGGGCTTAGTTAAGAGAGACTCGCGTGTAATTATATCCGGGGTGGACCTAACAACTTTTGCATTTCGTCATGCAGAACCCCACCAATAAAAGTATCCATAAACCTATGAAAATGAAAAGTCATCATCATAGAGTGGTGCACGCATGCAAGTCCAGCGCGTACGCAGCAGCGAATGGCTCGTGTACAGCTCATAAAAGTCATCGGTCGCAGGTCCCAGGGCATATTAATGAGCATCACGATGGCCTTGAGGGCTCAATTCACATCGCGCCTGTTGCGCAGCCAGTCCCTCTGCTGCACGCCATTGTTAACGGCAGCTGATTAATATGCAATCGAATTGAAAAATGGCATTTTAAGCTGCACGGTCCGATGATAAATCTGTCAGTTGTGCGACTCAAGTTGGCTGCACATATGCAAATAAAGTGATCCTGGTTAGAAAGCAACAACTGCTGCTGCTGGTGCAACGCACCGAGATCAAGATCAGCGCCGCGCTTACACCCAGCAGCACTTGGAACTTGCAACACAGAGCATCTCAGCTCAAAGGAAGAAAACAAAGAAAAAAAATTTAAGAAAGAGGCGTTCGCGTTGCATGCTTCCTTGGAGTTATCGAATTTTAATTTGGTCATAATTCAATCAGCCCACTCTGCGCTGCAATCACAAACACACACACACGCTATACAGACAGTTGGTGGGATGAGCGGAGTGCATCATCAATTGTCGGAAGAGAAATCAATATTTTACGTGACTTACGTGCGCGATGGTAATGCCTACCCGCGCGACTATGTGATCCGTGTGATTTATTACGCAGCACGGTTGTTGCGAACATTTGTTGCATTTGCAGGTTGAGCTTAAGTTTCGAAATTGAATTAGGTAAATCGAACTTTCTAATATAGGGGCGCTGCGCCGATGGGAGTCCGGAAGAATTGCGAACGCGCTGCGGACAAATTGGGGGCAAACACTTTCCACCACCGAATGTGTGTGTGTGTGTGTATGTGTGTGAATAGCGACATATAGCACGCATAGTCATAGAGGTGCGCGTCTGCTCGTCGTTAGATTTGCGACTACATGGAGTGCATGTGTGAGACATTTAGTGAGCGATGTTTATCTCGTTCGCGTATACTGTTGAACGGTCTACTTCGTGCAGACAGCGTGCATACTGCATATAGCACATGAATTTCTGTTTCGGTTGTAGTCCGCGTAGACAATGTGACGACACGATTAAGCGGTGCAACGGACAGCTATGCGAACCGAGCAGCAGTTCGCAGTGGGTGAGTGCGATTTATCAATTTTGTGGATGGGGTGGATCATGGCTCATGGCTGGAAAGTGAGTCCGCTTTCGTATTACACTGTCTCTGTTGTGAACATCTCTGGTTGGTCTGTTTTCATTGCGGAAAGGTGTCAAATCAAATTCACTCGTTGGGTCTGTGAGATGCGGTTTCAAAGAAGCGGCAAGAAGGGTCCTTCGTTCGGTTGATATATTTCTGGATACAAAATAAAAATATAACTGTAGTTCCACGAACGTTCATCCCAGTGAGTTGAATAAAATTCTTCAATCAACATATCCTTAACATGTTGTAACTTGAGATAATCTCCAACCAGTCGACTCAACGTTCGTTTTGAAGTTAAGCCTGTTGTATACATCGTTTCCGTTGGTCATCAATCCAAGGCTCGTCTTCGGTTGCCTATTGGGGAAACTTCTGCTCTTTCAATTAGGCAGTTTTAACCCCGAAAATCAAGCAAGTTTCTAAAGTCATGTGGCAGACGCTGATTCTCCTGACTTGAGTGAATTGTTACCCCCAAATCAAAGAATACTTGCATCAAACGCTTTGACTTTCGTTCTCGTATTGCGGTCCGGTACAGTCGCTTTATTGCCTATTGATGGTTTCCTTATAATGCCTTGATATCCTTAACGTTGTCGAACAAATTGTCCTTCCAATATGATTCTTCTTCAACATCTGAAATATCATTCATTTGCCGAGCCTGGCTGTGGTACCTTTAGTCTTCCTAGAATCGCATCTCCCCAGCCCAAAGGTTTTCAGACATCTCTGTAACTCTGGCCGTTCTTTGATTTGTATAGCTTTTTAGGTTTTTTTTAATTTTTTAGGGTTAGGGCTTCAATGCCTGTACCAATATATTCTCGTGAAATTGTCAAATAAATTGTACCTTCTTACTCATAGGTGGTGAGCAGTGACAGAGCGATACATTTCCAAATAGTAATAACACCATTACACACCCGAGGAATCTTCTCTCCAAAACTTTGGAAAACGCGAGATGGTCTCGTGACATCCCTGACTTTTCATTAACTCGGAAGTGTTGTATTCTAATCGCTACGTCTGTGATGTGAAGAAGCTTAGTAAGGAGTTCACCCATAATCAGGTATTAGCTCGACGTTTTTTGAGCTTGGTTTTCTCAAATGTTCAGTTCGATAACTTGACTTTTTCATTTATATCTTGCTTTGAAGTTTTGTTCAAAATGTGTCAAAAACGTCTTTTTCCCCAACGGTCGTTCTTGGTTTAACTTCATAGCCTGCGCTGATATTGCGGCTTTTTTTAGTTGAATTATTTTCACCGGTTAGGTTTTCGAGGTACCAAATTACTGACTCCATATTTTTTTTTTAGAATCTTAAACAAACTTTGCGGGTAAGTTGCGCAATCGATTGAAATACGTTAAGCCTTGTAAGTTTGTTGCCATCTTATAGGCCCTCTTGCTTTGTCTCCATCATACCTATTATTCTGGACGTTCAAAACTCTAGCCTACTGTGTAGGTCTGATGACTGCAAGCAGCCGTCGTATGTCTGCATTTTTATTGGTCTATATTGATCACGTGAACAGTTTCTTTCAGTTGGCTTTTATGGAGGGTCAACCGGCAAATCTACTCAAAGTTACAAATAAATTTCTCGACGGAGTAATAAGTTCACATTTCGTATGTGTGGCTGACGTTCCAAAAGTAACGTTGCCGTTACTCGTTACTCTCGTTAATTTTAAATCTAATCCAGCTAAATCAATCGGACTTAAGACGAATAGAGATTTGAATGTGCAGATCTTTTGCGGCTATAGTCCGATGTTTTTATCTGGTAAAATAATTAAATATTTTACGCAACAGCTCTGTAGGTAAGGACAAATATTAATTTTTTTGTGATTTTTTTTTTTCAAATTTTGGAATTTTTACAGACATTCGCGCGAAGCGGATAATTGAAAAAAAAACCTTCAGATGTAATTTATGTTTTCCGCTGGAAGTCCGAACGAGACTTCTGTGGTTTTAAAGGCGCCTTGATTGATACACACTCTTCAGTTATAATTGTCCTTTTTTAAAGCCTTCATAGTCAGTCTCGCCCTTTATTCGACTAGATGTGTCTTTTTGGTTTTGAACAGGCTCCTCAGTTGTTGTCAAGATGAGAGGATGCTTAAACCAAACTTTATTTATTAGTTTTTGACATGATTGTCGGGTTCTATCGTAGGTAATTTAACGACAAACCAAATTTCTTCTAGAGTGAAAATCACAATTGTGCTCCTACACGAAGGTTCACCTTCCGTCAAGCATTTTGATCCCCAAAATTAATGCAGCTAAAATCGCCACCTCTAATAATAATATGTTAACCAGGGAAATTGAATTAAAATCGTGCTTCTCGATCTTACATCTTGATGGACAGTCGTTTTAAAATATCTTTAAGAGTGCGTGGCGTGTCTATATTTGACCTGCACAGAGCCTTCCTTGTCATTGCTTCGATTTTCAATTCTTAATCAACAATCTTTTATGTAAAAGGATGCTCAGGCCTAATTTGACGGGTGAACATCGTGTCAAAGTAGTCTTTGTCCGTTGAACTACCCAAGGGCTTTTGGGCTATAGGTTTGTCATATATTTTGCACCGATAGTGATACAGATCAAAGGATCACCTCGGATGGTGCCACACAGCCCAGATGTTTGCGAAATGACCACAACCTCAAGACACAACATCTAAACTCATAGCAAAAATAAACCTGTTACCCAAACGATAATTAATAAAACGTTCGAATGGAATATCCCATCATTAACTAGCCCAAGTACACCCATGTTGTGTGTGCTAGGTTGAGAGACAAGTTGCGCCAATCTAATCGAAAACCTTATTGGAATTCGCCTTCGGTATCAGCTTTATGTAAGGCTTCTGGCATACACTCATGTTCGAACATAATCGCTTTTTAATTGTTCCTCTATTTATCCGTTTCCCATTTGAATTGTGCATATGGCAAAGAAAAAAAAAACAAATCTTAACACCACTTGAACATTAGCCTGCGGTTGATCGATCCTCCACAGATCGTACTTAACTGCACTGTGTATTAACGCCGCCGCTCACTTGGCCAAATCCACACCATATGTGTGTGTAGTTACTCTAGAAATTGATGAGTAGCGATTCGTCGTCATCCCGATCGCGATTATAACGTATAGGTCCAACAAGACCGGCCGTCTTGTCTAATCTAAACAACGACTAATTGCCACATTTGCTGGGACTTGGAATAGGCGCTTTCGCAATTAACTCCAATAACAAGTCTATGATAAAGTTGGTATAATTAATTGTGCTTAACCGGTGCGCTGTGTGTGCAGTGTGCCTGGTGTGCACTACAAAATTCCGTATACAAAAAATATATGTATGTGCATGGATGGACTAAGCTGCGGTTGACTGGCATGTCTGTATTAGCCCCTAGAGGTGTGCCCGCAAGTTTAAACGCCATTTGTTTTGTATACTCCTCGTATGTGTACAAACGGATGGTGTTCCTTTTTTGGTTTTTTTTTTTGCTATTTCATTCAGCAACCACCAATAAAATGTAACCAACAAAACAAAAAAAAACAGTAGCAGCCGTAATAGTTGGTCCTAACATTTTTGAACTTAAAAAACTACTCCTATAATCTGTCTGATTTATATAAGCCGAGAACTCATAAAATTGCGTGCTCAATTCGATGGACTTTTTATTATGTCCTCCAATAAGAAATTGTCCGTGAAGGTGGTAGTTTGTCAAAAAGGCGGCTTTGAGTGATCTAAAAGCTACATGCACTGCTTCACACAAAACGAATGGCTGTGACAAGCGTCAACTATTTATTAAGTTAAGACCAAATTGTGTGTATCATAATCTACAATCTACACTATCTTGTAGTGACCATATTGCTTATACAAATTTGATTACCGCCAAAACTAAAAACGGCTATTAGTTCGATTCAAAGCTGTCGCTAATCTTTCCTTAAATTGTATTCCTTTCCGTATTCGTGGCCGCTACTGTTTGTCTGAGAAGCAAACTGATGTACCATGACGTATCCGCCTCGGATACCCCGAATCTACAAACCCATTCAGCCGTATAACAGTCACAAATGATCCACAATGCGCTGCAGAAATTATTCTTTTTTTTAACTTGAGTGGAAAATCATTTCAAGGCGCATTATACTGCCCGACAACAGTTGCAGCAGTGTGAATGGTGTGCGCAAGCGGTCGCGGTGCGGTGCATATTATTATTTAGTCGGCTCTATACGCTGGCTCTACAATTACTTCATTATCTTAAATGGCTTTTATTGCCAACAACAACTCTTGACGATGACGGAAAACGGCAACGGCAACTGCTACGACAACAGCAACGGCAATGGCAACGGCTGCGCGACGCGACGACCAAGTGCAAATACTCATATCCGATTCCCGCAGCTTCGCATGTACCTACTTGCGAAAGGCGTTAAAATTCATTATGGAAATCTCGAGTATGGTGAAGCAGTGGCCGCCACACATCACTCCTCTGGCACCGCCGCCACCACGAAGCCCACCGCCATTCACTTGATCATGAGTGCAGCGCACCGACGGTCGTTTTACTACCATAAAGCATGGCGGCGCGTTTTCTTGTTTTGGCAAGTCCTGCTTCGGTCGATTACATTGGTGTATACAGTATACTCGTGTATATGCGAGAGTAGCCTCATCTTATGGTGACCTCTCCGCGTCGCCCGGACGGAACTGGCCAAACAAAAGCCCCCACCCCCGACTGTCTGACTGACGTTCTGTGCTTGCTCGGTGTGCAGCGCTCTCGTCATTTATGAGCAGAGTATAATTATTGCAATTATCGTTACTAAATTTGGAGTACAACCTGCTGCTGTTGTTGGTGGTGGTGGTGGTGCTCTCTCGGTGCAGTGAAGGTCTATTGCACAATAAGTGAATTCGATTGCATTCGCAGATGCGGCCGATGGTACGCGCAGCAGCGCACAAAGTGAGAGTGGTGGCGTTACCGCATGTGTGTGTGTTTTTTTTTCGTTTTTGGGGCCACTAATGAAAATCGAAAGGAGGAAGCTGCCGATGCTGCAGAGCTACTTATTGCCGAAATGCAATGGGGGATGGGTGTAACCCAACATCACAGAGATAATGAGACCGAGCGCGTGATCGTGATTCATGTCCTCGGTATGATGGTGGTGGGTTGCGGTGCAGGCGAGACTCTGTGTGATGCACCTGCGGTACAGATGATGTTACGGAATGGAAAGGTAGGTATATGAGTGTTTGTTGGCCTGTCACCGTGTTTTGTTTTGATGGAAAGCAATCAGTGGTAATTCGTGAGGTGAATGAGGAGTGAGCATGACTTGAATTAAATGCTCGGATGGTGGAGGACGTCTGATTGCGCATGGAAACAAATGTTGCTATCCGGGATAGAAACAATTTCTTGCACTTAATTTTGCCAGTGGAATGGTCGCTACTGATAATTTGCTGTTTTATATTGAAGCCATTCAAGTCTAAGCTGAAGCCTTTATCTATCCTGGGGTGAGGGTGGTGAGCGACCAGAGTTTGTAATTTTTAAAGCGTAAATGATCTACTGTCTAAGTTGATTCAAAAAATGCAGAGGTTCGACCCCAAAGTTGGTAATTTTGTATGAGTAAATGACTTCCATCTTAAGCAGTGATCAACGGCGCAGGGACATAAGTCCACGAGACATAAGTCCATAATGGACTAACGTCCCACTTCGGTGGGACATAAGTCCACTTTTTCATTATGGACTTATGTCTCATCGGGACATAAGTTCCGAAATTGTTTTGTCGAAGATGGGACATTAGTCCCAAATTTTACCATAGATAATAATTAGCAAAACGTCGTGGATCTCCAATAGGCATCGAATACTTAAAATTAGGCGCACGCCAGTTGCTACCATTGTATTATGAAATGTGTAAGGGGGGGCATGCTGCCCCCCTGCAACCCCCCTGCTTGGGTTTACTGTTGGATTACAGGGTGGGTGCGAGGGATTTTACTTATATTTTTTTTTAATTTTAAAATTGTTGGGTGGGACATAAGGCCAAACATTTTTGCTTGGGACTTATGTCCCGCTTCGATGAGACATAAGTCCATAATCAAAAAGTGGAATTATGTCCCACCGAAGTGGGACACAAGTCCATTATGAACTTATGTCTCGTGGACTTATGTCCCTGCGCCGTGATCAACAGACCCAATTTATCTATAAAAAAAAGGTGCCAAATATTATACCTCAAGGATCCTGTTTGTGGCGGAATGAATTTGTTTTCAAAATATTAAATCTCACGCAGATAGAGCGAGTCTTCTCCGAGTTTTTTTTATATCCAGAACAGGGCACTGAATCAATTTTATTGGATTGCAATTTAATATGGTTTCTCTCTCATTTGTTTACCGCTATAATTCATCTGTCACAGGGCACTGTGGATGATAGATCCGTCGCAGAGCGGAAAGGGGAAGTCATTTGCTAAAAGTTTGCAAGTTCTCAATCGACGAAATCCGACCAGAAATACTCTAGAAGACGCACTTCAGCATCTTTCTCATGTCTTCAACTTGACCTGGGAATCCCCGCAACCTGTCATAGATTTTAAGACAGCGCTATTTATTTATTAGGTATACAATTAGCAGGTGTATTGTACTCCAATCTCCAACTCACACCATTCCCTCATTAGAGTTACCATCGCACTGAGAGTACTTTCCGAGTCAGTTTTGAGGGACCTGCAGCTCCCAACTAACATTTCAGTTTCCATAAGCCTCAATAGCGGATTACTTCTAGTTTCCAAAAGAATGCTCTTAAGCTTCGGTTAGGTACGAAAGGCGATCACTTATCGATGGTCTTTTGCAGTGAAAGTCTCTAAAAAGATTTCCATTAAGTATTTAATGACTCAATAATAAAAGTTTTATAGAAAAGTATCTGTAAAGTTTCGGATAGTGCTTCCAATAACACGGTTGGAGGTAGGTTATACAAGTTTTATAGAAGCCTCATTTTTTTAAGAGAGGAAAAAAATGTCACAGATTTTTATTTCCTCTGTAACATACCCGCTATGAAGTTAAAACTTATCCAGTTCAAACTTGTCTAAAACCTTCGTTAGAGGTTTCCATAACGTTTACAGGAGACACGAACTTTCATCTTTCTTTTTCAATGTTTTAGGTTGGATTCTCTTACGATTGCATTATATTTTTAATTTTTGCGTGCAGCTGATAACATCGGTAAAACTTAAAACAGAGCTTCTAGTAAATCGCGTGAGTAACCTATTTCATTCATCTAAAAGAAAACGGTGCTGCAAAAATTTTGTACCTATAAACTCATCTGAAATATCTAAATAAAATTAAGGATATAATTTAGGTAGGTTTGATGTCTTTCTATATTCAAATCCGTATATTGCCTTAAAATTACATGCATCGCTTGACTTTAAGTAGTCAAAGTAAATATAAAGTTATTCAGACCCTTGAAAATGGTAATTTTTGTAACCTACGTTTTTCCCCTTTAGGGGTCTCACAAAGAACCAAACGGTTGAAGAAATATTACCTAGTTTCCAAATAAAAACACTTTCAAATAACAAGAAATTAAATTTTTGTTTAATAATAATTTCTGTTAACGAATTTTCATTGATTTGTATGCAATAGTGAAATAAAAACAAAGTTTGATAAGTTAATCTTACCAGCTTACACTTAATTTCACATAATTTAATTAATTTGGTCGACCTGCGTTTCAGTTGGTTTTCATGGAGAACATAAAATATATTTAAATGACTTCTGGAACTCGTTTTCTTTTAATATATCATTAATAAAACTTCGCTAGTGGAATTATAGAAGCCAAAAACAAGTCTTTCATAAAATTTCTATAAATGTTTATTGGAAGTTTTACCCGGGTCGACTCATTGAAACTTGAATATCTATATTTATGTAATAGAAGCGAAATAGAAGCTACATAACTTCTTCTTCTTTCTATAACTGCGCCTAATGAAGTTATGACTCTAATGATTCTTTAAAGCTTCTTCTTATTTTTCTGCAAGGCTTAAATGAAGTTGCTTTATAAGTCAACACTTTTGTACATCGACTCGTTGAATCTCCTTCTCAAAAGCTCGTCAAATGTGACCCAAAATTTTGCAAAGATTTTTCTCTTGAAGCGACCGAGGGAACCTTCAATATTATAATAATATTTAGTGTCCAATCTATATTTTTCGACTGACAATTGCCGAGTTTTTAGTCCCAGTTACAAAATAAAGTGGTGGATCAATCTGAACCTCCAGACTGCGCTGCATTCGAGTCAGCCGTGAGCTATGTCCGAAATAATATTGTAATAATAATGGCATAAGGTCATATGGCCATTAACATTACGTTTGAGTTTCTTGTTTCATTGCAAAAGTAACATAGGTTATTTGTAACATCACCTCATTTTTTTAAAAAAGACAACATCTTCTAGTCAGAATTTAATGGATTTTTTTGGTGAATTTTGTTGCTCAAATATTGCCGTCTGTTTTAGAATAGGTTGAGCAGCTCCATCATTTGAAAAATCGTAGAAGGCTACTTCTAGTCTCGCTCTCCCCTACTTTCAAAAGAAAGCCACTTTACTCCGCTCCAATTTTTCATCTGGAAAACCTTGGTTCCTGGATTAGGTACTAATTGTATTTCCCTGGTTCTTTTAAATCCGACTCTGTTACACAATTATTTCGGTCGCAGTGTTCTGCGCAACTAACAGGCATAACTTGCTTGACAGTAGCAACTCTTAGTGGGTTGAATTTCGAACAGCCATTTCAATGTGGATGCCACTTTTATTGAACTCAATCTTACACCCTGTGGTAGATCACCACTCTAGAGCATTGTCACTCCAGAGCCAGACCAAATCATTCGTTTGTTTGGACAAACACTCTTGGATCGCTTCCCAAATCCGAAAAAAGCACCTGCCTTTCACTTTACGTGCAGCCCATCAGTTAATCAACGATCGGAGAAATTATCGTGCCATTTCCGAGGGAAACACTCACATACACAAAATGGCTAAACAACGCACTTAATGGCCGTTTGGTGTGATTATAACGCATTAATAAGTTTTGCTTTCAAATAAATTATCCATGAAGATGAAGCACGATTCGCATCCCATTCGAAAGCCATTTGAGGTGGAGCAGCCGCAGTGATTTAGGCGCATAGCCGCGCGCAGCCAACCCAACACCAACAAGCCACCGGCAGCGATTTATTTGCAACTTGGCATTTGTAATTTTCACTTTGCAATTGCTTCAATCAACAACAACAACCACAAATAACCTCCCCCCAACCCCCCCCCCCCCCCACACACACAAAACATCAGTAAAAGAAGAAGCATCATCATCATTGTTTTGTTGTTGTTTAATTTATGATTTTGTATAATATACAACTTCACGATCACGCATAGTCGATAGTCGCCGCGTAGCGTCGCACACACAATAAAGTGAGGCCGTCCATTAAGTGTGAGCTGTGAGTCTATAGGAAAAAGTTATAATCGACGGAAAGGCAAGTGCGTGCGAGATGCGGTTTGGGGTTGGCGCGCTTAAAATGTAACCACTCATGTCCATATTTAATAATTTTACGACCCGTTGATGATTTTTATGGCACCTACGGGCCATGCTATAACAATGTTGTGGCGAGTGTTATTGCTGTAGCTGCCGCTGTGCCATTGGAAAATAATCATATTAATTAAAGTAATAGTACGGTAGTGTGCTAGAGCGGGATCTTGCAGCCTGATGCATTAATCGGTAGAATGTTGTTGCGCTCCTCAACAAAACTCAATGATTTGTTGAGAGGTTGCTGTTGTTGCACGGCTAACGTGAAATTGAAAACACTGCGTAGTTGGATTCGGATGGACTACTACTTAGGTGGCCCGCACACCGAAACATAAGAACAGCTGTCGGAGGGATGGATGAGAACTTGTGGCAGCTTAAGCTTTCGCGTGCTTATGCAGCGTGTTGTGGTTTGGTTTCTAACCAATCATCAGTTCCAAAGTGAACTGGAGAGTTCTGCCGGCAAGTGTCTCTGTAGTATCATGGTTACCGGAGTTGCTGATTGGACCCTTTTTGAGCCTCAGGACCCTTGACCCCCAATTTTTGAAAAATTATCAAAATGGCTCCTTTTTCATTTAAGTAAGAATGTTTTTCGTAAAGAATAAATTTGTTGTGTTTTGTTAAAAATAAATGTCTTTGTTACTCAGCGTTTTTTTTGCTATATTAATATTTTATGTGGAGGCCCCTATTTCGGGCTCTGGTCCCTATTTGAAAATTTTCAGCGGCAATGCTTATGGGTACAGCTTTCCCAACGCATTCCTTTGTAACTAGAAGCGCTTTTGCAATGGCAAAGAGAAGTCTGTCTAAACTCATAAACTCGGTACAAGACGGAAGGTCCGAGATGCTTCTCAAAACCTGAGTAGTGTCAGCACCAGAAGTGAAGTGCCATCAAATGCTTCTGTGAGCTTCAGAGACGGGAAACTTCAAAATCAATCTATCGTTATACAAGAACAATTCAGATAGACATTAGAATTTCGTCTGATTTAAAGCCAAAGAAATAGAAGAACGTATGTCGTTTGTCGAAAGTCAAAAAAGTGGAAAGATCGAGACTCTAGGACTAGGTGAATCCAGTAGGTTGGTTAAAGTTGTCAATAGAAGCAGAGCAATCAAAGCCGAGACGAGCCTTCAGTTGGAAGCTTATTTTTCGGGTAACCAGACACAGATTGGTCCACATCTTAGCCCGCCCGCACAGTGTGTCTGTGTAGCATCAACCCTGGTGACAGATGAGGCTTTCAAATATACTGTAGCATCGTTTGATGGCTTTAAAAGGCCTGGAACTGGTGAAATGTACCTAGCTTTACTTAGATAGTTCCAACCAACTATGAAGAAGGCACTTATTGCGTATTTCGCATATATCCCTACACCTTCGTACGGTTCCAGTAGCCTATATCTTTCTTCTAACTGAAAAGCTTGGTAAGACTCTTTGAGGCTCACGTGCGCACGTCTGTACTGAAGATGCATACTCCGAAAAATAGACCAACCTACAACCAAATAACCAAAGCAAAACTGCGTTAATATAGCTCCCACTCGAGTTAGTGTATTAAGGCCCATTTTATTCACTCGAAGTTGAACACAACTTGGGAAGTTTGCCATATAAAAATCCCGAAGTTGTGTTCAACTTCGAGTGAATAAAATGGACCTTAATGTAACCGAGTCAATTGGCCTTACCAATAATCATTTTTAACCTTCACACTAAATATTTCCTAGGTTACAATAAGCAATTTTGTATGGAAAATTTCGCCATTGTGAGTTCGAAAAACTTAGCCTGGACACTAAAAAGGAAACTCGTTTAAAAATACCGAATAATCAATTCTCCCTCCAAATATTCTCGGTCGTAAATAGACAATTATATCTGTAGAATTTAACCACCCTACTTTGTTTGGTTAAAATTAATCTAGAAGCTTGGTCCATAACAACTTATAAACTGTGTTTCCGAACAGCATAATTATATTTAACCTTTTTATCTCTGTAGTTTTTAACAGCGAATACTAATTTTTCTCAACAGAACAAAAATAAAAAAAAACCTGTTAGGCCTGTTTTTGAGAGTGCATCAATAAGTGTTGCAACATGCATTCCAACGAGCTAAGTCCTGAAAGGCTGAGCTTCAAAATCGAGTTGCTTGAATTGATTGAACTCATCGGCATTCTAAGACGGTGCCTTTGTCATGCGCTTTTTGACTTTTTCTGGGTGTTACTCTGGTAGACAAAATGTGGTATATTAGGCACTGGATTCTGTGGATCAAGGCAAATGATGATGAATATAACTTTGGTGCTAAATGTGTATAACAGGGGTTATGAGAGGACCTTTTCTAGCTGGACCGTGAGGCCTTTTTTGCCTTTGTTGCCTTGAGCCTAGAAGAGGGTGGCTTTGTTGAAAGTGTTCAGATAGTTCCAGAAGGCTTGACCGTCCGACAATATGCTGATGTTTGGCCTTCTGAGATTGTAACGTACGTTCACGTTACGGAACGCAAGCGACTCCTTCTGCCATGTCAGCAAACACGCAGGCAAGTATTAATCTATACCTACGCGCAACTGAGTTGACCAACAACCAAACAAGAACAAAAAGGAAAGTCGAAATTCCTACGCCCCGCTACGCGAACCATACCCCATCCATCACTTAAACTACCCATATACCGCAAGGTCACAGGACCCCTACGGCAGTCCGGGCAGCATGACGGATGGGGTTGTCCAAGCCTCCTGCAACCAGGCATGACCGCTTCCTCCCGCGCTAGCCCTCGGTGGGTGGGGATCTTGTTGCAGGCCCTGGACTGGGGTTACCTCTAGTTTTACATGCCTGTTAATTCAAAAAAGATAGATCGTAAAAGATGTTGGACACGACCGGATTAAACCACTATCCCTAACAATAAAGATTGCGAGGCCCGAGTAGTGCGATCCGTTGAAATATTTACATCCACAGTGAAAAAGAAGAAAGTGGGGGAAGAAATAGGTGGAAGTAATCTTCCCCTGAGCTGACCCACCCCTACTTAGCACCAAGGCCAAGCTACCATGGTCGTCGTCACGCTCCTATTGAACGACGACCCCTAGCGTCCGAATATCCTACTAACTACTAAACTACAACCATGAACCGAACTGCGTAAAACCACCTCGGATCGTGTTCGCCCCCATGGCCGACATTCCCTTCAATACTTCCTTATCCGCACATCTGGCGGCTGCTTCCGGAACCTAAACTAAATTCCAAAGCCAATGAACACACATGATTGTTCTTCTTCGTGAAGTTCACAAGCTTATTTTTATTCAAAACCAAAAGATCTTAAAACTAGTACTTAATTAAGGGGGTGGACGTTACAACACAAGTCAGTACAAGGGCGGACATACAAATTTTACTGTTGCCGCTCGCTTACGTTATCATTTACAGCCAGAACAAAATTAACGAAAAACAATAACCCTTCGATGTTAGACGTAGAGACCAGAGCATGTACCCGTGGCCTATCTACTCGCGTAATGCAGCGTTGTGGGACGTGACTCGTTATTGCGTCCGCGTGTATATTAAAAGAAAATCAAGTTGATGCTTCCACGACGAAGATTATACGCTCACTTTCTCATTGGTGAGATTCCTCACAGAGTGTCACAAATGCTAACGACTAAATCACTGGCGCACCGGTCCGAACCTAACCTTACGTTATTTAGCTTTACTTTACCATGTATAAACGACGACAAGACTAAACTGGGTCAATCGCACGACCACTCTCTAACTCTATAGCCTATCACAACTGGGCCAATACTACTTTTAATACACTTTGTTTCTTCCAAATGAGATTAATTAATTCCAAACTTACCCCGTTCTTTATTCAGGGGATAGCTACCTGAACGCGATCCGTGGTGAGGGACTGCAGTGCACCGCCTTTCCTTCCAGGATGTTATGCATAAGCTCTTTGATATGCTTTAATTCGCGGATCTATACCTTAGTGGAAGATAAAATCATTTGGAGAAGTATAAATGTTTACAACAAGAAATTTTATTGGACCCAAACTACTTAACTTAAAGTATATCGGTAGGCGCAGTGTTGACGAAGAGGTGAATTTCGATGAGGTGACTATCGATGAGGTTGGTGTCTCGTCTCAAACGAAGTCCGAAGGTTGGTGTATTCGATGGGGTGATGGTCTGTGGTGATGCTCGCTCCACCTACTGGAGGATGGATGCACGACTGCGTCTTAACTCTGAGGTGTGGTGCTTCGCTAGTGCAACGACTGTGCTATGTGCTGCGCAATTTATATTATTTCGTGGGACGTTGGGGAATTTTTCCCTTTCAATGTTCTAAACGTTTTAACTATTTTTTTTCTTTTTGTATCACGATTTCAGCGCACTTAACTGGGTGTCGATGAGGTTATCTTATGTTTTGGCGCGTCAGGAATTTTATTTCTTTGCGCGGGGTTGGATTTACGTAAAATTATTTTTGCCGAGTGGAATGGCGTAATGCACACTACCGACTCTCGATTTTGTTTTCTTTCCCTTTTTGTGGGGGTGGTTTTATGTATCCACGAGGTATGGTTCAACACACGCGGTCGAGAAGTTTTTCCTCGCGATATATATATATCGTGGGTTTTTTTTTTTTCTTTATTCGCTTTTCTTAAAACAATGCGCGAAACGATTTGCGGGTATTTGATCGGCTTCACCGAACTCAAAATTCCCTCGCCGGCGAATCACAATCGCGATATTTAACTTTTAATTTGCGATTTAGTTTTTTTTTTCGGTCGACACAATGGCCGCCTACTTAGGATGCGCGAACAATGAAAACGTGGCAAAATGCCGAAAAAAAAAATGCGACCATGCGCTAGTGCCCTACCAACCAACCGAACCTGACTCTCGATACTGACTGACTAAAAATCCCAGCGAACCAACGCTGTACGTGGTTTACATCTAAGAGTTTTTCGTGTGGGGTGGTGTTGTCGTCTCGCTCGCACTTATGCGCTCGACTATGGCGTAAATTTTCAAAACGATATTGTGACGAATGGTATGTTCAGAAAAATCTGAAAACGATGTTAAAGCACAGGGGCGATTTTTCTACGTGTTATATGTAGATAAAGATAGAGGTTTGAATTAGATTCAACCGAGCATAGGGTGTTAAAGAAAAAACCATAAACTAGGCGAAAAGTGGACGAAAAAATATGGCTGCCACTGGTAGTGCGGGTGCGTTTACACGTAAGCGTTTGCGAAAGTTGCAGCGCTTCTCAAACGAGGTGTTCCTATAATTTTCTTCTGCACATGAGTGCAGCGTTTCCTACACAACTTGACATTTTCAGAGACTTGCGACTGCAAAAGGTCAAGAAAATGAAACCTGCTAAATCCTACCAAACGACCCACGCCCGAGACACAAGAATCTCATGTTCTACCGACTCTGAGCGGTCATCTGTTTCCTTACTACTTCACTATCCTACTGGGAATTCGTAACGTCTCACCTACCTTCCTGTAACTATCATTCAAAAATATCCTACGGCTATGTCTTACCGACGAAGATCTTTGCTGTGGGTTACACCTAGACTATGTCCGGTTGCATCGACTAACTCGTATAAGTTACTTCCGATAACCTTGCGAACTTTTGCCCGTATAAACTTCGGACAAAGCTTCGCGTTTCGAGACTTCGAGGCATTGCTAAGCACGAAATTACGCCGGTACACAACGTCGCCCACCTTGTATTTCACCGATGAACTACGGGTGTTATAGGCACGTTCATGCCCGAGGTGTGCTTTCTCTAGAGATTGCTTAATATAAGAATGCAGAATGTTCATCCTCGCAGCTTTCGGCAGGATGTCTACTTCAGAATTATTCAGACCACCTAGCTTCCTTAACAAGCGGTAGTCGCTTGCGTGTTCAATCATAATGGATGGAAGTTCACCTCTCGAGGGAAATGGAGACACTTCCGAGATTACATTGGGTGCTATCTGAAATAACTTCCAAAAATCGACTCCAAGGTACAAATCTTTGGTTAACGAAGGAACAACATAGAGGGTGATATCCTCAATCTGGTTTCTAAAGTGTATTTGGGTGTTTACCACGCCGATGATGTCTTGTTTGGTTCCGTCTGCAGTGGTGACAGCTGACGAAAACTTTCTGAGAGGGATTCCGCTGTTCTGCAAGAACGAAATGCCTCCTGCTCCTATACAACTAATGCACGCACCGCTGTCCAACAAGCCTAGCCACTCTCGGTCGAAAAGTTTGACCGTGACAAAAGGTCTTGGGTCCCCTGAGGATCCTAGCAAAGTTGTTGCCGCAATTGCGCGGTATTGCCGTTTCTTTCCCGCAAAGCGTTTCCTGACTTTAGCTATTTTCGGAGACAGGATTGGTGATCCGAAGATACGTTCTCTCGCTTGACGGTAATACGTTAGACGTTGGTGGAAGGTCAACTTGGGCTCACTGGGTTTCTTGGCTGTTGAGGGTGTGCTAGCGGCTCCTTCAACCCTATGGGCTTCCGGACGCTTTAGAATGGTTGGTGGGTTTGGATTTAGGCTGAGAGGTTTGCCGGGTTGACATCCCTCGAGCGAATCTCCCCGGTCGGCGGATTGCTCGGTTGGGCGTTTCCCGCGCATGTAGGACAACGAGGTGTCGTCGTGTTCTCACAACCGCATTTGTAACAGAACAGAGCTCTTTGAGGAATGGCACAATCGAAGAATGTGTGACCGAGTTCCTTGCAGTTCCAGCATTTCAGAACACTAGGGCTCCTTCGCCGGAAAGCAACTTCCTCAAGTTGTGCGGAAGAGACGGGTGTATCGTAACCTTCCTCGACCTGTTCTACTTCACTGATATTCCGACGGGGCAAATACGTTTGAGGTATCCGCTGCCGCGGTGGATCGTGTTCCTTTACGAACTTCTCAATCGTACGACACACATGAACCATTTCAGGGATGTTGTGTGTGCTGAAAGTTATGAGGTGTTCTCCTATCCTACGGTTGGCGTTCTGTTTCAGAAATTCAATTATCTCACGATTAGACTTAGGGACTCGCAGTTTTGCGTTGAGGCGCATAAGGTCAGTGAAAAACGCGTCGAACGGTTCGTACAAACCCTGCCTCCGATCGGACATTCTTCGCGATAATTCGAAGTCAGTCTCCAAGCTGCGATACTGTTCTATCAAGGCGAGACGAAGTGTGGACCAATTCACGCCGGGATTACTCTTAAGGTACATCCAATACCATGTCTCAACTTGACCAGCGACAAAATGATGGAAATTGGCGACGACGTCACACCAAGTCACGTTATGGGATTCCTTTAATCTTCCAAGCCGAAAGAGGAAATCATCCACGGACATATGGGTGTTATCGAACCTGATTCCCCACTTGTGATAGTTGGGAAATCGGTTGAAGGAAGACGAGGGTGAAGACGTCTGAGCCGGCGGTTCCGGAGATGGAGTTGGTCCGCACAGATTCATTCTGCTAATTTGCTCTAAAAAGTTTTCCACGTTGCTACTTCGTGGCATGTTCACGGGGTATACCACAGGATTACCTGTCGGGGGAATATTCGGGGGCTCACTCGCCTGAAGTGGAGCTACCTCGGGTCGCCGATTTACGTCGTATTCTGCGTGAGCAGGTTGGGAGATACGATCTGCGTTAGGTTCTTGGTGACCGTTGTTCGCTGCGGAAGCTGGAGGTCGCATAGCCGCAGATACGGCTGACTGAACCAACGAAGCGAGTTCGCGTTGGAGAGCAACACGACTTCGGTCGAGCTCTTCTCGCATGAACCGACGCTCGTCTGTCCGATTGAGACCGACGGTTGCCGTTACGACATCCTGAACATATTGTTCGAATTGTGCGCTTTCGTTAGCGTCCTGCGTTCCCGGTGCTGTTCGAGGTGCAGACGGGTTCGTGACTGATGGGTTATCTTGGGGATTTCCCGTGACTGTTGTTCGGTCAACCTCTTCGCTGGTTCCAACCATGTTCGGAAGAAGAGTCGGTTCTTCCGTGGTGGCCGGGATGTGCTTGCGCCCACTGCGCAGTGTGTAATCACTCTGAACTTCCCTTCGACTACTTTGGCCGAGATTGGACATTTTTACCACACAGCTGACTTGAAAACAATAATAATAAAAATACCAAAAAAAAGATGGTGAATTCTATACGAATTCAGGGACTTATATCCTAATGTAAAACTAGATATACTATTGCTATACTGTTGAGTCGTATAGGGTAATATATGACTAAACTCAATACTAAAACTAAAGTGAATGTGTGGAAGGCTGGCTTAGCAATCGCTAGCACTGAACTTCCGACTAAATCTTACTCAAATCTAAACGTTGGAGTACGTTCAATGACTACACTTCAAAACGAAACTTCTCAAAACTAAACTCTCTCAAAACTAAATCAAAACTAAACCAAAACTATATCAAAACTTTCTCAAAACTAAACTTTCTCAAAACTTTCTCAAAACTAAATCAAAACTAAACCAAAACTAAACTTAACATCAACCTGAAGGAATGTCGAACACATAGAGGACAAACACGAGAACAACGAGGATAGATTCACACTTTCTATTCCACTGTGGCTACTGAAGCGACAACGCTTCTAGATGGATTAATGCTTTACAATCACTGCAGAATCGCAAGTGACATTAGAGTTGCTAAATTTCTGTGCTTTGCTATGGAACATGGTGAAGACAGCCTGAAGCAACGGACGTAAATGGAGACAAAGGTCGATCCAAATACCGGACTTAACAGAACTAACTTACCAAAGAAAAGCGAACTACACACCAGCCCTGAGTGCAAGCAACGGACGTAAGTGAGGAACAACTTCACCCACTTACCGGACATGAACTCGAAGGCTCAAATGCTGAAGATGGAAATGTGAAGAACTTATGAGCCCGAGCAACGGACGTAAATGGGGAACGAAGTCTACCCATCTACCGGACAAGGGACTTAAAGAACACTAAAGGATTACAAACTCCTACACCTATTTCCGCAAAACTAGATCTCAGACTTCAGCGTACAACAGACATGAATGGGGATGAAAATACACCCAAACACCGGTTACGTGAAACGAAAAAGAGTAAGGTCGAAAATGGTGAAAAACAAAATTTTTTGTGTAAATTTTTTTGTAAATACTTCTGAATCATATCACTACTTCGGGCCCCACGTTGGGCGCCACCTGTAACGTACGTTCACGTTACGGAACGCAAGCGACTCCTTCTGCCATGTCAGCAAACACGCAGGCAAGTATTAATCTATACCTACGCGCAACTGAGTTGACCAACAACCAAACAAGAACAAAAAGGAAAGTCGAAATTCCTACGCCCCGCTACGCGAACCATACCCCATCCATCACTTAAACTACCCATATACCGCAAGGTCACAGGACCCCTACGGCAGTCCGGGCAGCATGACGGATGGGGTTGTCCAAGCCTCCTGCAACCAGGCATGACCGCTTCCTCCCGCGCTAGCCCTCGGTGGGTGGGGATCTTGTTGCAGGCCCTGGACTGGGGTTACCTCTAGTTTTACATGCCTGTTAATTCAAAAAAGATAGATCGTAAAAGATGTTGGACACGACCGGATTAAACCACTATCCCTAACAATAAAGATTGCGAGGCCCGAGTAGTGCGATCCGTTGAAATATTTACATCCACAGTGAAAAAGAAGAAAGTGGGGGAAGAAATAGGTGGAAGTAATCTTCCCCTGAGCTGACCCACCCCTACTTAGCACCAAGGCCAAGCTACCATGGTCGTCGTCACGCTCCTATTGAACGACGACCCCTAGCGTCCGAATATCCTACTAACTACTAAACTACAACCATGAACCGAACTGCGTAAAACCACCTCGGATCGTGTTCGCCCCCATGGCCGACATTCCCTTCAATACTTCCTTATCCGCACATCTGGCGGCTGCTTCCGGAACCTAAACTAAATTCCAAAGCCAATGAACACACATGATTGTTCTTCTTCGTGAAGTTCACAAGCTTATTTTTATTCAAAACCAAAAGATCTTAAAACTAGTACTTAATTAAGGGGGTGGACGTTACAACACAAGTCAGTACAAGGGCGGACATACAAATTTTACTGTTGCCGCTCGCTTACGTTATCATTTACAGCCAGAACAAAATTAACGAAAAACAATAACCCTTCGATGTTAGACGTAGAGACCAGAGCATGTACCCGTGGCCTATCTACTCGCGTAATGCAGCGTTGTGGGACGTGACTCGTTATTGCGTCCGCGTGTATATTAAAAGAAAATCAAGTTGATGCTTCCACGACGAAGATTATACGCTCACTTTCTCATTGGTGAGATTCCTCACAGAGTGTCACAAATGCTAACGACTAAATCACTGGCGCACCGGTCCGAACCTAACCTTACGTTATTTAGCTTTACTTTACCATGTATAAACGACGACAAGACTAAACTGGGTCAATCGCACGACCACTCTCTAACTCTATAGCCTATCACAACTGGGCCAATACTACTTTTAATACACTTTGTTTCTTCCAAATGAGATTAATTAATTCCAAACTTACCCCGTTCTTTATTCAGGGGATAGCTACCTGAACGCGATCCGTGGTGAGGGACTGCAGTGCACCGCCTTTCCTTCCAGGATGTTATGCATAAGCTCTTTGATATGCTTTAATTCGCGGATCTATACCTTAGTGGAAGATAAAATCATTTGGAGAAGTATAAATGTTTACAACAAGAAATTTTATTGGACCCAAACTACTTAACTTAAAGTATATCGGTAGGCGCAGTGTTGACGAAGAGGTGAATTTCGATGAGGTGACTATCGATGAGGTTGGTGTCTCGTCTCAAACGAAGTCCGAAGGTTGGTGTATTCGATGGGGTGATGGTCTGTGGTGATGCTCGCTCCACCTACTGGAGGATGGATGCACGACTGCGTCTTAACTCTGAGGTGTGGTGCTTCGCTAGTGCAACGACTGTGCTATGTGCTGCGCAATTTATATTATTTCGTGGGACGTTGGGGAATTTTTCCCTTTCAATGTTCTAAACGTTTTAACTATTTTTTTTCTTTTTGTATCACGATTTCAGCGCACTTAACTGGGTGTCGATGAGGTTATCTTATGTTTTGGCGCGTCAGGAATTTTATTTCTTTGCGCGGGGTTGGATTTACGTAAAATTATTTTTGCCGAGTGGAATGGCGTAATGCACACTACCGACTCTCGATTTTGTTTTCTTTCCCTTTTTGTGGGGGTGGTTTTATGTATCCACGAGGTATGGTTCAACACACGCGGTCGAGAAGTTTTTCCTCGCGATATATATATATCGTGGGTTTTTTTTTTTTTCTTTATTCGCTTTTCTTAAAACAATGCGCGAAACGATTTGCGGGTATTTGATCGGCTTCACCGAACTCAAAATTCCCTCGCCGGCGAATCACAATCGCGATATTTAACTTTTAATTTGCGATTTAGTTTTTTTTTCGGTCGACACAATGGCCGCCTACTTAGGATGCGCGAACAATGAAAACGTGGCAAAATGCCGAAAAAAAAAATGCGACCATGCGCTAGTGCCCTACCAACCAACCGAACCTGACTCTCGATACTGACTGACTAAAAATCCCAGCGAACCAACGCTGTACGTGGTTTACATCTAAGAGTTTTTCGTGTGGGGTGGTGTTGTCGTCTCGCTCGCACTTATGCGCTCGACTATGGCGTAAATTTTCAAAACGATATTGTGACGAATGGTATGTTCAGAAAAATCTGAAAACGATGTTAAAGCACAGGGGCGATTTTTCTACGTGTTATATGTAGATAAAGATAGAGGTTTGAATTAGATTCAACCGAGCATAGGGTGTTAAAGAAAAAACCATAAACTAGGCGAAAAGTGGACGAAAAAATATGGCTGCCACTGGTAGTGCGGGTGCGTTTACACGTAAGCGTTTGCGAAAGTTGCAGCGCTTCTCAAACGAGGTGTTCCTATAATTTTCTTCTGCACATGAGTGCAGCGTTTCCTACAAGATTTGGTCTTACACATTTTCTGCTACAGAATTGATTGGCATAGACTTCAGCTTGAAAAATAAGGATGACTGAGGTGTTTCCCCAACACTAGTTTGAATTTTTGAACCTTTGTAATGGTGGTGTGGTTCGACGATCGCTCTTGGAAATAAAAATAAACCCCGGCGGATTTCTTTAGTCATTTGGCGGTTTGCTTACAGCTCAATTTTGGCGGTGTGTATGTATGTTATTGGGCAGGTGGGTTCTTCTTTTCTTTATTTGTTTGGGCAGGCATTCACGGAGTCCTGACAGAGGGATTATTGGTCAGGGGGCAAGGGAGAACGTTAGAACGTTTTACCGAGTGGCCGTTCGTGCTGTTAACAGGGTACCTGCGTGTCGGAGTAACGGCAATTCACTTATGGCGCGGATTAATCACTGCCACGCCGATTTTTAGTCACTCTGAGGGGCCGCTTTTCCGCATGGGCTCGATAATCAAGTTAACGAGTTCACTGCTTATGGTTATTAAATAAAAAAAACTCCTGTTACTATTATGTTTGGTTTCGCACCTGTAGCCACGCGGTGATATTTGCATCGCTCTTTGCCGAGACCATTGGTCGGGCTCGTAAGACTACCTCCCAACTGCCCAACGTTCGTAAAGATCATCCTTCTCAAATCCAAAAAAAAACTATACTGTAGTACATAGGGAGAGAGAGAGTTTGGGTTATCGGGACTTTCACCGATTTTGCTAGCCATGCACTAGCACCACGATGATGAGCATATATATCGTTGTTCTTTTCTCCGTCGAATTTTCACCCCTCGTTGATCTAGGTCTTTAAAAGATGCTTGGGAATCGCCGCATTGCTGTAATGAAATAGGAACATGAGGAGCGGAGAAGTGTTTACCAAAATTCATGGTATGATTTTTAGCACGATACAATATGCTGTTTAACGGCAACGCGATTGGAAAACAATTGTAAAATAATCTAGAATCGATCTCAGCTTTTACAATTGTCAGCCATACTTTACCTCCTTCGTTACACCTTTAGTCTAATCAAATGAAACTGATTTGGTGCCAATGCCATTAGCCGTGTGGACGACTGACCCTTCCAAGATGGATATTTTACACCTCCGACGGAAGTTGACTTTCAAGGATATGAAGTTAGTAACTTGAATCGTGGGGTTGAACATAATATTCACTCATAGAACAGTCTTCATGTCAACATCACCAATTTTACATTTTTGGACGGGGAGAAGTTTTATAGCACAGGTTGAGCATGCCGAACTAAGTCTTATTTATACTGGTGGAAGGTTTAGGAGATCCCCTAAGGCTGCAGGCACGCAGTGAGCCACGAGCTACTTATGTTAAACATAATTTCAGAACCCAAAATGCTGCCATAGGTATATAAACGTGCTTTCTGAGCAATAACAAACTATGTATTGGGCATTCAAAGTTGTTCTTCCGGAATTGTGGTACGTAACCGCGACACCATAATTTCCAAACTCAAACTCTCAGCTGCTGTTCCTATCTCCGATTTAAGTAAATATCTACCAGCTTAGCGTTGTGTCCTCCTGCGGTGAACACAATAACAAATAGTTCCACAAACCGTTGTTAAAGGATAAATTCCTATATGTGCTCTGGCAACCTTCTAATCATTTCACGACTTTGCGTCGTCCTTAACACCATGCCATTTAAACGTGCACGGTGCACCCCTGTCGCACTTGCTACCAAACTACTTGAATATGTATTTGCAAAATAGTTTTCCCGCACTACACTGCGATAGGAACATCTCAATCGCGCCATGCTCATGAGACAAGATATCGTATCCCGGAGAGTAGATACATGTGCTGGCGCTGGGGCGAAATGTCGTGCAGCTACCGCACTCCATGCCACCACCAATCGTCGATGTTTTCAGTGTTCTAATTGTGACATTACAAAATATCATCGAAATCTATATCGTGATCGGGCGACCAATCGCAATAAATATTCCCTGACACCGCTTAGAGTGAGAGAGAGAGAGCGAGCGACTATTTTGCCTGTTCTGTAGTCTGTACCTCTGTACTCTGTACTGGCGTTCGGCTGGCTTGGTGCCTCGCTCTAGCACCCTCTTGGCGTGCGACTGTGTTAAGTGTTCTCCCCGATAAAAGTGCCGCAACTTTCAGGTAATTCGCATGCAAATTTCGAGATTATCGGGCCGTTTGCCACCCGATTGGGGCTGGACCGATATGCATCCGTTTTAACTCCTCAATGAATTTTAATTATCATCTCTCTCTCGCAATAAAATGTAACCGCAATTGTAATAATTATAATTGCTGTCGATTAGTTTTGCAATGCTAATACTCGGAATCGTAGTCGTATGTCTCTCGTGGGATTATGCTGCCGGTCTCTGTATATGGTCTGTACCATCCCCCGCCAGTGAGAGTGAGCGTGAGCAGTGTTTGTGTGCGAGCCACATACTGGCTCGGCGAGCTCCGAGGGCGACTCGCGTACTCTGGGGCCATTTATTAAAAGCTTGACATCTTAGATCCGTGAAGCAGATCTCTTATACGCGAATGGTGGCATCATAATTAGGACGCGACAACATTCACTTTTGTTTTTACGGCACCGTGAGTGACTGGCACTGGTATTTATGTGAGTGTGTGCTGGCTTGCCGTGTGATTTCGTTACTTCTCTAAATGCGAACACACTCTGGGAGCAATTGATCACCTCCCATAGCCGATTATCCAGCTTAAAGCCTGATCAGCTCATTAAATCCGCGATTTCATATACGAGATGCCATAATTTGGCCGAGCGAAATGTATACCTAATGCCAGCCATCAATGTTTTAGCCGCTGTATAACGTTGCTTTGATTTAGATTTGCAATTGGTGATACAAATTAGTCTGTTGGTAGGTGTTGTGCAAGCCTTCGCCGGAGCGCATTTTATGACAACGGATATGATAAAGTCGTAAAATGGAGATATTTACTGTAAACAGAGGATAATACCCTGAACAAGTCCGTCTGACGTCTAGCGTTTGTCATGGCTTAAGCATGTGCGATTGCCGCGTTGAAGGGTATTACTTTTTACTAGCGCCTGCAATAAACACATTAAAACCCCTTATTGCTTGCAATCAAATGTCAGTTCACACTTGGATTTAAGATTGTACGAAGATAATTTACTGATTGAGACGGACTTTGACAGGCGACCATAGGGTGCCAGATGTGGCCTAGTTTAGCTTAGGAAATGTCGTGTGTGTTATTTAACCAGCTGAATTTTGTATGCGGTATTGTCTGTTATCCGCCATTTTGTTGAGTAGAGGGGCATTTTTAGAGAATAAGGGAACATTTTTTTAAAGATGGAAACTTTATTGATTTTAGGTCCACCGACGATCAAAATTTATATCAATTTCAAAGACGACTCTATATAGAGACGACTTGCTATACAGAGCTATGTCTAAAACTTTGCGAAACTCGTCTTCCTGTCTTGGATGACTATAGATAGACAGAGATCCAGGTCATTAACGAGCTTACCGCAGACTTTGATGACAAAAAAGACGACTAGCTGTAATGCTAGAACAAATTGTGAAAAACTAATTTACCAAGCCTCTGAACACATCTTTAGTAGCTTGTATCATAACTGACTTTCACGGTATTAAGTCTTCACTAAGATAATTTTATGAAAAACGAAACTTACAAGGTCATGCCTTTCAAATTCTATTCAACTACGAGCTGTCACTTGAGGGTTTGAAAGCATAAAAATGGAAGAGCTTCTAAAATAGGGTTAGTGGTTGGCGAGGTAGAAACAAAATATATGCTGTCAACAAGTAGGGACACTCATTGTCGTCGAATTGCATACAATCAACAGCTATAACTTTCAAGCTGAAAGGCTCATTGTCTATCTCAATTCTGCTTTAATTTCTGAAAACAACGTATTAGCAGAAATTAAACGAAGAATCTTTTCTTTCTTCTTTTTTTTTTATGAGATAACAATTTAGAAGGAGACGGATATTCAGATTAACTAAGGACTCGTCCCGGTCCTGGTTTATGGCGCCAAATCGTGAAGTCCTTCGGGTGAAGATTCTTCGTAACAGTATAGTTTGACTGGCTTTGGAGGAGAAGACTAAATGGCGGACTATGCTGCTGTGGTCCACATCGAACTAATCCAAAAAAAACTGTCCATCATTCGTCTGAGTTAAATAGAGCGGACAAAAATGCTACTGCTTGTAGAGTCTTCGAATCTAACCTAGAGCGATAACACATTATTGCAAGACTTCGCCTTGAGTTGCAAGTACAATTAGAAGGGGACCTCAACTGACTTGAAGTACGCAACTGGAGGCGCATAGATAAATACCGTTCTACCTGGAGAGGCTTGTTATAGATGAGGCCTCTTTTGAGCTGCCTAGTAAGTCTGTTTTCGCTATTTTTGCTTGTGATTTGTGAATAAAGAATTTCAAAAGTTTGTCACTCACGAAATTTTTCTTCTTCAATCTCTATAGTGCTATATCAAGGAACTTGCTGTTGTACTTATTGCTTATAGTTTCAAATAATTATAACCCTTTCCCGTAAATTTTTTTCTTTGACTAAAAAATAAAGTGCAAGTTTAGAATTTTTATTTTACTGAACAAGTTGACGATCCTAAAAGAAAGCGATAACAGATTTAGTTTGAAGTCTTAAGCTTCACACGATTTTTGAGTACAAGTTGGAGTTGTTGATCTTTTACAGGATCTTAAAGTATTGAGTTGAATACTCTGATGAAAAACTTTCTAGCTTTTTACAAAATTTAAATAATGCCGCTTCAGGAAGTTATACCCTGTTTGAAAGAAAATTTTATATCATCTGCTAGAGATATTCCCATAATTTTAGGCTAGCCAAACTCGAATCAATTGCCATGCACAGTAGTTTTCGTAGTATTGAATATCGTCAAAACAACAGCAGGGAGAGTAGATGTTTCACACTTTTGGAGTTGTTGATTCATTAGAACTGTTATGAGTTATGGTCACCTTTCCAAAGGATTGAATGAAACAGGCTTCACAAGCAGTTCACTTAAAATGTAGGTATCTTCCATCTGTTTGAAAACCAAATTCTCCTAAACCAACAACTGTACAAAGCTTTTCTAAAGAATATTCTATGGGTTGATAGCAGTAGATGATTTTATTATATTATTTTAACCATCATTATGCAAAAAAGAAGTTATCCTCAAATTGTCCCTTAAATGCGGAGTTTAGTCACAACATACATTGATGATTTTGTCATTCGCAATTTGTGATCCTGATCATCATTGTAATCGTACCGATGCGTCGTGTTTTGTAATTAATTGGTCAATATGTCTGCGCGATTACCCACACTGCTACATGGTGCTTCTCTGAATTAATCTCGTACCACAGCTCAAACGAACGAAATTGAAGTCGTGATAAATATTCATATTATGTTAAGCTACGATATGGTTGCGATGTCTGTTTACATTGGGATTAAAATGTTCGTCATTTAGTATGTGATTAGAGGTTACCCCTATATCAAAACAGACGCATTAAAATGTTCTTATTGCTTTTATATATAAAGTATATACGATTTACATACCTCAAATTTAGTATAACTGCTTTCACCGCCATTCACTTTTAGCGAGCGGGGACTAGGAGAATCATAAATAAGATAAATGAGATGAATTGCATGGAAATTCTTCTGGAGTTAGCCGTATCGAACCGAGGCTGAAATCTCAAAATTCTTAAAAACAAAAACAACAACCTTAAAATCCATCTGACTGACAGCACGCTGTTGTTAGTTTCAATGAAAAAATCCAAAAAAAATACTCTTTTGGTGATTCTGAGAAGAGAAATTCATGTATTTTATTATACAGAACTCTGTTCTGAAATTTTACGAAGTTATGTGTGGATTCAACAAGGATATCCCCGAGTAAAAAAAAGGGAAAGCAAATTACTTCTCCTGTGGACAATTGCAGTACGAGCACCTATAAAGAATAGAGCAAATTAAGCCTCCCTTAAAATATCATGAAGGAATAGTTCAAAATGTCCAGTCAAAAGATGACAACAAAATTGCACTGGGTATATTTTGAATACAAATCATGGTAATGAACATTTTATCCCAGTACTGGTGTTTTAAGTAAACTATATAGGCAATGTGTTATATATCTATCTATATTGTAAAATAACAAACTTGGATGTATTGTCTCCATTCAGCTCAGTTGTTGCAGAGAAAATAATTAATAAAGAGAAAATAATTAATAAAAAAAAAAACACCTATGGTAAAAGGAACTATGTATTTAAAAACAAATCTGCCAACAGCTTAAAAATTATACGGCACTTCTATGATCAAAAAAGCAACATATCACTGAAAATTAAAAAAAAAAAAAACACACACACTTTGTTTGAGCTTTAAATTTGAAGTCGCTATAGTAATTTGGACGTAAATTTGGGTAGATTGTAAACTTCATTCTTCTGATTGACTTGGGAAAAGTCCGTGCAGTTGCAGTCGATTCGAACTATGGGATTATACAAAAACTATATCCCTATATCAACTCTTATTACATATAATAATAATTAATAATTAGTTGGCGCAATAGGTCCGTAGGGAGTCTAGGACTAGCTTCTCACAACCTTACGTTTTGTGTGAGATTACACTTTTGGAACGAATGGAAGGGATCTACAATTTTATGCCGATTCCAAACAGCTGATTGAGAAGCTCTTTCGAGAAATTTATACTTTCGGATGTTTGTCAGACGTTCGCGTGAGGTGGCGCAGTGAAAAAACCCTGAGTTGGAATTTGGGTTTTTGCGGGATTCGAAAGTTGGACCCCTCGCTTAGTAGTCCAACACATTTTTTTCATTTTAGATTCATTTTTTATTTCTTCTCTCTTTAACTTACATACTAGACAAAAATGATTAAATCTAATTTAAAACTAACATTTATTTTATTTTAGCTTAAAGGCTCTCAGCGAGCGCTCTAAACTTATCAATATCCTTAAAATTATTGCCTTTCGTTCTTAAATCTATACCTACGCTTTGGAAAACTTTCTTTATTATTGGTTTTGCTTACAACTACTTAAAACTACCTAAGCAACTTAACCTAAATTATCTATAATCAGGATGGTGAGGCCATAAGCGTCGGTCGAGTCTCGGGAGCACTGTTCATGTTGGCTAGCCCAGTCCCTCCCAAAGACCCCCTACTCTAAACCTCTAAGCCTACAAACTTAATATCTAGGTAGTTCAACACACTAACCACTAAGCCACTACACCTACACGTCTTTTAGTACTCGCAATTATTATAAAACCAATGTTCATCAGTTCCTCTGTTCCTCTGTTCTATTTTTCGTATTAAACCTCCCATTCGTGCTGTTCATTCGCAATAAAAGGGAACAAAAACGTGCTGGGGAAAAAATATTGAAGGTTAATTAATAAAAACTTCGGGAACAAATATTTCGAATTTTATTTAGGAAGTGGACAAAATTTTAGTAGATGTTCTTTTGCGTAGGTTTTGACGAGTCGTCGGCGATTCTTCCATCTACACAGACTGCGACCACCTCGCACAAAAGGATTTTCAGATGCGTTGCTGGCGTAAGAAGTCTTCTTCTGTGGAAAGTGGAACTCGCCTGGAAATGAAAATAAACTATTTACTACTTCCGAAGTTACAGACTTGTTAAACCAGAGAGATTGCGCTAGCTTAAGCAATTGAACTATTCATTTTCTCTAGCAGATTGTATTTTCCATCTTAACCAAAGTGTGTTATTGCAACTTCCAGGCTCAAACTGTTACCAAAGCAGCAGGACGGTCAACGCTAAACCAGGAGCCATGCATGTGCTCTTGTCCACATAAATACCAAACGGATCACATTGGGTCACTTTGAAAGCCGCATTCGCATGGCAAGACTCCCCATCCATCTCCATAACTTGCTAATAACACCCTTGGGACAATGTTGAATCAATATTTATGAGCTTGTCGTTATCAGATCAAAATAGGTTCAATCACTTCATAATTTGCACAGTATGCGACCGCAGGCACTGTGTGCAACACCCGAATCGCAAATTACATCCACTCCACAGTGACTCACGCACGCTACTACGTATAATACTTCTAACATCTCAACACTGTACTTCGCACACAAATCACTAGCTCATATCTTCGGGGCATCATCCAACTCTCCGCTCCTCTTGTGTGCATAGCTGTAGCCTACTCTGATTAATCTGCACACGGCAGAGCATCTCGGTGATTCGCATGGAATCGAATCGCCAGCAAGCGCACAGTCCAATGCTTTGCTTTGAATTAATAATTGCAATTATCCTGTGGCGACCTGTGCACGGATCACACATTCCCCTGTGTTTCTCTATTGATTTCATGATTAATTCGCGGGAGCTGTGTGCATCTACGTATGAGATGGATTTCCGCAATACGCTACGCTTCGGCACATGAGTGGGGAGAGCGCGATCAAAACATGTCTCGGCTAATGAATCATTTCTTGTGATTCCCATTCCCACAATCGTCCTCGTCATCGCATGGCAGTCGCTTGTAATCACATTTTGCAATTAAGCACATTTTTGGGATCACTCGATTAGAGTCGATCAGTCGCGAGCGGCCTTCTCCTGCTGTGGGATTATGTCAGGGGATAAGAATCTTTTGATCCCCGTCGGAAAGGGATTAAGGTTACGACCGAACGACCGGCAGCGGCGCAGCAGCGCATCCTTTCACTTGCGCAACCGTGTTACCCAGCATCTGCAGCGCCAGCAGCTGGGCTGCGCAATTGCCAATATTTATTGGACTATTAATGCGCAGAGTGCTGTTTTCCAATTATAATCATAAAATGTGCGCCCCATTATTTCCCCCCATATAGCGGTGATGTGAGAATTTGGTTAATTAAACGGTCAGCTAGCCCGCTGCGAGGCCCAACTGGCTCTTGCAGCAGTGTCTGGTGCTTACGGTACACCTCTGTGTACGGTAAATTGATTTTCATCTTCGTCGAAAGTGTGAGTTTAATAGATGACCACCACTTGGTATAGTCCAGCAGCGTCGTCGTCGACATGTATATGTATATTGTGTATGTGCGCTGCCGTTCTAACCCCCTGCGCGGCCGATCATCTGGCCCCAGCGCGCCAGCCCCAGCGACAATAGAACTGAAAGCGTGCGCATCTGGCATCTAAATGCTCTCATATTTTAAAGGGTTATCTCGGATCTGCCAACAGGTACATAAAGAGCTAGGTGTGCTCAGGCTCAGTGTGTTGTGTTGTGTGTGCGCCAGTGCTAGTTCGCATTTAATTTATTTTGTACGTGTCTAGCTGGCGGGCTAATGGAGTGCGCTCGGCTTGAAGCTGTCTGTTGCTGCTGCTGCGCGAATTGTGTGTGGAACAGTTCCGTTTTCGCTGCACCAAAGTTCAGTACGATGATGTGAACTGAACTGGCGCGCAGTGGGTCCGTTTCGATTTGGCGCGGCGCGGCGCGACGCAGACCGAATATAATTTATGTCTAAGTACCCCCCAATAATCATACGGCGATTTATTGCGATTGATTTAAATGCTCTCGAGTGTATGCCTGTATACGGTTGGCGTTGGAGCCACCGCAGCGCATGTGGAGCGGAGTACATGAATTGTATTGTGTGCGCTCGCGCATTAATGTCTTTATAAGCGATATGGAGGTTTTAATCGCACCGTCCAGTTGCCGAAACTAATGGGGTTGTCAACAGATCAAGAGATGTGGCAATGGTGGCAAAAGTGGATACAATTAGCGACTGTGGAGGTGTTAAATAGTTGTGCGTTCTCAGCTCGAAATGGCCATTTGAAGATGCAGTGCGTCATCGAATAGCCTCCTGGGGCTTTGATTTTTTTGATTTAGCTAGAGTTTAATTTATTTGATATATGAGCGAATTTTTAGCCAACCAATCAAAGGCAGTTGCAAGTTCTTAAATTGTTTTCAAATTTCGAGTCCTTGTATTGTGTAAAATGTTGGGGCATACTTATGGAGATATTTTGATTTCACAAATTTATTTACCCAAAATCCACAGCGAGACGTTTAGCTTTAAGGTTCGACGTTTTTGATTTTCACTAACCAACAGATCTTTCGTCCCAAAAATAGAAACAATAAACGGAAAATTCTCCGCTACTCTGTCGGAACCTCAAATCACATCCGTTTTTGGTAAAAAAAAAAATAGAAATGCGTTGTCTTATAGATTTCACGTCCTCCTTTTTTTTTTGTGCTTGTTTTTCGCTCGATTTTGCTCTGGAAACACTAATTAAAGCGATATTATGTACATATGTATAAAAAAGTGCGTTACTATATTTTTTGTCCAATTTATTGCTCACATTTATAAGCACTTCAGTGCAAATCGTAAATAAATTCAGCGACCGATTGTTGTCGGTGGGTTTCGGAATCAATTCTTATGAAGCTGTCCATGATCGCACTGCAACGCAAAACGCTGGAGTGCGTGACGTTTCTATCGGAACAATTCTCCGAACAGTTGTTCCGAAAAATACCTCACAACAAAAATCCGATTTTATACGGTTCTACCTCATTAGGGCCGAATTTTTTAAAATAAAAGTTCCGAAAACGTGCTGGGAATTCAACTAAAATGAAATTGGCAAGATTTGCTTAATAAGATGATTGCGTCCTAATATTGAAAGCAGAGTTGTACCGTTCTTATTTTTTATTTTTTATTCAAACTTAATTACATATCTATTTGTCTTAATTTGTTCCGGTTATTTAAATATGTTAGAAGCAATAAAACAAGGCAAATGTTTTCCTTTTTTTTAGTTTAGCATTTGTAGGGGCAGTGTTGTTTATTGTGTGGGACTACTTAGCAAGGTTTTCCAGGTTCGACTCGCGAAAATAAAAGTCCAGCTCAATGTTTTTTTCCGCTGCGCCATCTCTCGCGAACGTTTGACACACACTCGATAGTAGTAGGTACAGCTGTCATGGAAAGGCTTCTTACATAATTAGCCGTTTGGGGTTGGCATACAATTTTAGATCCCTTTCATTCGTCCCAAAAATGAAAAATTAACTCACACAGAACGAATGATTGTGAATGATCAAACTATGTTATGTTCAGGCCGATTTTTTTTTATTATCGTAATACATTTGCGGAGAATGAACTAGATTAAGCTCTTTGAACTTAGTTGGCTGTTTTGGAGGTCATTCGTTTCGATGACAGTCGTCTCAAAACTATCGTGTATATAGGGCCCTGACAGCACACAGAGGATGCACCACTTTAATAATCTTGCAGCAATCCTCGCCATAAAGCTTAACTTAAACCCCCACTTGCATCCATCGTCATGTAAAGCCAAAAGCCGATTGGGTCTTATAAAATATTGGAGTCTACCAATATTCGCAAAATGTTATTGTTCCGTCTCTAACAACATTTTTTGGAATACTACAGTCCCGTTTGACTTCTGAACTGCAAATTTCGAAATTTCAAAAGCAGTTTTTTTCTCTTGTACTATGTGATTTATGTTGGGACCCAGAAAGTCGTCTTACCCCCTACATAAGTCGATTAAAGCTGATGAATCTTGCAGGCCTCGGCAAAACAAAGTTAAATAGCAAATGCTTTATTTTTTTTATGACGTTCTTACTGTTAATGCTCTTAGTTTTTTATACAAAATGCAAGACAAAGGACAACAAAACATCCAAATTATATATTTATATATAAATGATCCCATCAATAATCTTCAATAAGAAATACAATAGTTTGATCGATTTAAAAAAAAATATTCGAAGAAATACAAGACCTTATCGTTTTAAATTTCAGCTTGAGAACTTTCTGGCTTCACTGCCGTTCTCCGTAACTTTGAGGTGGTATTTTAAAGGCTCGCTTTATGATTTAATGTTTTAAAAACTTTTAAGTAACTCTTAGTAATGTTGGCTTGGGCTGAGCCTATAGATAGACTAATTTATATTCCTATAACTACGATCGAACTGGTATTCTCAATATTGTCAGTCCTGTGGTATAAATCCTAGTGATTGATGATGAAGATATTCTCGGCCTTTGTCCTGGTCTTAATTAAGGTCCCTTTTCCCTTACCAGAAGTAAAACTTACATTGACCGTAAAGGGATTTTCGACTTGCAAAAATTGTTTTAATATTATTTTACAAATATTTTCCGAGTGGTGAAATAGCAAACCAAAATGAGCACAGATTTTCGCACTTGCTAGGAAAATCGAACAAATTAAAGTCAGAAAAAACATCCTTTACCTATACACCCTCCATAAAAAATTGACTGACCTTTAATATATTCAAAATTGACATTTGTTAGACTTTTTTAGACTCAAAAAATTTAATCGGCTTTCCCTTTCCATTTTCAGGATCCTATCACTATGTCCATCACAAATCATCAGCATCGTCGTCTTCATTCTCATCGTCAACGTCAGCGTTACACAACTACTCGCCCACATCCGCATCGTCGGCGTTCTCTTCCGCATCATCAGCATCGGCCTCATCGAAGCGGCCCATACCTCCGCTGTTGGCAGCCTCGCCATTCCTCTTCACATATCGCCGTTTCAAGGAGGAAACGAACAACAATAGCCTTAGCTATGCGAACAACAATCACTACAGCTACAATAGCAACATGACAGGATCATCGTTAACCACCTCGACAGCGGCAGCGGCAGCGGCCGCAGCTGCCTCTAGATCTATCTTTCACGACTACGATCGAAAATTCAGCCTACTGAGTCTTTTCAAGAATCCGTATAAATACGCGGAGCGACCACCACCGATCTCACCACGATCAGCGACGATACCGTCGGCGCTATCGATAACACCGGTATCGTCACGAAGCTACAGCAACAGTAGTCCAACTTCATCAAATCCTGCCATTAGTAGATTAAGCTCGATAGCACCTTCACCGTCGTCGTCATCGTGCTCGCCGTGGAAGGTGATGGCGGCGGCATCGCAAGCGCTGAGTCCTTCATACAACTCGTTCACCTCGTCGACGGGCAGTGGCGGCTGTAATCGAAAGAGTGCGTTCAGTAGTATTGTGGGTGGCGGTGGTGGTTTGCTGGGCAGTGGTGCCTTCAGTAGGGCCGACGATGCGAGTGCCAATGGAAGTGATCTCTCGAAAAACCGCAAAGTGCACAAATGCGACACTGAGGGTTGTGATAAGGTCTACACGAAAAGTTCTCATCTCAAGGCTCATAAGCGGACGCACACGGGTAAGTTGGAAGTTTATCTCCGAACTGCAAGCCATATACGGTTTTACTTTTTATTTGGTAGGTGAGAAGCCCTATGTATGCACATGGGAGGGCTGCATATGGCGCTTTGCGCGGTCCGACGAGCTCACCAGGCACTACCGCAAGCACACCGGTGTGAAGCCGTTCCGATGCAAACTATGCACGCGATCGTTCAGCCGTTCCGATCATCTGTCACTGCACATGCGACGACACTGACACCTAGCAGCCCACACAATGACCCATTCATCATCACTCGTCTCACGAAATTTCCGTTTCTCCATTGAACTCACTGATCTTCGATTCTGTATTTTATTTATTTTAGTTAGCGAAATGTTGAAGAAAGCAAGAGATTCATTAGTACACGTATGTATGTATGCAATTTTTTTTGTGTATCTATAGCCAGTAAAGAGCCAGCCGAAGAGGGAGGTACGACAAGGAGGGGGGCGTGGCAATGATATTATGTAGGTATATATTTTTTATACGAAAACGGAACTTAATTGCCAGTATACTATAGCCAGTTAACAACAAAAACCAGTTATTACAGGATAGGTTAGGTCTAAGCTAATTTAATCGCATATTTTAGTTTTCTTTCTTTAAGCATAATATTATTAATTTAATTTTGAACGAAAATCTCATCTAGGAGGCCAGTAAAACGTTTTGTACATTTTCTTGTTTAATTTTTTTTATTTATTGTCTTTACAATTATTACCATTTACACAGAATATACAATAGAATTGATTAATTTAAAAACATCAACTATGGCATTACAATGAAATCTGAAAACCAGTAAATAATTTTATCAATCTAGCAGATTAAGCATGTATTTATAGTGTAAACAAAGAAACAACAAATCCCAGTTTTTATTTACTATTTATTATTTTAATTAAAATGCATAAGAGGTTTTTATTTTATTTTTTAATGTATTCTATTTTAATTGTACTTTGCAATACTGTTTTTATTTTCTTTAGATATAATGTAGCGAAATTTTTGTTTATTGTAAATAGATTTTTTTTCTGTTTTAGTTGAAGAAACAAAACAAAAACGAACAAACAACTTTTTTTATTTGTTTGCAAATGAGTTCACACGCATGGGTACTATTTCACACTTTATTAGAGAAAAACAAAAACTGCATTCCATTTTTAACAAATTTAATTTAGTATTTGACATTCGAAAACTATATGAATATGGATTCTTTCAATCTAATTAAATGGTGCTAAATAAAATAATGTTTTATAGACAAACGAAAAGATATATAGTTGAAAAGAGAAATAGATATACATATAAATGAAATGACTTGTTGAAGAATATACACGTATTTATTATATTGTCTGCTTTTGAATAAAAATTCGATTTGAAATGGTAGTGTGTTTATTTTTTTTTAATTACAAGCAATTTTGTAGCGATGGGCAGACTGTGAAGCGAGAATTGACAGGACGTCTTGAAATCGGACCGCCCGGCAAATTGATGTCAAAGCTGTGCGAGTTGGAGCTTTGAGTTGATAAAGTTGATGGGATTCCTCCAATCTTTGTATGGATGTAAACTATAGGTTGTCCTTGCAAAGGAATTTTAATAAAAATGCAACGATCCCAGAATCACTCAACACTATCGGAAGAATTGGAATACGTTTGATTTAATAGAGATCACAGCGTAGAATAGTATACTGTCGCAAATTTAATTCTAATCCATTACTTCGAAAAACTGCTCAGGGGAGTAGCCAAAGAATCCCAATAACTATTAAAAACATGTGAGTACTTAATTCCAATTAAGCACAGATCCTTGTCAGTCACATATCCGCAGCATTCAGCATATGCTATACAAAGTTATAATCAATATCAATAATTCGTCTAAATAGGGGTCCGACTGGCGTTAGAACGTTCTTTTCAAGCCCAGGTTACAGATCAACCTCTAAATAAGGTATGTTTAAGATTTTAGAAGAATCTATTAAAATAGGGTAACATTTCAACAAATCTATGGAACACCATTGCATACTCGAAAGGGGCGGTGAAAAACGACGCATTTAGTGAATTATTATATTTTCCCTATTTTGACTTTAAGCTAGTGTAATTCAAAAACGAATAGGTGGATATTTATGAAGTTTAAAAGCTTGTTCTATAAAACATAACAACAAAAACTTGTTGTCCTTTGTACCAGTATCGGACCAAAAAGACATTTTTCAAAAATGGTTATAAGCTGCACTTTGGACCCGCCAGAAATTATGTTTTAATTTTTTGTCTATGTCATCCTCTATAATATTCCGAATGTAAAAGGGTGTTGAAATTTTATGTAATTCCTTTAATCCGTTTAGAAGTTATGAAGACCAGAATCATCACATCGTCCTTATGCTTAATTTTTTTGGGGCTATTTTAATTTCAAAAATCATTATCTCGAAAACGAATCGAAGGATTTCAATTAAAATTTGTACATTCTTATTCGTTCACAATTAAGTCACTGAGGAATTGTATAATATATTTTAAATCCTAGCCTCTGTTGCGTTTTTATTTAAATAAATTTAATTTACAATTAAACTAAAGGGTGGTCTAGACTCTAGAGAATGGGATATTTACAATAACAAAATCTTAATACCTAAAGGCTTCCAGGTGCAGTTTATAGCCCCTCTTATGAAATGATCTTCAGGCACGATCCTGTTAAAAATACGTCAATTCCTACGGTCCATTAGATAGCTAAACTTATGTTTAACACACTCTCTAAATATCATAAATATCAATAAAAACCGTTTAAGATGTATAGCGGTTTTAATTAGCAACCGTGACAATTTCCCTTAAATCGGGGGGAAATCAAAGGGGGTAGCTAGATTTTGCCAATTTTTCTTTAAATATTTTGAATTTTAGTTTGGATAAGTCAAAATCAAATCGATGGATACCTACTTATGAAATTTATGACATAGGTCGATTAGGAAATGGACTTGAAATTAGAATGAAAAACTGTTCATGCGTTTTTATCAGAATAAGAGCAAAAGGATATTTTTCAAAACTACCTATAGTTGTAAACTACATTTTGGAGCCCCCCAGCAATAAAATACATATTAAATTTTCGTATATGCCAAAATCGTATGGAATTCCTTTAAGCTGTTTAGAAGTTATAAAGAGCAAATATAAAACATCGTCCTTATGCTTAATTTTTGGGCAAAAACTATAATTTTAATTTCAAAAATGTATAGCTCGAAAACGAATTGAAGGATTTCAGTTTTGATACATAATATTGATTGCGAGTTTCTTTATAGGGCAGCGAAGGAAATAATTAATTTCTTTAAGAGGCCGTTACGTTTATGGACAGTTTTTTTTCCAAATTTATGTAAAAAAGTCCCTCCAGTCGCAATCTAAACAATACAGTAAAAAACTGCAATTTCATTAAAATCCTTGGATTTCTTAGCATGGCACCGATTTTTTAAATGAAAATAAGGACGATGTGCTGCTACTGGTCTTCATAACTTTTAAACGGATTAGAGGAATTCGATAAAATTATAACAGCCTTTTACATATAAGATATTCTATAGCATGATATATACGAAAAATTAAAACTTTTTAAGTGTGTGGGCTTCAAGGTGTAATGTGTAACCGGTTTTGAAAAATCTACTATTTGTCCCAACATGGTACAAAGGACTAAAAGTTTTTTTTTATTTTGTTTTATAGAAGGAGTATTATTCTCCCAATGGTTCAAATTTCATCGATTATTTTTTGAGTAGGTACCACTATCTTAAAGTTAAAATAGTAAATTTTTTTTTCGCAAAATGCGTCGTTTTCCGCTGCCCCCTTTCGAGTATGCAATGGTTCTCCACCGATTTAAGGGGAATTGACATAACTGCCAGTTTAAATCTTCATAACTCGTAAACGGTTTGATGGCTCTTTATGAAATTTTGAGCGTGTGTTAACTTAAAGTTGGACTATCAGATGGAGTAAAGGAGTGTTCGTTCTTTTTACCAGGATCGGGCCGAAAGGTAATTTTAAAACATTTTTTTTAAACAACTGCTGTAGTGGTCACTTCATTTGGAGTTGATGCTTAATATTTTTGGTAGGAAATAAAATATCACTTTTACAACTAGACATACCTAATAAAAACGACTTGAAGGATATTAAGGAACGCAAATGTTCTATAATATTTTAGAGGGAAGTTGAAATGGAATTGTTCTTCAATAATTGCCCCTACAGTCCTTGTTCTACTTACTTGGATTCAACCCGTATGGATAAAAACTTAATTTACATTGTGTAGGTAGCTTTATTTATTTAAAATTAAATTGTATATACATACCTACATTTATATAGAAGGATTAGCTATAACCGAATATAAATTATTTGAAAGAATGTTTGCAAACATAATGTAGTTGTGTAAATAAAGTAATTGCTTAAATTGACATAAATTGAATATTATTTGCAATAGTTTGTTGAAATTTATTATCATAGCATCAATTATTGACTTCATTACTGTGAAATGCGTTTTTGCTTGGCTCATTTATCGATTACCTATCTGAAAGGATATAAACAAAAACCCAAATGTAATCTGGGCTATCACAGAATCCGTCATATTCGGAATTTTGCTACGAACCCTGAAAGAACTATCATAGAATCCGTCGTAGGGGAAATTTTTTGTTACGAATTTAGTCGTAGGGGAAATTGATGGATATGAATTTCGAAATTCCTAGCAAACATTTACTCTACGACGGATTCTATGATAGTTCTTTCGGGGTTCGTAGGAAAATTCCGAATACGACGGATTCTGTGATAGACGTGAATAAAAGCAGTCACAATGAATTTATTTAAATAATTTGTTGGTAGATTATGTGACATAACACAGAATGCCACAATTTGTCTGTCTGTAGAGCGGAAATATACAAAACTATACAGCAATGTCTTGCTTTTAACGTGAACCGGAACCCCTGAGAGGAGCTGCAACTTATTTTGAAATAACTGGTACCTACCTAAAGTCTCATAGTGAAGCTGAATGTCCCTATAACTCTCTGTTGAACAACTCCTCTTTGGGGTTATGTAATAACAGTAAAATATTTGTTGTATATAAATTTAAACGCGTTTTTCCAGAGGTTGTTCTATTAGTGTCCCGTAAAGTATAGCAAGGGCATACCCAAATACAAGACTACAGATCAACAATTTTTACAGTTCCATTACCTATTTAATTGGACTAAATTTTCAAAAGCATCTGCATAATATTACTAAAAAATGTCAAACCTAAAATTGAGTACAGTCCCGAAGTTATGAGCTTTTTCTGTTGGACCGCGTCTATACCCACGTGTCAGTTAGTTAATTTTATTGCGATTATCTGCATGAACTCCATACTCATTTTGAAAATCATGTACAGAGCCAGGCGTTTTTCATAGTGAAAGCCACGCTCAAAAGCAATTATAGCCTACCCTCATCCTATGTATGTAGAAACAAATAATCCCGCTCGATCAAATGTCCGCCATAAAACCTTACACATGCAACCCACATCGTAGTCCGGATCCTCCAGGCACTCAAAACACATCAAATACATCTCAATGCATCTCAAATAGAACATCATGCACTGATTACCGGACTCGGTACGAGACCGTGCACACAATATTCCCCATTCTGTGCCGAATGGGACCCCATAAACTAAGTAGCCATCTAAATAAAGACAAGAAAAATTATGCTACCATTTGTACAGTCATTGAAGCCCACAGAAATCCGGCCACGATCCGGACCCACAGTCACAACGTGGAACACAGTGTTCCCCAAACTAGGTGCGGCGAGTTTTCACCATCCCATAGTATACGTATACCGCAAGTGTCCAATTCTTCGCATCAAATCGGTCCACAGCTGAAGTAACCGAGCATCAGTCCCCCTCCAGGTGAGAATGCGTGTATCGAAGAGCTGCTGGTATATACAGTAGGCTCTCCAGAAGCACCTCGAAACCTGTAGCCCACTGTAGGGGACGCCAGCACCATAATCAATGCAAACGACGAACATGTCATCGACACAATAATAATAACAAATGACAAATTTCAATCCATCTGTAATTTGGTTAATGCAATCGATTGGCGCTGTGACGCTACTATATGTACGTTGTACGCTATTCGCGACGACCACGATGACTGTCGTCCATCGCGGAGAAGGTGAAAGATAAATGCAAACATTACCTGGCGAACACGGTAGCGAGCTGGGATTATTTATCAAGAGACGGACATGCGTCTGGCATATTTGTGTTTATGCTTTTCGATCTTCAAATTGGGACAGACAACGTGGAAAATGTGCTTTTCACGACGAGATTGGACTTTAATGAGGGTATTCGATAACTGCCGCCATTCGAGTACGACTGACTACGAGTACGAGTGTAGTGGACGTTGATATGAGATCGTGAGAGGCTCCAATGTACACTGCTCACAAAGCTAATAAACTGACTAGATTCAGATAGTCGCGCAGCAATTTTTAGCATTTAAATTCCAATCAATTTGACTGTGGAAACAACCACATTCCTAGCGACCGACGATCTCAAAGGCTGTGATTGTTGCTAAAAATTGGTAACAATTGGTGTTGGGTGTGACAGTTGACAGACGGGTTGGCATTCAGGATGTTATTTACTCACAGTATAGGCAATTGGCGAAAGTATTGCTCAGACTAAATGACAACCAAAAACCTGAGCTGATATTGATACTGAGTTGTTCTCGACCTAATTTTTTCCAAAAGAAATTTTCACACTAGGGCGTTCCATGTTCTGATAGATGACGTCAGATCTACGTGCCTCTGGCTTACGTACATATTTCGATTTCTTACCATCAACCTTCAAGGAACACTCTAATTAAAGTGAAAATATATTTTCCATTCTTACAAAGCGACTATTGTAAAATGCAACTCAATCAACTCTGTCCGAATTAATTTACCATTTACCTACCTATAAGTTGGCACAAACGAATAGCAAATACAGAAACCCGGCAAATCCATTATATCGATTTCAGTACCAACTCCGCATTAACCATCCATGACTATAGGTAACACATTCTGCATTTTATAGGATACTCTTGTATATTGATGGTTAAAATTAGACTCTGCCATTTTTTTCAAAAATAAATGTTATCCTGGTAACTGGCCAACAATGTTTTTCACATGTAAAACCAAATTATACATTTAAAATAATTTATCTGCGAAACATGTCACGAATGCAAGTATAGCTACATTCTGGAAGAGGATATTGCGGGGAGAACCACTAATAATTTGTTTGTGTCTACGGCAAACTTTTATTTTACAGGCAATGGCGAAATTTTATTTACGCTTTCACAGACAAAATATTTACATAATAATTATTATTAAGGCACAATGTCTCGATAGCGTGGCAACACAATGGCAAAATTTTGTTTTTTATCAGTCGTAAAATTAATTATTTTTTATAGTTCATTTCGATTTTACGTTTCTAAATGAACACTTTTTTTTTTGTTCAAATCTAATAAGACTGCGTTTCTAATAAACCGCACGTCTCGAAACGTTTTGGGTTGATTCAATCATTTGAAAAAAATACAATTCAGTCGGACGACCTCTCACAGCAAAGGACAAAACGTGGACCGAAGGGAACAGCTGGCTGAAAGTGTAAACTCTAACAATCAAAGAAAATAAATTCTACAAGTTCGTTAAATCAAATCCGGAAATTGCTACATACTCATACATTTTATGATAATCGATATTCATGAATTTTTACAATGCTAAGTCCATTTCAATTAAAAAAAAATATGCACAGAATTCAAAAAAAAAAGAAGGTTCTTTTCCTTTTTTTGTAAAACCCTGTAAAACTACTGTTTGGAAAAAAATGAACTGTGTAAGGTCGTGAGTTGGTAAGTTCCGTCCCGATTTTCAACAAAAAAAAATACAAAATTAGATCGGACTTCCATTACAACTGAATTGGAAACGCAACATACTAACGGTCGGAGAATGCGTACTATTCGAAATGGTAAAAATTATGTCATAAAAATAACATAAAATACTGTACAACATGTAGCGAACGCCTACCAAACCAGAGGTTTCAACCTCTGCCATGTTGGTCGACGTTCCCCTCAAAAAAATTAGAACCATCTCCTCAACACCGATTGTCGGCTAAGGTGACAGGCGGTGGGCACGTCTTGCGTTGAGCACGGCTTAGCTCGCCGACCGGGTGAATTCTTACCTGGCCTTATCCTCCATACAGGTTTACGTGCCTGAAAAAATTTTTGTGTAAAAATTATAGAAAAAAAGTGAAAGGAAGCGAAAAAGTAGTAGGAACGAAACAAACGTAGCAGACTAGAAATGATAGCTGAAAAAAAAAAAACAATACGAAGAGAAACAAAAACAACTGGTCCCGAGGTGGCGTTGGAACCATGGCCTCGTGTCCCCCCCCTTGTGGAACAATTTGTCCACATCTTCGGTTGCCCTCGGCCTGCATTCGAGCAACCCCCCTAAAATAGGAAACCAAAAAAAATTAAAATTTGTATTCCCTCTACAACCCCATCACTGCGCACATCAGCCCCCCTCGCCTCTCACTCAAACCTGGTAATTATAAACTCATATTTTGTTTTTACAATTGCATATTCACAATAATTCAACTTTATTTAACATTAAAAGAAATTTAGTATCAAAAAAAAAATACTCTATTTTTTTTTTTTTCTTTTAGATTGTAACCTTCATATGCTTATAAAATAATATGAAACAAACACAACAAGAAACTCATACCCCTTTTTCCTACCCTTCGTTGGCGCCTTTCTGCGCTTTACTGAATGATGTGGACGACTCCTTTCCAGCGTGCACGATAGTCAGGTAACGCGATGGCTCGACTCATCAGTGTTAATTAATACCTGGATAGAAATCTGGTTATGAATAACTCAAGTCTAGAAGAAATTATACAAAAGTTACAAGGTTACTTCTATTTTATCTTTTTTTTTTTTTTTTTTTGGAAAGCAACAAGAAAAATGTATTAAGCTTATTTCAAATAAATGAGTACAAAAATGAAAATATCTTAAATTAACTCCAACTCAAAATTTCCATTTGGCGGGGTGCTCCTACAGCTTCTTGCAATGCATGAATTATGCGACCCGTGGCTCATCTGGCTTGTATGCGGGATACGGAAGATTGGCTTCGCCGGGGGGGTGTGGGGGGATTTTATTTGCGGAACCTTTGTATTTTTGTATTTTGTGGTACTAGGCTTTTTTTTTCTTTTTTTTTTCTTTGTGGGATATTTCAAAACGAACTTGCACACAAGTTTTCACGTCTATTTCTATGATTTTCACTCTCTTTTTCTGTATATATTTTTTTTTTTTTCGGTTTAGGTACGTCTATTTAACTCGAGAGACAACCGATTTTTTTTAAACAAAATGTACCTATCAGACCACGAGTTTTCGCGTCTATTGTCCGGTTTACGTCTATTTAACTGAGAGACAACCGATTTTTTTAGATTTATATCATAAAAAGGTATCCGACCACACCAAAAAAGAAAAAGCTCTCCGACAAAATACTGATCAGGGCTCTTGACCACTTTTAGTTTTCCCGCCAGACTCCTCGAAAAAATGTTTTCGCCTCCTATTTAACACCTTCCCCCACGCCACACACACCATCGCAGTCTCACACCATTCCAACAGGTTGCTGTTGTCGGCATAAATGAAAAGAATAGAGGAGAAAAATAAATTTCTAGCAGTTCTAGTTAATAGTGCTGCCAGCCGGTCGACGGAATTTTTATCGGTAATGTGATCTGTGAACTGCATGATCATTGCACAAACAATTATTTGAAATTCATTGTAAAACTATCAATAATCATATTTAGTGTCAATGCTATAGATATTAAGGACTTACAATGGCGAAATTGACCCTATAAAACTACATAATTATTGTGACCTTTAAAATATTTGGTTTAAACGTTAAAAACAAATAGATGGACCAATGGATCCATAGAGGACCCTACGTCTTGTTTTTCATAAATGTGTGAGTTTTTATTTTTCGCAAGAATAGAAGGGACCTACAAGTTCAAACAGACGATTGCGTAAGGTGGCGCAGTTAAGGCGCTAGTTATAGCCATAAGTAAAACGAAGCCTTAAAAATGTTTGTTTTGCTTTTTTGACTTAAACCTAACCGTTGAACTTCGCCTACGTAAGGTATATTTACTGTTAATACATGGACCGTAAATTTCACGTTAGTTCCAAAGCAGAAAAGCTTATGTTATGCGGAAACGTGAAGAGACAAGTGAAAATGGCAAAGTTAAACTTCAAAAACTACGCAAAGAAAAAAGGACAACTAGTTAAAGGAGATATGATCTACATAAAAAATTCGTTTACACTTTAGATGACAAGACTTCTTCTTTTTTTTGGCTTCTATCTCAGCAAAGCAAATTAAAGTGAGATTAATATTTTCAGCACGAAATTATAACAATTATATCATATTTTTAACATTAGGTAGGTACGTAGCCGAAGTGGAATCGACTTGACAGCAGCAGCTAATGTTAGAAGAACCTATCTGGGGCCTGTTTCATAGATCATACATCACATACATCACATACAACATACATTGAAATTATTTTAATACATCACATACAATTTTCTGTTTCATAGATTTCACTGGAAGTATTGTATGAAATAGTATTTTGTTGTATGTGATGTATTATTTTGACACTTCATATTAATTAATTTTTATTCCCAAAGCGAGTTTGTTTTTCCTTTACCTACATTTGTGTTGAACGGAAATTGAAATAATAATGTTTTTATAAAACTATTTCATTTAAAAAGCATTAACAGATAATATCTGAAAAAGGATGTAACTTTTGGTGGGGAACATTTACATTTTGGTTGTGTTGAATCATATATGTATAAAAATAGGCGAGGGCGAATATATGCTTGATTTTTTTTGTTGGGAAGATTTTACGTTTAAGCCAGGTTACGATGGTAGAACATTTACCACTCTAGTATCATATAAGAGTTGTTAGCCGTCCAAGAACATTTTAACTTCAATGATCCTTATTTCGTGGAGAAATTTATTATACCCCGACGTGTGTTGAATTCTTGTTGGAACGTTTGGGTGCATTTATTGCACATCCAACAAATTCCAATGAAGATTCAAAACCATTGCAGCAAATATTGTTGGCACTTCCTTGGCTTAGCAACTCATATTTGTGATTTACAGCAAAACCGATTGCTGTAAGAAATGTATGATAAATTCATATTTTGTTGTATCAAAACAATGTATGATAAAATTCTATGAAACAGAATCATACATTATTCCAATACTTCCAGTCGATTCTCCTCACATACATTGATGTATGACTGTTGATCATACAACGTTTCTATGAAACAGAAATAATACATCAGAAGTGTCTAAATCATACATTGTATGTAATGTATGATCTATGAAATAGGCCCCTGGTGATGTTGTTGGAAATTGCTAGGAAACTGCAAACTCAAAGTCTGGGCAGACATCATTTTATTTAAATTTAAAGGTCAGTCTGAAGAAAGTCAATTGGAAGTTTTGAACTTAATTAGGTAGGTAAGTTGAATTGGTAAGTTATTTGAATATAATGTTAGAAGTGTCTTATCTCAAAATATAAAGCCGTTTTGTTTGTCTTGTGCATCAAATGATAAGCGATACTCCGAAAGCCACACGCACATCTACTAAACGAGGGCGTGTTGTCTCAACTCCAGGCACTTCGGAGGAATTGCTTTGAAAATAATTGCTCAAGTCATTTATTATAAATCTAGCAGTGTCTTTGGTAAATCTGTTGAAATCGTTAAGTAGAACCAAAATAAGATTGTTTTATTATTTCCAAAAAAATGCTATACCTGTAGTGCCCAAAGAATTCATTCTCGTCATATTTTTCAAGCGGGTCTATTTTTATTTTATTCAATTTTCTTTTTCGAGAAAACGCAGCCTCGTTTCCTATATGAATATCAGCAAATATATCCTTCCTCATCGCTCAACTTTATTGAAAAAAAGTAAATATTTAGAAGATAGCTACTCAAAATAGAAGCAACTGCCAATTTAAGCAAAACATTTGAAAGCTCTGAAAAAAATTATAACATTGGACGAAACTCTTACGACTGAATGTAGCTCATTCTTGGTAGCTTCGAAACGAAACTGCGAGTCTATGAAAATCTAAATTTGTAGGTGGCTTAAACTTCTTCACTTAGCCCACTGTCAATCAGCGCAGCTGCTGTTTTGGGTAGGTAGTCTTTGTTCATTGAAATATGCACTAAGGATATTTCCACTATCTACTGGGTGGTGAAAATGAATCAAACTTTTTCATTGTTTAAGGGTCTTATAACTTTTTTAATTTCTTTGATCGCACTTGGGGAGTTTGTTTAATTCCAATGTCTAAAATAATAAGCTTCGCAAAGATGAGCTCTTTCAAATACTTTTTCATGACTTAACACCCACAAATTTCAACTCGAATTTATTTTCGAATATTCTTAAAAATTTTCTTTATTCTCTTAAATATAAAAGACATTATTTACTTTATTTCTATAACGCCACTCTTGAAGCGCTGTAAGTTGTTGCAGTGGATTTAAATTTGAACAGTCCAGGCCACACTCGCCGGCATTTTTACAGAGTCGGAGGGTTCATCTTCTTGCTAAGTCGAGGATTAAGAATTTTCTGTCATTTATGTATATGGAAGTACACCTACTGTAACTTCACATGACAGATCTCTCTAAAACACACTAGAATGCCGCCAACCTTCACCTAGGTCCGTCGCCATCAACTCAGTTCACCAAATGAAGAATGTTGTGAATCCTGCATCGTTCCTGTAGTACAACCACGCTACACACACCTGTAATTATGAAGGATACAAATTGACGGACATTATCCAACCAATGTAAGTGTCCGCACAGTGCACCAGGACCACGACGGAATGAAGTGCTCAATGACGACGCGCTGGTCACTGCTGCCGCTGCGGCGTGCTGTGCAAATCTTGGTGAGAGGTTTATTGATCGCTGGCATTTCTCACCACGGATTACATTGCGCACACTGCTGGCCCATTCATCAGTCGAATGCTAATATCAACCCTCAGCTGGGTGTATGATTGTTCGCGGTGCGGTAGCACTCTCGGCTAGCGAGGGGTGGTATAGCATCTCGAACAAAAACGACATAAGCCCAAAACCAGATCTCAATCCGAGATCTTCAAAACCGCTTTAGGATCCTTCCCTACCTGTATATGCACTCTCTCATGCCGCAGGAGGAACATAAGATATAAATCAGTGACACACAGGCTACCGAGTAAAGTCACTGCGTTGTTGGTCTCGCTTGATAGTTTGCTGCTCTGATGCTGGGTGCCGTTGACTAATTTAAAATAATCTCGTTTTAGTTATTTTTTCCACCCCACTACTGTGGGCTCCTGCACTAATAACATTAGCGTTATTAGTACGAGTGCTTGTCGGCGATAAATAACTTTAGCCGCTTTAACTTGCTGAAGTTGAACATAAAACGGCCAAGACAACTATATATGTGCGCGGCGCGGCACAAGGGGAGAGCTGTATGCTGCGAGGTCCGAAACAAGTGTTTAACAAAACTTCCATGCAGCGATATATCTAACGTGATACAAAGTTGTATGGAATTAATTAATTCACCAAAATGATAATGTGCGTGATGTGTGGAACACCGTAGTACCGTGTCTTATTGGTCTGAGGCGTGTTTCTGACGCTCTATGCATTGTAGACTTCGGTCCTGGTTCTCGCGGCGCCGCGCTAATTGATATTGAAGGTCTTGGGAATTGAAAGAATATATAAAAATAGTGGAATGACCGCTATGCAGTATTACCAAGTCATTGTCGCGCCATATTAGCAGGGATGTGTTATGGGGAATGATTAGATGCTGTTTTATCTGGTAGGTGGAGAGAGAGAGTAAGCTGCAAATAATTAAGCTTACAGGAAATTTATGCGCGCACACCGGATTTGCGGTTAATCTGTTTCTCGTTCTACTGGCTGAAGGTGGGATTTGTGACTTCTTCTCCATGGTCAACTATTTGAACAAGGTCATTGAAAGTATTTTTGTAGTAAAGATAAAAAAAAGATGACCTGTTTTCTGAACTATCGTTTTTATCTCAACGGCTCAGCATGCCTATATCAAAGGAAGAGGAGTTGAGACTGCGTTGCATGAGGTCACTTGCATCATAGAGAAATCCCTAAATGACAAAGAATACACACTAGCCGCGTTCCTCGACATTGAAGGAGCATTCAACAATGTTAAGACGTGTGCAGCGAAGAGAGCACTACTCAACAACAACGTAGACCAAACGCTCACCAACTGCTCAATGAAAGAAATAGTAATGCAGAACTAGGTGGCATTGAACATAGAGTGACAGCCTCAAGAGGTACACCACAAGGAGGAGTCATTTCCCCCTACTCTGGGTCCTTGTCATAAATGAAATATTACTAAAGTTCGAAAACAGAGGGGTCAAAGTAAGTGCTTATGCAGACGATGTAGTAATACTTGCTACAGGCAAATTCCTACCGACCATAAGCGAACTACTATAGAAAATGCATTACGAACACTTTTTACGCGTGCAGCCGAATCTTCGGCAAAAGGTGGGGACCAAATTCTGTGGATGTATACGGCTGTTGTGCGTCCAATACTCACGTACGGTAGCTTAGTCTGGTGGTAAGCCACAAACAAAGCTCGGAATCTGTAATTAATGACCAAAATACAAAGGCTAGCATGTATAGGTACAACCGGCGCAATAAGGACAACACCTACTGCTGGAATGGAGGCTATCCTCAACTTGCTACCTTTAGACCTATACATGCAAGAATCTGCAGCCAAAAGTGCCCTCAGGATCAGCCAACGGGCTGTACATAACGGGACACACACAGATTCTGAATAAATATGTGGGAGATGCGGTCATTTCTGACTACTTGTCTCCCCATCTTGACTTCGACATACCATTCTCCTGCTATTTTCCCAGCAGGGAGGAATGGAACACAAATGAACCCACAAAAGGAAAATCGATATCCATCTACACAGATGGCTCTAAGATGGACCGTGGAACAGGTGCTGGAATCTTCTCTGAAGAGTTAAATATACACCAGTCAATCAGACTACCTGATTACAGTAGTGTCTTTCAGGCCAAGGCCGTAGCTAGGGGGGGGATCACAGGGGTTTGAACCCCCCCCGAAACATTAACAATTGCACTTTCTTAAAACAAGAACAGAGTAAATCTAAACAAAAATGAGCAAATTTGGCCGTTAACCAAAATGCAAGAATGTTCAAATATCAAGCATAGCATTGACTTTTTTCAATTAAAAATACCAAAGCACCGTTACACACTACACAAGAATACCACAAAAATAAAATAAATTCCAAAAGTACTCCGGTACTCCCCAACGACAAATTGTACTCTTATTTTTTGAAGCGAATATAGCTTTTTTACGGACGGTCGGTGGGTCACGCATATAAATTATTCAAAAAGATGGGGAGTAAACCGAAAAAAATCGTCACCGTAGCGTTAACTTCCCCCTCCATGGCGCACTTGGAAGATGAAAACTCTAGAACGGCTCCACCGATTTGGATGATTTTTGTTTTGTGTTGTTCGTCTTGATTCAGGGATGGTTTAGGAAAAAAGAAAAGTCGAAAAATTCTTAAATATATGTGTGTAGAGAGCGAAAGAGGAACAGAGAGAGTAATCTAAACTAACTGGCACTATGAAAAATTAAAATGAATTTTAAATAGGCCGCCACGTAACACGGGCCAATACTTTACGTCCAATGATTCGCTTCTTTCGGCCGTCCCACGACAGCTCGATTTTTTTTTTTTATTTCGGATCGAACTATTTTGACTTTTCCTTAACATTCCTTTACCTAAAGGCTGGTATGCAGATCGAGTGAAGTGAAATTTTCACTCCTCTCCAAAAAGTGCTGTGAAATAGAGAGTGAAATATTTTGTTGGAGATTTTAGTTGGAGAAATTTATGCAGGGTGACTGAGCTCAAAAGTTTTTTTTTTGTGTGGCAGTTACTCCAATATTCAACTCTCGCACTTTTATTTTACTAGACAAGAAAACAACTGGAAGAAACAAATTGGAAGCTTCACTTTTTGTGAATCATGTGATACAGTGAAATGTATTGACTCTTTGGAAGATATTCATCCGTGTTCAACCACAATAACAATAAGTTATTGCTATAAAACCAAATTCTGCAACCAGTATGGACCTACGGGCCAGTTGTGGGTATGACCGCGCCAAACGTATTTCTACAAAAATTAAGGTGTTTCAAAAATATTAGAAAGAAACATAAATTCATAGTCAATGAATAATTGAGGAAAAAAGCATGTGTTTTAGATCGGCTGAACGGCCCTCCCTATTGTAGAAGCATCTCTTGCGTAGGTACCTACTTGACGCGAATGAGTTTCGATTATTTTCTTCCAGCGAACCTCCAAACACACAATGTTTCGTATTTTTTTCATGACAATTTTAATAGTTTTGAATTTGGCAAATAATGTCTGATTTCTAAAATAAAAAGGACAGTCGTCAAATTTAAATAATTGAAAGTGCATGGAAATTATACCTACATATTTTCAAACATCATCTGCTGGTTTTGCTTGATCAAAACTGGGTAGAAAAATATTCTTGAGGCACCCTGCTCATGGAAAAGATCATCCATTCCACCAAATATTTGTAAACATAACACTATATTCAATGAAAAAACAATTTTATAAGTGCGAAAAACTTTTTATTCTCTTAAGGAAACATCTGAAATTCCAATAAATTTCTAAACCGCATCCTACAACTAATTTTTCACGCTGAAATGTCAAAAAATTAATGCGACGGACAATGAAATAGCTGTGGAGGGATTTTCGTATCGCCACCTCCGACTCAGTTTTGGAAGCGCTATTTTCCACTCGAACTGCGTACCGTCTAGTGAAATTTTCATTTGGAAAGTACATTTTGACATTTCGCAGTAAAAAATTTGTATGAAAAATTGGATTTCACTTGAACTGCGTACCAGCCTTAATAAATTGCAAAACAAATTTTTGTTCGTGAATCGATTTTATTACATTCGCTTCGAAACACACTCTTGAAAATCCTGAAAATTCATTTTCTTCCGCCACTATTTAAAAATTATAAATGAAATGAAACAAGCTGTGTATGAGGTATTAACGAAATATTACTTTTTAATTTAAAAATGTCATTCATGCCTTAATGCATGAAATAAAACATCGTTTAAATGTCCGCTGCGATTATTATGCTACTTATTTCAGTGACTGAATAATAAACAGCAGACTAGAGAGGCTCCACCAAAACAACATGGCCACATCGAAAGATGAAATTTGAAATTGAAGATTATTTTATTTTCCTCAATCGCTTCCACCATTTAAATTAAAAAGTTATTTTTTAAAGATCATATCCCCCCCCGAAATATTAGTCTGGCTACGGCCTTGTTTCAGGCGGAGGTTCTGGCAATCGCTGAAGCTGCCCATATGGTGTCAATGTTATCAATACCAAATAATGATATTACCATATTTATTGACAGCCAGGCGGCTATAAAAGCAGTATCTGCTATCTAAATAAAATCAAAGCTAGTTCACCGCTGCCGTGAAGAGCTTAAGGTTCTCTGCTCGCAGCACACCACGCGTCTCTGCTGGGTCCCTGGACACAGTGACAAAACCGGCAATGATATGGCTGATGAATTAGCAAGAAATGGTTCTGCTATGGATCAAAATCGGCCAAATAATTCAATCAAACCACCACTCTGTAATCTCAGAGAGAGGGTGGAAAATAAGACCCGGATGAAATCCAACAACAAGTGGAAAGAATTAACTACCTGCCAAATACCACGTTAGCTATGCCCGGAATACAATCCAAGTCGGACTATCAAGCTTTTGCGGTTTGATAGAACGTCGATGTATAAACTGGTAGGGGCCCTAACGGGTCACAACTTCCTAAGATAAAACACAATGAAACTGAAACTCATGAATGACGATATATGCAGGGGCTGCGGCGACGAGGAGGTACACGAGGACACACCTCACTTCCTCTGTCAATACCCAAGTCTCTGTCACTTGAGGAATAGAACACTTGGAAGATACTACTTCCATGATATTCATGAACTTTCAGATATATCTTTATCTAATCTTTACAGGTTCATAAATACATCAGGATGGCTGGACAAGGTCGAGTAACCAATAGGGAGCGACAAAATAGCCAACAACATCGGCTAACCCCCCAATAAGGGCATCACAATGGGTCCACATGGACCTAAGTGGGGTGCGGCAGGACTCGTTCTGACGTACCCACCCATATACCTAACCTAACCTTTCTAAACGATCAGCAATGTTGCAATTTATCAGAACAAAGTCAAGAAAATTTTTAAGATTAGTATCGAGAATGGATAGGAACAGCGTCATTAATTAGTAACAAATGGTGCACTTAAAGGGTTTGAACAATTTTATCACAGCGCTAACATTCAAAGCCCACTAACATCTTATAGTTAGCCACTCATATGCCATGGGCTGGGCATGGCACATATCTAGGTCTAGCATAATGTTATTTTTACACTTTTGGGACGATTTTTGAACCTATTTTTTGAGTAATTTTCGAAGCATTGTTCTGTTCGGGCGTTTTTAGCATCAGAAAACGCGTAAAAAAAATAAGTCGAAAAAAAAATGTGAAAAAATGCTTCAGAAAAACGCGTCGAAAAATACATGAAAAACCGGTCACAAGAAATACGTTGCAAAAAGCAGGAAATAAATTTAAAAACAAAATCTTTTTAATAAAGGGTCTTTCATTTGAGAACGCACACTTGAACCGATTACCGAATTGTAAAGGTGAAGATATTCAGTTAAATCAACATTATCATCATGGTGAAGTAAACGAAGGAACAAAGTTTACAAATAATTCAAATTTACTCCCCGAGTGCCGACTCGGAGGTCGAAACTTTAAGAGCGTCACCACCATTTTAAATGTTCAGTGATGAAGGCCATTTTTGGTTAAATGGCTTCGTCAACAAGCAAAATATGCGTTACTGGGCAGGTGAGAAAACTCATGTGATTGAAACAGTACTTCATTCGCAAAAAGTCCGTTTGGTCCTTTTTCATGTCGGTGGCGTCATTGGGCCATTTTTTGTTGATTAAAATGACAGTAACGTTGCGGTAAATGGTATTCGCTACAGAGACGTGTTGGAAAGTTATTTCTTTGAGGAATTGTATGAATGGACATCAGTGATATGTGGTTCCAACAAGACGGTGTCACAAGGAACGCAGACGGTGCGACTAATTGAAGTCTCAGTTCGGTGAACTTATGTTATCTCGAGAAGCGGACCGTATATTGGCGGCCGAGATCGTATGATATAACGCCTCTAGACTTTTTTTTATGGGGTAAAATGGTTTATGCCAAAAAGCCGGCGACGTTAGAGGAGCTCAGATCAAATATTGAACGAGAAATATCGGTCGAAATGTGCGGGTGCATACGTTCCCGTGGTGGAAGTCGAACTCCATTCATAAATGTTTTAATAGTTTTTCAAGCCAATACATTTTTTGCATTTGTTTTTATTTTTTGCGTATTAAAATGGTATCAAGAGTCGGAAAAATAAAATTTAATGTTCCCTTCAAGATTATTTTCTAAAGTCGAAACGATTCTTCCACGATGTAACAAGGAGTAATCTCTCCACCATGTAATTCTTAATGCAGTGCCGCTTTTTCCTCTTCTCGAATGTTTGTAAAAACTCGGATTCCCTTTTCCATTCACTACTTAGATTATGTAACTAATTTTCTTAGTAAAATAGCAAAGACCTCGAGTTTATCAGACATTTTAACGACTTTTCGTACCACTTCTTGGATTATTTGAATTATATATCTGTCATTTTTTATAGATTACTATAAAAGCGTTCCCTAATTTGTTCGTAAGTTGGTCTTTCTGTGAGAGAATTAATCCCCATCACTTCCATTTTGACAGTATTTTCCATTCTCACTATAAAAAAGTAAAGGAACAGACCTAAAATTTACAACAGACTTTTAATTACGAGTTACTAGTTTCGGTTGAGTTTGAAAAAAAGTTATAAAAGAACAAGTCGATAACATTTCGGTAACTGACAATCGCATAGAAGCTTCAACGAATATTGAAGATAAAACAAAAACAAAGTGGAAGGAACGCTATGATCGTCGTTATCGAAGCAGATCCACTGGTGAACGATAATATGAATACAAGTTACGAAACATTAGTAAAACGAAAGGTATGACATTTCAACATTTATTTGAAATTGATGAAATATTTTTTTTGACAGTTTTTTTTGTTTGCTGAATAAAGTGCTGAACTTAACAACAGGTATGTTCGATTTTATTTTGTATGTATGTACTTATATATAACGGGTGATTTTTTAAGAGGTTTAGAACTTTTTTAAAAAAAAAAAAACACAAAAAAATCGAAAAAATGAATGAAATATTTATTTGAATCGATAGTTTGAACCTTGCAATTTAATGTTTAAAGATAATTTCATGCAAATGTTGACCGCGGCTGCGTCTCAGGTAGCCCATCCGCTGAGTCCAATTTTGGCATACTCTTTCACACATATCGGCCGGTATCTCACGAATGAATTCATGGATGTTGGCTTCCAGTGCGTCAATCGAAGCGGGCTTGTCCCTATACACATTAGCCTTGACATACCCCCACAAAAAATAATCTAATGGTGTCAAATCGCACGATCTAGGCGGCCAATTGACCGGCCCGAAACGTGAAATTAACTGTTCACCAAACTCGCCTCGCAATTGCGCCATTGTTTCGCGTGCTGTGTGGCATGTGGCACCGTCTTGTTGAAACCACATATCATGCAAGTCAAGAACTTCCACCGCTAGCATCTGTGAAATTCTGTTTCAACGACTGGCTCTTAGCGAGCGCTCTAAACTTAACAATATCCTTAAAATTATTGCCTTTCGGCCTACGATGAGAACCGGTTTTCCAGCGTGGTATGGTCGTTACTTGCGATGACATATATGTTATTAAAATTTATACACGTATAAATCACGGCAGTGTATTATAAATCACGTAATTTATGAGATGATTTAGCTAAATCAAGCTAAATCGAGTTGATTTCCCACATTGGTGGGAACATGGTATTACTTTAAATTAAATGTTCTAATTTCATTCCGGACCCTTTCCGAAAATTTCCCGAAGGGACACTGATTGGAGGTGCAACTCCTCTTTTTGTTAGCCCCACATTGTGTGCTAAGGCTCTCAATAATGTTATTTTAAATATTTAAATAATTTCGTTGAATGGAAAGTCACACTCCGTTTTTTCTATTTTGTTCAAAGTGCTTTCTTCACCAAAGCTCTAAGTTTCATAATATTATCGATAAATAGCTTTTGGTCATATACTTAGATATACCTAGGTATTAATATTAAAAAAAAAAAAAAAAGATACCTAAAAGTTTAGATTTAATTTAATCAACTGGTTCAGTAGTGAGTCTATGGTTTATGTGCGAGCAAATATCATTCTCGCGAATTTGCAAATGCACACATCTTTAATGTCGTGGTTCGGGTGTATACGATTTACTCGCCCGAACTAAGCGAGTCCCAGCGAACTTCGGATGGTTTCCGAATTCTTAAATTCGCTTATTTCGCTACCGAGGATTTGTGCAAAATGGATTCGGAGAGGCTAATTTATGAAGTTAAAAATCTAAAACTGTTAGGAGACCTGCCAAGGGCGGATCCAGGACTTATTTCTGGGAGGGGCACAAAGGCCAGATAGGTGAAGAGTGTACCCCATAGTATTGCATTTGAATTTGTCTTTGGGATTCATTCTTTATCAATGGCATACAAAAACAACAAACAATAAAAAATACTTTTTATAAAGGTTTAATAATGAAAAATTATATGGTTAATAATGACAGTTTTCTTTTATGTTTTCTGCTGAAGATATCCAGTACTTCTTCAGGGTTCATCTTTGAAGCAATGTCTTGATGGATATGCATTAAGGCTAGTCCATTCAGGCGAACTTCTCTCATATTGCTGCGAAGATATGTCTTAAGCCTGCGTAAGGTGGAGAAAGATCTTTCGGCAGTGCTGGTTGTCACAGGAAATGTGCACAGTAATTGACAAAGGGTTTTTATGTTTGGCAGAGCCGTTGCTTTTTTATAAGCTTCTGCTGGTGACTTAGGAATATTTTATTTCATCTGTTGCCAAATTTTTAACTCTCCCTTCAAAGCTAAAATACAAGGTAGATCCTATTTATATACTTCAGCGCTTTGCAAAACTTCATCTATATCATAATCACTTAAGTTATGAGATAGTAACTTTTGCAGCTTTCCTATTCTTTGCAGCTGAGCTCCAGGAAACCTAGACGACATTTCATTTAATAAATAATCTAGAAAAGGTACATACATTGTAAGTCGGTAATATTCTTCAACAGATTGAGTCGGAATATTCGATCTATTAGTTTGACGGCCGGTTATTCTACGGACTGTGATTTCAGTTCCAATTTCGTTAGCGAGGGCCTCAACCTTATCGAAAAGATTTTTAAATGCGTCCGTGCTAGTATCTCGTTGACTCTGCAGGCTGGCTCTGGTCGTATCGACAAGCTGAGTTGCAGAGAGTACATCATCTTCAATGGCTTGTAATGATCGAGATAAAGGAAGAGTGATTCCCAAAATATCAGCGAGGATTACCAAACTCACAACAAATTCCGATGACATTATAGCTTGGAGCAGTGAATACGATGGTGTAGTACGACTGTCACCTTGATCAGCCATTTTCTGTAAAATTCCAGGAAGACATAGCAAAATGTTCAAAAATGTCAAAACCGCTTCATGTCTTTCTACCCATCTGGTTTCACACATTTTTTTTAATGTATTTCGTTTTTCTTTTGGCACTTGAGCTTGCATTTTTTTTCTGAGAAAATGTATTCGTTTAGCTGACTCACGAAAGAAAGTTGCTACATTTGAGATAACCCCTACAGCATTTCGTATACTGGGTACGGTGCAAGCTGTACTGATAGCTAAGTTGAGTCGGTGGCTAGCACAATGGGTGAAAAAAGCTAAAGGCTGAATGTTGGCTATGTACGCTTGTACACCTTTTATTTTTCCACTCATGTTAGCACCTCCATCCTACGCTTGACCCCGGCACAATTTAATGTCCAGATTAAGATTTTCCAACTCTTGCATAATATGGTTAGCAATATTTTCACCAGTAAGCTTAACTACTTCGACAAACTTCAGAAAATGTTCTAGGATCTCATTCGTATCTACATATTATATCGAAATAACGAATACAAATTGTCAGCTGTTCACAAATAGAAACATCTGTAGTCTCATCAGCTATAATAGTAAAAAAAATTGTTTTTTTAATTTTGATCACTATTTTGTTTGTGATTAATTCCCCACAGCATTCAATCAAGTCATTTTGTGTCGTCTTGCTAATGTAGGAAGAGTTTTTAGCACATTTGTTTACATGGTCGCCCAGAACCTCATCTCCAGCATCGATTCGAAACTTTAAAAATGCTCCAAAGTTGCCTTCTCCAAAAGAACTTTCCAATTCTAAATTACCGTCATCCCTGTGTCCTCGTAATGCTATATGTTTTGCATTCCACAGAATATTACTGTTTTTATAATGGGTATAAGTTTTCTACGATTTTCTTCAAGAGTTTTTCTTTCTTGGGATCTTATTTGGACAACAACATCCATTGATTTTCCCTCATGTATCATTAAAAAATGTTGAGATGATACCATATTACCTTGGTGATATTTTGTATTCTCGTGATGTGAGATCATTTCAATAGCTTTTTTGTATATTTTTAGTGGTTCCGTAACCAACTTCCCTAGTTTCACACCATTTGTACCTGTTTCATGTCGACCGAAAAGAACGCACACTTTGCACAATCCGCCACCTGCAACTTTGCTATATGCTAGCCATTCATGTTTCTTTAACCAGCTCATATGAAAGGATCGGTTTTTGTTGCCCTCGCGAACTAGTGGAAACTTGAACTCATTTGTGGGCTGCCAGGTATTTTTCATCCACTGATACTTTTCTTCATCTGTAAGACCAGGACCATACTTTTGATTAGTCAGAAGTTTACCTGTTGCAATAATTGATTCGATTAGCGAGACATTACTGTATAAGCTTGCGAAGCCTACCTATATCTTTCTCCTAACTAACTAATGTCGTTTTCCATTGGTTTCACTCGGGGATTCACTCATTCTGTAGTCCAATGGAACAAGAAAACTGCTTCTGATTGAATCCACAAGAGTATTGGTGAAATGCCAAAAAATAATCTACGGCAGCTGTCAGTCGACTTGTATAAAATACACGAACTACACTTGTGTGAGTGCTTCTTGATTGGATTCTGACTTCAAATCCAGAAGCGAAGTTCTCTCCTCAGAATCACCAGAAGAGTATTTTTTGTGCCAATGGAACGGTTTCAGAAGTAATTTTTTCGATTCCGGACTCTCCCGGACGCTTCTTTTTGCCCAATGGAAAACGACATAAGCAACTAACTGGTGGATTTGTTGATGTTGAGGTTGAAGATGCTGCAAGCGAGGATACACATGAAGAGACACCATCGAGTTCATTTGTTTCGGCTAAAGCTGTCTCGTTCTCATTTTCTGTCTCTGTAATTGCACTTTCGGTCTTTTGTTTTTTTTTGGAAAGAAAAACGCACTTATGCTCTTTTGCCTTTTTCTGTCTTTGTCACTCATTGTGCCCTGTGCCCCCCCCCCCCCTGGATCCACGAGTTATATTCGCATACATTCGAAAGAGTAGCCTAAGACCTGCTTAAAGTTTAAAATTCTTATTTATAAACCCTGCGTATAGTCTGCTCATCTTTATGTATGTACCCTCTAAAATGCCCGTAGGCATAAAAATGTGATTTATAAATATTTTTTTGCGTAGAGCTGTCGTTATTCCTCCTTTCCGTACTACTCTATTCAAAAATTTTATTTCTTTGTGTCGTGCAAATTATTAAATCATCTTCCTTTTTTTTGTATACCTAATTAATTAAGCATTTCACCCCACACTTCCAAGCTATTTCTTTTTTATGAAGTGAAATTATCGCTATTTTTTTATGTACATATACTACTGTTACCTACCTCTATTTTTATTTTTCAATAATGTTATGGTAGATTAAGTAAATACAAAGTTTGTCAAAATAAGAAGAATACAGTGCAGCTCACTAAAATAGAACCCGCATTTGCTGTGTGTTTGAAGTTCTATATCTTTAAAAATAGTAATGCAAATGACTTGTTTTTTTCTTCTAATTCAAGGTTGTTGATTTCTGTAAATAAAACAGAAGATGGAGTCCATTACAGTACTAGTTTTTTTTTTATTGATTTTGAAGCGATATGACTCAAAATATGTATACCAAATGTTGGTCCACTTGAAAGCACCTCCGCATAAAAATATAATTAAAGAATTCTTTTAATTTCTTAACTTAGAAATTTATTATGAAAACAATTAACAAATTTTTTTACCATTACAAAAGAATTAAATTAGTAACGGGTGCCTCCGCCTTGGTTATAAATAACCTCATACATCCTGTTAGGTAGGGCATAATATAATTTATTGATTTAATCAAGCGAAATGCAGGCCCAGCTACATTTTATTTCTGATATAAGTTCCTGATTATTGGAGTTCTGCTTCCCTGATTCGTAAACTTTCTGAGCAAGCCAACCCCAAGCATTTAAGATAATGTTATGGTCTGGCGAGTATATGGTGGACCTGGACATCCCACTAGATGTTTTGACATGCGGGATATAGCCAAACAGTCCAGTAATAGAAGGTAAAGAATTTTCGAGTACGCCAATGTAGGACTGTGAATTCATACGAGGAGTTAGCAACTGCAACTCCAAAGTACCATAGTACGTTTTGGCCATAACACCGCCCGTTCGGCTGGGCAAACGATCTAGGTTTTTCCTCCTTGGGCAAATCATGAAAATAATTCAAACCGTCAGGACCCTCTAAATAAAATTTGTTTCATCGGAGAAAACAACATGGTGCAATTCCTTACTCCACGTCTAACACTGCAGAAATTAAGCCGTTGCTTTTTACGGTATGGGTTAAGCGGTGTTTTTTGTTTTGTTTTATTTTTAACCGGCTTCAAGTACTTAGCTTTCGAAATAGTACCGTAGTAACCGTAGACACGCTTGCTTCAACACCACTTTTTTCTCTTATTTTGGCCGCAGATTAGTGATGTGGTGAATTTAACGCGAGCCGCAGAATCGCTCTTCTCCCAGCAGATATAACGGCACTAACTGTTCGCCCTTTTATATTTTTCCCATACTTGGACTCGTTCCGTAAAAATATGGATATGACCTTGGTCCTTGATGCTTCTTTGTGTTTTTTTTTAACTATTTGATGAATATAGACAGGCCACACTCGCTGTAAGCCTTGATTTTAGCTTTCTCATCCTCTGTCAATGATTTATCACGAACCATTTTAACTGAAACTATCTTCAAATGACTAAAAGTCATTATACAGTATTTGTGCACTGATAATAGAGGGTGTGTGTGTATGTGCTATTCAGGTGAACCAAAATATAACTATGTTTTTCCAAGTAATTTGAAACTTTCAATGCATGTACTCGCTCACAGACAGATGGCAAAGATAATATAATTACCTACTACCTAGATGACGCATATGTCATATGAAACCAAAATGCGAAACATTAAGAGCTTTTCCAAAAAGCTTTTACAGAGAGAAAGCGTGGGTAACCAAAGCAAAAGGAAACAAAAGGAGAGCACACATCTATATAAATAACACAGTCACAGATCACTTATTCGGTCTCCCTTTCATTATTCCTCATTTTTATCCTTCCACGAAGTCGGACCTTCTAGATCTACATGCATATTGAACTCATACGAATGCAAGCGTATCATTTGGATGGGTATCGTTCGTTCATGACTGATTTTCTTTCTTTTGTTATATCCTATGCTTCTTCTTCTCAATATGAATCGAATGTCCTCCTGCTCTTCGGAAAAAAAATATTGTGCTTGATGGAATAAAAATCGAGAGATTCTCATTCATTTGTCATTATCTGCCTGAAGTGTCTGCTCTCATTTCATGCTGTGTATTTTTTTAGGACAAATTAAAGGCAAATTTATATAGGTAATTCCTTGACAAAAAATCAAATATAAGCAAAATTAATAAAGTAAAATAGGTAGGTACCAATGGCTTGGAGAGTGAAATGCATAATAACTTGCTGCAACGCAAGTGCCTCAAAGTACCCAGAAATAAAATTATTTAAATTTCCTGATAAAGGAACTACAAAATATAATGACTGGCTGAAACTGGTAGGGGAATCTCGCGATAACGTAGAAAAACATAAACGTCCACTCATTTGTAGCAAACATTTCGATGCAAAATATTTTGGGAAAAAGAAATTGAAAGCAAATGCCATTCCTACTCGCTTCTTAGAAAAAAACAAAACCAGTACCATTGCAACAAATGATGACTTTGATGATGAGCTTGATTTTGATCCGTCTAATGCCCTAAAATCATACTCCAATAACAAAGATAAAAAAAAAGAAGATGTAATGGATCTTAGCATTTAGGAACTTAACAAAGTTTCCTCAATTATGGTGTGCAATGAAAATGAGTGTTCCGATTTCGTTTGCAAGAACTGTGAAGGTAACGTAAAAAAACAGTTTTTTTATATAAAGGAAATAAACAAATTAAAAAAATTGAATTTATTGCTGAAAATGAAGATTAAAAAAAATTTTAAACTAAAATCAAATATGATACGTAATATATATCGATTGAAAGCAAACAAAACAAAGCTGCAAACAAATGAAAAACAGAGTATCGAGGAACAAATCGATGGATTAGTTGGCATTAATAAAAGAACCAAAATATTTTCCAAGCTTATCCTCTCGCAGGGAATGCGAAAATATACAGAATATGAAAAGTGGATTTCACAATGTATTTTTTTCCGTTCGTCCTCCGGATACAATTTTTTGCGTGAACAATTAACACTACATTTACCACATCCAGCTTCATTACATAGGTGGATAAAAATAAAAAGTTTATCACCTGGAATGAATAGAAATGTTTTAGGTACATGAAATAAAAAAAATAACCACAACTATGGAATCTAGGGAGAAAGAAGTAATTATAATATTTGATGAGATGAGTATCCAGTCAAATCTAACCTATAATAAATACAAGGATCTTATTGAAGGTTTTGTTGACTATGGGCGAAATGAGAGATTCGATACGCTAGCTAAGTCGGTATGTGTTTTCATGATCCGCAGCTTATGTGGACAATTTAAACAAGTGCTGTATCATGTTGTTAGCCCTTCAAATATACCAGTAGACAGACTCAAAATTGAACTGATGAATTGCATCGATATATGCATTGAATTGAATTTAAACGTAAGAGCCATTTGTTGTGATCAGGGCCCTACGAATCGGGGTCTATTCAATAGATTAAACATTGGCATAAGTGGCCAAAAATCAAAAGAAAAGAACATTTTTTTTAATTATAGAGACAAACTTATATACGGCTTATATGATATACCTCACCTTGTGAAAAGCATTCGAAATAATTTACTTCGACATGATTTGGGCACTCCTGATGGAGAAGTTAGTTGGAAGGTCATTGAGTACTTGTTTAGTGCAGAAAGGAACAATACAACTAAAGTATGCCCTAAATTATCATTCGCTCATATTGACCCTACAGAGTTTCAGAAAATGAGTGTAAAATTAGCTGTACAAGTGCTAAGTAGGTCTGTGGCTTGCGGAATTAAAGCTTTAATTGCAATAGATAAATTTCCGGACTCCATAAAACAATTTGCGAAACCTACTTCAGAATTTGTAAGAAAAATAGATCGACTTTTTGACATATTAAATGGAAAGCCAGCTTTGATTAGAAATGATGCTAACATAGACTTTTTAAAGGAAATGAGAGATTTCATAATACAAATAAAAAGAATAAATTCAAAAACGGAACCACATTGTTTTGAAGGCTTGGTTCTTAGTATTGAAAGTGTTCTTTGTATCAGGGAAGCATTATTCGCAGATTATAGTGATGTTTTCTACATTTATGTTAACAAATTCAACCAAGATCCCCTTGAGAATCTGTTTGGTAAAATTAGAGCACGCAATGTCAATAAAAGTAGTCCAACCGTTTCTGAATTCGGGTCTTTACTAGCGAAAGTGATAGCTCTGAAATTTTTATTCAAATCGAAGTTTTCAAACTGTGAAGAAGACGAATCGGAATATCTCCAGCTAGATTGGAATGCAGTGTTGGAAAGTAACAAAGAAAACCAGAACGAACAACAGAAAGTCCCTGATTTAAATAATATCATAAATGATGAGGACTATGGAACGGACAATAGTGAAGATGCAGATGACAAAAACACAGTTGATACTAGTGTGCCTATGATCAGTGACCTTGCTACGAGGTATTTTGCAGGATACTGCTTTTTTAAAACTTTAAAAAAATTAGGCACAGTGTGTGAAAATTGTGTTGCGGAAATGTCTAAGGATAAGCTTAATATTGACATCACTGAAGTTCTAATAAAAATAAAAGAGTACGACAACTCTAACGCTTTTATGGCCATCTGAAAAATTTGTCGTTTGCATGTGGATATATTTTGCACATACTTCAAAAAACGACCGTTTGAATTGTACATAAGAAAAAACATTGTCGAACAGTGTTTACAAAAAACAAACGTAGATTTCCCATACTGGTTTGACACATCGAATAAGTGCTATGCACACAGATTAGACACCATTAACTTCCTTGTAAATGTTCTGCTATGGAAAAATTGCAAATGGGTTCTCGATAAGAGCATCCGAAGAACTAAACTTCCGAAGAAGAAAAACAGGAAGTTGCAAATTCTTATGAATGCTTGAAAAATTTAAATCTTAATATGAAATTTTGAGTATGAAGTACGGCAAAAAAACATAAAATACAAAAAAAAAAAGTATCTTTATTTAGATATATAGATACACATGAAATACATGCAAAAAAATAAAAAAATATATAAAATAAATATAGAATAAAAAAAAAACATGGTTTTCTTTTGTTTGTTTGGTAGGTAGGTACTACACATAATTATGAAGAAAAAAAAATTTAAGAACACGAAAACTAAAAAAAAATTTAAAAAATAAAACACAAAAAAAAAAAGAAATTTAGTTAGATACACACATGAAATATAGGCAAAAAACAAGAAAAAAATAATAAAATAAAAAAAAAACATTAAAAAAACACAAAATATAAAAAAAAAAATAAAAACATAAAATACAAAAAAATTTTTTTTAGTTAGATACACACATGAAATATAGGCAAAAGAACAAAAAAAATATATAAAATAAACATGAAATAAAAAGTTGAATTTTTTTAGTTAGATACACACATGAAATATAGGCAAAAAAAAATATATAAAATAAACATAAAATTTAAAAGAAACCTGATTTTCTTTTATTTTTTGGGTAGGTACATATAATTATGAAGTATGTAGGTATAACGCAAAAAAAAAAAATACAAAATCAAAAACCGCATCATCACTGAGCCGTTGCGCCGAAGAGTTCTGATTGTTTTCCAATGGAGAAATCATTTGCAATCCAAATCAAATTCATAAACGCTTTTTTTAATTAGTTTTATAAAAATTGCGTGCTCTTATTTTTCCCAGCAGATTCCTGACTCTTCATTATTTAGTTCAAGAAATCTAAACAAATTTTGTCAACTAGTATAATTAGAATTACACACTTTACTCCAAGAAATACCCCTATATTGTACTCTATTATTTAGTCTTCCCATATTTATCCTTATTATTTTTGTATTACGTCTTAAACTATTAAAACTAAACGATATGCTACCTTTCAAAATCAATTTAAATCTAAATTGAGTGTAACCCTATTGATATACCTACGTACCTATCAGAAAAATGTGTTTGTCCTTTTTTCTTTCTAAGCGAGTGTAAAGTGAGATAATAATTCAACAGTTGTCGGTTTTTTGTTCTACCAACTGCGATTTTTATTTATCACAAGAAAAATTAAAATTTTTGCTTGTGGGGAATGGGAACGAGAAGCACAGGATAAAACGAAAGAAAGAAATTTCGTCACGCACAATACATTTGTGCACACACGCAAACGATTACGATATGCTCAATTGGCAGATTGGCACTCAGGAAAAAGCTTTTATTTTGTTGGATAATCGTTGTTGGACGAAGAGAAGAGCTTTTTGTTGGACGATCGCAAGAAATGTGGACATCAGAAAACATGGGACTGCGACATCTGTATATTATATTATCTGTGCAGATGGTTTAAACAGATATTCAAAATAGAAAAATATTTAACAGTTGAATATTCACAGATTCGAATTATTTTCAGTTTCATTAAACACAATGGTGGGGCGCTATTCAAGTGAGCGGAACTGCCAGGTTGAGCAGTCTTTTTGAAACTTTCACCTCAAATCTACGATATAGTAGTACGAGATACGGCTCTTGTCATAGCTAAACGCACCGCGCCATCGTACGGAAATTGTATGAACCAACTGCACATGGTTGCAGTCCATGCTATGATTGGCATATTCTCGCACCCAAAGCTCTCAGTCGCTTATTTTGGGTAGGTAGTTAACTCTTTCCCACCACACTGAATGGTAGAAAGCGTTCGTTCTCCCAATATGTCATGGATCTGTTTGACCCTCCCACTCGGTTTACCCGCCCCAAAACAACCGACTAGTCTAATTAATGGCTGTCAAAATTATTATGTAGATACATTCTTGCCTTCGCCCGTGCATTTGTTTTTATTTGCACATAAAAACGTTTTCCTGCTTTGAAACAGCCACGCCAGACATTGTACAAACATTTGGCGAAATGCAACCGAGCGTATGCCGTCATCAAAGATGAAAGTGTGACTGGACGCATTCTTGTCACGTTTATGACATTTTTACTGCCGCAAGTAAATACAATGTTGCTGGTGAGCATTTTTCTTATTTAATAACCGAGTGTTGGCAAATCAATTTTGCTGGTGCAACACTTCTGTGCAACATTATTGCAAACGTTTCCGACCTAAAATTAGAAATTGTGAATGCACAATAAAAACGCAGACATCTAGACGACATCCTGCCGCGATCGAAGGGATATCCCAATCCCAACCAGAAAACCCACAAGCCAAAAATACCACGCATGTAAATACCACTTCTCGGCTGGACGGGGGATTCCTTGACGCGATACACGGGTATCAATCTCGCTGTCTCAATCAGCTACAGGTAGCCGGATTTCCAGAGACTCTCGGGCATCTAAATAATTAGTGATTATTGCGGGTATTTTGCAATCATAAAGGAAAACCCTGTTTATCCTATAATAAATACATACCTATAATTTTTTATGAACACAATAACACATCTTGGAAATTACAAACATCCGGAGAGCGCGGACTCCTGGCTCAAGTGCTGCGCGATGCCAGTTTAATTCAGCTCTATGCATAATCAAGCAAACAAAAATAGCTATTATTGTGGGAATTCTGCAGTGTACACAAAAAGGACATTAATGCAGTGTTTTCCACACCTTTGCATCGGCTTTTAAACCGGTGAGGGAATTTCCCGTTTTTCAAAGATACTTGCGCTCTTGCGTGACGTCCTGACGTGTATATTTCCCATTCTCGTAATGGGCTCCTTGTGTTTGGTTTATTTTTGGTAGGCTAAGGAGAGAAGCACAGTTGGATCCCGTTGTTTCCATCATGGCGCCGCTGAAGATTTCCTATAGCCGTAGGTATAATTAATTCAAGTTATAGAAGAAGAAGCTATATATGAGAGCTCGATTGGTACCGAATTAAGTGAAGGGTGCATTGCATGTTGGCCCTAGTTGTAGCTTTCAGGACAATCTACAAATAGGTACCTACATACTTGCTTCGATGGACACAAAGTCAAAATTTTGAAGAAAGTGTGACTAATTTTGTACGGAATGAAAGCGAACATCCTGATAGTTGAAGATACCTCCTTTTCTTTCTAAATCTCACCGGCTTCTGTTAAAGATGCAACTGTCATTTATGTCATTGGCACTACCAAAAAGGTTATTTCCTGATTTAGAAGAAGATATACTTTTGATATAACTCGTACTGGAGGTTTCGATTTCAATGACTGAGAATTATCTGTGAGATGAAAATGATAAATTATTTTAGTTCGAAAACGAAGGGAATTTTCATCTGCGCGAAAGATAAAACAAAATACGAAAACAATTTCAATGACTTTTTTTTGTGTTTAATTTTATGCAATTTGAAACGGTTTTTGTTTCATGCTAAAGGAAAATAACGCCAGCTTTATTCATTGTTATTTTTGATATCATTTGAGCTTTGGATATTTCTACAGTAGGTAGGTATATAAAGATCCCAATTGCGACTTATTATAATTTGCTCAAACATTTAGCTGCCTTCAAGACAGCCGGCGATGGCGATGCCACTTACGGCCCTTGAGTGGAAGCATCCCACAACCAATCAACAAAACGAATGATCAGCGGATCAATATGGATATGCAAATTTGTTAAACAAAATAAAATATTTGTAATTAAATTACATATTTAGCGTCTGAATAGCAACAGGCACAAAAGGGGTGGTACATTCAAGTCCTTTTGTTAATGGTTAGGAACTCTTCAAGTATAAAAATGGGAACTTTAAACTGGACTGCTACTTAAACAGGAACAGAAAACAAAAAGAGTTAGAATTAGTAGAAGAACACGAAAGCCGGGTGCGCATTCTGTGAGCCAGAAACGTTGAAACGTTTTCGTTCGTGGTGCACGATTGTTTTGCTCTATTTTATGAAAGCAAATTGTTCGTGCACAGGATAAAGTTTGAGCGTTTTCATTTAACAGAATGCCGATTCAGATAAAAAGGGCAAATTTTTATTTTCACGTGATTTTTTTCGTTTTTTTGAAATGCGAAAGTGTATAATTACCTATCATTTTTTTTTAACATAATCCTACATCTGGTTTCGTTTTGGTTTGAGTCATAAGACTGCTTTTGGACATGTCAGGGTTTCAACTTCCGGTTGCTTTTTAGACTTACACGATATCCAACAGAGGCAAGGCGAGGAGTAACAACCTTTTGAAAATTAATTTAACAACCTACTATTTGATAGGTTTGTTTGAGAGAATAAAAAACTTGCAAACAAACGGAGCAAGGAACTATGAATTTATAGCTACAGACGATTGTTTAACGAAGACGAAGGCAAAAAATACTTAAGAACTTGGTACTTTTAAAACTTTAACAAAATATATTCGCAACTGATCAACCAAGCAAGTTGAAGTTTCGCCAATGGAAAATAATATTTTAACAAAATATTAAGGTTGGCATTAGTAATTCATTTTGGTTACCTATGTGGAAAAATGGGAGAAGCGTCTCATTGTTGCTTAAAAAATATTTTCGTTTTACAAGGCATGTAGGTAACTTTGTCTTCATAAATGCTTGATGATTTTTATTCAGAACATCAAAGATTTAAGCCACAATGTTGTATGAGTGACTGTAGTGACAGTCAGGCTGCACTTCAAGCTTCTCAAAAGTAAATAAATAATTAGTTGAAGCAGCTGGTTCGTAGAGGTACCTTTGAGTCTAGCCTCTCACAACCACTAGTGTGATGTAAGTTTTTATTTGTTGGGACAATTTTGTATCAAGCCCGAATACTTGAAATACGGCTTGGCATCGTCAATGTAGACCCTGGAAGGGCTGGTGAGATCAAGTCCGAAATCTCTCTCTACTCTCTCCTCTGCTCTTGGAGTCGGTGGCGGAAGATCGAGAATTGAGTTGAGAGGATTTACTTGGTCATGGCTAAGTGGGACATTGAAAATTAATTGAATGAACGAAAAAAAAGATAGTATAGGTACAGTACAGCCTTTCAAACTCTTGCAGAATTATATACAACACATCCAATGGGAATACAAGTTCCACATTATTCTTTGAGTTCTGGTTTCATTTTTTGAAACAAGTATGTAAGGTAGGTATATGTTTGCAGCTCTAATTTACTTAGGTACGCACTAAGTATTTTTTTCTAGAATGTTTGCGAGTCTAAAACGAACTTTAACATGAAATTGTTTTTTTGAGCTTCGATCTCAGCAAAGCAAAGTAAAGTACAGGTTTTTTTTTATGTGTTGTAATTTGAGTGCTGAAAATCCTACTTTACTTTGCTTTGCTAAGATCGAAGCTAAAAAAAAACGCCTATTATTGAAGACTGTATATATACAGAAGACAGAACTTGAAGGAATAATTTTCCACTTTTACAAAAATGTAAAATTAAATGCCAATCCCCCAACTTTTAAGGAGTTTTCTTTGATTTTAATTAATATTCTTTTAAATAAAAAAATGACAATTTTCGTTCTTGGGCAAAAAGCAGTCAAGAAATAGGAAATATTTTTGCAGGGTACCTACCTTGAGAACAGCTTCAAACCTTATGAAGATAAAGATTATCAAGGAAACGAAGAAATGTGCGAACGGTAACAGCTAAAGAACTTGCCAAAGAAATCAAAGAAGGCATAAACATACAAAAAAAGCCCCAGGGTTCGATTTAATCACAGCAGAAATTTTAAAACAATTTCCTCGAAACTGTTTAAAAAAAATAGCGCAGATTATAAATGCTGCATTTAAACTATGATATTTGCCAAGCGTGTAGAAAATCGCTGAGGTAATAATGATACCAAAACCAGGCAAACCTCGTAACGAAGTTACTTCATATCGCCCAATATCTATTCCACCAATGTTGTCAAAGTTATTCGAAAAAGTGCTGGTAAAACGTTTACAAAAATAATAGATGAAAAATCGCTAGTTCCAATTCACCAAAATCGAAAAAGCATTTGAACAGAAAAATTTGTGCTCTACAGTATTTCTTGATATAGCACAAGCTTTCGATAAAGTCTGGCACAAAGGACTGATACACAAATTACAAAAGCAACTGCCGAAGGAGTATATTCGACCATTCTGGAGTCATATATATGAGACCGATTCTTCAGAATTAAGCAAGATACAGAGTGATCATCATTAAGAGAGATTAAAGCTGGTGTATACCACAAGGCAGTGTGCTAGGTCCAGTTTTATACCCGTTGAAATGGTTGAAGACGAGGTTAAGTGTTAAGAAGGTTGCTCGGAGGCATAATCGGCTTCTCAACCACGTATAAACACAGAAAGAACAGAACTTTTAAATAATGACAATGCGTAATCAGAAGATTGAGACGGATAAAACCTCTTGATCTGTAAGATTTGGCTAGGGCTAAGCAATTAGGTACCTACCTATTGATTTCAAACAAAACAAATTTAAAAATCCGACAAACTGCGGATTTATCTCTTTAAATTCATTAAATAATTCAAAAATAAATTGCTGATTAGTCGTACGACTAGGTGCAATCCTATTCGGGATGGCGAATGTCAGTCCCCCGGGAGTTTTTTTAGATATTATTTTAAAATATATAATCAAAGATATCCACTTAATACCTATTCCTAAGACACATTTCTGTTTTCAATCGCTAAACGCCAGAACAATTACATTCATGTTTGCATACCTACCTATCTCCATTGAGATCTGCTTGAATGTTGTACCAAAGTCCCAATTCCACATAACAAAATTGACATCTATCGCAATTCGCATTGAAATTCATATCAGATTCACTTAATTCACCACTAATGCCTCGCGCATCAAATTCGAATTCATGTAAACACCATTCAAAGAACATCCAGCGACGAATAAAGGTAGCCGCCAATCCCAAAGATACACACAGCAAAGCTCCCTTAAGATGTATTTTTATCTCAACCGCTCTATAGCCATCTCTCTCCTTCTACTACACTGTACTGTGATTGGGCGAGACGTTTTGACACCAAATTATATGACGGGCTGTTGAAATAATCGTTTGTCCCTTTCTTTCAACAGCTACCTGTGTGTGTACAACTTTACCACCGATCGACTGTCCCACTCTGACAGTAATTAGTAAATCGAGTCGTATTTTAGAACTAGATGCGCATTATAGCTACTTTTAGGATGCGCATAAGGACACTCAATCAGTTTGAATCTACTCGTTCGGTGATGACAAGCAACTCGAAGTGAGCGCGGATAATTCTCTCGATAGTGTTTCTAAGACGGATAAATAATTAAAAAGTGTCCACACGTTGTAAAACAATAAAAACAAGCAAATCCCAGAAACAAAAAAAAAAAATTATAGAAAATACCTCTGGTACTGTGAGCTATGTCCGTGCGGTCTGCTTCGCCGAAAGTTTTACTGGATATTAGTTACAAGCCCCTGAACCATAGAAACAGTGACAATATTATGAATCTCAATCAGAACGTGATCAAAGTCATTCAAGGCGAACCAACTTACATGCAAATGCAACAGAATATGCAGGGATATGCCCCGCCACATGGGTACGGCCCCGGCCCGATGGACCATGAGCCCGACAACGACTACAACATTCCGAGTAGTGAAATTCTAAGCTCGGCCAGCAGCACACCCAACGGAACACCGCCACTGCAAAAGGAGAACAACAACAACAACAATTCGGTGTACAACAGCAACGACTTGCAGCACTTTATGAACGAGAACGGCAAACGTCGCCAGGACTTTGATTGCAGCACCGAAATGCTGCAGGACAACAAGAAATCTCTGATATACACCGACGCGGATCACTTCCATCACATTCCTCGGGAAGTCCCGACCACCAATGGAAAGTTCTTCATAGAATACCTACCGACGACTGTGGATGAGGTGAGCGGTCAGTCGGCCAACGTGTCGCCGCCCTTTGACCAGTACAATGTCAACGACGAGGATATCTGCGAAACTAGTCAGGACAACTTCAAGTACCAACCATTCCATCAGCCATCAGAGATGGCGGCCCATCCCATGGCCCAAGGTCCAATTGGGGCAGGTGCCCCACCACAGGGACTCTTCGACTATGAGCAGGCCAACTCCCTGAACGGCAGCACATATTCCAGCTCGGACAGGGACGAAATGGAGTACAGGCAATCGGCCTACATGTACCACAACGAGGACGATCTGCACCAGATGTCGGCTGGCAGTGATCCGTCAAAGTTTCGCAAACCCCGCCGGCGGACAAAGAGAAAATCCAGCAAGTCCGAGGACGCCGAGGAGTTCCAGAATCAGCGAGTCATGGCCAATGTACGAGAACGCCAGCGCACACAGAGTCTCAACGATGCCTTCAAGTCCCTGCAACAGATCATTCCGACGCTCCCCAGCGATAAACTCAGCAAAATCCAAACATTGAAATTAGCCACAAGGTAGGTGACACACATAGTGCTCCGCACTCCTCCCTATATATCTAATCAAACATATTCCTTCCCATTCCTACAGATATATCGATTTTCTATGCAGAGTTCTATCGACCAGCGAGATCAGCCTTCTGAAGGCGTTGGACAACCACGGTGTGACACAGGGCAACACGGGCAATCTCGGGGGATTCGCACTCGGCGCGTCAGTTCTGAACGACGAGTCAAAAGGCCGCCGCACCGGCCCCATAATACCGCCAGAGAAGCTGAGCTACCTCTTCGGAGTGTGGCGCATGGAGGGCGATTCCCATAACAAATCATAGAAGACTCCACTCCGTAGTACTGGGCCGAACTCGAATATCTTCCACTTCGCATTTCCATTTAGACGATAAGTAATTAATTTAAAAAAAGAAAGAAAAACAAGAGCGTATACTTGTACTATTATTTTATTTTTTTTATATATGTAATATATACGTGAACTATGTTGATAATTATTATTGTATTTAAAATATATAACAAAACCAACACCGTAAACTGAGAGTCTTTCCTTGCAGTCGTCCCCCTTTGAGAGGCGTTCTTTCCATACGACACAAGTCGTTCTTCCCACAAAACGATTTGTTTTATGTGCTGTGACAATATTTTCTTTCTTTTTTGTTTGGAATTCGAAGGACAAAGCGAAACAGCTGGAAATAAGGGAGCGGTCCCCAAACATTTCAGTGGAACGATGTCTTCAGCCTGCGCATCCGGTGGTGATTTATTATTTTGTGATGAGTTTTTTTCCTGTTTACTCCAATTTTCTGGTCCTGGATTCGCGCTGGGTGTGGTTTTGTGTATTTTCTGAGAAAATTTGGTGACGATCCCACATAAGCATATGCAAATGCTTATTGAATTCAGCGCAAGTTTACGTCGCGTAAATCCGGTTAATCCGGAAGTTGCATAAAATTGTATAGGAGATATGTAGGTACCTGCGTGGTGGCATGGTTTTCCTAGGTCTCGTGGAGGTCCCTTTTGTGGGTTTTCTAAATTACTTTGGAAAAGACGCGAGTTGACACGAGAGATGATATTTTTCTGAATTCCGTATGTTTAGACAAAGGCGCGTAAAAACCACCGAATGTGTATGGAACTGTCAGGGTTTTGGAGTGATTTATAAGGCGGTTTGATGAAAAATCGATGGAATTTGAAATCATTTGAGACCCAAAATTAGGAGTTTATCTGTCAAGCGATTTTCTAAATTTCGATAGAATTCGTTGAAGTGTGTGATATAGTTAGCGACACAGTCCTGTGTATGGCACTTTGCCTAGCTTTTTCATATCCATTTGTTTGTGGGTTGTTTTATTTTTGAGACGAGTTCGAATCAAATGTGAACTTAATCGCTTTCCAATTTGCGCTTTAAAATTACAATAACTTTTCACTTCAGACGTCTAAAAACTGCAACGAGTCGATTATCGCTTCGAGTGGAGAAAGTAGGTACTCTGGTGATGTTTAATAGAAAAATTTAAGTCGAACTTCATTGTACTAGCACACAAGGGCGAGTTTTTCGAGCGTTAAAATTGTTTGAAAAGAAAGACTCAAACAAATAATACAGTCCGCAGGCATTAATTGACGTGACCGCTCACCAATTTGAACGTAGAGTAAAGAGAAAGCCTTTCCATCATTCAACTAGTGCATATAACGGGTGATTTTTTAAGAGGTTTAGAACTTTTTTTTTAAAAAAAAACACAAAATATTTATTTGAATCGATAGTTTGAACCTTGCAATTTAATGTTTAAAGATAATTTCATGCAAATGTTGACCGCGGCTGCGTCTCAGGTAGCCCATCCGCTGAGTCCAATTTTGGCATACTCTTTCACACATATCGGCCGGTATCTCACGAATGAATGCATGGATGTTGGCTTCCAGTGCGTCAATCGAAGCGGGCTTGTCCCTATACACATTAGCCTTGACATACCCCAACAAAAAATAATCTAATGGTGTCAAATCGCACGATCTAGGCGGCCAATTGACCGGCCCGAAACGTGAAATTAACTGTTCACCAAACTCGCCTCGCAATTGCGCCATTGTTTCGCGTGCTGTGTGGCATGTGGCACCGTCTTGTTGAAACCACATATCATGCAAGTCAAGAACTTCCATTTCGGGCAAAAAAAAGTTTGTTATCATCGCTCGGTAGCGTTCACCATTGACAGTAACGCTGCGATTCGCATCATCTTTGAAGAAATATGGCCCAATAATGCCGCCGGCCCATAAACCGCACCAAACAGTGGCTTTTTCGGGATGCATTGCTGTTGCAATGCTTCTGGCTGATCTTCACTCCAAATGCGGCAATTTTGCTTATTTACGTACCCATTCAACCAAAAATGAGCCTCATCGCTGAACACAATTTTTCGATAAAAAAGCGAAAATGAACATTCCGAACCGAGCACGAATTTTGATAGTAAAATTCAATAATTTGCAAGCGTTGTTCATTTGTAAGACGATCCATGGTTAAATTGCAAACCAAACTGAAGCTGTTTGACAGTGACACAAGGTACTAAACACACGTCAGCTGTCAAAACCAGTGTTGCCAAAACCAAACCAGCTAAAAAATCACCCGTTAGATAAAAATGCGAGTTATATAGAAAAGGCACTGGAAACAAAAAGAGTTTGTTCGGCCATTTCTTAACCTTCTCGGCTACGTAGTAAGAGAAATATTTTGTTTTCGTACAAAATTTCTGACATTACGATGATAGGAGAACTAAAAAATGGGGTTGCAAAATTCTGCCCGTCTGTCCGTTTTTTCTCCTGAGGGCTTACATCCTACCTATACCTAACCGGCTGCCGTGATTTGGTTCACTCTTCAGATTTTGAGTTGGTGGTCCTGCAGTTCGGGGCCTTTTTTTTTGTTGGTAGGTAACCTAAATATTAATGGTGCTTCCCATATAAAATGTTCATGTCAGTTTGATTTGTTTGAAAAGGGCTCTATGGATTTTAACCAAAATTGATATTTCAGCCTAAGTAAGGTGAGGTTAACATTATTGCATACTCAGTTTTTTTTTTGCTAAAAACATTGAATACCTAACTGTAGGTACCTACTATTGAAATTTGGACATTTCCCGAAAACGGTTCAACCGATTGAAACAAAAATTTTATTCTAAGGTAGATAATATTGCCATTTCTAACCTAGTAGCAAGCTCAGTTTTTCTCTATAATATCGTACAATGGATTTTTGAAAAAAAAAAATTAGTTTACCTACCTGAAAACTGTATCAAGGATTCTGACCAAAATCCATCGTTAGAGTAAAATTGAGGTTTCGAAAATTCTTTTATCATTAATTTTCTATTCGAATCACCGACAACGCAAATTTTAGAAACAGCTCATATCTCGAAAACCTTATATCCCGAACAATATCGAATGCTCAGTTGTAGGGTAAATAGTTCTCCAGGTATTTAAAAACTAAACAGTGAAAAATTGATTACGGTTTTGTCTGCATAATTTTAGAAAAACCGCTCTAACGATTTTCAGAATAATGCATTACATATCAACGATAATATCAGTATTCTAAATAAGATCCCCTACTTAGTTTTTCTAAAAATATTTGGAAACATATTTTTTTTTTAATAATTTATATTCCCCGATCTATTTTCAGTTATCACGGTATATTTTTTGAAATAATCTCAATGCTCTTCCAATAAACGCAATAACAGCTAGGCAAAACTTTTTTTTAGTAAATAATATTATACTCTGTTTCTGTTCCTCAACTGTATTAAATATGCAGCGAAACATAATAATTATACTTAAAGCTTATACAATCGGAAACTGCGACTTCATTTTTAGCCCCACACACGTCTATTGAGATATTCTGCTTGTAATGTGAATTCAAAAACAAATCCCATGAATTCTTATATAACATACGAGTATTTATGGAAGGACATCGGACTATTACGAACTCTACTTTCCAACCATGGACTAAAATGTAGGACCAGTGTCACTAATCTATTCCAAAGCATTCCCTAACAGAATAGAACACAGAATGTTATTCGATGATAACCCAGTATCAGATGAATTTCCCAAAGTGGATATTATTTATAACTATTCATCGGTTCTCTGATTTTTACCTGTCTACCTTATCTAATAAAATAAGAAAACATTTATCCAAAATTTTGATGAACGAGAAAGTTTCGTTCGACCCATTTCTGCAATTTAATTAAGTGGCCCGATTATTTGATAAACTTTTTCACCAAGGACTAGAATGCATATTTAAAGCGGATCTAACTGCGGAGTTGCATTGAATTCTTACCCAGACAGGTATTTCCGAGTAAATTATTAAAATGGATACTCGGATCTGAAAAAGATAATGGATTGTGTACCTCAGTACATTGCCAATCATGTACCTAACATATGGGGAATAAGCGAGCCTTGCTACTTTTGCTAATGAAACAGCAATAATGGCAGCTGGAGACAATGCGGAAGTAACACCGAACAAACTACAAAGATCATAAGAGGTCTACAGACACGATGAAAAATCACTTATTTAAAATCAAATAACTTTCAGTTAAAAACTACCAAGAAATACGCTTTATATATCTCCGACAGAGTTAGTGGATTAATTAAGTCTACCAATAGGAAAACAAATATGGTAACAGTTACTGTAGATGGAAAAAACCTTATCCAAGAATTGCTTGGCTCTAGATTCTAGCCTCGTTTGTCAAAAAGAAAAAGGAAGAGCTAGACATTAAACTACAAAAAGCAGTGGCTTATGGGAAGGAGCTCACAACTTTCAATTGAAAACAAAACCATGACTAATAAACAGACTCTATAAGACCCGTGGAGACACATAATATTCAGCCTTGGGGCCTTTTCAAAACAAAGTATGTACTAATAACTAATGAGTAGTGTTAACGCTCGACATGACTCTAAACGGAGATCTATAGGGGTAGATACAGCATGTCAAAGATATATGCACTAAGAAAATATCGATACCGTCCCGGAAGAATGTATTAAGCGACAATTTTTCAGAAAATTACTTTTTGGCATGCCTTACAAAAAATTGTGCCAAGCGCCACGTTTTGATCTTAGTTTGACCTCTCTACCATTGATACAAACGACACTATTGAGAGAAATACAAATTTTAGTATCCGACATATTTGCTGGGTAGATATTTGTTATACCACGTTGTTTGTTGTAACCACCAAAATTTTTATGCTAAGCGATATCCCACACATCCCACGAGAAAAATTTTGCACGTGGCTTTAGTTTAAATGATATTGTCGCTTAGAACATAGTGCCACCCAAAAGTTGTTCCATTTGCAGTCGCTTGAGACATTTTTGTCTAAACATTATTAACGTTATTTGGAAATAAAATTAACAAAAGATGATTTTCGTGACTGGGAAAAAGAATCTTTCAAATATTTTCCAACGCAGGGAGTTTAAACTATTGCTTGCGAGAAGCAAGATATTTTACCAGAGACTGACGAAGAAGACAACTTATCGGAAAAATATGTGTGTTTATTTGAAGATATTCTCTAATTATATTTTTGATAAAAAACTATTTTTACTTTGTTTATAGTAAAAACTGAATAACTAAAAATGAATTAAACGACAATTTTTATGGCACCTTGTATTAAATCCTACCATGTCAATGATTTAAGCGCCATTTACTTTTGTATCAAGCGACAATCCTTAGACCACAAAAATATTCTAAGCGACAAAAACCTTTGTATCAAGCGACAATCTTTAGACCATAAAAATGTTTTAAGCAACAAAAACTTTTTATCGTTCATAGAATAATTTAAAATAATTTTTGGTGCAAATCCCAATCAAAATATGCTTATTATTACAAAATACGCAAATAATTACCTTCACAGTAAGTTTTATTTGTCTCCTGTAACATTTAAAAAAAAGCTCGCTTAATACATTCTTCCGGGAAGGTATCGAATGCGGTTAAGTAATATGACTTAATCCACGAAAGCACGAAGATGTGAATACTAAAAAAGAGAATGTGGTAGTTGGTAGAGGAAAATAGAAACCGGGGGGTAAAGGTAGTGGTTATATAAAAATATTATAAAATATCATGTTAAGGTTTGTGGAAATAGTGAACCAGGACCATCAAATGCAATAATGATTGTCACTTTTCAGTCGTTATAACTGGTTTTGAGTTTTGTGACCTGCTCCATAGTAGATCTAAATTTTCCATTTAAATTTCGCAATTGTGAGCTTCCGTAAATTTAAAGTCGAGACTAAAATTTGGTATTAGTAGGTACGGCGCAATGTCAGTAGCCCCTGTGATAAATTCCTAATGAATTCGAGCGTGTTTGCTTTAAAGAGACTAACATCAGACCCGTTGACTTTTGTTGTTATACCCCTTAATCCAAGGAAATAAATTAAAAATAGTACAAACGTGAAAAATTTCTAACTAAGAACAACAAACATTTTTAATTTGGGCAATTTCCAACTCGGTCGGAAAACTGGTTTGAATGACCCGATATAATTTTCTCTAATGGTTTTTAACTACATACTTCAGCTATAGATTATTTTAAAAAATAATTGCTAACTCAAGTCGATATTTCTAAATAAGAAGTTAAAATATAAGCCCTGTCATGTTTTTTTTTTTTAATTACTAACTAAAACACTAACCTCAAGTTTAAGGTTGACCAAAAAAAAAAGCTAATTATTTAAAAAAAATAACCAACCTCAGTTTCGGGAAAATATATGTAAAACAAAAAGGTATTCTTCAAATTAGAGCTGCTTCCGCTTTAATTTTCTTCTAGTAAATCTTCTAATAAACTAATTCAGGAAAAATCCCCCTGGGAAATTCTATGGAATTGCGGTGGGAATTTCGTTAACGATATAAATTTAAGCAGCGTGCTCGGGATCGTAGATGATGGAAGGCTGAAATGTCTCAGGCAGAGACTCTCCACGGGTCGGGAGCCCGAAGTAAGTGAGTAGTATAAATTTATTCTAGGAGATATTTCTCTCTCGATTGAAGTTTCTTTCATACATTGATTGGTCGAAAATTTAAAATACGTCAATCGGTTCTAGTTCTTTTCTTGCTTCTTTTAGTTGTTTTTTCTTTTTTTCAAAATTTTGAAATTGTTATATGTACTGATCATTGGTACTATAGATCATGGACGATTTCCCTTCTGGAAATTCTTAGTCTAGTGAAGAGATAAAAGGAAAGTTCTTTGTAAACTGAACTTATAGTGAGTATATTGACTTATTCAAATGCAAACTTGAAAAATAAATCGCGTATTTAAGGTAAACCTGTGTCCATCGTTTTTAATTATTTTTCGATTTAATTTAATTAAATTCAATATAATCCGTGTGCATAACTCTGACGAGGGCAGATAAAACCAGCTGGCTATAAGGGGATGCTGTTGCTATTGTAGGTCGTGTTCTTGTTAGACCTTAAATTTCACGCCTAGTGCAATCGGGTAAGTGAGAATCTCTTTCATTACAGTTATACTATCGGATATATATATGTCAGGTTTGGAATAAAAACACCTTAAGATGTACTTTGTGTTTTGTCAATGATCGAAGTCTCGCTTAGTAGTGATTCATCTTATTGGATACCTATTTAAAATCTCATATAGAGGCCATTGGTCACTATCATCTCAAATCAATCAGCAAATGAAGAAGGCCATCCACATGCCGCTCAAAAAAACTTTCTAAAACTGTAGGCAAGAAGAAAGGTCGTCCTTCGTCAAGAAAACTCATAAAAGCGTGTCTGTAAACAGCCATCATGTTTCGGTGTTTAGAGATTGCGCTTCAGTGCCCAACTATCATCACCTACACATTTGAAAAGTAATAAAAAAAAACGAAATTTAAAAATACCAAACATCATGTATCAGAATCCGCACCAAGTTTAATTTTTGTTTCCCTCTCTTCTTCATAAAAAAATAAACGAATTACTATGGCAGAAGAACATTTCTTCACTTGTAAATAAAGCCGTAAAAAATGGCGACTACCCAATGCTAAGATTTCTCTTTTCATCTTTCATTAGTCGATCGAAATGAGACCAGAATCAGAATCAGAGTCTCTGCCCAGTCCACCACCCGCCGTTTCATTTTATTGTCACATTATATCATCCGGCATATCCAACCATTTTACGCGCAGCCAATTCAACTTGGCCCTAAACAGAACGGAGACCGAAGCACAAAGAAGAAGAAGAAAAAACATATCCACCCTCACTGACAGTGCAAATGGTATATTCTCTGTCAGATTGAAAACTCGAGAACATGGCGTCACTAATTCAAAACAGATAGCGTATTGAATTTCAACGGGACACAACCGAATCCGAATCGGAACGGAAGGCTGCTCTGTGCTCCACTGGCGGGACTTGCTGCTTGAAGAGTTAGACGAGCATTTACAGCAATTACGTGATAAATTATAAACTTTGGAGTAGCTCCCGATTATGGGGTCTATAACGACATGGGGGTGTGAGTGGTATCTATTTTCTTCTGTCTCAAGTGGGGGAGTGCGCGTCTCGCGCGATGACACATTTCCTATGCCGAGGCTGAGGCTGAGGCTGACCCTGATGGCACAACTGTTGCCTTCTTGTTGATTCAAATCAATCTGTACAGTCTTCTGGCGAGAAAACGTGTATTTTTAGAGCAAGTGAACATTTCCTCAGTCGGTTGGTTCAGAACTGCAGATGTGCAGACTTTTGGCGGATTCATTGATTCCAACTCATTAATGAAAACATGTACCTACACGAGGCGGTGTTTCCCCCTGTAGTTGGGCTAAATTTGGACACAATAGCCGTCCGTTGCATGTCCCAGGGCAGATGCATCCCTTTGATAGGCACAACTCGACGCCTCTGCAGTTTTCTACTTTTACATCACTGATGCAATTCTTGGCTGGCGCTTGATTTCTTTTTGGCATCATGTTGTTGTCTATGTACCACGTGCGAATATCGCTGCGCACAGTGAAAGGGAGTTGGGTTTTATGGCTTTTTGTAGTCTACAAGACCTTTTAAAGTGGCAGGGCAATCAAAAACATATGTTGGGAAAAACACTGCGTTCCATATGAGCGTTTGAAAATCCGCAGCATGCTCTGAAATTCCATGGGCCTGCTGTGGACAATAGGACAGACAAAACAAAACACTATGTACGATATTGCTAATGCTAATTTTTATATATTTCTTAAGAAGTATCAGCGGTGCCGAGGAGAGAGTGTGATTATGCCCGTAGCCCGTATGCATATAGCGCCTCTCTTTCTCTCACTACAAAAAGGATCAAAGATTATTTTTGAGGCGCTAGGTGCTTTTTTTTGTTAATTTTACGGTCACAATCCGATTATATACGTGTGAAGTAAGAAGTCAAGAACATACCTAGAGTGTATGGCATGTATAGTTTCGAATGAAGAAAGGAAATCCGTTTTGCAATTGCAATGGAGGGCGGCAACGTAAATAGAATTTAATCGTTAAAAATATAGATATAGAGATATGAAAGATATGTTTTTGAGTTCATAGCCAAAGTCCCCAGATTCTGGATTCTGAAAACAACAGAGAAGTATGAATGTGTGTATATGTTTGCGGAAATAAGTCCCATGCTAGGGGCTAGGGGTAACACGAAAACCAAACTTAACTCCCAAAAATATATTCCTGGCTCCGACCTAAAACTAAATATGCCACGGTTCTAAATGATTTCGAAATACCCTTTTTAAGGTTCCGTACCCAAAGGGAAAAAACGTAACCTTATTAGTTTCGCTCGGATGTCTCTCCGTCTGTCTGTCTGTCTGTCTGTCTGTCTGTCTGTCCGAACCCACTAAGCCAATTTTGTTACCAGGTCTATCTCAAGAACCGATTGACATAGGAGGCTAAAATTTACACACAACATCCGGTATAACCGCTAGTTAAACGACAAATACCAATGGAAGGAATACATCGATTGGTTTTGGATTAATTAGTAATCTGGTGAAAAAAATATTTTCATTCGCCCAAAAAACGGTTTATTTCTTGATTCACAAAAAAATACATTAATTCCTTTTTTGTAGATCATGTTCTTATCTATATATGTGCTGAATACTGTTTTGCCGAAAAGTTAATAGTTTACAAGATATTTTCAAAAAAGATAATTTTACCATGTAAAATACGTTGCTCCCATAAGTTTTAATCTCTACTACGCAGTTGTGCACAATTGACCCCATCAAAGACAGAACCCCACCAGGGTTCCCGCCTGCTAATTTCGTTGGGGAATATAATACATTTTTTTGGGGAGTACAGAACAAAATAAAACTAATATATTTTTAGTCAATAGTTTTTAATTGGGACAGGTCGCATACAGAATGGAAAATTGGCGTGGGTTGGGTACTATAGGTAATAATTAGAAAATGAGATTCATGTGCGAGTAATTTTTGAGAGTAAAAATATTAAGTAATTAAATTAAACTAAATTGTGATGAATTCATGAAGAGGGAAAGATTGAATGATAAAGATTTCAAATAATATCTGATGTGTTGGACTTTAGCCAAATACGGAACCTTCGGTACGCGAGTGACACTCGCACTTGGCCGGTTTTTTTAAAGATGGTTCTGAATTGGGGTGTAGCTTGGGAGCGAGCGTTTGAATAAATCTATGTCTTCGTCGACGACTAAGAAGGTCGCCCGACTATATCAAATCGAGGACACAAGACTGAAACCCGCCAGAGTTAGCCATCGGTTTGAGATCATTCTCGCCGGGTTCCCGAATGAAGGTACAAATATCGTAGGATCATGCTTCCCTATTGTGGGCGCAGTGGCTTAGTGGTTAGTGTGTTGGACTACTAAGCGAGGGGTTCGGGTGCGAATTCCGCAAAAATCCAATTTCCAACTCAGGGTTTTTTCACTGCGCCACCTCTCGCGAACGTCTGACAAACATCCGAGAGTATAACTGTCATGAAAGAGCTTCTCAATTAGCCGTTTGGAATCGGCATAAAATTGTAGATCCCTTCCATTCGTTCCAAAAATGAAAACTCACACAAAACGAATGGTTGCGAAAAGCTAGGCCTAGGGTCCCTACGGACCTGTTGCGCCAAAAATTATTATTATTATCATGCTTCCCTATCAAAGGAACGCCGAGTTTTCGAAGAGGTGAAAATTTGACATCTCGGAACTAATAAGCAAGAGTTTAATTCGTACATGCCCCTTTGCCAATAGATCCATAAGGACCAAATTATAGTCGAAATGTGTTTCTTGATCGTAGGCCATCACTCTGCCTACTTACTTTTATCTAAAGCTATTTTTAGAAGTGTTTCGAAGGATAAAGCCGTATCACAATCATAGGTACAATCTTTGAAAGGTTCGGTAAACTACTTCCATATGCTGTTGATACGAGTATTGACGTTGAGAGAACGTAATTGGATGTGGCACATTTTCATGTATTAGAATAGATCAGCGAAGATGGGTCCGCCTGTTAACGTGGAAAAGAAGTATATGTTGTCATCGAGAAAAGTCTTACAGTATCGGCGACTCGAAGCAAAATGTCACAATGGACCGAGACTACTTCGACGTGGTTAAAGACTTTGCCACTCCTGTCAATCGTTATTTCTTCGGCCTAATATGACATCTAAGATGTGATGGTCCCTCCTATAGAACCAAGGGTTTTGATGTATGATACAGAAGCATGTACCTTGTCGAAACAGGTTTAGAACCGTTTGAGACGTTTCGAGAGAAATATTCTTCGAGTGATATTTAGTGCAGTTTGTATCAACGGAATGTGGAGAAGCAGATTCAAAGAGGAACTTTATATCTATATTCTAATCTAACCAACGGGCTATGCAGCGACATTGACTGAACTCACAATATTAAGGCTGAGTCGAGATTCCGAAAGTTGTTATAGTGTAAGGGGAACTCTTATAAGGGAACAGACCTCTCAGGCGTTAACAGGGGGCACAGTAAGATCAAAATGTCGCAGCTCAACAATCAATTTCACATAAAAATAATAAGGATGCCACACTGAAAGCTCTTTCTTTCTTACTTAATTATTCAACATTAAGTTGGCTGTAGGTACTTCGAAATGCATCTCAGAGGGAGGTGAAGAAGCATATCTGCTCTAGATGCACCGTCAAACAAAATTTAAAGAAACGCAGAGCCATATTGCTGGAAGATTTACTCTTGAACAGCTTTGAAGGCTATTGAAAAGATGTTTGGAAAGTGAGTGCAATATTACCAAAACAGGGAAAAATTAATTTAAGATATGGAAACTTCAGCCTTCATTTGTGTTCTCGTTATAAAAAGAGTCTCAGTTTGAAAACGTAATGGAAGATCAAATGTAGAAAAAAAAAATTCCTTGAGTTCACCTGCAACCGAGTAAACGTTATTTGCTGTTTTTAAACGACGCACGCACGTTGCATACCAACAAGTACTAAAATACTTATTTTTGAATATCCCGTGTACCAGAACAAATGTGTCAAAAAATTAAAACACAAATAACGAGCCTTCTTCAAAATACTAGAGGCTAGACCATGGGTTTTTCATTCGTATATAGTCAACAAAAATCACACTCACGATCTGTTCGATCGTGCAATAGAGTGAACAGTCAGCATATATGAGGAAGTGTTGCTTTCAAAGGTATTTTTATTTTACGGGTGTTCCGAACTGAGCCGAGTTGGAAATACGATTTGCTTGCTTTAGGGCTTTCCTTATCAAGGCGAATTGTTAAGGAAGGATGTAGCCAGCGATTCTTCGCTTGGCAATAGCAAATACAAAAAAATTGTTAGGTGAATGTTATAAACTTTATTTCCGTATTGCTTGGAGATCTAATAGCGAGTGATATAATTTTCTATACCGAGATTCTGCTGGACAATTGCTTCACATATTTCGTATCAGTTTGACAATCGGTCAAACGCAACAACCATCAGGATCTACCTAGTCCTAGTCAACTAGAACTCCCGAAGTTGACAGTCGAAATACCTCACGATGGTTCATTTTGGACCGCTTTATTGCACTTAAAATATTTTTTAGTAATCGAAGCTAACTAGGAACCTTTTTTTAATTTTAATGAATTGTTTATTAAATAACAAATATTCTTCAAAATTCAAAGTTTGTTGTTATGTTTTTTTCTAAATAAAAAGTTTCGGCATTATGGAATATAATTTTGTATGGCAAGATACAATCAAAAGTTCTATCCTCAACTTTTAAGATATTGTTTTCTCGAAGCCATATTTTTTGGTATATCGCTCTATTGAGCTGAGAGTGCGATATACGTTCAAAATCCAATTTCACGCGATTTCTCAAAATGCTGAATGAATGCTAGTTTGACAACCGAGAAAGCTGAATTTTTTCATTGGGCTTCCCTTGTCACTCGCCCACCGCAACTTTCTGTCGCCATTGCAAATATGTGCTTACGACGGAAGTAAATCCTATAGCCTTTTAAACAGAGTTTATAAATTTATTCAACTCTGCAATGGCATCTGGAAAAAAAAGTACACATCGTCACAAAGAGAATGTCATTGCAATTTGCAAGGACGTTTTAATTGCTACTCTACTCCTTAGCGTGCGATCACTTTGGATGAGATTTCCCCATTGCATACTCCCAGTTGCGAAGTCATTAAAGCACTGTTACCAGACAGGCTATTCATATTCATTGCAGCATCAAAAAATCATTGGCGTTTCCTCATGTTGTATAAGGTTCGTATAAGATAGGAAAGTTTTATCTATAATAACATTTGTTTGTGATAATCGCCTGTTCTCGGCGTCTTTATTTTGTATTTTCTCATTCAAAGCAAAGCTCATGCTTTGTTGTGAAAATATTCAGTACGCAGGGTGCTCAGTAAATCCACTATGAAGTCGTAGGTGCTCTGATCAAGTTCTGACGTTAAAAATAAATACAAATCCGGACCAAAAAGAAGAACAAACTTTTTTTTGGAAGGTCATTCTTTGTTTTGAACTAAAAAAAAAACTAAACTAAATAAAAACTCCTATAATAGCAATTGCCTCCTATTTGTCTAGATGAAAATAAAGGCTGCAACTGCACGGTCAATGCCTAGATAACTCTTATGGCAATCTCATCAGACAGCCACTTTTGTGATGCTGCTCGGCGTCCTTCGAAGAGCTAGGTTTGATGTCGTTAAAGATTTGTGTTGTGGTTGAACTTAGGTAGGTACAACAGTTCTGGAGCTACTCGAGAAACAGCAAAGTCAGCACAAAATTGGGTTAATTATGATTAAATGAGAAACTTATAGCGGAAAAGAGCTTGATGAGATTGCAACAACATGTAAAGTTAATTTTTTTCTTCGACACTTTAAAACGAAATTGTGCTACCGATTATAGTCAGAATTGATTTCTTCACAAACCATGTAACAAATTTGCTCGCAAATGTTCTTTGGCACAGCCGTAAACAGTTTCTATCGCAAAAGTTTACCACACCTATTTTTTGGGGGATAGGAACATACTAGAAAATAAATTCCTTTAAAACTATATAAACAATTGGATTCATAAAACATCCTGATAGTATCCATCTTAAAACTTCGTTATTGTTCACCATTTTTTTGGCACACATACTTTTTGAGGGCGTTAAAAAAAATTATAAAATACAAAATTAGATGGCTTTGGTGTGTGTGTGTGTGTGTATTTTCAAGATCAAGTCGAAGACCATACCTCAGTGGCGGATTTGCCCTAAGGCCCGAGCCTAGAGCGGCCAGATATTAAGGGCGGCAAATCGTGCCAAATAATACAAATAATCATACGCATAATTCCACAACCCATAAAACCTCCATAATACAGCCAACAGCTACAACATCTACACCATTACCTATCCATATTCTATTCATCCTTCATAATTCTTCTTTCAAAATTCCTGCATCGCTGAGAAACAGTGATGAGCACGGGCTGTGTTCATTTTCTCTTCTTTTGCATCTTTTCTGTTCTGTTTCCGTATAGCGTCTAAGTCCAACATACAATCGGCCTTATACCAATAATCAACTTTAGTCTCGCAGTTTACGAAAAGACTCCACACTTTCAAAAATCCCTTTACCAATAAACAAATATAAATAGTTGCCAGACTTTCGCTAACTGTAGCGTTAAATGTTAGTGTGGATAAAGTCATGATTATCTCGGGCAAAAGCTAAATAAATCCCCCCTTAATGTCATTTTGAAGACAAGTGTTGCCCAACCGTCCAAAATCAAGGTATTCAATTTCGGAGGTAATAGAAGAGCCTGAGCGTCTACAAATTATAAATTAATTTTAGCATATTGTGAATGTTTTTAGATTTTATTCGTTGCAATACAACAATGCAAATGGTTTTTAAGTCTAACAAACTCAAATTTGTACAAACGTATGCACAATATTCAAAAATATTGCATTTTTGTTTTATTTCAAACACTTTAAGCATTTCTGTGTTTTGCTCTGTTTTATCTTGTTTAACCGCTAGTTTTTGCTTGGTTCTCGTTTTAAATAGTTTGCAAGCAACGAATGGATGCTTACTCAAGAATTAATTTTATATAAGTTTGGGATATTTCCAAGATTTTCTTGAAACAGAATAGAATTTAAGCTTTTGTCGGTTTCTAAGTTTCCTGAATTAAGTAATATATAGCCATACAATTTTTTATAGGTTAAAGTGTATTTATTTTCAAACCCGGAAGCGATAAGTTCTTAACACGCTTCCTACGTGCGATTGTAATTTATTATAAAATGAAAGAGCCGGCTATTATTTCTATTTTCAAAAATATTCACTTGCTTACGATGCAATTGTGATGTTTAGACCACTAATAAGTTTTGACTTGCATTCAAATTAACTATGTTCCGTTAATTAAATAATTTGAAAAGGATTTTATTACGACAAAAACAATGCACTCGTGCCTAAAACAATCGTGAAGTATAGTATTAAAAAACAATTGAAGGGTACTATAAAAATTACTGAAAATTGTATTCGATCGAACGATACGGCATTACTATATTTTGTGCACTTCCTATTTTGTGTTTTGTTTTTTGCGAGCCGAAGATGTCCCACTAGTACCAGGAGTGGCAGGAGTAGGAGTTTTGTAACACATAGTAGAACATTTATTTTATTAAAAACAAAACCTAAAACCGTTTTAAATGTTTTATTTAAATGTCCAATGATCCCTGAAATCTCGGAAAATGTTATAAACTAGCTTTTAGTTCAACAATCTTCTGAATCAATGAAAAGTGGGAATAAAGTAAATTCATGGATTATGCAGCTAGTCTATAATGATGGCTGCTGAGAAAGGGGCGGCACATGGCCTGGGGCCTAGATACTGCGCCCACAATGCGATTTTTAAAGAAATTGTAAAGAAAACTCGGCTAATTTGTGGTGGATTGCAGAACTAATAGCTCAGCGGTTGGCCTTCAAAGTTCAAAATTCAAACGCCTTTAGGAAAATTTTAATTTACAACTCAAGGTTTTCTCCAACGGCCATCACCCATTGAACAACCTATCGCGAACGTCTGACAAAGTATAAGAGCATAACTCTCCTCAATTCAGCCGTATAGACTCAGCATGAAACTGTAGGGTGTAGGTCTCTTCTATTAGCCCTGTAAATGAAAACACTAACTAATGGCTGTGAGAAGCTACGTCTATGCGACCTGTTGCGCGAATCATTTATTTTATTTTTCACATCTTGTGAACGACTGACAAACATCAGAAAATGCTCCTGTCCTAAGCAAGCTTCTCGAGCTTCAAATACAACATCAAAGTGAATGAGAAATTTGCTAAGAAAATATAGAAAATTCGCGAATTTGATGTTTGATTTTTGTAAATAATTGTCTAAGGACTAACATTTCTTATTTTATTTTTTGGCACAAATGTAATAGAAGTATAGTTGCAGTTTTGTGCGGATCTGAAGACTGGAATTTAAAAAGCTTCCAAATATTTGTGCTTGTGCCGATGTTTTTTCATTTTTTTTTTAATAGAACCACAAACATCTCACTGCAAAAGCCCAGAGGAATGTAACCAAAACCCCAAAAGACTTCTAAATATTGTCCCTTATAAATTTATCTGTTGAAACATATTTGCAATTAATTTCTCCGCCTATTATCCACAACACTTTTCCCTAAGCTATTCTAAACAAAACATAGATCGGACCTGTCAAATGCCTTCCCCAAAATCACCTATTATCTCAGTCTACGAGCATACATCTAATGGCATCCGAAACGTGTGGAAACTAGAAAATAGGCTGTCAACAGGGCGAGTTATTAAAAATTGTTCACTTCTCTTCGTGGACAATCGATGGCATCACCTAGCCGTGGCATATTGTGGTTTCAGTGGAATTAATTTCTCCACGATTTACGATGATAAATGAAGGCGAACGCATCCACTAAGAGAAAGTGGAGAAAAGCGAAGCAATTAAAAATGGTATAAATCAAAAACAAAAATTCCACTTAGAGAAAGTTGAAGCGATTAAAGGGGTTCCGTTTCGGAGCTGTCATGTCGCACACTGAAGAGCCTCTTCAGCGTTTCTCAAGGATCTCTATCTCTAGTACATATATACGAATGGATGGATGCGCACAAGAGGAATGCGTTTAAAAATAGCTTCCAAATAATATTAAATTTCGTCAAGGGCCGAGCAAAAAAAAGGTTAGAAACCCCGAGGATCTAGGTACATACAGGCAGTTCTTTGTCATCATCAATTTGACTGACATCTTCGAAATGGACTTTTCGGACCGAAGCGTCCAATACCGAAAAGGGAGAAAAATCAAAGAAAATGAACGATTTATTGTTTTGATTCAACATTTTGTTTATCTTGTTGAATTCTTGTGTGGCTATGTGTGTGAGTGAGAATTTCCCTCAGCATTTTCGTCTATCGTTCTAAATAAAGAACAGTCGCATCGGGCCGCCGACGATTGGAGGAGACAAGCCGGCGAAATTGCATTTCTCGCAAATGCAAAAGACATCGTTTGTCGTTTGTCGGCTGGCGTTCTGAGTCAGTGGACAAAAGACGACATATGTTTTGAATTTGGCGGGGTAGATGTAGGTATATACGACTATAGTGGCCATAAAATGTTCTAATTTCACACGCAGCGCCGCCCGTCGGGTATGTGGGAGGTGAAGCTGGGCTGCTGGGTGTTTAATGGCTCTGTGGAATGGTTTGAGGAATTTATAATTGCACGGGTAACTGTGTAGAATAGGAGCCATTTATTTGGAATAAATCTTTAAGATGACAACATTATTGGTTCAATTGTGGGGAAAGGAATTTCGCATATGGAAGTGAGAGCGAAATGCGGATAGCCGAGTCGACGTTTTATTTGGACATAAATTTGGTACGATTTGGAATGTGCCAACGTTTTCAAATGGGTTTGGTTTACATGCGGGAATATTACCAATAGGAGGGCAGGGACCATGACTTTTCCACCAAGTTCTTTTGTGTACAACTAAACTAAGGAGTTTGATGTCTATGTCTATAATTTCATAGAGTGTTTTTTAGAGGAGAAAATCGGTAGTGTTAGATTAAACACACACAAATCACGGTAATAAAATTGTCTTTGGGAGAACGACAGTTGTCTGCCATAGCCATAACTATATTGAGATATGATTTGGACATAGAGGCTGGGCCAAATAAAGTGCAATCAACTAGTTTAGTTTTCGGTTAGTTAGCAGCAGGACGTGTATTGTAAGTCCATACTCGTTGAAAAGTATTCCCATACTCAAAGGGCAAATCTTAAGCAGGAATCACCCAAAGCTGTCAAAGTATTGTTGCCAATTCAAAATAAAAATAAAAACACACAAAATGTGCTTTATTTCGATCCTTTATGAGAGCAGACAAATTCTGTCCTGAAGTTCGGTTGAAAATTAATAAATATAAACAAAACAACCCACGAAAGCCGCCTCACGTATCTCGGCTTACTTGAAAATATTTCGCCGTGCTTATAATCTTCGCACATTATGTCAATTTTATGTCGTATAATGTAGTGCCACAAAGAAATTTTTTTGAACTGGTAGTTTTCTGTTTTTGTTTTTTCAAAAGACCGCAAAACTTAGCTTATGTTTGTCGTAAAAACACACCATAGAAAGTAGTAACATTTTCGAAAATATTTACAAACAAATTTGGACTATTATTTATGTAAGATGTATTGCTTAATTTAAAAGGATGCAAGTACACCCTTTTGTTGAGCCTGTTTAATTGGAATCTTATGGTCCATTTATTTCAGTCTTACTTATTCAGGTAGAGCAAATGCTTGCATCGCTTAAGGAGGTCTTCGATTACAGCAAACATTTCGAGCGAAAAACAATAGATTTTTGAAGAAAATCAGCCTCAGTTACAGAAGTTAAAATAAGTACAAGAAAATCCAAGTCTGTTTTACTTACGGAGGTTCATTTACAAAATAATAGTTTCGCATAGAGGTTGAAAAGCTTTCTTTTATAGAGAACTAGCTGGCCCGGTGAACTTTTTTCCGCCAAACTTCTGCTAGTTATTGTGACTGAATTTTGTTGTTTCACCTGATGCGAACTTCAAGTTGTCGATGATGTGAACTAAATAAACAAAAATTGTTATGATTTGAGAGATAAAGCAAGGGGAAATTCGAAATAGTAAAAACGCTTGTGACAAATGAGACTTTGTATTTAAGTCAGCGATGATCAGTGATGGAGAAAATATGTTGCAACGAAATTCGGTCAACTAATAGAAGTATTCCGCTTAACAAGGTCCGACGCAGACAGGTTCGATTGTAGTACTAAATTAAATCTAGTCCGTCTGTGGCATGCAACAATAGCTCGCGAAGTGACTGTGACTGAAACGTCTATATATCTCAACTTAATCATTAACCCGTTTATTATTCGAATTGTTCAAAAGAAAAGCATCAGAAATAAAAGGCATTGTGGTGGATTCCATGATAATTCATTATCAATGTAAATAGCCTAGAGAACAAGTTAAATATATAATTATCTTTTCGGATGTGCGTTTTTAATTTTCGTATTGACTGGAAAACTAGCGAGCTTGGCATTTTTAATCTTTTCAAATCTGCATTACTAATTGCATTGTTTTTTTTTTTTTTTGTTGCTGTTCCGGTGAAAATTAGAAAGTGGGCGGTTTTCCAGATCAAGAATTTAGTATTGTTTCAGATCTTCTTATCTTGAATGCGAGTTGAATGAAGAAAGACCACTGTTTAGCTTAAATATTTAAAATTCCCGAAAATCAAAAAAAAAAAAAAAAAAAGAGAGACACAGTACATGTGCAAGTATTTATGCGAAATGTTTGGAAGAAATTTGTTTTCTGAAATCAATCTGACGCCCTGCAATTCTACATACAAAATAATTTTGCAAAGTTCGGAATCAAATAAAATTCACACCGACCATTTTCGTTTTCGTTTGACGTTTTAATCAGCTGTGAGACGCTACTCGTTAAACTTCAGTGGAATCTTTTTCGTTTACAAATTTCGATCGCATTAATTAACAAACAAAATGAATTAATATTAGCCCGCCAATTAATTGTGGAAAATGATTTTAAGTCGGGAGTTGTGACATTTGTTCGGTCAGCCAAAACGACCTTGAACGACTCGTTTTGAAAACTGAAATATGTACGGGAAAAAATCTCTTTTCGTAGAAGTTTTGGAGTGTTTTCGCGAAAACCCGGTTTTTGGTTCGGTGTGAAAAGGCTATAAGATGTGCGGAGCTACTGTAAAATGGGCTTGAAACAGCTATATATTTATAACTTTTTTTTTCGATTTTTTTTATTCAGGGTTTTTATTGTTATATACGCAAATTCAATTTTATAATTTCAATTACTTAAACTTACTAAAACTATAACATAGTATGACCGGCTGAGTCGGGGGCCAAAATAAAAGTCCAAGTCCAAGGTGACCTTACTTTCATTAATGCCGAAATGACACTTTATGCCAGAAGAGATACAGGGTGATTCAGTAAGGAAACAACGTTTTTAAAAATCTTTTAAAAAGAGTTCTCTTTTTCAAAGTTATTTTTTTGAAAAGCAGTACCTATTTCGTGCTTGGAACCTTATTTTGAGTTGGTGTCGATACCTGATAGTTCGCCTTTTGCAACGTATAAGCTTTGTAAGCTATACAGTAAGTGTCATTTTTTGATTTAAACAGCAAACTAGCAATCTGGTTTTCCTCTTTAAAGTTAAAATGTAAGCATTTGAGAAAGGACCTGATTAAATTATACTACATAAATCGGAATTGTGATACGTACATAATTTGCAGCTTTAGATTCGGCAATTTTAATAGGTTCTCGATATAACTAAAGAAATTAAATTAACATCAAAATCAGTAGTGAATTTTAATCGCTGAAATTAAAACGAGCTATATAATCAGCAAAACAAATCAAGAGAAAGAAAGAAAGAAAGAAAAGAGACGGTTTGTATCGTACATTCGAAAATATGAAGAAAGACAATTTTTGTCAAAGAGTGTTTGTGTGTGTGTTGTTAATTTCGGCGCAGGGACATAAGTCCACGAGACATAAGTCCATAATGGACTAACGTCCCACTTCGGTGGGACATAAGTCCACTTTTTCATTATGGACTTATGTCTCATCGAAGCGGGACATAAGTTCCGAAATTGTTTTGTCGAAGATGGGACATTAGTCCCAAATTTTACCATAGATAATATTTAGCAAAACGTCGTGGATCTCCAATAGGCATCGTATACTTCAAATTAGGCGCACGCGAGTTGCTACCATTGTATTATGAAATGTGTATGGGGGGGCATGCTGCCCCCCTGCAACCCCCCTGCTTGGGTTTACTGTTGGATTACGGGGTGGGTGCGAGGTATTTTACTTATATTTTTTGTTGAATTTTAAAATAGTTGGGTGGGACATAAGGCCCAACATTTTTGCTTTGGACTTATGTCCCGCTTCGATGAGACATAAATCCATAATCAAAAAGTGGAATTATGTCCCACCGAAGTGGGACACAAGTCCATTATGAACTTATGTCTCGTGGACTTATGTCCCTGCGCCGTTAATTTCCAATTAAGGGCTAAAATCTTACCAATCTTACCAAATTGTTATTTTACAAAATTTTAACAGCCCTTTTAAAATTTGTTCAAATCTTCCCATCTGAAAGAAAAATAAAGTAAGATCATAACATTGAATCTAATTAATATTCCAAACTGTACCATATGTGGTATAGACACTGTGACCACCCGTTCGTCATAATAATGAACAGTCCTGACCTGAAGACATTGTTTATTATGAACTATTTCGTACACAAAAACATACAAATGTTCTTCTTTTTAAAGTTGTTCATTATTTGTTCTGTATTTAATTTAAATTCTTAAAAACATTAAGAAAATCAAAATCAGTTTACAAAATGATTATGCTAAAGTGCCCTTACTGAAAGATCAAACAAGTAGGTAATCCAGCATTACAAATTGTGTTCTATGAAATTTGTATTTATTAATATTCCTTTCCAAAAACTCTGATTTTGTTGGTGCCGTGAAATGACGCAAGTGAACTTTACCGTAATCAATGTTTGTCGGTTCTAACTTAATGTGCATCTCGAAATATTATTTCTCATATTTCTTATTCTTTTTATTTCACCATTTGAGAAAAAATATAAAAGGCTGTACCTACCTAATACAAAGAATAAGAAATTTGAGAAAATAATATTTCGAAGTTCGATAATCTCTGTTTGAAATGCTATACAAGATTGCCAGAAAAATATTTAAAGGTTAATAACCCAATTCTTTGTCCAATTCGCAGCCAAATTGTTCAAAGTACAACAAAAGTATATTGCTAAATTTACATATTCTAAGTACGTTTTTCTTAAACTTTTCTCACAATTAATTAATTTATTATTATTTTGGTAAATATAATAAAATGAAAACAAAATGCTGAATGTGTTTGAAATATGTGTGAATACATTCATACATTTTCAGGGGTGCAAATCTGAAAATAGGTGGGAATCTTTATTTGAATGTCTTTATAAATTAAAAGCGAAAAAAGGCCGACTCGGCCTTATTATCTTATATACCGTCGGTATCCAATCTTTTGGTGAGTTCTCATAAATAAATTTTCTGCTCACATACCGGTTTAAGCTTTTCTTAGTAAACTTCGAAATTATATGTTGTTGTGTGTATTGTACGCCTTAGATAATAATAACCTATAAAATTCGGGCAGTTGCAATTCAGTATTCTATACATTGCTAACATTTTCGAGTTTTTTTTTTACAAATCTTATATGACATGAAAAGCCGACTGTCATATTAACACTTTTATGATTTATAATTGTGTATTAGATGCATAAAAATAACATTTTGATCTTTACTAAACAAAAAAAATATTACAGTATTTGTGTTAGTTAAAATTCTTCTCTTAATATTTAGTTTCTCTAACTTAGCGCAGCTTTGACAAATTTATGCAAAGCCGTACAATTTCTTCTATTGAGAAAATCAAGAACTTCGGGTCTCGGGTGTTCATATTACAAACACTGTATATTGAGTTGAAAGATCTGGGCGATGTGACATGTCAAAAGCTATCCTCTTGCTTTAAAAAGTGTTGATATTTGGTCAACTCCCGCGCTTACAGCAAAATAGCTTATCTTGATTGAGTCATGTATCAATTTCGAATAGTAATCTCTATAGATGGATGACCGCGCTTCCTCAATGAATGATTTGTGTATACTTTTCATCGATCATCTAAAGTATTTTATATTATTCAGCTTTCATCTGCTGAAAATTTGCCACTTCTAGATGTAGAGGACATTCAGTTCTTTCAGCCAGCTCCTTCCACTGTATAAAACATAATTTTTTTTAAGCGCAATTGTACAATCCTAGGTAATCGTGTAGCGTTAATGTTAAGAGCCTTAAGCATATAGTCGAAGTTGAGTTGCAAAGACGCAATGAACAACGTTGGGAGTCCTGTCTCAATGTGAAGCATGTACGTGGGTGTCGTCCTAGTAAGGGTGAGTATTCTCTTCAGAAAGAAACGCAACAACGGGTTGCACAGAGTCATGTTATTGGTATCCCCATACCTCTGCTGCTTATAGCAGAATTGATCTGGCTGTTGAATCAAAGATCTGGAATTTTGCCCGCAGACTTATGTTTTTGTTTTGCATAAGTACATGTTTTCCACTTTATGTTTATAGTTGTTTTCGCGTTCTTCAGTTGAGTTCAGTTCTTCTAAATGGACCTTCATGTTGGTTTTTGGGGTTAGTGTCCAAGATATTTATTGTGCTCCACTATATAAACTGGTTCTCTATCGTTCTTCCATAATTCCCGTGTCGCTGCCTCTTGCCTCTGTCAAATATCATTATTTGAGATTCACTCCGATTTACTGTGAGGTTCCACATTTTGCAGTATTCTCGGGTTTCGTGATCATCATCTGGAACTTTAACAGGACAATGCCATCTGCAGTAAAAAATACGCATTTCCCTGTTTCTGACATACTGCTCCCATCCCAAGCTTTTGCAACACAGTTTTTATAGACTTTTAATTTTCAGCATCTTGGCAGATAGTTTTTAAAACATTAAATCTCGATCCACGCTATCGAATGCGGCTTTAACATCTACAAAGTAGGCATATATGTTTGTACCTTGTGAGCGGTTGATATTGTGGCGTGGAAGGTATCGTGTAACTTAAGTGGTGAAACAAGCCCTTAGTCACAGTTTGGTGAAACCAGGCCTTAGACAGTTTGGTGAAACCAGGCCTTAAAGTCACAAAACAAGTTCCACTCAAGTGTCACTTCCAATTGGAGACTGGAATCTGTAACCACTGAACCTTGTTCTAGAACCACTTAGAATTAGCTAGAAAGTTCTCGTCAGATGGCGGAGCGGGTATAAAAGGACAGCTTTTAGAAGAGGGCGAGACAGTTGATTTATAACAGTGATTGGTTAAAATTCGAGATAGTAATAGTTTGTGAAGATAAATAAGTGAAAAGTAATAGAGTAAATTAAGTGATTGATTTCAAACGTTGAAGAATTGTTTAAGTAATAGTGTTCTGGTACTTAATAAGTGAAATATTAGAATAGTCGATAAAAGTGTAATAAAAGTGAATTTTATGTTAGAAAAGTTAAACGGAATAGTGTTTTATCTTTACGAATCCCAGCCTGAATGTAACATTGGTGTCAGAAGTGGGATAAAACTTATTCTGTGCTAAGTGTCTAAGTGAAGTTTTTAAAAAAAAAAAAAAAAAAAAAAAAAAAAAAAGAGAGTGAATTTGTGATTTTCTAAATTACAAGAGACAAACAAAATGGGTCGTATATTGCTACAACTAAGCATACCCCAATTGAAAAGTGAACTAGAAAAGCGGAATCTCTCCACAGCTGGAGGGAAAAGTGACCTCATACTTCGTCTGCAGGAAGCTGTCCAAAACGAGGGAGAAGATCCAAAAACCATGCTATTCGACGTGGCAGAAGAACAAGTAAGTACAAGCGTTGATATTAGCGCAATGATGGAATTACTTCTTGCCAAGATGGCAGAACAGAAAGATTCCATGGAATCTAAGTTTGCAGAACAGAAGAATTCTATGGAATCTAAGTTCGCAGAACAGAAGAACTCTCTAGAAGAACAAAAGAATTCTTTAGAAGAACAGAAAAATTCCATTGTCGCCGCACAAAAAGACGCCGTGGAAGAATTCAAGAATGTTCTAGATGTAAAAATCGACGCTATTGATGAGAAATTAAGCCAGCATGAAACCAAGTTCGAGGAAATTAATGAAACGTTTCATAGGCACGAGACAAACATCGAGAACGTAGCCAAAGAACTCGGAACAAACATCAAGAACATAGCTATAGAGTTAGGCACAAACATCGAGAACGTAACTAAAGAACTCGAAAAAGTCAAGAAGCAGAAGGCTCGGGAATATTCTGCTGATTGTCCAAGAAGGAAGGAGATGCAACCACCCGTTTTTGATGGTCAAACATCATGGCCAATTTATAAGAAACAGTTCGAAGCAGCTGCAACGACCAATGGATGGGACGACGAGGAAAAGTCGATTGCATTAACGCTCGCATTACGAGGTACAGCTGCAGAATTACTTCAAACTGTCTCAGCAGAAAAACAACGCGACTACGATGCATTGGTGAAGGCTATTGAGATGCGATTCGGTGACGACCATATGCAGCAAGTATATAGAGTGCAACTTCGCAGTCGAATCCAGAAGAGGGGAGAAACACTCCAGCAACTGCAAGCTGATATCGAACGGCTAGCGCACTTGTCTTATCCCAATGCCGGCGAGGATGTCATCAATGAAATGGCTATTGAGGCATTTACACAAGCCATAGAGGACAGACAACTGCAGATGGCTCTACGAATGGCTGGAAAGAGAACTCTTCCTGAGGCACTGGCATTTGCCTTAACCATGAGAGCTGCTGACCAAGCATCTCAAGGATTTCACCGCGTGAGAGAAATGACATCCGTTGAATGCTCGTGCCAGAGAACAGAAGTAGTCGACCGTAACAGTTCTCGAAGGGGACCGATCCGTTGCTGGAACTGCAACAAAATTGGACATCTACAACGACAGTGCAGAGCCGAACGTAGACAGGGCAGTTGTCCACATTGCAGAGCTAGGAACGAGGAGGCGTTTGAGCGTTCGGCGGATGGAACATCACAAAGCCATCAGTCGGGAAACGAGTAAGAACCAACTTCGCGGGGCAGAAGCTGGTTTCTGGAATCGACGCCCCCAGGACCACAATTCAGGTTTCCCAGACCAAACGATGTAATAGGAGTCTGACAGTGGAAGCCCATATCGGCCAGAAAAAGTATGTCGCCACAATCGATACACGTGCCACCGCTTCCATAGTCAGGAGGGACATCGTTCGCCAATCATGGCTGCACAACACCAGCAGCTACTGTCTGAAAACAGCAACTGGAGCAACAGCAAAGGTGTATGGTGAGGTACTCTTGACGATAAACCTTGCAGGAATAGTCTTCTCCCATGCATTCTTAGTGGCTGATATATGTGACGAATGCATCATCGGAATCGACTTCATGAAGACGCATGATATAGTACTCGATATCGGTTTGCAAGTTATAAAGTACAAGAACGTCGAGATTCCGATGGTTTACGGGAACGCTTTTACTGGATTCATTCAAGGGAGGACGTTGAAACTTGGTGCAGGAAATGCGTTACATGTGCGGCCAGCAAAGGTCCGAGACTGAAAGTCCGTGGGAAAATGCATCAATACAATGTTGGAGCCCCTTTCGAAAGGATAGCAGTTGATATTGCGGGACCGTTTCCTGAAACAAACAATGGAAATCGTTACATCCTCGTTGTTATGGACTATTTCAGTAAGTGGCCTGAAGCATTTGCTATCCCAAATCAAGAAGCTAAAACCGTGGTGGAGCAAATCGTCAATAACTGGGTAAGCAGATTCGGTGTACCAATGGAACTGCATTCAGACCAAGGACGGAACTTCGAGTCGAAGATTTTCCAAGGAGTGTGCCAGTTACTCGGGATTCACAAGACAAGGACAACCCCGCTTCATCCACAATCAGATGGGATGGTGGAGCGCTTCAACAGGACACTGAATGAACACCTCTCTAAGGTCGTTGGCGAAGACCAGAGAGACTGGGATAAGCAGATTCCCATGTTTTTATTGGCTTATCGAGGAGCAGTGCATAACACCACAGGACATACTCCATCTGAAATCTTATTTGGTCGAACAGTCCGCCTACCTAGCGAGTTGATTTTTGGATATCCATGTGAAGAGCCCAAGAATGAGGAGGACTACGTTACAGACCTCAGGGATATCATCAGGGACATGCATCGAGACACTAGGGATAAGATTAAGATAGCCAGTGACCGCATGAAAACGAGGTACGATACTAAAACGACAACTACAGGATTCCAGGAAGGAGATCTGGTATGGCTATATAACCCTCATCGAAGGAAAGGTTTATCGCCTAAGTTGCAACAAGACTGGGAAGGGCCCTATACAATCGTAAAGCGCATCAACGACGTTGTCTATCGCATCCAACGAGGAAGAGGCAAGCTGAAAGTCGTTCATGTGGATCGTCTTCATCGTTATAATGGTGAAAATGTTTACGAGTTTGTTCGGGACGAACAAGTTTAAGAGGGGGATATTGTGGCGTGGAAGGTATCGTGTAACTTAAGTGGTGAAACAAGCCCTTAGTCACAGTTTGGTGAAACCAGGCCTTAGACAGTTTGGTGCAACCAGGCCTTAAAGTCACAAAACAAGTTCCACTCAAGTGTCACTTCCAATTGGAGACTGGAATCTGTAACCACTGAACCTTGTTCTAGAACCACTTAGAATTAGCTAGAAAGTTCTCGTCAGATGGCGGAGCGGGTATAAAAGGACAGCTTTTAGAAGAGGGCGAGACAGTTGATTTATAACAGTGATTGGTTAAAATTCGAGATAGTAATAGTTTGTGAAGATAAATAAGTGAAAAGTAATAGAGTAAATTAAGTGATTGATTTCAAACGTTGAAGAATTGTTTAAGTAATAGTGTTCTGGTACTTAATAAGTGAAATATTAGAATAGTCGATAAAAGTGTAATAAAAGTGAATTTTATGTTAGAAAAGTTAAACGGAATAGTGTTTTATCTTTACGAATCCCAGCCTGAATGTAACATTGGTTTCAGAAGTGGGATAAAACTTATTCTGTGCTAAGTGTCTAAGTGAAGTTTTTAAAAAAAAAAAAAAAAAAAAAAAAAAAAAAGAGAGTGAATTTGTGATTTTCTAAATTACAAGAGACAAACAAAATGGGTCGTATATTGCTACAACTAAGCATACCCCAATTGAAAAGTGAACTAGAAAAGCGGAATCTCTCCACAGCTGGAGGGAAAAGTGACCTCATACTTCGTCTGCAGGAAGCTGTCCAAAACGAGGGAGAAGATCCAAAAACCATGCTATTCGACGTGGCAGAAGAACAAGTAAGTACAAGCGTTGATATTAGCGCAATGATGGAATTACTTCTTGCCAAGATGGCAGAACAGAAAGATTCCATGGAATCTAAGTTTGCAGAACAGAAGAATTCTATGGAATCTAAGTTCGCAGAACAGAAGAACTCTCTAGAAGAACAAAAGAATTCTTTAGAAGAACAGAAAAATTCCATTGTCGCCGCACAAAAAGACGCCGTGGAAGAATTCAAGAATGTTCTAGATGTAAAAATCGACGCTATTGATGAGAAATTAAGCCAGCATGAAACCAAGTTCGAGGAAATTAATGAAACGTTTCATAGGCACGAGACAAACATCGAGAACGTAGCCAAAGAACTCGGAACAAACATCAAGAACATAGCTATAGAGTTAGGCACAAACATCGAGAACATAACTAAAGAACTCGAAAAAGTCAAGAAGCAGAAGGCTCGGGAATATTCTGCTGATTGTCCAAGAAGGAAGGAGATGCAACCACCCGTTTTTGATGGTCAAACATCATGGCCAATTTATAAGAAACAGTTCGAAGCAGCTGCAACGACCAATGGATGGGACGACGAGGAAAAGTCGATTGCATTAACGCTCGCATTACGAGGTACAGCTGCAGAATTACTTCAAACTGTCTCAGCAGAAAAACAACGCGACTACGATGCATTGGTGAAGGCTATTGAGATGCGATTCGGTGACGACCATATGCAGCAAGTATATAGAGTGCAACTTCGCAGTCGAATCCAGAAGAGGGGAGAAACACTCCAGCAACTGCAAGCTGATATCGAACGGCTAGCGCACTTGTCTTATCCCAATGCCGGCGAGGATGTCATCAATGAAATGGCTATTGAGGCATTTACACAAGCCATAGAGGACAGACAACTGCAGATGGCTCTACGAATGGCTGGAAAGAGAACTCTTCCTGAGGCACTGGCATTTGCCTTAACCATGAGAGCTGCTGACCAAGCATCTCAAGGATTTCACCGCGTGAGAGAAATGACATCCGTTGAATGCTCGTGCCAGAGAACAGAAGTAGTCGACCGTAACAGTTCTCGAAGGGGACCGATCCGTTGCTGGAACTGCAACAAAATTGGACATCTACAACGACAGTGCAGAGCCGAACGTAGACAGGGCAGTTGTCCACATTGCAGAGCTAGGAACGAGGAGGCGTTTGAGCGTTCGGCGGATGGAACATCACAAAGCCATCAGTCGGGAAACGAGTAAGAACCAACTTCGCGGGGCAGAAGCTGGTTTCTGGAATCGACGCCCCCAGGACCACAATTCAGGTTTCCCAGACCAAACGATGTAATAGGAGTCTGACAGTGGAAGCCCATATCGGCCAGAAAAAGTATGTCGCCACAATCGATACACGTGCCACCGCTTCCATAGTCAGGAGGGACATCGTTCGCCAATCATGGCTGCACAACACCAGCAGCTACTGTCTGAAAACAGCAACTGGAGCAACAGCAAAGGTGTATGGTGAGGTACTCTTGACGATAAACCTTGCAGGAATAGTCTTCTCCCATGCATTCTTAGTGGCTGATATATGTGACGAATGCATCATCGGAATCGACTTCATGAAGACGCATGATATAGTACTCGATATCGGTTTGCAAGTTATAAAGTACAAGAACGTCGAGATTCCGATGGTTTACGGGAACGCTTTTACTGGATTCATTCAAGGGAGGACGTTGAAACTTGGTGCAGGAAATGCGTTACATGTGCGGCCAGCAAAGGTCCGAGACTGAAAGTCCGTGGGAAAATGCATCAATACAATGTTGGAGCCCCTTTCGAAAGGATAGCAGTTGATATTGCGGGACCGTTTCCTGAAACAAACAATGGAAATCGTTACATCCTCGTTGTTATGGACTATTTCAGTAAGTGGCCTGAAGCATTTGCTATCCCAAATCAAGAAGCTAAAACCGTGGTGGAGCAAATCGTCAATAACTGGGTAAGCAGATTCGGTGTACCAATGGAACTGCATTCAGACCAAGGACGGAACTTCGAGTCGAAGATTTTCCAAGGAGTGTGCCAGTTACTCGGGATTCACAAGACAAGGACAACCCCGCTTCATCCACAATCAGATGGGATGGTGGAGCGCTTCAACAGGACACTGAATGAACACCTCTCTAAGGTCGTTGGCGAAGACCAGAGAGACTGGGATAAGCAGATTCCCATGTTTTTATTGGCTTATCGAGGAGCAGTGCATAACACCACAGGACATACTCCATCTGAAATCTTATTTGGTCGAACAGTCCGCCTACCTAGCGAGTTGATTTTTGGATATCCATGTGAAGAGCCCAAGAATGAGGAGGACTACGTTACAGACCTCAGGGATATCATCAGGGACATGCATCGAGACACTAGGGATAAGATTAAGATAGCCAGTGACCGCATGAAAACGAGGTACGATACTAAAACGACAACTACAGGATTCCAGGAAGGAGATCTGGTATGGCTATATAACCCTCATCGAAGGAAAGGTTTATCGCCTAAGTTGCAACAAGACTGGGAAGGGCCCTATACAATCGTAAAGCGCATCAACGACGTTGTCTATCGCATCCAACGAGGAAGAGGCAAGCTGAAAGTCGTTCATGTGGATCGTCTTCATCGTTATAATGGTGAAAATGTTTACGAGTTTGTTCGGGACGAACAAGTTTAAGAGGGGGATATTGTGGCGTGGAAGGTATCGTGTAACTTAAGTGGTGAAACAAGCCCTTAGTCACAGTTTGGTGAAACCAGGCCTTAGACAGTTTGGTGAAACCAGGCCTTAAAGTCACAAAACAAGTTCCACTCAAGTGTCACTTCCAATTGGAGACTGGAATCTGTAACCACTGAACCTTGTTCTAGAACCACTTAGAATTAGCTAGAAAGTTCTCGTCAGATGGCGGAGCGGGTATAAAAGGACAGCTTTTAGAAGAGGGCGAGACAGTTGATTTATAACAGTGATTGGTTAAAATTCGAGATAGTAATAGTTTGTGAAGATAAATAAGTGAAAAGTAATAGAGTAAATTAAGTGATTGATTTCAAACGTTGAAGAATTGTTTAAGTAATAGTGTTCTGGTACTTAATAAGTGAAATATTAGAATAGTCGATAAAAGTGTAATAAAAGTGAATTTTATGTTAGAAAAGTTAAACGGAATAGTGTTTTATCTTTACGAATCCCAGCCTGAATGTAACAATATCAATGGCCGTACTAAGGGTAGAAATTTGGTCTATAGTAGAGTAACCATGGCGAAAACCTGCTTGACACTCACTTAGTATGTAATTTTTTTCAACCCATTTCGTCGGTCGCTTGAACAGCAGATAATTGTTGTACATTGTAAGTTTGCAAAACACGATTAAAGTGCAAAGTTCTGTTTTCAAATGGTGAAACACCTACACGTTGCGTTTTGCGAAAAACGGGTGAGAAAATGCAAAGTCGGGAAAACTTTGCGTTTTAAATGAAACACATCAGGAAGTATCTATTTTGTAAAATTGGAAAGCTAAAATTGAAAAGTTGATTGGGCCCAGGACCATATTAAAAAGGTTTTTTAGGTACTTTCTTTATTATTTTTTTTGCAAAAAGGCTTTTCTTGGGATTAAATGAAAGTAAATGAAATATGCATATTATACCGAAATATAATATGCAATTGACGAAGAAGTTTCGTGCGACCCAGTCATGCACTTGTTTCTTTTAAATTGCTACTGCAGCGTCAAGACAAGAAGTTTAATTTTTTATTCGCTGTTTAGATCGAGTGCCTAATGCTAAAAAGTTTCAAAGCTTTTACATAAAAATAAATAAATATAAGCGAGCTATCTTTGAAGAAGCTCTTTCATGACAGTTATACTCTCGGATGTTTGTCAGACGTTCGCGAGAGGTGGCGCAGTGCAAAAACCCTGAGTTGGAAATTGGGTTTTTGCGGGATTCGAACCTGAACCCCCCGCTTAGTAGTCCAACACACTAACCACTATGCCGTTTGGAATCGGCATAAAATTGTAGATCCCTTCCATTCGTTCCAAAAATGAAAACTCACACAAAACGAATGGTTGCGAGAATTGCGAGAAGCTAGGCCTAGGGTCCCTACGGACCTGTTGCTCCAAAAATTATATTATATATTATTATTTAAGCTATCTTTGAATATGCATCGCTTTGCAAACCCCCGAAGTAACAAAGTGATTTCATTAGATTCACTATTAAAAGCTTCCTAAAGAGTCGCTCCATCTGACCTACACAAGGGCGTACAGTCTTCGGTTGGAACGTAAACATTGCGACCCAATTGGGCAACAAAAACCACCCAGAAAGACTTTTCGCCTTAGTTTATCTGTAAGTCAATAAAAGTTGTTTACATTACGCAGAATGTGAGTTCTCTTTTATTATTTCCTCCAACACATGTTGATGTACCAAGAGTATAGTGCTGTTAGTTTTTTTTTTTTTTTTGTTTTTGTTTTTACTTCCTATGATCCATATTTGCCATGTCGAGCAAAAGAAACGCCCCGCACAAACTCCTACCTGTCATGGGAGACTTGCATTTCATTACAGGCTAGCTCAAAACTAATCCACTATTCCAAATAAGCAATATGATACCATGATGACTTCCTAATTAAGCCAGGATCAGTAATGCGTATGCGGTCCTCGATATTTCTTTATTTTATGGAAGCCTTGCAACCAAACGCGACAGTAATGCTCATTAAACGCGCATCTACATGGCACAGGGCGCAAGAGAGAACACAGACATCTGTTCCAGAGGGGAAACGCGAGGATCTTTCTTCATCGCAGTGCGGATTCTTTCGAAAGATCACATGCAGATGACACACCGAATGGGATGGAAGTCGGCGGAGAGGAGGCGGATTACAACGTTCAACGTTGATTGATCTCAGCAGCTATGTGGAGCGATTTTTTTTTTTGTCGTCTTAGATGTAAGTATACATTCTTACGCACCGCGGCCCGTTAAGACATTTTCAGTATTTTCCCACAGTTTTGATCACGAGAATTATTATAACAGCAAGGGGATGTGTGTGCGTTCGTGGAAAACACTTGCTATAAATGGGTGGTTGGTGGAAGAGAACATTTTTCGACAGCCAAACATAATCCACATTTAAATCGAATTTATGTAAGAATTTTATGTTGTTTTGTTATTGGAATGCGCTGCCGTGCGTGAAGATGGGTGGGGGAAATGGAATTGGTCCATAAATCGTCCTGAAAGTTTTATGAAGTATGAATTTGAATGGTTTTCATCGCTCCAAGGTGGGGTGGGATGATTGGAGACAAGTTAAACGAAAGTGAATAACTGTAATAGCAACTGTAAATAGTTCGTCAGACGATGTATAGTTGGAGCCTGAGTTGATTGGTTGGGAATGGCGCTTACTATAAAGTTGAGTGTAAATCAGGTGAACATCGAAGGAAGATATTTTTGTTTGAACAGCAATGCCACCTGTTGTCATTTTATAAGGAACTTCCTAACGTTCCGATTTCTGGAGATTATGTCAAAATTCACCCTTACTTTGTACCCGAAGTAAGATTTGACAGCCGATAGCTTGACAATGATACCAAAGTCTCTCTATCAAAAGCACTGTGATGGAAGGCTTTTCAAGAAAACTGCTATCAGCCTGTCAAAACATTCTGAAATCTGTCATAAACAATCTGTCGCAATGAAAATTGAAAACTTCCTTTTCGTGTATTCCCAGGAAAGGTGCTGTATATTTATCCTTCATTCATGCGTCGAAAACGATGGAAAACCGGGCGAAAAACTCGACAAGTAGCCGACGATAAGCTCTTCGAAAAATGCAGAAAAAATTCTTTGACAGCAGCATCAGAAACGCAATTTAAAACGCTTCAAAAAAGCGACAATAAACAAGTTCAAAAAAGTAGGTATCGAAAAATTAATAAAAGAAGGCTTCGAAAAACCCGTCAAAAAAAGCTTTGACGTAAACGCCAAAAAAAAAAGCAACAAAATAAAAAACGCGACGAAAAGCGCTTCAAGAACTCGACGAAAAACACGTGGAACTCTATTTTACTTTTTACATTTACGTAGCATCATCCCAACGGCCCAGCGTCTTATGGTTAAACCACTTTAAACTTCGTTTTTCGTAGACTGAACTACAATCTTATCAACAGGATTGAGTAAAACTGTAAAATGGTCGATCGCTTCTTTAAAGTCATTAACAGTGACCCGTTAGTCTTTGCCAAATGCCTCCGGTAATCCCTTGTCAACTGCACTCAGTGTAATAATAAATCACTTGAACGACCCTTTGACCCGATCTAGCAGAGGACTTGATTTGTAATAGGCGGCACCTAAAAAAATAAAAAAAATAAAATACCTTCAAGGACACGACTCTACTGGGAACGTCTGCAATACGACACTCATTGATGTTGGAAAGGTTGTCGATTTTAGGGTGATTATAACAACAGAAGTTGATTCTTTTTTTTAATAAATTCAAAAAATATCCTACCGAAGGGCAATTCTCCAACCGACGACTTCCAGACTATCGAATCCCATTTGTGGTTGGGCTATAGAGAGGATTCTTTTTTTAGAACACTAATCCATTGTTTACGGGTCTGCATGTGCAGGGCGAGGAATTATTCTTAATGACTGAGAATGGTCCCAAACACGGAGTCCCCGTTCGTGTAAGGTGGTGGTGATGGTGGAAGCGGACGCTACTACTCAACTCTGATGCATCGCGCTAGTAACTTTAGTAGCATTCAAGAATTCCATTAGGGATTTGAAATAACATAAACATCTACACACAAAAACGCACACGTGAAGCGTTTGAAAGAAAACCATTCCATCAGAGTATCCCAAAGTCGGGGGAGGATTTCGGAAAGAAAATAAAAGGATTCCTCCTCCGGTTTCAGTGGAAAATGCATGACCCATGAAGGAGTTATAGACAACAGTTCGTCAATTTTACGACGTGCATTCAAGAGATTTTTAGTAGACAGCAAAGACAGAGATTTGATGGTGCGATGGGTCCGGCTGAATGTTTATGGTTGTGTAAAACAGCAAATAGTCATTTCAGTAGGTATGTTGGCTTGTTTTTTGGAAAACATTTCGTTAGTTTATTTTATTTCGTCGATCGTCGGTCGTCGCTGTTGCCCTGACTTTGTCTGGTGGGGCTTAGTGTTGAAGTGAAACCACATGTGTGACGTTGCTGATGCTGGACTGTACGGATATAGAGGCTGTGTGCGCTCTGATTTGTTTGCTTTTAGTTTTGTTTTGTTGACTTTGAAATGAACGCGACTGGGGTATGGATAAAATGCCGTTTTTTGTAATTATTATTTTTTTTCCATTGGTGATAAATAAAAGTTTATTTTTCTGGATATGTGTTGATGTCAAAGAGACTTGAATGGACTTTCGCTTTCATCTGATGGGGAATATTAATGCAGGCAGTGGTGGGGACATTTAAAGGGACTCGATGTTATGTAGGTATATGGGCTTTGACATTATAAATTGAAACTAAAATGTGTATTTCGAAGGCTTGTGCTTACTTAAAGTACTTGTGGCGAATCAATTAATACTTTGTAGGACATAAAACGACTTTATATTGAACCGTTGGATGAAGGAATTTCAGTTTTAAGGCCAAACAGCTTAGCCATATAAGGGATAAGGCACAGAGTACAATTGCACAGAGGTCAATATAACCTATTTTTTTGCTAACTATGAATAGCTTTTAACTTTTGGCATTAACAACTCCAGTTCATGGCATACGTAGTGCGTTGATTCCTTTGCCAAATCGTTAAAATTGGTATTGCCATATACACATTTTTCTTCGGTGGGTCAAGGAGTTTTGAAAAATGTATTTGCTACGTGATACGGATTCCTTATTCAAAAGCATAAACCACTTTCATCTTTCTTATCACTTGATCAATTTGTATGCAAAAGTATCATGTTTTTATGTTGTTTTTTAACTATTATTCCAGAAAGTAGTTGAATGTTAATGGTTGTAGATCAATGACGTGAATATTGAGATCCCTTTTGGAAGAAAATTCACGAATCATATAATCTTATAGGCAAAAGCAAATAGTTAAGAACCACTTTAACTACCTTAAACACAACACTTTCGCTTGATTTTTTTTTTTTGTTAGGTAGATTGTGCAATTGATGCAATGCTGTGAGTAGATAATTTGTTTTCCAATATTTTGTGTACAATCCAGTTTTGTAAAATGGTAGAATTTCTGCCACTGGGCGAACTCTAAAAACAACAATTTGTTGTTATTTTATGACAAAACAATTTCAGTTAATGTTTAACAAAAAATAGGTTGTAGAAGTAAACATTCTCTGGCTAAATGTGGATAGGTATATGATGTATGTAAAATTGATTTGTATTCCAATTGGACCATATTAAGAAATTTTATTTAAAAACAAAATCTTTAATTTAATAATCTTAATACAGCGCAGTAAAAGTTTATTCATTAATTAAAAAAAAATATTTTGCAATACATTCCAATGTTTTCGTTTTTTTAGAGTTAAACTCATTAAGTAGTCCAGTGTAAGACTAATGAGTCTTAGGTTCAATTAAGAATTGAAATTCTAGACAATTCGCACTTCCGTTGTCTTGCTAGATCACAATTTTCGTGAAACGTTCACCAGTTCGCGAATTGGTTGGGCGAAATGATGGTCGCCGATGAAATGGCCCATTTTTAACGGTTGGGTTAACGGGTCGTGTGTCCCGCTTTTCTGGGATTTTACCGGGACGAAAACCAACGTAATGAGATTTATATTTTACGTCCTAACTAACGCGGTTGTATGAAATATTTCGCTTGTACACATATAAACTCTACTTATATTGCTTCCTTTGTCCCCAAAGACCTGTCCTGGTAGGTAAAATTGTGTCTGTCGTTGCTTGTATTCGCTTTCACCGTTTAATTAGCACTTCCTAGTAATTAAATTATGCTTTACGGATGTTATTCGAGTAATATCTAGTCGATCTCGTAACTAACCAATATAATAGTTCTATACAGTACCTTGCCATATTATTAGACCCAAGTAAAAAAATTCAATTTTTTTTTTAAATTGTTTAAAAAGTATGAAGTAGGCTTATTTTATTTTTCATTTATATTTTGCGTTACCTAGGTAATTATTAGGCTTTATTTGAGACTTCTTTACGGTATATTATGCAACATTTGAAGTTTCTATTAAGTAGTGAATGGTTGTGTGACTAAAAAGTTCAAAAAGTGCCTTAAAATTATTTGCATATAAAAGTTATTTCTGATTTTTCTGATTATTCTGATGTTTTACTTTTGTTTATGGGTAAAACGATGCATACAGATAGTCATTATATTAAAAAAAAAAAATTTTTTTGTATTCAATCGTTCGAAAGATGGGAAAAGGGTCAGACCTCTCCCCGAAGAAAGTCGGCCAAGTTGTTGGCCTATTAAAGGCATCCAACCTATCCCAATATGATATTGCGGGTGTAGTAGGAGTGTCGCGAAGTTCTGTTAAGAATATAAAAACAAAAATGGATCTTGGGGTGTCTTTAAGCCCGAAGAGGAAGGGTAATTGCGGTAGGCCTCGCAACACAACCCCCAGAACAGACCGCAAAAATCGGGATATTTGCACGGCAAATCGAAAATCACCAGTTGCCCTGTTGGCGAAAAAGGTTTCCGATGAAGGAATTGGAATTTCCCAGCGAACAGTGCAGCGTAGATTGGCTGAAATCGGTCTTGTTGCCAGAAGACCAGCTCGAAAACCAAAGCTGACTGCCACCATGATTAAAAAGCGTTTCGACTGGGCTCATAAATACAAAAAATTCACTGTTGAAGATTGGAAAAAGGTAATAAAATAAGACAAACTTATGTAAAGCCAATAAGGTCATAAAAGTACAACTAATTTTTAACCTTATAATCGCTACTTCTTTAACTTCGCAGGTTTGTTTCTCTGACGAATCTGTTTTCCAAGTAATGACGGAAAAAACGAAGTTTGTCGGAAGGAGACCGGGCGAGCAAAATAAACCAGAGTGCATTGTGCCCACAATTAAACATCCCCCATCCATAATGATTTGGTCAGTTATTTCTGGGAAAGGCACAGGGCGGCTCTATCTGGTTGAAAAGACTATGCGGCAGGATCAATACAAGAAGGTCCTGGAAACAAGGCTGCTACCGCAGCTTCAAGAATGGTTTATGGAATGGAGTTATTTTTTATGCATGATGGGGCTCCCTGCCACAAAGCCAAGAGCATAATTGCCTTTCTCCGAGAAAGAATGCCCATCACTCAACAATCTTCCGCACGGTTTTGCAAAAATGTATTTGGCTTTACGACAAAAGCCACTTGAGACTTGTTTTCCGGAGACATATTACTAGGTAGGTACCTACTCTATTCTTGGACACAGTAAAAACCAATACGGTATATAGCTATTAACTTATAGGATAAGAAGTTGTAAGGTACGTCACAATACGGGCAGAGCAGAACAAATACTATTCGAGAAGATGGCAAACTTCACTATCAAGTTTGCACTTTATCGTTCGCAGGCGGGTGCGAATATGTTTATTTTAAAAAGCCATTGAAATGGAAAGTCACGTTGATTAGTTCTCACCCAGAAAAAAATCTGTGCAGCTTATATAAGTTTTAGGTACTTTCCAAATAGATTATGTTAGGTGATGTTAGACTGCGGAGTCATGGGAAGACCGTCAAATGACATAAGGAAGGGTAGAAGGAAATTATCACTTTTTTTTTCATTTTAATTACATAGCACATAAGCGCTTATGATAAAATTTTCTTGTTGTAAACATATGTCATTATAGAACCTACACAGAAATATGTCTGCTCCTAGACAGACCTCAATCTTAGGTTTTTGCTTAAATGCCCCAAACTTGGTATACCTGGCTATTGACGAATTTTCCTTCATTTGTTTTTCATGTAGTCGGAAGATAGTTGAACTAACAGCCTGTTGTTCTCAAACTATTTAGTTAAAAAACAAACAACACTCTAAATCCAAAAATACTTTATAATTAAAAAGTGGATACTAAAACCAATGGAACTTATATTCCAACTTCGCTAACCATACTCAGAACTAGATGAAACTCTTAAACACACACATATCTCTGATCGCAGTGTTTGTAGAACAATATTAGGAAATTAAATGGCACTGCTATACCCTAGCCCTCTTCCACTTCCATGTCCACCACAACCTACGAATTTATCACTCAATTCCAGTCATGACGTACCTATATAATTTTGATTTTTTCTCAATTCACTATAGAACAACAACTCCACCTGATACCTTTAGCCTTCTCTATCGGTGACCAAAATTAAAGATAAGATTAGATAGCGCGATAAGATCCGCTATACACACTTCACTTGAAGCTCGAACTAGCTTGAGGCGATTAGTTTTAATTGGGATTCCAACCGAAGGGTTACGGAAAAAAGTGCCCGCACACATTTACCTGTGATACAAAAAATACAAGAGTGATTCTTAAAAAACAATCAACCCTCCCAAATAAAGGTGAATAATACATTATCTGTGCTATGATCAATGGTTTACAAGCTTTAGAAAATATCAACCTTATTGCGTTTTGATCGGTGCAAAATGACTAATTTCATAGAACAATGTGTGTAATCGCAAAATCCGAAAACCACCCATCGTCGTGATAAGACATTTCGATAAAACCCATAAATGAATCACATTTACTCCAACTCACTATTTCGTAATTGTGAAAAACATTACCTAAATAGAAAAATAATATTTCAATTTTACAGGTAAAAAATGAAGTGGAAAGTGTGCCTTGTGGCATTGGTCGTGGTCGTCTTATTTTCGCACACAAATGGAGCAGATACTAATGCGACATCAACAACGACAAACACAACAACAGTTGAACCAAAGGTACATACTAGTGTTAAAACTCAAATATTTGCCTTCAGATAGCAACAGTGCAAATAGGACGTCTTTTGATTGAAGTGATTGCATACAACCAAGAGTTGCTCGACAAAAGAAAACTAATGGCAGCTGACGATTTGTATGGCTTTCAGCCTGGCAATTAGGAGTGGCTCAGTGAAAAGCGTAAATGCTATCTTTATTCCCCTTTATCACAAGTTAACAATAATAGTTCACTGTCATCGAATTTGTACGATACCCAACGATTATATCGCCAATTTCATTTTATTGCAATTTTATATCATAAGCTGAACCCATTTTTCCTTGAGTAGGCTTTTCCTGCATCCGCATTCAAGCGAATTATAAATAAAAACAGTATAGTGTGCAAAAGAGAAATCAAAGCGGATGAAAACATATTCCAAAAAATGAAACATAATTCTTTCTGAAATGAAAAACACTTTTTAAAACCATTTTAGATTCACTTTAGATTTCACATAGAAATAGAAATCAACTTTATAAATTAATAAACTAATCACCTTACCAACTCAAGTTCGTACACAACACAATCAAATGTTTTAAGAACGAACCACTTAAAGTAGTAAAATAAATATGTTTTCAGTAAATTTCTTTGAGGTTAAACTAAAAATTCTGAATCGTATTTTGATATTAATAATTGAATTACTAATGAGATTGAACGGCGAGACGGATATATTTCTTAAGTGAAAACCTCGCATTTTTTACTATTTTTTCTTACACTACTGTATTTGAGATGACTGGTCTGCACGGCACAGATTTGTTTCAAAATTCAAAACAGTGTTTAAATTATTTCCGAATCTCTCAAAGCAAAAAATCGTCTGTCCAAAAATTGTAGTGTTGACACATTTTTGCATTTTCTGGTGTTTTGCATTGGGAAGCGTGAAGCCCTCTCAATTTGTTCAATTCCAAAGTCATTCTAGACTTCAATTTGTGTTGGAAAAGGAATGCTTAAGTAGGGACCCAGAGAAAGTGAATGCACTCCTTGTCGTAAGAGGGCCTTTGAAGTTAGGAGAAATTGTCTGATCAATCATTTCCTACATGTCCTTAAAATGGCTGACATCAACGACCATTGAGAGCTTTATGAGAAAAACACACTGTGAGTACGGCCTTAACATGATTCTTCACATCAACCTGAACTTGTTCATCAAAGGTTCTGCTAATCTGACTGTTTCAGTTTGAAAAAAAAAACTTTTATAGACAATATTAAATATAATATAAGGCAAACGTGTAGAAGATATAACTTTTAAAGTTTAACCATTCAATTGAACTCTGCTGGGCTTGCAAGTAATGACATCGAAAATGAATACCAGTAACGTGGACAGATACATACTACAATTAATTGGAAAATTGTACAGCATAATCGACGGCACAATAGGCAAAGATGCGAAAAACGTTGTGGTTATGAGAGTGGACTATAGAAGCTCTCATGTGTTATGGCCGAAAATAAGCAAAACGAAGCAACGATCCTACTGTCACTAAGCACTCCCTCCATCCGGATCATGCGGTTGTATTATAGAACACTGTGCCATTGGAATCATTCTCTGCATATGGGATATAAAGTCCAAGAAGGGGGACAAAATCGAGCATCAGCTTTGCCACTGACCCGCTGTGTAAGAACGACGTCTACGCACGTCTACGCACGTCTACGTACCTACAATTCTTAGCAAAGCTCTACATAGTTGAAAAGCTTTCAAGTATCCGATTTCCCTCAATTGAATAGGAGCATCAACTGGCTCCATCTCTTTTCTAGGCCCACTCTTAGCTGACGATCCACAATTGACCTTTGAGGTCTGCAAGTGGGCATGATGACTTTTTTCCCTTATAACGTAACCCAACCCATCCTCCCAGTCGATTTTCGCTTTCGTGGACAACACACTCTGATAACGTTTTCAATTATGCAAAAGAATGCGTTCACGAGCATCAGAAATCTAAATAGGAATATTTGCTTGTGAATTCCAAGCCAGAATCGACTTAAGAAGCATCTGAATTAGAAATATATTCTTTACTCATAGCGAAACTTCCGTAGCCGTACAGTAATTTCTTTTTTATTGCATATACCTACAGATAGCAACACTTAGTTTTACCAGTCGATAGTAAATAACAATCAAACACGTCAATGAACGCCAAGCATGAAAAGAAAATATGTCAGAACATATGTAACTAGTTGTGTGTGTTTTTTTTGTCCCCCTTTTTTTGAGTTTAAACAAATTTGACCATAACCAAAAAAAGCTAAGTATACCAGTTAACTCTGATAAAATATCCGTTTGACATTCGATTAGATAAGCACGAAATATTTTTGTTTCTAAAATGCTCTATATAAAGATACCTTCTCACTTTTGACGACGACGCCGACGAGACGACGTCAACATAATATCATCATGACTTATCATGGAACATACGAAAAAGTCCCTTACGTGTAGAACTGCACTACGATTAAGGAATTGCATTTCAAAAATCAAAAAATATCTTTATACTCTGAGTTCAGCTTCACACAATTAAATAAAAAAAAACATAAATTGGTTCATACCTTTAAGCCATAAAGCAGAGAGGCGATAACAATTTTACAGTCGATCGTGTCATTTCGCAGCGCTGACTGTATTGTGTTTGTGGCCAAACAATTTCCTATTTTGTATAGATGTGGATTATGGATGTGTAGAGTTAGATTAAAAAATGTCGATGGCACAAATCGAGATAGCAGAAATAGGATTTATTGCAACCGAAAAGAAAATCGAATAACAAAAATTCTTCGTTTACCCTCACACTTAAAATTTGTTTAGTGGTTTATTTTTTTCGCGGTTTTTTGCATATTTCGTCTTCTTCTTCCACAGATTTGAATGTCCCTACCTCTTGTTAAGCACCCTTTATAATGTAATCATCTTTCTTAAAACCAGTATTGCAAGATCTCGAATTGCAATTAGCTAATCATTCATTTGAGAAAGGAGTTTAACGGTGAGAGCTTTCCTATCACAAAAGCCAATTTGAAACTGAAATAGTTTCCTAAAATTGAATGAAATACAATACTATAGATCATTTTATCTCTTCTGCTTAGTACACTACTCGAGGTCAACTAAATTTTAGGTGCTCTCCAACTTTTCTCTCCAGTTCGGGAAAATCCCATCTTAATTTTAACAGAGTATTCTGTGGATAAGTGTCACAGAAAACAGCTGTTCTTTGAAAAAAAAACTTTCTTCAAAAACTCAATTCTCTCTTATTTCAACCATTTCCGATTCCGTGAACTTCTCGGCGACACAAAAGACGTAACAGAACAATTGAACACAACGATCTGCCATAGTTAAGCTTGAAAGAATGTGCCGATCCATTGAGCACGCTAAATTTTGACAGGCACATGAATGGTATTCTGAATCAAAAGCTTGATAATTAGCTCAAGCTGCGTACCACCCGGCTAAAGGGATTCGCTTAAATTTAGCTCAGATTACATTTTAGAGGAAATTTTGCATGAGAGGTTAAATTCAGCTCGAGCAGCGTACTAAGTTTTAGCAAACGAAACGTCTATTTACTGCAGCAAAGCACTTGGGTCTATACGGTTGATTAATTGCGAAAGCTTAAACTATATGCAATGGGCCTAACCAATAAACATTTTTAGTTTCGACTCTTCATTTTAGTATTTCACAGTGGCTATATTTTCCATACAAATTTCGCAATTGTGAGCTTCCGTAAATTTAAAATCGAGACTAAAATCTGTTACCAAGCGTACTAAGCGCAATGTGTATACTGGGCCTTTCCTAAATTCGTTTCTGACCTGCGTAATAACTTTTTTCTGGATCACAGTGCCCAATTTCATATGAAAATGTCACCATTATGACGTCGTGAAATTAAGCCGGTAGACTAAAAAAAGCTTTATTGAATATGGGTCAAAAACACTGTTACGATTCGCTACTTTTTTTGATGAAATTTTTTTAATGTGATATTTGCCTGTTTGTTCAGAAGGCTCACAATGATTTATTTCTTCACAGGCCTCAACATTGTTTCTACGAATGAAATTCGTGTAAGATCTTTGCAATCCCTTTAGTATCAGCTGTCATTGTCAGTTTTTTAGCTAGCAATACGTGGAGGTCTGAATAAATTGGGTTTGATTAAGTACATAATAGCGAGTAGACAATAGGCGTGTTATTTTTACCTTGGGTCTCAGATAAGCAAAGTAAAGTAGGATTTTCAGCACGCAATTACAACAACTATTGCGAGTCTCGAAGTCTCTAGTGTAGTTGTTGTAATTGTCCTACTTTAGTTTGCTTTGCAGAGATCGGGGCTCAACAAAACATGGCTATAGTGCTCGAATTTTTTATGACTTTTCTTAGATGACTTTCGATCGATTTTAAAATTTGGTGATCATTGTGGCGATGAAGCTCTAGACGTTTGCAGCGAACAGAGCCACAACACCACAACCATCCACTGCAGACTGCAGCAACAACTCAACCATCCATTTTGGTCAACCATCGCTTGCGGCTGTCATATCGGCCTTTTCCGGTCTCTTACAGCGACGGCGAGCACAACTTTTCTTAGACACGTGTATTAATTAATTAAAGTAAATTAATAAACCTAGTTTAATGCATAATAATTTTATTTGTATTTATACCGTATCTTTCATTATACTCCACAACCATAATAAGTTTGCCCAAATTTCTTACACTATCATCATTTTTCATTGCATTTGTCGAAAATTAAAAATGAATTAACAGCGCCTAGATGAAAAGCATTCCCAATTGAATTTGTTTTCTCACCGCAACTGTAACCACCACACCAAAATACACAACAACCTTTCAATCGCCTAAAAGTATACCCACAAATAATTCGTTTTCTCACCCATTCAGCCGAAAGTCAATACCAAGGACAGTGCGCTCTGTAAAAAGTGCAAGTGCGACATTCCAGTTCTGCTGCTCGATTGTCGGAACAAATCCATGCAATCATGGTTCAATGATGACGAATGGGACACCCTAGCCAATGGAGATGTACTCTTCGAGACAATTCGTTTGGAGTACAATAACATAACAAGCATTCCGGTACTGAATGCGATGCCAGTGAAGAACCTCTACCTCAACCACAATGCCATTGAGAAGATCGAGAACAGCGCGTTTCACAATTTGCTTAATTTGACAATATTGGACTTGTCTTACAACAAGATCACGTCGAAGGTGCTGAAGCCGGCGGTGTTTCAGGGAAACTACAACTCACATGACTACGAGCCTCTGCCGCATGTGATTGAATTGGATTTGGGCCGAAATAATCTGCATACTCTGGATGATGATGTCTTTGAGCATTTACCCAATTTGGAGATTTTGATTTTGGGAGGAAACACCTTCCATGTGATTGATCATTCCGCTGAAATTGCCATCGGCGGATTGACTAACTTGAAGGTACTTTGATGATTGATTTTAATTCTGATCGGTGAACTGATGAATTTTTTTTCAGACTCTCGATCTGTCGTATATGGAACTGGATGATTTGCCAGATAACTTGCTGCATTCACCGAGAGACTTGGAGAATTTGATTCTTACCGGAAATCTTTTGGACGAGATACCTGATGGCATGGGACTGGCTATTAATTTGAAGCAATTGACTTTTGACGAGAATCCCATGGGTAATTTGGGCGGAGAAAAGTAAGTTTGATAGGAAAGCCGCAACGAACAACGATTACGAGTTTTTTTTAAAAACGATTTTTACGAGATGAATGGCCGCATGCCAGAAACATATCCCAAGCACTAGAATTATAAACAAAATAATTGACTGATCCTCGGTCAAGTTCAAGTTGAAACTCTTACTATTGTGTTTTTACACCATACCCACCATACACCTATGCCTACATAAGCTTTTTTGCCCTGCCTCTGTTTGACTTCTACAAACACGTCAAGGCAGCAAGTGTGGTTAAATTTAAGAATTGGTACGAACGGACCCCTATTTTACAACAATTGTTACACACTTTGAGGAAGGGTAGCCATCAATTCCGTTAAGGAACTCTTATCTGCGTACTAAGTTGACATTTCAGTATGTCAAAGTATTTTCACAATTTAGTTCCTACTTACTTTTGTATTAAGAAATAATACAAAGTAGAATATATAAAGCCTAGCATGCTGTTCCAGGAAAGCTAAAATTAAGCGCCCCTCCAATGTTTCTCTCCACCACTTCGCTTAATGTTCGCTTAATTTTGATACTCTAAGTTCCGACGTAAAAAAAAAATGCGTTGGCATAGCTGATTGACTTGCTCTGTTTCGTCACTTGGAACTTTCTAAAGAAATGTCTACATTTTAAAAGAAATTAAATTAACAACAAAGAATTTCTTTGTGTTGAACTAACCATTCTCCGTTGGTACTGTTTCGTTTGAAATTTTGTTGCGAATGCCGATATTTTCTCTGATCTGTCAAAATTTAGCTGTGGAAAAATGTATTTTGCATTAATACGCTTGCTTAAATTCTGTAGAGAGTGTTCGTACAGCGGCTCAAAAATTTAGCTTGAACTGCGTACTGCTTGGCTTAACTGCTTTGCTTAATTTTATCTTTGGAGACATTTTTGTATGGGAGCTTAATTTAAGCGCGAGCAGCATACTAGGCTTAAAAGTATGAAATCATCTGTCACCTGTCAGATATTTGACAGTTTTTTTTTTTTTGTTCAGCATCTGTACAGGACCCCAATTCTCAAAAATACTCGTATACGTTTAACTTCCAAAATCGCTGATGCTATGCGAAAAACTGAAATTTGCAATTCTCAAAATCCGCATACGAGAATTTCTCTTCGAATGTTACTCGTCTGTGTTTTCCATGCGGATTTGCATCTCGTATACGGAACTTGAGTTTGATACTTGAATTGTTTTTTGATTTGTGTGAGATAAATAAGAGTCAAATTAAAATAAATCAAACAATTTAAATGAGAGCACTTATTGAATGATATCCCTTCGCATTGACATAAATATGATCGGAAATAGTGCCATTCGTTCAATGCAGTCATGAGGCTCTCGGCAAGTTCTGTATATTTCGATTTCGCCTAACTGCTTTATTGAGAATCGAACAAGTGTTGAGCTCATATTGCCCAAAGTAGCCACTGTTAAAACCCATAAATTTTTATTAAACATACATACATTGGTATCTCTTTTATTTTGTCAATCAAACACAACAATTCCCAACCAATTCAAATTTGAATATTGTATTTTTCATCACAACCTGTCAAAATGGTTTACTTGACGTACTGTACAATTCTACCTCATTCGAAAGGTGAATATAATTTTCGCACAGGTGAAAGAAAAACCCGAACAGCTTTGAGAATACCAATTTTTTTCCTATGCGAAAATTTCAGGCTGATTTGCTCGTATACGAATTATGTTATGCGGAATTTGAGAATTGGGGTCCAGGCTAAGAGAAAATTCTAAGAACTTGTAACGGAATCTATAATAACCAGGAAACGTCATGTATAATGCTTTGTATTTTGACAATGACTCTTGTTAAATTGAAATAAATTTTCATCATAACCTATTATTTCCTCCATTAATGGGGAATATCATTGAGTAAGTTTTGATAGTTTTCATAAAAATTTTACGGGATTTTAAATATATAGAAAAGTTGCTCTAAGAAAGTTTTCTTTTAAAAATCCAGTGAAAAAAGAAAATCGTATGTTTGATAATGTAACATTTAAGTTAAATTTTGGAAGTTCCGACAAATTTACTTAAACTTAAAAATTTTTTCACGGTACTTATCATAATTTTTAGTGTCAAGGCCAAATTTTACGAAATATCTAGTGTGACCTACAAAATAGTTATGGTGAAGGTTAATAATAATAATTCGTAGAATATTTTATAAATGCTGAATTCAATTTATTGCCAATCTTTCATTTAAAAAAAATACTTAACAAAAACTCAATCCCTTTTTGTGTAGTGTGTTCCCGAACTTGACAAAATTGGAATACCTTAGTATTTCGTACTCTAACGATTTAATCAAAATCGAAAATGGATCATTCAGCCAACTGCAAAGTAAGTATTAAAGGAAATGATGGTTATGTCACTCAAGAAATTGCACGCGCTTGTCGTCGTCAGCAATTTTCTTGGGTGACACGGCTATTTAAATTTTCTCCTTCAATACACATATCTAATCCTTGTAGGCTTAAAGACATTAGTGCTGTCCAGCAATCCGAAATTGTCATACATCCATCCCCAGGCATTTGCAAAGGCAACAGTAAATCCAATTATTTTCGACTATCCACCGATTGAAGAGGTAATTTATAATATTGATTGATGAACATGGTTCGTTTTGTATTACAGGCCGAGCTTCTTTGGCTGTCATGTACAGTTCATGTTTGACAGTCGTGAAGAGTGGGCAACACCGTTTTCTTATGGTTCATCTAACGCCACAACTATGGGCCTTACCAATAAACATTTTCAGTTTCGACTCAGAATTTTAGTAGTTCACAGTGGTTATAATTTGGGTACAAATTTCGTATTTTTGAGCTTCCGTAAATTTAAAGTCGAGATCAAAATTTGTTATTAGCACCGACTCAAAATTTAGGAAGCTCACAATGAGTACACATACTTTCACATTAAATTTCCCAATTGTAACGATTTAAAAAGTTAAAAATTTTAATTTTAAAATTTAAAGATACTAGATTTTATTATAACTTAGTTTTTTTTTCATTAACAAATTATATTACTCCCCTCCAGCTCTTCCTCCACAACAACAACCTTTCAGCGCTGGATCACGATCTGTTGGTGCGTTGGGATAAGGTCAAGACCATTGATTTACGTCTGAATCCCTGGACATGTGACTGCGACAACAGTTGGTTGATTAACACACTAATGACACAAATCAACGGTACTAGTCCCCAGCTTGTGAAAATGGTGCGCTGCGCATCCCCGCCTGCATGGAGCGGAGAACCCTTGATCCGACTGAACGAAGATAAGAAAAATCTGCGCTGCATCGACGACACTCACCCAGAGAATGACGGACGATTGTTGATCGGGCTGCTTATTGGTGTACTGGTTGGCATACCAGTGACGTTTGGAGCCCTCATTGTGTACCGGCGTGGTTGCTTTGGTTTGTTGAATCGCAGCAACAGCGCTGGACATTCACTATACAATAGAGCAAGTTTCAATGATGATTTTCATATATAAGTAGAAGGAACAATTTTTTTTTTTTCATATTTTTTGTCTGTTATGTTGCCAAAGACTTTATTTTGTATTACGTATTAAGTTTTTGTGGTTAATTTGATTTATTCAAAGAAAGGTACATAGTATTTGTGTAAGCGAATTAACAATAAAATTAACTAAAAAAAAAGAAAAACACTAGCTTATCGTATCCCTGGTTATGAGGGATGAATTGAGTTGTTGTTCGATGAATTGTTGTTCACTCGTGTGGTTGTAGTTGGAATGGAAAACATTTAACAATGGCTGGAGGAGGTACATTAGGGCAAATCCCATTCCAACTAAGATGACTATAGCAATTCCTGTTGCAAAACAACCAATGATCTATAGAAAAGAAATAGAGAAAAAGTTTTAGTTTTGTAAGCATCAGTAGGGTGTAAGCAGGCTCTCAATATACATACTTAATGAAGGAATGTTTAGAGTTAAATTGAAGTGGTATTGCTTTTCACAACCCCCGATGTACATAAATGTAACGAAACTTAGTGCCGCACTATTTGATCACCTTAATTATTATGAATGCGAATTTTAATACGTTGCAGTCTCAAAACCTATAGTGCTCGTACAATTTGTCTGTTTTCGTATCTTTAGCCCTATATTAAATAAATTGTCTCTAAAAGCAGGAGATCATTTATTCGCAAAAAGTACGGGAACGCTGTGAAACACAAATTTGTAAAACTGAGTTCAAGTTCATATCTAATAGCCTCTGCATGGCTGCAGAACCAATAACTGGTTGATTGAAATAAGTTCATTTGGCATTTTCGTCAGATTTGACAGTTGAGACAAACAAACGCAAAGAAAACTCTTAGACAACAATCATTTTGAAGGTAGTTTTGTGAATTGGAAAAAAGTTTGCTCTCTTAATGCTCATGTAGGTACGTATAAATTTTGTGACTTGACAAACGTCAGCTGTCATTTTAAAATGTCTTAGGCCCATTTTATTCACTCGAAGTTGAACACAACTTCGGGATTTTTATATGGAAAACTTCCCAAGTTGTGTTCAACTTCGAGTGAATAAAATGGGCCTTATAGTACTGGGAACAGACTTATTTATCGATAAGCACAAGTTGTTTAACAATTTACCCATCAGTCGGATTTGACAAATTAATCTAAAAGTAATAAAGTTCCTGACAGACTCCTAGTTCAAGCCACTTCTTATACAAGTCGTTATTTTTTATTGAAGTGTTTTTTTTTACAACTTGCCATTACAAACTTGGTATGGAAATGAACCATGACCTTTCAGGAACAACAAAACAACAAACCACAAAGCACACACTGAACACTCAAGAAATAGTTACTCACACCCTCGCATAAAATTTTAAAGTCCAGCACTACCCGGCCATTCGGCGCCCTCATTAAAGATGAATTTGGGTACATTTTCTTAAAATCCGGCATAAATATTGGTTTGATTCTGCAGCTCTAGCATCTTCTCAAACTTATGAAGGACAGCTGTCTCCTTTTCAGACTTCAGCAGCGTCGAGTAATAGACCAGAAGAAATATAACCAAGGCCGCTGCAACTCCCAGCAAAAAACCAAAAACCTGAAAGATCTAGGTCCGTACAAGAGCACACAACTGACACACCCGCATAGATATTTACTTTCAAAGCCAAGCTGCTATTTTGTCGAGGGTACGGAATCGGATCCTCTTCTAATTGGGCGTACATTTTATTGTTCTGTTTTAATTATTTTCAAATGACATTGTTTTCCGAGGCACATTAGCATTTACACAAACAGTGAGTGAAGCTTTCAATCGACAGCACGAAGACGTTGACGGTAGACTTTCGCACATCGTGTGAGAGTCAGACGGTGGCCCGCATTTCATTGTTAATTATACTCATAATGCGAGTGCATTTTCATAGGTTTCTCAAGAAATCTCTTCAAATAGGCCACAAAGCATCTGCACTTTCACTAACCATTGTCTGCAGTGTGGTAGCAGCTGTTAATGGTACTCTATGCACCAACTTTTTCGACAAACCTGTTTTCAGATAGCGGTATTGATAGCAATTTTTTTAGAACTTAACACCCTTGTATCGATGGAATTGCGATTGCGACAGTTAATCTAAACATTATTCCCACAAATGGTGTTTATGTTTTATTCCTATTCGCATATATTTTTGTAGATATGAATTTGATAAGAGAACTGATTATATTGTTATAGCATTCCAAATGATAATTTGGATAAATAGCTGGACAGATCAAAAGATACCGTTCAGTGCATGGGGTAGCTCTATATTGTGCGTTTTGTCAGTTTGCTGAATTTGTTTACCATTTTTGGTATATACTAGTAGTGCATAGTGCATCGATTTTTCTTTTTGTTATTTACTGAAAATTTTGCAAAACAATCGAAAGTTGTGTTTTGTAAATCAGAGTGAAGATGAGTAATTTTGAAAATGTATTCTCTCTTCAGGTTAAGTAAAGTTTTTTCCTTTTAAATGCTTTTTAAAAAAAAAATGGGATAGTAGATTTCTAGAAAATACATACTTCGAGGAATTTATTTTTCAAATATGCGTTATCGAAAATGTTTGTATATGGACTTCTCATTGGCGATAGCAACTGTTTGGAGAAGGTAGTTCAACATACAGCTCAATAATTAAGCAATCTTGTGTGTGAGTTTTACTTAGACAAAAACCGAGAAAAATTGGCAAAGGTCCAATTTAAAAACACCGGTTGTAGTTTATTTTCCATTCCCTCTTGAACACTACAGCTTTTTGAGGATTTCTTTCTTATTTTTTCAGCCATTTTATTGGAAGGCTTGCTACCGTTTTCAGGGGTTTTAGAATGTTATGGAGAATTTTTCTGCTGGAGTTTTGGGAGAATTTTAGATTTTCTTGTACAATTTTGAAACTTTTTTTATAGGCGTTTTCTAACTCTTTTTCTTACTGTTGTGACAAGTTTTTGTAATCATTTTTTGAATCGTTTTTTGGGATGTTATTTGGCGCATCTACTATTGCGTTTTTACAAGGTTTTTCGAAACATTTTCGAATAGTTTTTTAACGCATATTAGGGACGTTTTTGAAGATTACAGGAATGACTTTTTTTTTCATTTTTGTCTGCAAAAACAAAGTTTTTTTGTAGCGCACTACTACCAATTATATTTTAACGAGGAAAACGAAAAGGACACCTGTCATATTGCGTAATGGCCAGTTGATTCACCACGCTACCTGGCGGTTTAATGAATCATAAACAAATGTCAAAGGATGTGAAGAAGCTATGAACAGCATTTTTACTGTAGAATGATGTCTAACTGATCTGAGATAGCAACGACGATACAATTTAACTGCATAACCGCAGTAATAATGTCGAACGTTCTTTTAAAATTTCATTAGTACCTATAGGTATAGACTGCGTGCAGACAATCGGCAGTAGAGTCTTGACGAGCCATACAAGTAGAAGAAGCCCTATACATTCGGTAATCGAAATCAGAAAGGTGTTTGCAAAAATCGTGTGGATAAGGTTTTATTAAACAATTTTTAAAAAAATTGTTTCCTAAATCATTTAGAGGGGACAATATTGTGAAAAATTAGTCAAAAGTTCAAAATGTTCCAACCAGTTCTCATAAAAAAAAAGTCTACACAATAATTGGTTGCAAAAAGTACCATTGCTAATGTAATTCCAATATTTAAATATTTTTTTTTGTATACTTAGTCGCTTATAATAGTGTGATTGAAATTCTAATTGCGTCATGCCTTAACTACTTAAAGATCAAATGGCTAATAGGAAAGGGGTGGCTATTTATTATTTTCTGCCCACCGACTTCTACTTTCTACTGCTGTCTCGCCATACAAGGAAATTGCCTCGAATCGGTTAAAATCGCAACAAGCTCCCAATTGGAGCTGGTTTTGCAATCAAAATTGAAGAAGCTTCTTTACATACCACCAACTCTTCATAGAATATCCCCATCGTTATCAGTACTACTACCCCACCGATCACAATATGATAGAAATCGCTTGCGTGCAGCAACAGTATAATAAGACGGCAAGCCATCTTTAGTGCTCGTATTTCTTTAACAAAAGCTTATACATACACCGCACTCGATTGCAGCGAAAGCTTCACTGGGAGTTGTTCACAGTGATCGCGATCGCGACTTACTTGTAAGCGATCTATTGTAGCAGACGGTTGTTAGCATTGAGCCGGTGGTTTTGGTTGAACCTGAGCAAAGTGTTATTCGTTGTAGATTTGAATTTTAAATAGGGCACCCATAAGCTGTATCGGCAACGGCACTCGGATAAATCGCTAAAAGTGAGAGAACGCACTTTTCCGGGTTTTTATTTTATTTTTAAACATAACACTGTGAGTGAATTTTAGTTCGGATTAGTGAATGGTTCGTGAATTATTCTTGAACATATTTTTTAAATGAATTCAAAAACTGTGTAATCAGCTGTGCTTCTATAAATCACTTTCGGTTTCTGATCTGCTTATTGGATTATCTTAACGATGACGGACGACAAAATTGAGGTTAGTGGAGTTTTGAATTTGAATATATTTTAGTTAGTATTGTGATCACAATTTCGTACTGATCTTCACATTGATAATGCATCCGAAACTGCATGCACACTATAATATATTTTAAACTTATGGCTTACACTACAAACTGCTTTTGACACCTTCATTTTGACAGGAATTTAAACACTCTAGGGAAAAGTTTATTAGCCAAAAATATCACCAACTACACCCTACGGTTCTCACATTCTTACTAATTCTGCTGTCCAAATTCCACACTCGAATTACTTGGCAACTTGGCCAACTATGAACCTTCGACTACCCAGCCTACTGTCAGTTTGTCCTATTTTGGTACTACTACGTAATATCTAGCGTCGAAACAAAGTTCTGAATGTAATCATGCAGATGTTCGGCGTTCATAAATGATCAAAACAGACTTGAGGTGGTTTTTATTCGTCAGTTAAATATTCAAATTTATTTTCATGTATAAACCATCAAAGTTCGCCTTGAACTTCTGCTGCCAACCTACTTCCCTGACCGAAATAGTTTTTTGCATTTCTTAAGATAAACAAAAGAAAATATGGCGTAGTTTATGAGCGAGAAATAAATATATTCGCCCACATGGTGAGAAGGCAAAAGTTAGTCCACTCAAGTTGAGTCGAAATTTTGTTAAAGACAGGCAGCGATTGTACGAGTAGTTACCAAGAACAGGTTCTTACAGGCTCCCAGTGGGATTAACATGTGGATGTAATGTGAAAGGCAAATTGCTATAGCCATCGTATTTTAGGGCTTATGAATACGAGCTGGGATATATGATTTATAGATTGGGCTTGAGTGTAACTTTATTTATACAAGGCAGTGTGATGTGTAAATGTCTTTTGTTTTTGTAAAATTGTGACCTATTGTTGGTTTTAGATCTTCTTACTTACAAAAGAATAAAGATATTGCCAGTGATCCTAAATGGATGACCGATGGAAAACACCCAAATAAAAGTTTACTAAATAGACAGTATAACTTACAACATTTAGCGGCTAATACGAGTTCATTAATTAGGTATTCTGGACTTTTTATTTTAATTCGTATAAAAACACCAAAAGGGTAGAGAAGAGTTCACAGAAAATTTTACACTGACACGGTCAAAAACAATTGATATATTCATTGCAATTAAACTAAACTAAGTGGATCTTCTGTCGACAACTCCATACCATCATCTAGCATGTCCACATGTCTCAAAAAACTTTAAAATTCTCATGCCGTCGAGTATTTAGGTGCATACACCCATCAGTACCTACATTTCACCCTTAAACCACATAAAAACAAGCTAGATTGCATGTTTAAATCGAAATCCTCAATGAGTCTATTGTGTAATTCCTGATGTCATTTAGACTTGTTTCTCTTTTGCCTGCTCCTGGATACACTGTTTTGTTTTATTTGCATACGTTTTGGTCTTCCCTGTTCCTGATCGTGGTTTAAATTTTGAATCACAAGTAGGTAATCTTTTTTTTGGGGAATGGTGCTCGCTAAACGCTCAAACGTGAAAATTTGAAAAATTGCGTATTTTTTTGAATCGTAAGGAAATATTATTTGAATAGTCAATTTTAATTTAATGCGCTATTGTTCATGAAAAATAATGTATACATATTATGTTACATAAAAAATTTGCAATCTATTGCTCAATACGTAAGTTTACAAATACATGTATGTAATATAAAATTTAATTAATCGGTATTGGTTGAAAAAAGTTCCGACATGAATTCATGTCGCACTACTAGTGTACCCGTGCGAGAACTCTCACATGTGGAAACCGGAAGACATCACATTCTTCATACAAGTTAAAAAAAAACGTTAGAAAAACATTTATATTATATGCTACTAGCTGACCCGGCAAACTCCGTTTCGAACAAATCCCTTCCGCTTTTTCACTAAAGGTAGTTACCACAAAGTACAAAGCGGAAGGTTTCGCTCACGCCACATACAATGAGAAACATGGTAATTCCAGAATTGATGAAACAAAGATCCACCCATTGTCCTTGGGACTTATTATTAGTCATAGTGAAAACAAGGCGCTTACGCTTAGCGGAATTATAATGTTTGCTTTGAATTTTCCAGTCAAAATCGTCAAAAATGACCATGACATTTGATTTCAGATTTTTCCCAATTAAATCAAACGCGATGCGTGATAAAGATTCGTTGGATTGGGGTTATTCCCAACAAAAATATGACTGAGCCGACTTTCTATTTCAAATTGTGTACAGCGGTAAGCCCGGAACATTCAAAGAATTTAATAAATTAAACAATTGACATAAGTTTTATTGTCTTTGAAGTGACAGAACCTATCCGTTTTTCTATCCCGTCTAATGTTTTCAAAGTGCGGTTTCCCATACGAAGTATGGGCGCAAAAGAATCATATGACCTTCCTTGGGCCAATACGAATCCACCAAACCCAAAATCTTAAAAATCTAAAGATCCATTCTCGTGTTATGAGTGCACACAAGGACGTCAGTCTCTTTTATATATAGCTGTATCCAATCGGTGTTGCGTGAGAACCGCAAGAGGTAAAAATACACTACAGAAATAATATAGAGGGGATGGATGGATAGGTTAAGCTTTCATCACGTAAGCTGCTTCGAAGTATTTCATTCACGTAGTGCAAAAAAATCCACAAAAACAAAAATTAAAAATAGAAAATCAACAAATATAAAGTAGCCTATCGCAATATTCTATCCAGTAGCTTTCTATTAGTAAAAGAATTTTTCAAATCGGTTCAGTAGTTCCGGAAACTACCTCTTACAAACAAACATTACGTATTTATATAATAGTGTGATGTGACGTGATATGATAATCAGAGAGTACAGTGTAGCGTGTGTGGACCTGTCCAAAAAACCAAAAATATGCGATATGCCTGACTCATATCCTTACGCAATATTTAAAAAATCGAAGAGACTTGATGTGTATATTTGCTGCTGGGCTGATAGCGATAGGTAATACACACACAAAATGAAGTTGAGTGGATTCCAAATGTTTTGTTTATAATATAGCTATTATAAACTACCGTCAACGGTCAGCTCACGCGCACCTACCCAATTCCTATGCAAAGTTCAACAATTGTGCTATACAAATGGACATTAGTGGTATAGAGTTGGTTCCGAATTCATGGTACTTATGGAACGGCAGTTATAGTTGCAAAATTGCAAGGATACATGTGAATGTAGGAAAAATAATTTGCGAAATGTGGGCGGAATTGCAGATCGAGGCATGGCAGTTGCAGTACAACAAAGTCCTTTAAAATGATATATCATGGAATTTTTTAAAATTTTGGCATAACATTTAGTAATAGACGTTGACTGTTGAACGAAATTTTACAATGTAGATGTTGATAAGGAATTGGGCGTGCCACTGTTCGACAAAAAAAACATTTGAAATACTACATACAGATACAGCCCAGGCGGAGCCACGGTGCAACAAATATTTCCTTATAAATTACAAATTTTAAAGAATTTCGTCAGATTTTATTCACAGTGAAACAAAGAATACTTCGGCAAATCCAATTGTTACCATTAGAAAGTGAGTTTGCGATTCAATTGTATTTAATAATTGCGGCTTAGGATATCATAAAAAATCAACAACTTCTCGAGAGAGTGGCGTGCACGTAAATGCTGTTATTAGTATATTAAATCCATACCGATTAGTCGACAACTTGTATTATGATATTTATATGCGTTACACGAAATACTCAAGCAAAAGAAGGTAGTTCTTCTCAGCAGCCATAGAACTGCGTTCTACTCAACTTAACACACCACTCAGTCACAGTTAACACAAGCAAAGTTATTTAATAAACAAGTCCAAGCGACCACATGTAAAGAGGAACAACTTACCCTACGTAGTATCGGCAGCACTTTCATTTCGCCAGAGAAGTTTATAAATCTGTTCAGACCAATGTAACAATATTTCTATGAAAAGGAAATTCGTCGGTTACAAAAGAAAACCCACTTATGGTGGTGTACACATTTTGACTGATTTCCTTGACCGTCTCCTAAACTCAATTTACCAACTAACTCGGAACATTCGACTGTCCATTCGTTGTCTTTGTTTTTTTTTGTTTTCCTTTGGGTTTGACTAAAACCTATTAACCTTGGGTGCGTGTGTAGACCATTGAATATACAAAATTCTAACTGAAATCGATATTTTTCCCCAAAAAAAATTATGATGAGGGTGGTGTGAATGGGGGGCGAACAACTCATTGTTAAGGCGACTCCTTAAACGCAAAACGGATATACTTTTTTCAAAAAACCTCTAAAATTAGCTATTCGTGAATTTGTTCAATTTGTCATGTATATATCATAAAATATGGAAGTATATTTACACAAAAGATTATGACATAAAAATCAACTTCTAACGATGACAACATTTGGAAGGCAAAGTTTCGCCTAAGGCTATCCTTACAAAAGTTTGCAATTGTTCTCCTTTCTAAATAAAATAATAAAAAAAAAAATAGAAAAATAAATCAAACGCCTGACTTTACAGCAATTACTCATACCAGAGTACTATTTATCTTTTGTCTGGCGGAGGAGCTCATGACAGCGAGACAAACAGGCACCTTGTGGCTAATGGTACCCCATGTACTCGTGGCGGCAAAAAAAGCTCTGCGCGTCTTTAATACAAAGGCGAAAATCATCACCAACAATCGAATGCAAAAGGCTATCGCACTGAACAAAACAAAACGAGGCGAGTGTATAACAATTACACAAATATGGTAACAATGAAAAGCGAAACATTTCGTACATCACGTAAAGAAGTTAACTGCGGGAGGCGTGCCTGTGCATTTAAAGTATGAGCATCTCTGCAGAGTTACCTTATTTCTGTTGTGGTTAAAGTTTACATATGTACAACTTTTGCATGTCAAGAACGCAAGTATCATTTTAATGAACTCCACTGAGCGATTGCAATGTAACCCCTATCCAAGAGCTAAACGAAGAAGGCAACCTTTTCCGGTGACCATTTTGGAACTTACAGTGGCAGAATTTTCAATAAAAAATTTGTTAAGCCCTTCGAATGCTTAGTAACCAAACCTAGGCATACAAGATTCAATTACACTCAATCGACTATATCGTTGATAGCTCCAACAAAAAATAATTTCAAATTACTAATCACAAGCGATTCCGATCTAACCTTGACTTAGAAAAAAAGCCAATATGCTATAAAATTGTTTAATGACTTTACGGTCGAGTGGTTACATTTGGTGAAATTCAAATGAGAGAATGTATTCTGTAGAATCAAAGTAATCATAATTTGAGCTTATTGACGGAGGCGTGTGTACCAATACCAATGTATGTCTCTATGTCCGCTTAAACAACGAGTTTTTACTTTCAGAATATTTTTGGTTTTGTATTAAACCACAAAGCATTACATTTCAATATAGCCAGCCGATGATCGGATTGGCTTTGTTAACCGAAAAAAGTACAGAGTTGGTTTTGTTTTCTGTTTTTAAATTACCTTGTGTGGTAATGTGGATTCGATGTTGTTTAACCAAGCAATTATCAGTCGGTGGTTGCATTCCGAATGCAACTGGACTTATTGCGAAAGCCCAACGAAGTGCATTAGCCGCACATTAAAATCGAAAGTCGCACTCGTAATTGGAAGGTATGTGTTTGTTTCTGCATTAGTGGGCATGTGGTTCCAATTCACCCTCAGATTTTGATCACACGATGTATAAACTGGTAAAGGGTTCTTCAATTTTTTTGAAGATGAAATAGTGTTGTTGAATATATTGAATAAATATGACAACAAGTGGAAGAGTGATTTCAAGCCAAGTGCGGTAATAGTAATCGAATTAGCGTGAAGAATACATTTTTGTAACTTACGGCCAAATTTTCCATAGAAGAAGACCTATTCTGTGGAACATATTCTTTAAGGCAGAGGTCTGAAATAATTACTATCAATTTGCGAATATTTTGCAACACTGAAAAATTGCGAGCATCCCAGCTATATCCAAACTAATCTTGACTGCTGTCCCTCAAGTAGAATAATGAAACACTTCAGTTGCAAAGTTAAAAAAAAATAGTTCGTCCGTATAGGTATAAGCAAGGCCTATAGCCTTTCAAATCATGCGGTTTGTATGGTTTTTTTAACAGCAAAAAATAGTGCCACGCACTAGAACTTAACAGCAAACCCAACGGCTGCCAAATATTCAACTAATGGGTTTAATAGACAACAACTTCTCTTACGGAATCGTTATATATACGAGTTCTGTTTACTACCACTTGTCCTTAAACTTTGAATGTTGTTCCACGCTCAACTTTAATTCTTTTATAATTTACTAGTGCTCAATGGGTTTTCCTTATTGCCAGCAGCACCAGTCGAAGGTTTATACGAAGAGTAGAGATACTGGTGTGGGTTTTGAATTATTGTGGCTTCTAATAGGAACGGAAAACAGTGTGTGTATAGATACATTCCACATATTGACAATCACCTGCGGCTATTTTTTTTTTTTGTAACTGCCCTTATGCTGACGTATAATATCTGAAAACAATAACAAGTAGGTATAATAGGGAATCATTTTCAAAAACGCCTACAGCCCTCGTATAAAGTTTTCAGACTACTTATAGAACTACAATCAATCAAATGACAAAACCATAACAATGTTCAAATTTGCTGTCCAGCGTATATTCATTCGTTTTGCATTAGGTGGACTTGACTGGGATGACCCTAACAATTTACCTTCCTACACTCAGAACAAAAAATTGTAATGCCTACAATTTTCGTTGGTTCAAATGAACCCAAATGTCCAAATTTTCGATTTAAAAATTATATTGTTGGCAACGTTCTTAGAAAATAGTTATGGCAAGCATATTATTCTTAATTTGAATATTTGATTCTTGAAAACTTAAAAACGAGTTGTTTTTTTAAGAAATTATTGTTGAAGCAAGAACTTTTTGTTTTTTATAAATCTCAAAATTCTTCGCTCAACAAACTTTTTTCTTTTTGAGTGTATGAGAATCGCCTGATGTTGCTCAACTTACAGGCTATTAGGACTCGTCGCGATAGCGCTGATATTATTTTTATTCGTCAGTTACTATCTGGTAACATAGATTGCCCACATCTACTGCATCAGATCTCATTAGACACTAATACTCGTCGTTTACGATCAATTCCCTTTTTCCGCCTTCCCCATCACCGTAATGACTATGACCAACACGGGCCATTAACAAGAATGCTTTGCAAAGCAAATATGTTGTCAAACTCGTTTGACCTTAATTGCACCAAAGCAACTCTTAAAAATGCGCTTCACAATTTACCCTAAGTATGAATACCTCATTACCTTTTAACCTATAAATTGTTGTATTTAATAAAAATTGTTATATTTAAATAATCATTTTATGTTATGTTTGCGATTTTTTTTACCTTCAATAGTTGTATCTTATATATAAGTTTACTTGATTGTTACTTTGTATACGCTTGTATTAAGCAATTAAATTAAATTAAATTAAATTAAATTGATGCAAGGGTGCTCTTGCACCCCTTGGAGTTGGATTATTGGAAATGCTGAGGTATTAATACTAGCGAGTCACTGTTAATTTTCAAGTAAATCCGACCTAAGTGTAATTTAAAAGAGCTTTTCGACAGAAAAAAAAACCATGAAAAATGTGTCTAATTATTTGCTATTCTCTATGATAATGAAAAATCGCACAACGGTAGTCAGTATGGATAGAAAGTTACAGCCCGTGAGTATATAGTTTGTAATTTTTACAAATTTAACAATATTTACTTCTTTGTCAATGAGAGAAGTTTTACTACTGATACTTTGTGAGTTATAAAAAACACGCTTTAAAAGGGAAGGTAGTGGTTACTTTTAAAAATTCCCCCTTTTTTATACAACTACAAAGTTCCACGACTTCGTCAGTTACTGTTTTATGCACATAGAAATCGTTCTGATATGGATCAATATCGGCCGATTAAATCAATAAAATAACCACTCTGCAATCTCAGACAGAGAGAGAGAGAGTGGAAAATAAGATCCGCATGAAATCAAACAACCTGCGAAATATCATGGAAGCCATGGCCGAAATATAATCCAAGTCGGCCGAAATATAATCCAGCAAGCTTATGCGGTTTGACAGAACGTCGATGTATAAACTGGTAGGGGCCCTAACGGGTCACAACTTTCTGTGTTTTTGGTCAGGCAGTCTTTCTCAAGATTATCTATATAGCTACAACTTATTATTCATCTGCCTGCCACCTTCAATCTTATAGACCGTTTTTCTAGTAATAGCACACACATTAATTTCCGATCTGTATACATAAATGGGTTAAACCAATAGAGTAGGCTGAAGAAGAACAAAATCTTTCCAAAACACAATTAAAGCAATATTTGAACCTTTCAGCCTGCAATGATCCATGAATGTGACTTTTAATGAAACCGAAAGAGTTTACATACTAAGTTGGAATTGTAATATGAAGTCGCCTAAAACGCAGCACAATGATTGACAACATACTAATCCAAAAAAAAAAAGTGCACGACTGGGTCGAACGAAACTTTCTCGATACTAGACAAAAGAAAACAAAATCCTCTTTTGGATATTCATCTCAATGGCAGTTATATGAAATAACAATATAAGTTTTTATATCACTTGATTCCACTTGATTTTTGAGTACAGGACAAGCGTACCTAGTAGCAGTTTCTGTTTTTGACCTATGTTTTCAATTTTGATTGGAACATGATTTAAGTTTTCAATTATTGTAAGTATTGCTCGTGATAGACCGTTATCTTTAGATAAATTATGTAATAATTCAGGCATTTGTGAATTTGCATTAGTAGTTATAAATTGAATATCTTGATGCTCGTGTGTGCGGTGCAAATGAATACAAATATTGCAATGTTTAGTTGGAAAAATACTATTGCGTAACTACTAAGCTGAAAATTGACTGTATGTTATTGTTGTTAAAAGAAATACTTCGTTTTTGACATTTTATCGAAATCGAAGATGGGGTTTTAGAGATATGAGCAGTTTTTAAAATTAGCATTTTCGGTGCTTCGAATTAAAAATTAAGGACACAATAGTTTTGAAAACGTCCATTTGACTATAAGTTTGCATTTTGGTCAAGATCGTTATTGCCGTTTTAAGTTAACTAGACAAAACTATATTTTAAAAAAATTACTATTTTCATAAATTCATTGTACGATAATATAGAGAAAAACTGAGCTTGCTTTTAAGTTATAACTTATAAATGACCACATTACCTTAGAAATTAATTTTTACTACAATCGTATAGACCTTACTTACTTACTTAAGGTGGCGCTACAGTCCGGGGTGGACCTGGGCCTCAACCAACAAGCGTCTCCAGCCAGCGCGATCTTTAGCTAGCTGTCTCCAGTTTCGCACGCTAAGTTGGTTAAGGTCCCCTTCCACTTGCGTGCGCCACCTGAGTCGCGGTCTTCCTCTACTGCGCCTTCCCTCGGGTATGGATTCGAAGATCTTCCGGGCCGGAGCATTCGTGTCCATTCGCTCTACATGACCCAGCCACCTCAGTCGTTGGACCTTCACTCTTCTGACTAGGTCGATGTCGCTGTACAGCCCGTACAGTTCGTCGTTAAATCTCCTTCTCCATTCACCGTCAATGCAGACGGGACCAAAAATAACACGAAGAATTTTTCTCTCGAAACAACCGAGAGTTACCTCATCCGCTTTTGATAGAGTCCATGCCTCTGCGCCATATAGAAGAACTGGGATGATAAGGGTCTTATAAAGGGTCACTTTAGTTGTTCGAGAGAGGGCTTTGCTACTCAATTGCCTTCTTAGCCCAAAGAAACAGCGATTGGCAAGAGTAATTCTACGTTTAACCTCAGCGCTGGTGTCGTTGTCTGAGTTCATAGCGGAGCCTAGGTAGACAAAGTCCTTAACCACCTCAAAGTTATATCTGTCTATTGTGACGTTCTGTCCGAGCCGTCGGTGTTGGGTGTCCTTTTTAGTTGACAGCATATACTTCGTCTTGCCCTCATTAACCGCCAAACCCATCTTCGCCGCCTCAGTCTCAATACTCACAAACGCGCCATTAACATCACGCTGCGTTCTGCCAATTATGTCAATGTCATCGGCGTATGCGAGTAATTGGACGGACTTTTGAAAGATAGTGCCTCTGGTGTTGGCGTTTGAGTTTTGCACTATTCTTTCAAGAACGATGTTGAAGAAGTCACATGACAGCGCATCGCCTTGTCTAAATCCTTTTTTGACATCGAAGGTCTCGGTAAGTTCTTTACCGACCTTGATGGAGCAGCGTGCATTCTCCATCGTCATCCTGCACAAACGGACGAGTTTGGCAGGGATGCCAAAACTAGACATTGCTCTGTATAGTTCGTCCCTATAAATGCTGTCATATGCGGCCTTAAAGTCGATGAAAAGGTGGTGGGTATCGATTTGAAGTTCCTGGGTTTTCTCCAAGATCTGCCGCAGTGTGAATATTTGGTCTATGGTGGACTTTCCTGGCCTGAAGCCACACTGATATGGACCAATCAGGTTGTTTACGAAAGGCTTCAGGCGTTCACACAAAACGGCAGATAAGATCTTGTAGGCAATGTTTAGAAGACTGATACCTCTGTAATTGGCGCAGTTCAGAGGGTCTCCTTTCTTGAGGATCGGGCAAACAATGCTGAGGTTCCATTCATCGGGCATATTTTCCTCCGACCATATTTTACAGATGAGTTGGTGCATGCTCCTAACCAAGTCATCGCCTGCCGCTTTGAACAGCTCGGCGGCTAGGCCATCTGCTCCAGCGGCTTTGTTGGACTTCAGTTTAGATATAGCTATCTTCACCTCGTCCAGGTCGGGTGGACGGTATTGTTGATCCTCATCGTCCAGGTTGAACGGTTCATTCTGCCTGACAGCGGAATTTAAGTCGTCATCGCCGTTAAACAGTCTGCAGAAGTAGTTCTTCCATATCCTCAGCATCGACTGCGATTCTACTACGATGTTCCCTTGTTCGTCCTTGCAGGCTTCGGTTCGGGTTCTGTAGCCTTGTGAAGTTCTTTTTACCCTTTGGTAGAACTTCCGAACCTCATTCCTGTTGTAACATCTCTCTATTTCATCGATCGCGCGCTTCTCATGCTCTTTCTTTTTTCTCCTTAGAAGCCGGTGTTCGTCTCTTCTCTTCTGCGCGTAGAGCTCACGAGCAGCTCTGGTCCTCCTTTGCAGCGCCGCTTTGTATGCCTCTTGCTTCGCTGCATGTGCTTGCCGGCACTCGTCGTCGAACCAGGGGTTTCGTTGTGGCGGTCGGGTGAAACCCAGCACATCAGAGGCGGCGTCTCTGATGGCTTTTTGGCAATGTTGCCACTGGTCTTCAATACTTGATGCTGGCTGCATAGGACCTCTTGAGAGATTGAGAGAGACTCGATCGGAAAAGGATCTGGTGATCTCTTGCGATTGTAGCCGTCCGACGTCAAACTTCCTCCCAGTATTTACTTGTTTTGGCGGCGTTCGGGATATCCGAAGGCGTACCTTGGCTACAACAAGGTAGTGGTCCGAGTCAATGTTGGCCCCTCGGAACGTTCGGACATCCATAATACTGGAGGAGTGCCTTGCGTCGATCGCAATGTGGTCAATCTGGTTGACGGTTGATTGATCAGGAGATCTCCATGTGCCTTTATGAATATCGAGATGCGGGAACCGCGTGCTTGCTATGACAACATTTCGCCCCGCCGCGAAGTCGATCAGCCTAAATCCGTTATCGGAGGTGGTGTCGTGTAGGCTGCACCTTCCGACGGTACTACCAAAGATGCCCTCTCTTCCTAACTTGGCGTTAAAATCGCCTAAGACAATTTTAGTGTCATAGCCAGGGCATTGCTCGTAGGTGTGGTCCAAGAGCTCGTAGAACCTTTCTTTGGTGTCGTCGTCTTTCTCCTCCGTGGGGGCGTGCGCGCATATTAAGCTTATGTTGCCGAATTTAGCCTTAATGCGGATTGTCGTGATGCGCTCGTTTACATAGTTGAAACTTAAGACTTCTTGCCTAAGTCTGGCGCCAACGACGAATCCACATCCGAATAAGCGCTGTTTTTGTTGCCGAAAGCAGTCGCCATAATAGATATCGCAGTTTTTCATCTTCTTCTTGCCCGGGCCATTCCATCGCACTTCTTGGATGGCGGTTAAATCTGCTTTATAGTGGTTCAGGGCTTCCGCTAGTTGTTCGGCTGCACGCGGTCTGTTAAGGGACCTAACATTCCACGTACAGATCCGAAATTCGTTGTCCTTTGATCGTTTGCCAGGTTCGTCAACAGTTAGATCATCCGTATCCGAGGCTTGTTGGTGCTTCGCAACTATTATATTTTTACGTAGTCGGGCAGTTACCCCGGCGTACAACCCCCAACCTGGAGGACCAGGCCCTTTTTGCGACCCCTTGGACAAAAGGAGCCGGGATATTCCGGAGTCAGTAACCCGCTGCGGGGATGTGAGAGCTGCCGTTGACCCATTAAGGGCTCTTCCGCCACCATCTCTATTTCAACACCCTGACTAGTGTTGAAAATCCTCAATGACCTCAGCTCCAAATACGTCAGAGTAGCCCATTGAGGTATCTGCCATGTTGACTGTTGACGCCACCGTTGATTCAGCTTTGTGAATTCATCCGCCGTACGTCCTCTTTCTGAGGGGCTCATGTAAGACTTCTGAGACTCGAGCAGACAGTCAATCCGACAGAGCATTATAGTGTTGCTATTTTCTTCGTGTTCAACACTCGCGCTTATAAGTTTAGCAAGTCAAGTCCGGGTGGACATAGACCAGTACCCGGTGGTGACCACGGGGAGGTAAAATAAGCACAATTGGTGAGTGTGAGATAGTTGCGACACTGGACATCGCCAAGTTGATGCCAATCAGATGTCCATCCCTATTCACACAACACCCAATCGTATAGACCGTTTTCGAGATATGTCGAAATTTCAAAACTACCGTTGTTCGGTACTGGGTACGCAGTCATGTCAATTTTGGTTGAAATCGTTAGAACCGTTTTCGATCAAATCAAACTGGTACGAAAATGTTGTATGGGAAGTACCATTAATATTGAGGTTACCTTGCAAAAAAAAAATACCTCCCGAACTGTAAGCCCAAAAACTCCAAATCCGAGGTTTGAACGTAATCCGGGAAGCCGTTTAGGCTGTAGGCCCTTGGAAGGGCGGACAGACGGACAAACCGGAAAGAATTTTGCGACCCACTTTTTTGAGTTCCTCTATCATCGTAATATCAGAATTGATTGATATCTCGAGTTCGAAATTTTGTACGAAAACAATATCTTTCTCTTACTACGTAATGGAGAAAGTTAAAAACGATTGATCGTTTTCATCATCCAAAATGCCACTCATGGTCTGATAAGCCGAAAGCCACATTGAACCTTGCGGATAACACAATTTATTTGTAATAGACTGGCAGCTTCCATTTGCATTTTATAGCCACACAGAAAATTTTTCTAAGCAGAAATATCTTCTTCTGTCAATTTTAGAAATTACCTTTCGCAACTCGTATTCCAGAGAGGAATAAGTGTAACTACTAAACTAACTCTATTACTATGGTAATTCACATAAACGACTAAAAGCCTTACAATAAATAAATGTAAATTTAAGTGAATGTCCTTATTACTTTTTTTTTTTTAACAAGTTGCCTCAGGTCCAGTGGAATCTGTGAAGGTCACTATGTACACATAGAGAAAGAAAAAAAAATATACGGAAGTATCGTGGGATGAATGGATTATTAGTGTTATTCAATATAAGAGCGAGGGGTATATGGTATTGAGCACCATAAACACTATTTGGGAAAAGCTAGAGGATTATACTTAAAAATGTGTCAACAAAAAACAAACGAGTGCTTTCAAGTTAGATTAACTCAAAAGAAAGCGGTTTTACGTCAAATTGAATTGTGATTTCGAAAGCAAATTCAAAGTACAATTTTGAAACCAAAAACCATCGATGCCACTGCGCACAGAACACAAATTGATTAAACAGTAGCATTTCGACTTTAGAGGTTATCGCGCAGCAGCTTTCAGTGTGTACTAGAAGTACACAAAGAACATCAACAGTATGTCCGGACTTTAGTACTACTTTAATCGAGCCGATTTAAAATTAGCCGCACAATTTATTGGTTATGGTGAAAGCGCTTCCCATATGCCAATTATTACTATTATTGCGATAGCGATTTTTTTTTCTGTTTTTTATTACCCCCCAGACCGTAAACACACTTAATCACGATTTTCTCCCCATATCACATTCACGAGTCTATGGATTTTTGCGGTCCGATTAGTGTGTTGATTTATTACTCGTATTACCGTCATATGAGATCACTGTGCATTTCGTTTAGTTCAATATCGACGGAAGACTTCAAGTACAGTAAAGTTGAGGTACATCCAACAACAAAATTGAGTAGGTACCTGAACATTTAGAATCGTTTAGGCAAATCACTAAATGGGTAACCTTATCGGCCTTAGAATAGCAGAAAACAAACTTGATTATAATTTCGTTTAGTTCTGGTTTATGGTTAGATTATGTTATTCATGTTGACTAAAATATTTAAAAGAAAAAAATGTTTTCGCATCTTTTCTTAGCCAAGCAGAACACAACGTCAACTGTAGTCATGCTGGTGTAGCAGGGTTTAAGCCTCGCAAAGTTCGTACCCCTAATTAACTGAAAAATTATATAACAGATGAGTAGAACCGGTCTTGCCTTACTGCGCTTTGAAAGATGTCCGTATTATCGAAAATACTTTGTTTAAACAAATAATATTCTCAGCTGATTTTACGTACAATACATAATTCAAAGTTGTATTTCTTAAAGACCATACTTATAGTTGCTTCAATCCAAGCCCAGCTATACTAGGCCAGCTAAGGTTAGTTAGGCTGATACACCTAAACCAGATTTTGAGAAGAATACGACATTAGTTACATATTTTAGACCAGCTATACTTATGGCCGTGTTGCTTCGTACTAGCTACTTCTAAGAAGAAGCTGTGAAAAGTGCCTCTTTGTGGTGACTGAAGTGTGGCTTAAACAGTCAATCCTAATTTCCTACAGATGTGCTACAGTATGGGTGACGGCTTGTCTTCGGGGAGACAGAAGAAGGGTGACCAAAACAGTGTGAAGAAAGGATCAGTCATGCTAACTTAGTTGAACATTTTGTTACCTTCTTTCTAATTGAAATGTCTATGATGTGAACATTTAAAGTGTCTACTTGTAACCCGAGGGTTGAGGTTTGTGTCATCGACCGTAAAGAGAAATGAACACTTAGAAGACTATAAATTTACCCAATTAGAAAAATATGGCCAAAGCAAATGGCTCGTATAGAACCCTCAGCTCCTTACAACTACTAGTTTATGTGCATTATAATTTTTAAAACGAATCGAAGGGTTCTACAATTTGTTGCCGTATCCGAACTCAAAAATGCTTGTAACAGTTAATCTCTTAGTTTTCTGTCAACCGTTTGCAAAAGCTGCCACAACAGAAAAAGTCTGAAGATGCAGAGCTTTAAAATCAAACAGAACACACAAGAATCATGTAACGAGCAAGATAGGTATGGACCTTGTTCGAATTAAAATTACATGGCGTTGCTGTGTGGCTATGATTTTGGGCATCAATGTACCTACAATAAACTGTTTCAAATCAAGCTTAATCCAGAAGTCCAATTTTCAAACAGTTGGGGTAGAATATTACAAATAAATGTGAAACGAATATAAACCTTCTCATGGTGGAATGGTATCAGCAGAAATTAATTAAAAGTTGTAAAACGGTAAGTGTTTCCAATGCTAAAAACAAACATCCAGAAAAAACGCATTTTTGACCAATTTTGGGACAGCTGACGCCTCGTATCGTTCTCGTTCACGCAATGAACTGGCAAATCAAAATCTGCATTAATCAGCGGTCAGTTATAAAATGCGTAGCTTTACGTTTGCTTTCGGATTTCTGACTATAGTTTTTCGCGCAGCTCAGGCAAAAATCCGCACAAATCAGTTCTCAGCTATAAAATATGTAGGCCTCTGGAAAAAGTGTTTCCATTACGGAGCACACATCTAAAAAAAATACCAATAATTCAAATAATTCATAAGATATTTATTTTACGTTAGTAGGTTTTTTCAGAACTCAATTACAACTACGCTATACTTGACACTTTCAAACTCCCTATAGTTGTTGTAATTGAGTTCTGAAAAACCTACTAATGTAAAATAAATATCTTATGAATTATTTGAATTATTGGTATGCAAAAAACTTTATTTGGGTTGAAAAAAATTTGAACCGTAAACAGTGTTGGAACTAGCATTGTAGGAACAAAAATTGACCAAAAAGTAAAATCCTTTTTTTTTTTTACTATGAGGTTTCAAAAATCCCTAACCCTGTTAGCTTATTTGAAGTGAGAAAATCCCACAAAAAGTGATAAATCCCTCGATCTGGCATCACTGGTCTGTACTAGTGGATTATAAAATGAGCTTGAATTTACATTTGCTTTCACCAGTACAATTTATTGTTTTTAGAAAAAGTGTTCAATATCTTAAAGAAAAACAACATTCATTTTTTTTATTTTCGACAAGTTCTTCGGGGCCATATATCATAAGTCCATTTCCATTGTAGGATAAAAAAGAAAAACCAAGGTTGTCTCAAGCAAAAGTGTTACCATTTCTAAACATCAACCTTAAAAAGTCGATTTGAAATCGAACAGAGTCTGTTTACTTAAGGGCTAGGAAATCCTTTTAAAAACAAAAACCACTATCAATAAAGCATTATTAAAGGGTATGGTACAACTGATTCGCTGTAAACAACCATTTGTCTGGTAAATCTTAATCTACAGTGAAAAAGTAAACACAACAATTAAAATAGATTTATTTGTATATTCTTCCAATTACGTAGAACTATTAACCACGACCGAGCCACTTTAATTGGTTCGCTGACTACATAGAATGAAACAAAAGCTAATTTCGTTTCAAACAATTTTCGCAAAGTCGTAAACTTTGAACATTTACCTCACAATCTTGATCAGTTGACCCATGTAGTTGATATTTTACTTCAAACTCAAATCTGGAGATTAACTTCCTTTCAAAAAGCCGAAGCCGATTCGTTAACTTTCCCAAGCCCCTCTCATTAGACAGCACACCCGTGCGCATCCAAGCACTTGTCGTACCGGACATTCGTTTCATTCTAATTTAATTACCACTTTAAGAACAACTACCCAACGAATGTGTTGTGTACACTAACTCAACATATTCATTCGCCGCAAATATCAATTCCAGTAGTTTAAGCTGTGTGTATAGAAACTTAACCCACTTCAAATTAAAAGCCAAGCTAAATTTCAGTAAGAACCTCAAGCACGCAATTCTCTTTCTTAGTTTGTGCTTCAGATAATTGCCTATAGATGAACGCAATCAAAATTGAACTGACTAGATGCATGAGTTGTTTTCTAAGCCAGCTAACTGGTGTTTGGTGAGTAAATAAACTCATTAATTACCGATAGTCATGTAAGGTGTGTGAGAAAATTTTCTAAAAGATCTTTACGCAACTTTTAACAGCACTCTTTGGTCGTCTGCATATAAGATCACTTCAGTAAGTGATGATGTGTGTTTACGGAAGGGACAGAAATTTCACTCGAAACAAAATTTCGACGCTCGCAGCATCGAATAGAAACCTCAGCTGCATTGTGAAGCTGTGAATGGTAAATTTCTAGTATATAAACGAACAAAAACCTAAGTACATATATAAGGCCTTGTTACCACAACGTTTTTATGATTGTTGGCTGTTATTTTTATAAGCTCATTGCATGTTGCTGCTATATGGTGTTACTCATCTCGACACAGCTTTTGAGGTACACAACCTTGTGTGTAGGTATTTTTGATCGCACATCAATCTCCATCAATCTCTTTGGAAGAAAAATAAATATTTCTTCATGGCATTTAGGTACTTAAACTTGCATTAGGTACGTGCTTTGTAATACTATGTGACCCTAAAACTTTTTGTGGCAAGATAACTGGTTTTCGTGTGTCGATCACCTATAGCGACAGATCCAACTTAAGAATCAATTGAATGGATAGCGATTATAGTAAATTGTTGGGGCTATTGGCTACAAGTGTGTGTCAAGGGAAAGCTATATAGACATGGTAAGACCACAGTTGAATAAACTGCGCACGAAGGAGATATTGCGAAGGTTCCTCTTTGTTTAGGTGCTCAATTAGAGCACAGAATATGCAGGCGAGTATATAATAATACTGGTGATACAAAGTTTGAGGTGTGTCACGATTCTTCACCAACATTTCAGGGATTGAAGTTATAAAGTTCGTACCAAAACTCAAGAGACAATGCGGGTGTATTTCAGGTATTACAACTAATGACAGATATGAAGCACTGACAGTAAATAGTCTTCTCCTACAAGCATAAACTGTCAATAAATTAGATAGGGTTTTGAACTTTATTTACACCAAATCTATAAAAGGACCTTAATCCTATGGCCCGTTGAAATAAAAGAAGAACAATCACCAAATTGCATGGGATTAAACCAACTTAAGTAAATGCACGATGACATTGAAATTGTGCGACGTGATTGTAATAGAACTATTGGTATATTTCAAGTATTTGACTCAACTCATTTAGACCTTCATTAAATTTTTCAAACCAGCCTAAACCACCATAATTCTGTAAAAGCTAACCTTTATGCCATGGAGTACAGTAAATTTGATGACGAAAATCTATTAGTCAACCCAAACCATTCAATGTGATAAAGCGGACATATCACACCACCCATCAGGAATAGAGTCAACTGTCATCAGACTTTACATTAATTTTATTTCACTTAAAGCAATACCTAAAAAAAAGATATTCCTTCGACAGTTCAACAAAAAAATATTTTTCAAAAGAATACAGAACAGTACTTTCCGTTGCCAGATTCTGACAAGAGTATATAAAAAAAATTCCATATTTTATGTTGACTTAACTTTGTCTCAAATTATAATGAAGTCTGCTCAAATTCTGTCAAAAACTTAAAAGGAGTTGTTGATTCTTTTACGATCACGACATGTAATTCATAAAGGAACGCACAACGACTTTAGTTGGATTACTTTGAGTTTATCATATGCTAAACAACAGATCTGGTAAAGCTAGCACTCGCGGATACTATCAGGAACTCACTTCTAATTTTATATATTTATTGTTTTAGTTTTCCAAGAAATTCACACGATCTCTGGTTGGTTAATTTATTATTGTAATATTTCTGATATGTGCCCCAATTTTGCAATTGGCCGATCGGTGGAGCAAATGTTTTCTAACCGGAAGAACTGCCCAGAAATAGTTTTATGAAAATAAAAGTCAAGCCTTAAATGAGTTTATTGGCGACAAAAAAAGTCAGCCGATTGTTGTTTCGATCAAAATCCAAGGGGACTATCCAACTAGAGTACACCAATTGACTTTAAATACAAACGCATAATTTTTCAGAATAGTTCTTCATGAAATTAATTTTCTTTCATGTAGATATGGAGCTGTATGTCACCTTTTAGGAATTCATTCGCTTTCGAACGCTTCTTAATTATTTACCGTAAACGAGAATTTTAAAAAGAAAAGAATCCGCTGGCTGTGGCTCGGAAAAAGTTTTGCAGTTAATGTCGTTCGAGGAACACAACTGATGCATCAACTTAGAGCTTATCAGAAACAGGGTTCAGAGCTTAAGAACTTTCAAAAGTCTACAGAGACCGATTCAACAATGGATAGGCCCAAGTCCGGGCGACCAATGTCATCACGAGCTTGGAAAATGTGTGTACGTCCATTAGTGACACGTTCAATTTGCTGGTTATAAGCAAAAAGCATGGTTTCAGCAAGGCAGAGCAATGTCACATAAAATGAATGGTTGTGAAAAAATATAAGCCCAGGATACCTACCTCTGCTCAATTATTTATTTTATTTGTTTTACTGCTTTCGAGTAAGAGGGCAGGCTTTTCAAATGATTTTTTTGAAATTTCTATTGCTCATTGACATGATTCTGATATTCATGTCGATTACAGAATCCAGCAAAAAATTATACCCGGGAAGTTGCCAGTCGATTCACATCCGCGATAGGTAAATATAACTATCAAATCCGGCAGAATAACATTGCCGATTCGGAAGACTTCCTCATCGTTTTCGAACTTTCTTATCGATGCTGTCAGTTTTTGACATCAAAAAAAAAAAATTAACAAATAAGAACTATCAACAAAATGCAAAAAAAGCATGTTAAAGTAAATAAAATTTTAAACAAAATGGGACGAAGAAAAATAATGGATTCGATTTAATTTTATTTTATTGCTCAGGCGCAATCTCTGAAAAGGAAGAGGAGGGAGATAATTTATGATACAAACAACAGTCTGATCCAACCTATGTAAATTAATGTAATCAACCAATTTTATTTTAGTATATACATTTTTTTTTGACACTTACCTTTTTCCATTCCGAGACTTCTTTAATCGGAGGGCTAAAGATTTTCAAATATTCCGTAGATTCAACCAAAACTTGTGCAACAGACGAGTTTTTCGCAATATCCGGCTCTCTCTTCATTGCCTCCACCATCTTCTGAAATTCCACTCGATTTGCTGTTCTTTTGCTGCATAAAAATGAAAACTGTATGCAAAAACTTAAATCTCTATGAATTAGAACTTACTTTTTGGTTCTTTATATTTTTTGTTTACAATTGTATTGGTGCGAATTTGAAATGTCAAAAGTTACATGGTATTCGGATTATAATCTTTAATATGTTTAAACTACGTTACCGACATTCCATCAAAGCCATAAATTCGGCTACCATATCCTCTAAACTAGTGCTAGAGTGCCGGAACGAGCTTGCCCGTCTGGGTGAACGTTTCAGTGTCACACTTCTCTGGGTACCAGGGAATAGTGACATAATACGCAACGAGCGGGCAGATGAGCTGGCCAGAAGGGGGTCAGCTCTGCACAGCTCACTCGCGGCAAGTGTCCACGTCCCACTAGGAGTGGTCAAAGGACAAAGAAAGCCAAATTCCAATGGGAGGGGTTGACCAACTGCGTCATTTCAAGGAAGATATGGCCCATATACGATCAGAACAGAACAAGGAACCTGCTAAACAGAACCCGCCCAGATATCGCCAGAATTACGGCAATAATCACGGGGCATTGGCCAATTGGAGACCATGCGGCCAAGCTCGGGATCCCACACAACACTCACTGCGGGAATACACATGAGAAAGAAACTCTCTTCCATTTTCTCTGCAAAAGTCCGGCACTAGCGAGAGCCAGACTGCGCACACTGAACCAACCTTTTTTCGACAACCTTAGCTTCATTTCGGGTATAGGGATATCAGACATAATACGTTTCCTCAACTCCACAGGCTGGATATAGGCACCGAATGCTTCGCACCCTTAACAAACATCACAAACTAGGTAACACGAGTCGTGGTAACAAAAAGGCACATCGCAGAGCTACTTGGGTTCCAAGCGGAACCGCCACTTCTATCTACCTACCTACCTACCGACATTCCTGCATCATTTTACAGCGAATTCTATAATAGTACAAATTGAATAAAATGGTCCGAAGCCATCCGCAGATTCTGTAATCAGGGTCCATCCATGGCCAGCTCATACCGAGACAACTCATCCACCAAACGACCCAGCTTCATCAATCGGGCATTTCATCAACAAACAGTACGTCGGCAAAGCTTTTAAGCTTCCTGGAAAATTAACGATTAGAACTGTTTTTTTTTTTTTTTTAAATAAGTAGTTGAACTGCCTTTGAACGAACTAAAGAATAAAATTGTCATGTATGACGTGGCTGTGAATGAGACTACCTGATCAATTTTGTTTGCTTTTAATGTTGAACTCGCTTGAGTAACATATATTGATCCGGCGGCTAAAATTGTATACAAAAATAACGTGAAAATGCAAAAATCATTTTAGAAGTGATTATCGAATATATGAAAAAGAATTTGCTTCATCTAAGACTCAAATATAAATATGAACTCCTTCTCGGCAGTTCTTTCCAACTCACTTGCCAAGTGACCTCTTATCCCTAGATTCCATTACCTAATAAAAACATCCTTCGAATTCTTCACCTTTCTTAAAATGTTAAACTATTTCTAATATCTCAGAAAATTGGTAGTAGGTTACGCTTGCGTATACTTGCTTTTTTTTACAAAATCCACAAAGCGTCGAAAAATTCGAACAAACATTTAAAAAACCGCATTTTTTGTATAATTGTAAATGCTTGGCCTAATATATTCAGATGAATTGCTCAATTCGCCTTCAGACTGTGTTGATGCACGAAGCGTGTCTTTAAATGCATTCATGCAAATTCTACTAACATTGTGTGAAAGGAAATACAAAGTACATCGAAACAGGCACTTTCATTGAGACAAAACGCAAGTATAGGTGTAAAAATGTCTATCAATGAAAAAAAGACATGATTTCCCTGCAGATAAGAACATAATTTACACTCGCCATAATATCAGGTGGTCGCCTCAGAAATGGTCGCTGGTAACTAAGATTAGTAACATACTTTAAGCTCTTGCTGTTTTATTTGCATAGTACTGACTTTGAACTTGTAAGTTGTGTATTCCCAAAAAAAGGTCTTCTCGTTTTGAATTAAATACAAAACTTGTTTACCCTGATCAAGTGAGTATGTCAAAACTTCCATATACTAACTCGACACTTTATATTTGCTTAGCGCTTTTCATTTTTAAGTTTTATATTACTTGAAAGTGGTTAATCTAAGCTCAGACTTCTCATAACAAAATAATTTAGATTGGGTCATATAAAGAATAAAAACTTCATGGTCACAACTGTGACGTTTGAATTCTGTACAATTTGTGCCTCATGAATCGACTTATTCTTTCGTATGAACGACAGTATTCCATGTTCTAATTAGCACTTCTTTCGTCAACAGTAGTTATCATTGGAAAACCTTTTCATGTTCGAATTCTGTATATTTTGCAACAGACAGACTTTCGATAGTAATTACTTCTTGTGCAAAATGTTTGCCGAAGGCGATGGTGAATGCATGTACAAGTCGCTCTCAACCAGTAGGTTGCAAAATTAGGTTCCGGTACTTAGCCAGCACTGAGCTTAAATGTACTTAAATGGATAATAAACCTGTGAATTAAATGCGAAAACAATAATGTGAAAACTAGCAACAATGTTAATTGAGTCGACTTTGTCCATTATGCTGTTTCGTGACGTATGTCAGGTAGAAGTGAAACTATGTATTAGATAACTTGTTTGAATGGAAATCGTGTTTAGGACTAATTGCTGCAAAAGTGCAAGCATGTTATGTTACGAAGTATGTACTTTAAGCGGAAGGGCCTTTTGATTCAAGAAACAGAGTACAGTTTAAAAGAGTTTCAAAAATATTATTCAACGTGTTGAGTTCAATAAAGATTGCTTTAGCCCAATTCATCGTTACGCGGTATTGGTAATGACTTTGAGTGTCCATGATAAATTGGTCATATAAAGTGACTTATGTGACCCACAGGTTTGCTTAAAGTGAGCAATAAAAAAGATTGTTGGGTCAATGTCACTTAACCTTTCTTTTCCGCAATGAGTATCACGAAATTATTGGAACTGTGCTTAGAACGCATCAGTTATGACATTTTGCATAAGTCAACGGAGTCTCCAGCTTGAATAGTGATAGTGCCGACGTTGGTCTAGTAAGTGATTCGCTGAGAGTTATTTAATTAAATTTATGTAATTTTTTGTCAAATCCGTTAAGGAAAATTCAGAGCCGATATTTTTTATAAGCAAAGAAATAACTTATAGCTTCAACTTATGCAAGGTAAGTTTCAGCGAGTAACATTAAAAAGGTTTACAGTCGTTTGAAAAAAAAGTGGCCACTGTACCTTGGTCTCATATCTTCAGCGTTCCATAGCTTTGGTCAGCATAGACCTTTTTCAATATTAAAGTTTTTAAGTTCGTGCCTTGTATTTAAAAGTCGCTAAAATATTTCGAGAGGAATTTGGTAATGGATCTATGGTAAGCATTAGGCAGTGTGCAAGACAGGATGGCATTTTAAGTACCACATTGTGGCATGAAAAAGCTGCTTCAGAAGTAGATATAGTTCAGTATATATTCAATTTTCGAAGAAGTCCCAGAACCCAATCAGTTTTATGCTGAACAAGTGTGGTAAATGAAAAACTACGAGGCTGCTAAAAAGCTAAACCTCACGAGCACTTTATCTTTTACCAAAGACTAGATACTAATTACATGCTGAAAATAGACACAAGTTTGTCTCATATGTTCATTTAAACCTTATAAAATTCCAAGAGGTCTATGAATGGAAGTTTCCTGACAAAAGAAGCAGCTCTGCATATACGAGTAATTCACCTCAAAAGAGTATACATTTCAAGGGGATATGACAAGCTCCAAGCTAAGGAATGGAGACGAATCTTGAGTTAGATCCTGCCATTGACTATGTAAGCTTAACACCGAATTTGTATCAGCTTATTGTGGGTGTATTTAAATAGCCAGGAGCCAAATATGTAGAGGAAGCGAAGTCTATGTGGTAAGTAATCTACAGCCGCATAAACAAAAAGGTGTACCATACTAGTTCCACAATGATTACAACAGATTGATAAAATAGGGAGAACATTCAATTTAACGCAAAATTTGGTTCCATATCGGACTTCAGGAAGGGGGACCAGCACTTTGTTCAGAAACGTATAAAAAGACCTATTCTCCATGTTGATGGTTTTATGGTTTTATGTTTATGGTCGGAAAAACACTTCGTTTTCATGCACATTTTCGTCCGGAACCAAAAATAATATGGGTAGGGGTATTATTACAATATCATCATGGACACTAGCTTCCAAATTGTCAAAAGTATTTTTTCCAATAATGGGACTACTACCTATACTCTTCAACAACAACCTTGTATCAGTCTTATCAAAATTTCGAACCAATATAAAATAATAAAAAAAAAACTTATCAATCATTTCATGAATTGTAAACCCACAGCAATTGGTGTGTGATCAACGAAGTGCCCACGGTCCAGCAAGGCAGGCCGAAAAATAAAACGGCTATCAAAAGCTCGCTTAAAAAACATTCACCTTTGTGTATCGAATTCTCTCACCAAAAATTATCTCCCTGGATATTTACTTCATAAACAAATTGCGTATAGACAGGAAAGCAATTCGAATTAAAATATGTTTTTTTATAATAAATGTAACTATGCCGATGCCCTGTCTGAAGGAGAAACGCCCTCTTTAAGGGGTCAATAGCTATACAAAACATATATAAAATTTCTGGTATTAATTACGATTTTTTTTCTTTTCTTTCGCGTGAACATTGCGTCGTAGAATCATTAAAAATACTTCCTAACCTGTAGGTTACCTACGAAATTTACAATGCAAAATGCCAAGGCACGTATTAATCTACTTATTGCTGTGACTTTACCGGCGCAGCGCGAGTTGGCTTATATCAGAATTGTGTACATTAAATAGTGTAAATTCGCAAAGCAATTTATGTTGTTTTTGAATAGTAGAGAAAACAGCTTATCTACTATTGCCTATAAGGCAGATATATAGAAAAGGGATAATTAATTTGAATAATAATAATAATAAATGAACGGAAATGAATTAAAGTAACGGTTGCTGAACTGCTTGTCACTATGAGAATAGTCGGCTAACGTAGGGCGCTGAGAATTTTTAAAGAGGATTAAACTCCAGGGTCGGCATTCCGTACGAAGAAACGTTCAAACGTTTGCTAGTCTGAGAGCGAACCATTTTCAACTTACAGTTTTTTTTTTACCTGGCCTTGCACAAGTAGTTCTACATCAAAAGGACAACAACATCATACTTCAGGGCGCCAAAACATCCTTTCAAGTAGTTGGCATCATCGCCTTTTGACACTGCTGATCGTGTAGTTTTTGTTTTGGTTGTAAACACATCAGCAGCTTAGTCGGCGAATGACAGTACCCATATTAGCCGATGCAATGGATGTCAAACAATTTTCTGCACATCTGTTTTACTTGCAGCACTGCACTCTGCGCTGCGTACAGAATTTCTGCACATGTGTTTTGATAAGAGTCACTAATGTATGTTTTGTATTCCATTGTTGTTCAAAACTACTGACCACTAATACAACACATTTGGCAGCACTTAACAGAAATACCTAGTGGTCTTGCCGTATTCAATTTTAGACTGTTAATAGAAAAAAACTCCCAAATTAAGCGAAATTAATTGTTTAAATAAGCCCGTCAAACGAAAAAAAAAAACCAAATTAACTTGTCAAATCTTTGACAGCTGAGTTGCTTTCTGTCAGAGATACCAATAAATATTGGGCACTTAAGACTTATAATTTAATTTGGCGCTTTGAAACAAAATTCGACCCTTAAGTGGAACTTGGTGGAGAATCAACAGTCACAATGAAGCCGTGAATAACTATAACTCCAGGGTCGGCATTCCGTACGAAGAAACGTTCAAACGTTTGCTAGTCTGAGAGCGAACCATTTTCAACTTACAGTTTTTTTTTTACCTGGCCTTGCACAAGTAGTTCTACATCAAAAGGACAACAACATCATACTTCAGGGCGCCAAAACATCCTTTAATGGATACGTTAAGCTTTCGGCTTCATCGAGAAGTTGAGCTACAGACCAAAACCTGGCATGACCAGAATTTCGCGCAGAATTTAAAATTATTTTTCATTATAATTAGGTATCTACTCTCTACAGTATAGGTATTATTCACTTACAGCTTTTTTGTGACATTAGTGACACTGGGCCTTACCAATATATTAATCATTTTTAACCTTCACACTAAATATTCTGTAGGTCACAATGGGTAATTTTGTATGGAAAATTTCGCAATTGTGAGTTCGTAAAATCTAGCTTAGACATTAAATACGATTATAAGTATGGCGCACTGTTTTTAACAGCAATCGTCAAATGCATTGTAGCTGTAAAGAAAAAAATTTGAATAAATAATTGAAAATCTAGTACAAGATAAAAAAAAAAGAATAAATTTGCTTAGCCAATTTAAGACAAGCCTTATGGTACATTCTTGTTAGTAAAATAGTCATATTACCTTAGATTAACTCTCTTTACAGTATGATAAAGTCCACTCAAGTGAATATATAAGTATTTGTTAAAACGGGTTCGTCTGTCTCTGACACAAATTCATTCATATGGCTTTTTCATGCCCCACTGTTTCACTCCTAATAGAACAATTAAACTTTTATGGACCATTTATAAACAGCAAGTGCTAATTATGTGACGTATTTTAAAAAATATACATTTTTGCACAAAAAAATATAATTGCTTTATAAAGGTATCGCTAAGAAAATGACAATTTTTTTAATCACGTCTATCACAGAATCCGTCGTATTCAGAATTTTGCTACAAACGCCGAAAGAACTATCATAGAATCCGTCTTAGAGGAAATGTTTCCTACAAATTTCGAAATTCGTAGCAAACAATTTTCCCTACGACGCGACGGATTCTATGATAGTTCTTTAGGGGTTCGTAGCAAAATTCCGAATACGACGGATTCTGAGATAGACGTGATTAATTCTTATTGACTAAGTCCATTCTCATTTGAATATTTATTTTTTTTTTTTCAAATACTAAATATGTTTACATTAATTTTATATTCGGTTTGGCATAAACAGCGAGTAGCTTTGAATCGCCTCAAATGACCGGTTTCATAGGAAAAACGTAATTGTAACTTATGTTGAAGTGAAAACGAACAGATAATGCCCAAAACACATGTGCAGAACTCACTGCGCAGCAAGATTAGAATACACATGTTGATATGATTATAGACACACGTAAATTCTGCATTCACTGCAACACTGCAACATGTCTCTATTTCGAAATTTGCTGCAAAATTCAAGGCTACCACAACACAAACGAAAATAAATTGTAATTTCAAGTAGTTGGCATCATCGCCTTTTGACACTGCTGATCGTGTAGTTTTTGTTTTGGTTGTAAACACATCAGCAGCTTAGTCGGCGAATGACAGTACCCATATTAGCCGATGCAATGGATGTCAAACAATTTTCTGCACATCTGTTTTACTTGCAGCACTGCACTCTGCGCTGCGTACAGAATTTCTGCACATGTGTTTTGATAAGAGTCACTAATGTATGTTTTGTATTCCATTGTTGTTCAAAACTACTGACCACTAATACAACACATTTGGCAGCACTTAACAGAAATACCTAGTGGTCTTGCCGTATTCAATTTTAGACTGTTAATAGAAAAAAACTCCCAAATTAAGCGAAATTAATTGTTTAAATAAGCCCGTCAAACGAAAAAAAAAAACCAAATTAACTTGTCAAATCTTTGACAGCTGAGTTGCTTTCTGTCAGAGATACCAATAAATATTGGGCACTTAAGATTTATAATTTAATTTGGCGCTTTGAAACAAAATTCGACCCTTGAGTGGAGAATCAACAGTTACAATAAAGCCGTGAATAACTATATTTCTTTATTTAACGTCAAGGTTTATTATTTGTTAATCTAAGAATTTCGAGGGTTGTTTGTACATAAAATCATTGCCTACACGACGGCCGGCGGCGACTGAAACACATATCCATGTTAAAAATTCTACCCACCTAAAGATGGCAGTGCAAATGCAGACGTCAAAGAAATATTGCCATACCTCCTTCTACGCAAAATCAAAGTGGGTTATCCAAACCGCAGCACTTAATATGGCAACCACTCCTGAAACTTGTCGTGTATTGGTGTCACACATCGCTCTCTCGCAATAAACATCTGTCGGTCGCTTTTTCAATCAAAACATCTGTGAAAAGCCGAAACCTTAACCAGCTCGAATGTAAACAAAAGATTTTGTTTAAAAATCTTTAAATTGTTGTGTAAAAAGGACTATCTAAGTGTTGTTGCCCGTGTATCTACTATTTACTTATCGATTTTTCGCCCGCATCTATTTTGCGTCATCTTACTCAGATCCAAAAACAATTATTATCTACCGACAATCAATTTTGAGTGTGCATTTATATTAATTTTGAGAGAAGTACATAATAAATTTCACAACCGCCTAAGAATATGCTAATGCGAAACTTCATATTCCGCTCGAGCAGTCATCTGCCAATGCGATCACCACATTTCATATTATGACGTCATTTATTTGAACGTCACTACCTTAAGTATCGCAATCGTTTATTCAATTCCACTTACAATTCTTATCGTCAGCAGCCACAACAACAACAGCAAGACCAGACATCAGCTGCTGCGGCGGAACACGTTTCAATTGAAATCGAAAAAGCTTCAAACGCCGATAGCAAGGCGAATGGAAGCTCGCTTGAAGCGCCACATTTTGTAACAAACGGAAACGGAACAGCAAGCACATCAACTCCAGCAGCTCCAGGCGGCAATAACAACAACAATCACAACCAGTCTTCGAACGACGAGCGTGTAAAGCTTGCGACGCGATCGCAAGCAGCAGTCTATTGTCGTGCGGCCACCGCGTTGGTTGGTATTTGTATTTTAATCGCTGCTGTTGTCCTACTGTGGTGCTACATGGGTTGGGAATATGGTCTACCAGCGATGCTGGTCGCTATTGTCGCCATCGTCCTGTCGACTGTCGGTTGGCGGTGGTTCTACATCGCAGGAGTTACCAGCAAACGAGATATCGTGTAAGTTGAACTTTCATAAGTATTTTTTTTACTTTGGTTAGTTTTTTTTTAATATCACCCGCGTCAATAAGATACTTTTGTGAAGTGATCAGTTAAGCAAGATGCACATAAATGCATCAATCACTCGGCCACCTTGTTTGTCAAATTAGATTAATTTCGATCTCAGTTCCAGACTCCCAGTCTGCAAAAAGATCGGACCGAAAAGGAAGTCTAAGAGCGGGCACTCCATTGGGATTTTCGCCTTTCCATTTGCTTCCACAAGTGTTTTTTTTTTTCTGCTTATTTTTTGTGTAGAATCAGCGTCAGCGACACTAAACGCGAGACGAAGAGTTCCGAAAGTGAATGAGTAAAAATAGGTAGTAAGCGAAACAAAAAAATAAAAAACACCAGTGAACGTAAAGGCATACAGTTAAATGCCAAAACAGAGAATAATAAGTGAACGCTCATGTTGCGCAATTAACTTCAATGTACTTATGTTAATGTGCGATTGTAGTTGGGCTCTAAAGAGGCTTGAGTGACAACAGGGCTTACCTTTGACCTCCTCAGTACGCTATAACAAAAGGCAGCGTCTGGAAATCAGTACAAACAATTTATTTGTTTTCGAGTCTGAATGTTTAGCTATAAACTCGTAAACTCGGTTTTAGCACCTGCGCCATTTGTCATTGTGGTAGTCGATTTGCTTGGATGTCGTCATGAAAAAAAGAAACAACTTTTGGTAGGTAAAGTTTTTGTGTATTGGGTGTGAAGCCATCTACACAAAAAATAACAGTTTGCATAAATATTTTTGTGCCTACGCTAAAATTGTTTCTTGTTCTAATTTAACTGACATTGCAGCATTCTCTTCGGATTTCAACTAAGTGGGTAAATAAACATCGCTTACACCGTAGACCGTACACCTACTTGTGTCCCATTTTAGTGAGAAAAGCCGCTCAATGAATGAAGAACAACAAGTGATAATTATTATTATTGATAAACAATCTCGTTGTGTTGGTTTAGGTCATGACTTGGAAGCAACCGGTTTTCGGTTTGGCTGACATTGATTCATTTGCATGGATGTTTTAGTTTAACAGAAAGTTAACAACCAATTTGTGAATATTAAGACGGCGGGAAAGGTTAAACAAATGCAAGGTCAGTTTCTTTGCCACATTTCTTGAGGCGAAATCAATTTCAATTTGACAGATATCGGTCATCTGGAAGTAATTAAAATTTAGAATCCCAAGCAATTTTGCCAACAAGTTGCTTTTTGGTAAACGATAGGATTAAATGTGAGATTTCATACGTGTGAGGTGTGACATTGTTTGACATTTATACAAAGATTTTAGCACAGATCTGTTTATCCTAATTTGGCAAGGACTAAAATTGGTTATTAGTTTTTTTTTAATATTTAGAATCTGTCATTTTGGAATGTTAAGGACTGGTACCTACCTTTTGCTAAATAAATAACTATTTTCTCACTTGATGTGACATTTGACTATTGTCATTGCGCTGTCAGGCGCCAGTTTGTGATTAGGTTTGTTTGACGTGGCTAGCACTAGTGCCCACTAGTGCGCACTGAGAAGTATCAGCTGATTTTCCCGCCTACCCAAAAACCTGCACAACCCTGAAAATTCGGCTATCATATCGAACGCAAAATATGCTGCCCTGAAGTCTGGCAGTTTTTGAATTTGAAAAATACTTATGTTTTGGTGAACGAAGTACGAAGATGATAACACTTTGTTCTGTTTATTGTTAAAAGTGAGTGAACTGAATTCTGATCTTGTGCTTGCCATAATGCAAACAAGTTGATAAAACTGTTTGCAATATATGCAATGCACTAAAAATGTAATCAGCTTTGATTCCAGATTTTTTTCATTCCATTTATTTTTAAAATAAGGTTTTAGTCCATAAACGTTGTTATTTTCAAACAATTCCCGTTTGAATATCAAATTTATTGTATTTATCTTTATTACGATATTCAAATAAACGAATAACAGGAAGCGAAATGACAGCGCAACTCAGCACTGAGTTCTTGCCCCGACAAAATAACTGGGGTCAGTTCAGTGCACAACTAGGGCGCCCTAGAAGTCATGTCAAACATAGGTTTTCAGTACCAGGGCGAGTTCAGTGCTATATCGAACACATTAGGGTTAACCCAGTGCGCACTAGTGCGCACTAGGGCTCACTTCAAACAAACCTATTATTTCCAATGACGTGTCCCTTTTAGGGTTTATTTGTATTTTTACAGTGACACAAAAATTAGGCAACCAATTTTGTACAAATCTTAAAATCTTCCGTCACGTAAAGTGAGATTGTCATAAATTTAGACGTCAGAAGCGAGAAGATGTTTTCCATTGAAAGTTCGTAGAGGGCATTTCGTGGGCTAATATCTTTATGCGGTGCGTTATTCAATAACTTGTAAGAAAAAGAGTTAATAAGGACAAAAATGCAGCAAGCAAAAGATTCAGAGCTATATATCACACGTTTTCTTCCTTTTTATGGCGTCTGACTTTCAATTTGACACCTGTCTGCCGTCACTGTTATGTGTAGGTACGACCGTATTCCCAACATCTTTATTTATCAACGTTCTGATAACAACAAATAATTCCTTCTGGCATACAAATTGGAAAATTGTAAACTTAAGAAAAATGTATTTACTAAATTGTTGTCAAACTTTGTACCAGAATAAAATTGTTTTGATTTTTCGCCCTCATGCAACATAGATGTGGATAAATCGAGTTCAAGGATGCATATTAAAGTTAGTAAAGATTTCATTTATTTTTCTATGTGTTTTAGAACCATTTCAAATCGTAACCAAAAAGGTTACAGACACCAATCAAAAATAAATTTTATGATTAAATAAAGTTTTATTGACAGAATAATAAATTAAACTGTTAAAAGGTTGGGTGCACTAGCTACCACAGCTTTCGGCTAACCAAAAACGAAATATGTATATGGAATCTCGAAAATTGAGAAATAAATCTCAAAAAAAGTTCAAATGGTAGAAATCTAACATTCTACAAAAATTAATTACATAGGATGCTTGTTTTGAATTTTTTTCCGAACAGGAAAAAAGTACCTACCTATATAAAAAGAGGAAAACGACTTCTATCTTTATTCAACTCCTTCTGTTCTAAGAGACATTATTGCATTGTTGGTTTTTGGGGTTTGAATCTGAAATGTTATGACGATAATTGAGGCACCCTAAATACTCTGTCCGGTTTCTCCCTACGTAGCTATTCGTATTATAATTAATGTCCAAATCGAAATGAATATTAAAAGATTTGAAAGAGTGTAGTCTGGGAATTTAAATATAAACGATTAATTGTAACGAACCAACAAACAAAATTTATAAACTTAAAGTACACAGTTCTAAAAAGAAATCGTTGATTGTATCAAATGCACCAAATATGTCTTAACCTTAATTAGTCGAATGCATCACTAGGTAGATAAATCAATGTTGTAGGTATACCTACACAAAACAAATCTACTTTCAAACCAATTATATATAAAACCTCTTAAAATCAAGAAAAATAGTTATAACTCGTATTTTCTGATTGTTCTCCTTATTTCAGACAGAAAAAAAAAAACTTTCTCCAAAGAAAGTGTTGCCAGGCATAGCAAACACATCACTGTAAACATTTAGAGTGCAATGTACTTTAGACTATTCCAATCATATTTGATAGACAAATGACCTCCGTCGTGGGGTAGACTAGTCTTATCTTGGACCAACGTTTTAAATTTAGAAACGATAAGAAATTGAACTTCGTAATATTTTGTAGAAACATATGGAAGTCTTTATGTTGTACATACGAGTGAATTTATTGCTTCTGTATCGCGTATATTTTGCACTCATATAAAAAGAGATTTTGGAATAATTTCAAAATCGTCAAACAAATGCCCAGTAGGTGCTCCATTAATGTGATAAACTGATGATGAGCACAGTTAATGCTGATGCAAATACTGAGTTTCTTGGAAAACGAGGCTTTTAATTTTTTACGAGACTTCAATTAGCAAGAAAATTTGTCCGATAGATTACTCTAACTAAGGACAATGAGTTCCAAAATTTTAGACAAATGTTTCCATTTTGTTGAAGTTATAAATATTGCCCGAGTTCTATTAAAAGTTAGATGTCTAGCGCCACGTCAAATTAATGTTAAACTCTAAACTTTCCATCTACCTGCTTTAAATGGAAAGTAAAATATGACTGTCACTTTGTATGTCATTTCATGAAGTGAAAATTAAATCATATTTGCTGCAAAGAAAGAATTAAAAAAAAGTTGACAACAAGAAAATAATTAAAAATTATAACTTCAAAAATTGAAATCTCACCAACAGTATGTCAGTAAATGTCTTGCATAATTTTCTCAATCTAGTTGCCGTTCCCAAAATTTCGTATGCAACATTTCTATCATGGAAATTCTTACGAAATTTTCACTAAAATTAAATGGGCGCATTCTAAAATATGGCCGTAAATTAATTATTTAATTTTAAACCCAAAAAATATATTTTTCGTTTATGTCGCTCTTAGAACGTCACAATGGAAATTTGAACTGAGTAGGTACTCAGCCAAGAAATTCTTGAATGAATTAGTCGGATACCCCTCCTCAAACGTCAACTGACGAAACATCAAGCCAACCAACTGTCAGGCTAACTAAGGTTTTGAGCGTGCACAATCTTTTGTTCAATACTCTCACGTCAAATTGTCAAATTTGATACTTTTCGAAGTTCCTTTCTGAACAGACCTCATGACAGATTACGTACGAAGATGATGATCTGAATAATGTCGCTTTCGATTTTACGACGATCGTAATATTCCCTTCGAGGTGAAACTCGATGACGTTATAACTCGATAACCGCTGGGCCGATTTTTATAATTCTTTTTTTTTTTTTTTGTTCGTAATGGTGCATTTAAAGTTTAGGCAGAAAGATCTGTTTGTTGACATTTTTCGGCCAACTATTGCTGGCGAAACGGAGTTATGTCGGGTCCAGCTAGTTTTTATTAAATATTTGTTGGGACCAAACGGGACACCACTGTCAAACGTTGAACTTTAGCTTTGAGTGCGTAGTTTTGGACGTCTTCCGTTTCGATGACAATCATCTGAAAAGTTCAGCAATTAGGGCTTTGGGAAATTTAGAAAAGAATGTAGTATATAGAAAGTAGCTGTCAAAAACCCAATATACCCTTATTATTATTATTTACTTCGCAGTTCTCGTAGCTTTTGAATTGTATGTTAACAACACATTTTTTCAACCGACACGTGCAACTTAAGTACACTTTGCGCAGTAGACTATTTAAAACCAATACAAGGCAATTATCGATACCCACTGTAATTGATTAGAAAATTTAAATAGATCGATCAATAGACCACAATTGCACTAATTGTAATATACCTTCCGAGTCTACTCGCGATACTCAGCCTGTAAGCGAGTTTTATTCAATTTACTGCGAGTCACTTGCACGGACCTTTGATTGTTTACATCACACCGTCAGTCGTCATTGGTTATCTAGTCAGTTCATTGTTACCTACAGATGATACTCATTGTGAGAAATTGTGAGACATTCTAATTTAATTTGCATATTGCATTTTAAAGGCCAACAAAAACAAAACAAACCTGAATTCCATATAAGAAACCAAAAGTCAACTTCCAACTGCGTGCGCTTGCTCATACGCTATCAGAATTAGAATTTCAACGTCAAGCCCCATCAAACATGGATAACGTAATCGCTTAACACATTCCAAGTAAGCAGTCAAATCTGAGCGCATATATGTAGAACAACCATCCCGAAATAAAACGAAACAACTTCCAGATTAGATAGGCCTTCGGACATGGAGTTTGGATTTTGGCTGTCTCTCCTGCTCGTGCTCACCTACTTCTCACGTTGGTTGTAAATGCAAAAATCAGATTTTCGTAGGTATCAATGTGCTCGTACTTGCTGGTTTTTACTGTGACATTGGCATTGTAGGGGTATATACTCAGAAATTGCTACGTGCGTCTTTTCGATTTTTCATTTGAAAAACACTTTTTGTTTCCGACGGGGCCTCTTTTGTGAGTCCCCATGTGCTGCCAGTGTAATGTGCCGGACTTTTAAAATTCATTCCACGTCGACATCGCCGTCATCGTAGACGGAGTAAACAAATTAGACGACACCTTAGCTATGCAAAATATTTGACACAGCAAATAGTGGCGCGTATATTGTTGGAAGCGGAAAAGAAACATTGTTATGAGATATTTCCAATGTCAGAACTGGTTTTGGCAATAATTTTTTGGGGTTTTATTGAAGAAACAGGTAAAATGGCTGCAAATCAAACCCAACCTTGACCTTGAACATATCTCCACCTCAAGACAAACAGCAATTAATTTGGCTTTAATGAATTCAATCTGCTGCGGCTTCATAACCACAACTGGTTCTTCGACTTCTGCTACGACAAAACTAACGAGGAGAAAGCTAGTTCACTCCACATCGCATGCATAGATGTAACCTCTGTGGAGTTGAAAGGCCTTTATTATACATCAATTGGAAGAAGCGAACGATAATATTCATTAGGCACAATGCGGAACCGCCATTAGTCTATCTGGAAATGAGTTTCATGCGCGATAGGTGAGTCAATGACCTTAATTCATACCCAAACAGTCGTCTTTTAGCGAGAGCTGAGAGGGGAGACCGCTTCAAGCAAAGGTCACTGGTTTTTGGTGTGCAATGCAAACCAACAAGAGAGACACTAGACATTTAAAACCAGTGTGTGGTTTCGGATCTACTTCCCCTTCCCCCCTACACATAGATGTAGAGCTCGAATTTCCAGCTGCAATTCACGTTTCTCTATATGGAGTGGCTGCAAGCGCTCAAATGCGTGTGAACTACTGTATAGACAGCTAATAGTTGTTCTCGGTAGATATTTTGTGCGGTTTTATCTCAATTCAGCGAATACCAACGATCCATTCGAAGTATTAAGACAAGCTTCTATATATAACCACTCGATTGCAAAACAATATGAATGTCTCTTATTTTTGTCGTGTGGTTATCTGAGAGTTGTACTAGGATCAATGACAGAAAAGTAGGACAGATCATTACTGTGTAAAGAAACCCGTCAAAATAATATGTTATTGCTTTTCGTAATAGATGATCTAATGGAAGTTTTTAATTTTGATGGCGCTACATTCCGGATCGGATATTGACTAATAAATATATATTATCCTGCATACAACTAGCTCTATTCAGCTTGGAAAGAGACTTACGAAAAAGTTATGGAACATTTTTGTAGTAATCTATGAAAAATGACAGAGAGTTTATAAGTTTATAAGTGGTAGAGAAATGTCTTTGAAATTTCTAATAAAACTAAAAAAAACCGGCCAAGTGCGAGTGTCACTCGCGCACCGAAGGTTCCGTATTTGGCTAAAGTCCAACACATCAGATATTATTTGAAATCTATAACATCATTCAATCTTTCCCCTCTTCATGAATATTCATCACAATTTAGTTTAATCTAATTACTTAATATTTTTACTCTCAAAAATTACTCGCACATGAATCTCATTTTCTAATTATTAGCTAGTACCCAACCCACGCCAATTTTCCATTCTGTATGCGACCTGTCCCAATTAAAAACTATTGACTGAAAATATATTACTTTTATTTTGTTCTGTACTCCCCAAAAAAATGTATTATACTCCCCAACGAAATTAGCAAGCGGGAACCCTGGTGGTCTTCTGTCTTTGATGGGGTCAATTGTGCACAACTGCGTAGTAGAGATTAAAACTTGTGAGAGCAACGTATTTTACATGGTAAAATTATCTTTTTTGAAAATATCTTGTAAACTATTAACTTTTCGGCAAAACAGTATTCAGCACATATATAGATAAGAACATGATCTACAAAAAAGGAATTTATGTATTTTTTTGTGAATCAAGAAATAAACCGATTTTTGGGCGAATGAAAATATTTTTTTCACCAGATTACTAATTAATCCAAAACCAATCGATGTATTCCTTCCATTGGTATTTGTCGTTTAACTAGAGGTTATACCGGATGTTGTGTGTAAATTTTAGCCTCCTATGTCAATCGGTTCTTGAGATAGACCTGGTAACAAAATTGGCTTAGTGGGTTCGGACAGACAGACAGACAGACAGACGGAGAGACATCCGAGCGAAACTAATAAGGTTACGTTTTTTCCCTTTGGGTACGGAACCTTAAAAATTTGCAGAATTAACAATAGGTAATAGTTAATTCATTTAGCGATATTCTACACCCAGTATGTGGAAGAATATAATAAAATATAATGCCTGCATAGTGCATATGTCAAATAGGGCAAGAAATTTTAAATCATCTGTCAAATTGTCGGGTAACAGAAAGCTTTGCCAATTCTTACTACAAGAAATTTATCGAGCAAAACTAGTACAATAATCAGTGGAGGAGTAATACCTTGCTTTCTCGAAGACGCGTTCTTTTTCTTTTACGAATTTTTCGAGTTAAGGAAAGGCATATTGAATAAAAACTCGTTAAAATTCGTACAGTTGAAAAGTAAAGGAACACTCCTTTAAATTATGTACCTATACCTACATCAATAGCAGAATAAAGGAGATATTATATTATGTGTTTATAAAACCGTAAAAGAGACATAATAAAAAGAAAAAAATGTAAGCATGAAGTTGCTTTGCCACAAGTGCTTTGCGTTTTCTTTTATCCTGTCAAAATGTAAAGAATAACTATGCCAAACCAGAGCCATTCAAGAATCTAGTTTAGTAAGTCTGACAGCTGACTAACTTGATGTATTTCAATTTTTATTGGCTCGCTATTGATCACTTGAATAGTTTTTTCAGTTGATGTTTATGGAGGGTTAGACGACAAATCTAGTTAAGAATTTCATGCCTGAGTAACAAGTTGACAGTTCGTACATGTGGCTAATGTCGGAAAACTGACGTTATCAACCAAACTAGTTTTTGCGTTCAGGCTAGACAAATCAAGCCGCCTAAATTATTTTAAATTGCCCAGTTATACATCCGTAAAAGTGGTTGAATATTCAGTCAGTCCAATATTTAAATTTGATAGACTTTACAACATTCCCCAAGGAAGATTCCTAGCAAACAACTTCGTAAACATCTTTTTTTGTGAACTAATAGCCATTTTTACCTATAGGACTAAATATTTTGTGGGTCGCAATGGTCAATTTTATATAAAAAAATTTCGCTATTGTGAGTTCGTAAAACAATCCTCGACACTTGAAACGATTAGTATTAAGCTGTGAATTTTGCATGCACCAAATTCGGTAACATTTTGTAAGACTTCTATAAAAAGGTTATATTAGCCTTAATCAGTCTTGTGAAAGCAGTAGCTTCGAAGGAAGTTTGCTGAGCTGCAGAGCAAGACTTCGCAGCCAGAACCCCCATTACAAAACAACAAACTAAACCTGAACCCTTACGAAGTTGTGACAAACTTAATATTGAAACCCCTCCCCAACAAGCTTTGTAGTTCTGAATAAAATTGTAGGTCTCCCTCACTCCTTCCATATACAGAATTTATTTCAACAAATGAATGGAAGGTAGATCCAGGGTAGATGCTGAATTCTTGCGCCCACTGTTTATTTATTTATTTAGGTAGGCAAAGTCTTTCGCTACTTCAAAGCTATATCTATCATCTTAGTGACAATGAAGAACATGCCTCATTTGAGAAAGGTCTCTTAAGATTGTTGACTCGGCCTAAATGATGTTAATATCCAGACTTAGCTTCGCATTTGTTCCCATGATGTTGGGTTTGGGTTGTACAGCGTGGCGCATACAATTGCTTTAAAAACAATTCTAAAGAAGCTCATCCCCTTGTCTTAAATTTGTTTGACATCAAAGGGTTTGATGGTGCTATTTCGAACCTGGTCGGAGAAGCCTCCATTATCATCCTCTACAAACAGACCAACTTGGCAGGAATTTCGAAACATGGCATGGCTTTGTATTGATTTGTGTCGATATCGTATATAGGCGACTCTCAAGTCTTTCAAAAGCTGGTGTGCATGCATCCGGAACATTGGACAATATTTTGCAGAAAGGTTGGTGCGTACGGCTTACCAAAACTACTGCCGCTGCTATTAAAAACTCGGTAGCCTTTAAGTGACAGCGGCTTTCTTCCTATCTCCGCTGTTTAACTGAATACGGAAAAGGCTTCAGGTCTGAGCATATTTTTTATCTTCTCCGTACACAATCGCAGAATTAAACCGCTTCTGTTGTTCGGTCCCATTGCGTCGCATTTTGCGAAACAAAAGTATCAAGATAACCAACACTATATCGGCAGCTTAATTGTTAACAATTTATGACCACGGCAATGCTAGATCTCTTTTTTAAATAATCGTTCTTATTATTTCTTTACAGAGCCCTTATCGCCTACGCCAAACTCCTGTCGCTGATAAAGAAATACGAGAAAAAGAACCTCACGATTTCGGATATCTTTCACATGAACGTCGCCAAACACCCCGAAAAGGCGGCCATTCTCTGCGAAGATCAAGTTTGGACCTTCCGACAACTAAATGAATTTTCCAACCGCATAGCTAACGTATTCCACAGTCATGGCTACAAGAAGGCCGACGTTGTTGGTCTTCTGTTGGAAAACAGGCCCGAATTCGTTGGCATCTGGTTGGGTCTGTCGAAACTTGGGGTGATCACCCCATTGATAAATTCCAACCTGCGAGGACCATCACTTCTTCACAGTATAACAGTGGCCAAATGTTCGGCTCTGATCTACGGCGAAAGCTTTGCTGAAGCCACGGAGAGTATCTCGGGTGAACTACCCTCCTCAATGGCACTATATCAGTTCAACAACGAGGAGAACAAGCCAGTGACTGGGCTGGCAAAGGATCTGACCACATTGCTGCAAAGTGCTTCCAAGGACAGTATACCCTCGTCGATTGAGCCGCCCAGTCATCACGACAAATTGGTGTACATTTACACGTCAGGTACTACTGGCCTGCCCAAGGCAGCTGTCATCTCGCATTCCAGGTAAGTGAACTCGATTCGAAGTGATCTGATGATGTGGTGACTCTTTTGCGGTTTTGTTCTCTAGATATTTGTTCATATGTGCCGGTATTCATTACACGATGGATTTCAAGTGCGACGACACATTCTACACGCCACTACCACTCTACCATACCGCAGGAGGAATCATGAGCATGGGACAGGCTCTATTGTTCGGTGCCACGGTGGCTATCCGCAAGAAGTTCTCGGCATCTGGTTACTTTGCGGACTGCGTCAAGTTCAATGCCACAGTAAGCAAACGATGAATATACCTGTTATATGTTCAAACTATTATCTATTTTACTCGCCCAGGTTGGACAATACATTGGAGAGATGTGCCGGTACATCCTGGCCACTCCTCCGTCAGAGAACGACAGGAAGCACAAAATCCGAGTTCTCTTCGGGAACGGGCTTAGGCCGCAAATCTGGCCACAGTTCATCGAACGCTTCAATATCCCGAAAGTGGGCGAGTTCTACGGCGCTACGGAGGGCAATGCTAACATTATGAACAACGACAGCACGGTCGGAGCTATTGGTTTTGTTTCACGCATACTTCCATCCGTCTACCCCATATCGATCATCCGCGCCGATCAGGACACTGGAGAGCCTATTAGGGGACCGGACGGCCTTTGCCAACTTTGCAAACCAAACGAACCCGGAGTCTTCATCGGGAAAATCATCAAGGGAAATCCTTCCAGAGAGTTTTTGGGCTATGTCGACGAAAAAGCCTCAGCAAAGAAGGTTGTGCGCGACGTCTTTAAGAAGGGAGATCTCGCCTTTCTTTCCGGTGATCTGCTGATGGCTGACGAACGTGGGTATCTCTTCTTCATGGATCGCACGGGTGACACCTTCCGGTGGAAGGGTGAAAATGTCTCAACGAGCGAGGTGGAAGCCCAAGTAAGCAACGTCGCCGGATACAAGGACACTGTTGTCTACGGAGTGTCTATTCCGCACACAGAAGGCAGGGCCGGTATGGCTGCTATCTATGACCCCGACAAGTCCGTGGATTTGGACAAATTTTCTCTGGAACTTCAGAAGCTATTGCCCGCTTATGCCCGACCGCAATTCCTGCGGTTCCTAACAAAAATCGATCTAACAGGAACTTTCAAACTTCGCAAGGTTGACCTGCAAAAGGAGGGATTCGATCCGAGCGTCATCACAGATGCGTTGTACTACCAAACCAGCAAGGGGAAGTATGAACCCCTCACTGTGGACAAGTACAAGAAGATCAACCAAGGGGAGATACGATTTTAAGGGCCTTTTCCGCGATGTTGCCAAAATTTCTTCAAAATTGATTGGAATGTGAATAGTCCTCCTGAATGTGATGGGGTTTTCGATTTTAAACGAAAGTTATAGGCTAAGCGGGGCGGGGATCGTTAATCTGTTGTTAGATCATTTTTTTGGATCGTTTATCATTGCAATAAGACTTGTTACAAACACACGAAAATGACACACACATAAATAATATTGTTGTAGCTTTAAGACAGTTCGGATTTTAATAGTTTAAGTGCGATTTGCATGGACCTTTTATGCAGGTCTAAAAGCCCCATCTCCATAGAAACCTTCTCTGACGTCCTTTTGAAGGGCCTGCAAATATATTTCCATGTGCATTGTACTTCACTTGAATTCGAGAGAATTGCGCGCAAATTGCATTTTGGTCATTTATACCCGGCGAAAGTTTAGTGTAGGTGTCCTTACGTTATAAGTTCAACAGACTTTCTTAGATAAGTAGTTACTATCTTCCTGGATTTTTTAGAAGTTTTTTTTTTAATTGTTATATTATTTTATGTACATTTATTATATTGATAAGTGTTTATTTAAAATGTAGATAGAGAAATCAATTATTAAATAAAAAAGTTTAAATGGTTAAACAAAATCGAGAGAGAAATTGTATTTTACTGGATGGAAAGATGGCTTGATAGGCTCCCTGGGTCTAGCTTCTTTTTATTTTAGCGTGGAATGGAAAGGACAAATTTATGACAAGTTCGAATGGCTAAAATGATAAGCTTAGCTACTCAGGAAAATTCAACTCGGAGGTAGCACAGCGGATGAAATTAGTGTTTCCTATGGGATCGAACCTGAGACGCATCGTCGGAAGTCCAGCATATCAAGCACTGAGCCCGAGCAAATCAGGACGATATTATGATTTCGAAATTTACAGCTCGATTCTGGCAAACCTCACAGGCACATGCACAAGTCACAAAACCATCACAAAGTGAGGTAGAATAAATTTTGTGAGGTTTTCGTCATAGACAAACGAGTATTGTCTCTGGTTTTCGTATTCTGTCAGCAGTCAGCACACTCACAAAAACAAAATGGAGCAGGTTACAAAATTCAAAACCAGTCATAACGACTCACAAGTGAATCATTATTGCATTTGATGGTCCTGGTTCCTTATTTCCACACACTTTATGACCTGAACAGTTCTCGGGTCCGAAACCGCAGAGAACATAAAAAAAATAAACGCAAAACCAAAAAACCCTTTTGACCTGGGGGCTTGTGGAGGAACCACTAATAATACGAAACTTGAAGGACAAATCTCACTGCAATATTGAGACAGTCCGCCTGACTCTCATATGTCCTTTGTCCCATTTATAGCATGTTAAGGCAAGGCTTTTAAAGCGTTCTTCAAGTTCTATTTGTTGAGCTGTCAATGAACGCATACATTTCGCAATGAAGGATACCCATCACAATTTATTTTACATCCTACAAACTCTACATTAATTACTTTAAGTTACTTTAGTAAACTGAATTCCTTTAATTTAACATTTGATACAATTGCGCTTTTGTTTGCTAACACTATTGAAACTAGTTTCTTTTTTGGAAAAGCATTGTTTTAAACAAAATAAAGTACCTACATTACTTTACGTTTTTTATTTCTGCCTTTAATTGCACTTCAAGAAAAAATCCGGTTATTCCCCGAATAAAACCATTTTGAATATCCGCCGACAGCGAAAAATAACCGTTAAGCACGTATGCTGTGATCAAATTGATCAAAATTTAATGAAACTACGAAAATGATTTTCAAATTCGAAATTTTTATATTCCAAATGTGTCTCAACCTTTATAGCAGTTTCAAATCCACCACACTAGATTTCACCACAACTGCTTTCAATGTCAGTTCTGACATGACATGTTGAAAGCAGCAGATGTGTCACCAGTGTCACAAAGAGAAGTGAAAATCTATTGAAATTTTTCGTACACATCGTTTTCTTTTTCTTGTGAGATTCCTGCAAACAAAAGCCAATCAAATGGGTAGTGAGGTATTTTCTTTGAAAAATATGACTCATTCCATATTTTAGACTAATATATAAATATCATTCAGGGACAAGAAGAACGCCGAATTTGGGTTGGAAACTTGGACACACGTCTCACCGAGTAAGTTCGCCTTGTTATTGATTTTACCCAAATGTATACCATTTTCGGGCTTTGCCTATAAACTTCCATTGACCTTTAAAACTAATTTGTGTGTATTTATTTTCAAAATGTTGGTATCAACTACTAAAAATTGTGCAAAAATGCGGTCCAATCGAAAAGTTCGACATGCTGTTCCATAAGAACGGCCCACTGGTTGGACAGTCACGCGGATATGCATTTATCACATTTAAATCGGTAAGTTTAGCTAATTATCCCATGGATGTTTGAGTGTTGACAGTGAATTTCACTAGGCTGATGCGACTGTAAAGGCGCTGCATAAATTGAACGGACAATACGTGGGGAAGAAGCCACTCGCTGTACGCTTGGCCAAGAATCTCAACTATGTAAGTAAATTGTAATCGAGGTAAACCAGTTTTGTAAACTTTATCTTTTGTAGGATGAATTAGAGAAGCCGAAACCTCGAATAGAGATCCCTGCTTTAGGCACCCGCCCAGCCGACTCAAAAATCAGCAAAGAAGACGCGATACGGGCAATCGAAGCGAAACTCAATTCACTAGAGAAGCGAACGCTGGACGAAGAAATAGAAATGGGCAACAACTCCAACTTCCAAACGCCATTGATTCAGAAATACCAGTTTAACAAGAACAATGACGGCACCAGCTCAAGTGGCCAGAGAGGTGGCTTTAGCACTCGGATGCAGTATGTTAAGCACAGAGGCTCATCAGGTCCCTACAACCGGAACCACCGCCCAAAGAGACGATAGTCAAGATGAATGTGTTAATTCCCGACAATACCTCTGTATCTGTAAAGCCCTCCTCATTTCTGTGTGTTCATTTTGAGTTGATTGTGTGTTGCTGCGACTTTCATTTTTTTCTGTAAACCTCTGACGAAATTATTTTTAGACATAAATTGCATTCAGTATAGTTACGCGTTTAGTTTTATTTAAGAATCAGGACTACTTCTATGAATAGACTACTTTGGCTGGAATAAATGCTTACCGCGCATATGTTGCGGTACTGGCACTGTTCCGGGGCAAGGGACTTGTCCGGGTATCTCGCAGATGCAGTGTCTGTCGCAGCCAACACCAAAGTTTGCGGGGTTATCTTTTCGCTCGGCTAGACGGGCATCAGCCTCTAGTTGTTCGCTAAACGATAAAAGAAGGCATGAACCGGCAGAAGGAATAGAGTTAAATTCGACCTTACTGTGACTTTCCGACTATTTGTATGAGGTGGTCTAGGATTTGTTCACGATTTCTGCTATCAATGTCAATAAGTATGTCCCTGCCATCCTCGTAATAACACCGAATGAACGGGGAAGGAGTCATATTTTTAAATGTCACCACTTGAACGGCAGGATTTTTGTACTGGATCTGCGGGATGTTCCAGAAGACGAAATCTCTACGATAGTGGGAGTAAGTATTACTTAATCGGTGAATGGTAGACATTCGGAAAAGGCCTTACCGCGCACCGAGATGATGCTCGCCGTATGTGTTGTAATTCACACTGAAAATCTTCACTTTCTCTTTGAGAACCAGCTTGCCTCCGTTAAGGTATTTCATGGTCCTACGGACAGGTGCTGCGCCTTTCATAAAAGGCATTTTGCTAAGTTAATAATTACGAAAAGTATTTCAAAATTGAAAATAGAAATTGAAAAAATGTCCGTAAGTGAAATGAGGAGGTTTCAGCTGGATAACTTTGACAGCCGAAAGGTTATGGTTTTTATAGCATGAGTGTGTTCAAAGGGTGGTGTTTAAAAAGTATTTTGGTTAGAGATGACACAATAGAGATTAGACAGCAATTATGTAGGTAGGGATGTGTTTATATAATTTATTTACCAAATTATATGTAGGTATTTGTTTAAGCTTCAATTTCAATCAAGCAAAGCCATACGTTAAATGCAACCGTAAAAGTTGGAACAGTGAGAAAATTATTTTTTTTTTACGTTGATGAAGTCGTAGCAAAAATGTTTCTCCGCGAAAACAATTACAACCAATCAATTACCATTGATTAGATTCCAACAGAAAAAATTCCTGAAGGATGAAACAGAGAAAATATGAAATATTTCAATCGAACTTTTTTTCGTATAGAAAAATTTATATTCTTCTAGAAAACTTTATTTTAATTTTTTTTAAATTACTTTATAATTCATAAGCAACATTTAAAGACCGAGATTGAGTTTAACCATTAGGTTTAAGTGGTCAAAAGCCAGAGACATTTTTTACGGTTTTGTTTTACATTTGTCTATAGCTATAGTCGTGTTATTTTAGCTTCGCTATCAGCAAGGAAAAGTGAAGTAGGATTCTCAGCGAGCAATTCTTCAATTATTGTGTGCTCGAAGTGTCAAGTAGAGCGTAGTTGTTGTATTGTAAAAAGCACACCTTATGTATTTCGTTTAAACCTCAAGTAAATTTTGAATCGTACCTACCTAGGTAGTAGGTAGGCCAGTCAAATAAAGTTTTTCTTTAATGTGTCCCCACCCCAAGAATTCGATTTCGAAGAAATTTTATATAAATCGTTTCTAACTTCACTTGGACTCGTCAAATTGTTGCCTGTCATTTCGTGTTTGAGAGCCGCATTCGTACGAGAGAAAAACGTAAAATCATCATTTTCAGAGCTATATGCAATTTTTTTTCTGCTAGAAAAGCCTCCTTTGTCTTGTTGTGCATTTAATAAATCTAAACTAAATAAATATCGATCAAAATGCCTGAAGCCGAAGTCGTTATTAACAAGGTAGTCACCGTAAATAAGGTAATAGTTCATCCCTTGGTACTGCTGAGTGTAGTGGACCACTTCAATCGCATGGGCAAAATCGGAAATCAAAAACGAGTTGTTGGAGTGCTCCTCGGTTGCTGGCGATCAAAGGGTGTACTGGATGTTTCCAACAGCTTCGCTGGTGAGTATTTTGCAAAATCGCTGTTACGAATGAGTCATAAAGTCGGTTTGAATTTCTTTTAGTTCCATTCGATGAAGACGAAAAAGATAAATCTGTATGGTTCCTCGACCATGATTACTTGGAGAATATGTATGGAATGTTCAAGAAGGTGAACGCCCGAGAAAGAGTGGTGGGCTGGTATCACACTGGACCGAAGCTCCACCAGAACGATATTGCTATCAACGAGTTGGTTCGACGATATTGTCCAAATTCGGTGCTGGTTATCATAGATGCGAAGCCAAAGGATTTGGGACTGCCGACCGAGGCGTATATCGCTGTGGAGGAAGTCCATGATGATGGTTCACCCACGAGCAAGACATTCGAACATGTGCCCAGTGAAATCGGAGCCGAGGAGGCGGAAGAAGTCGGTGTAGAACATCTGCTGCGTGATATCAAGGACACAACTGTTGGTAGCCTGTCGCAGAAGATCACGAATCAGTTGCACGGTCTCAAAGGATTAAACGCTCAGCTTAAGGACATCAAGAACTACCTGCAGAAAGTTGGTGATGGCAAGCTGCCCATCAACCATCAAATCGTCTATCAAATGCAAGACATCTTCAACCTGCTGCCAGACATCACCTCCGATCAGTTTTCTGAGACAATGTACGTAAAGACAAACGATCAGATGTTGGTGGTGTACTTGGCATCAATGGTCAGGTCCATTATTGCCTTGCACAATCTTATCAACAACAAGCTAACAAATAGGGATGCCGAGGAGGGCAAGAAGGACGATGGCAAGGAAAAGAAGGATAAGGACAACAAAGATGCGAAAGACAAGGACAAAAAGGAGGAGAAAACCGACAAAAGCAAGGACGACAAGTCCAAAAAGTAGATAGCTTAAACGGTTTTTGAGAGGGGGAGTGCGCAAGATCACAACCGCGCTCACATACACATTTCTTTTTGTATCGATCTTGAATAACACGCAATTAACTGTCTGTTAGAAGTACTAAAATTATAAAATTACACATTACATTAAAATGAGTCGTTTTCTTTGGTCGGGTTGGGGGAGATTTTACAGCTTTGCAAGAAGGTGGACTTGGGTTGCAAGGAGGAGAGATAGGGGAACGCGAAATGCACAACACAAATGGCTGGAAGAAATAAAAAAAAACTTCCCATACCGGGAATCGAACCCGGGCCTTCTGGGTGAAAGCCAGATATCCTAGCCACTAGACCATATGGGATATGTTAACTTAACGTCTCATTGTCGAGTTAAAGCATTCGTTCATGAATGGTAGAAAAAGAGTTTGGGCAATGATCTACAGCTTCACCCTGATTGCCTGTGTTTGTGTGTATTTCAAATAATGTGAAAATGGCAGTTTGTATTTGATTAAGCATTGGTTAAAGTAGGTATTCGGGAAAACGTGAGAGTCAATAGCGGAAGGGGTCATTATTAAAAATATCTCTGAGCTGGGTCTTAGGTTAGGATTACTTTAACAGTTCTCCAGATTACCTATACGATGTCTATTAGATGTTATGTACATCTGCAGCGACTTTTCGATTCAAAAACAGCATAAAACCTCAAAAAACACCATACAAAACTTATTTTTTTATTGAAAATTCATCACTTCTGCATACAAGACACAAATCTTAAATATTTTGTGCATCAAATCGTTTTTTTTTTTGTGTTGCATTAGGTGTAGTATGTTGGGCCATAAGGTAATCGTTCTTATTTTGCTTGTACGAGAACTAAAACAATATAAAATGTACCTACTCACCAATTCAATATAACACAGTCTCCTCTTTTAAAGCCACACACCATTCACTGAACTATATTATGTTGGTTATAAACATATTAAAATGTCTTAAGTACATCGGCCTCGGCGAAGTTATCAACTGGTTATTCACGCGTTCACGTATTTACTGACTGGCGCTTGACTGGCTTCATGACGCGTTTACGTAGGTACTTGATCCACGTAACGTAATAAGTGTTTTAAATAAATAGTTCCGGTCCAAATCGTGCAGTTGAAATGTACATATACATAATATGCAAGTAGTTGAATTGAAGCCCTTTGCTGCGAGAAAAGCGAAACACACATAGATAGCCGCACGCTATATAACTTTGACATTGCGTTACGTGACAGAGTAACAGATATTTTTGTTCTATCTGGCTATCTGGCGTTTGATTAGTACCAAACCAAACAAACTTGTGCATTTGTTTATTGGCTTTTTTCTGTTGCCATTCGCCCGTGTCGGTATCCGGGACATATGGCTAAGTTACAAAAATTTAAGGCTATATTGCCGCTTCGCTAAGCATTCTTAACTCCAGTATTTCATTTTCGGACATCATTCTGTAAGATTTATGTTTCAACTTATTTGTTAAAACTATATTTTTAATGAAAATAGTCCCCACAGTTACCTACGTACCTACTTACCTACCTAAATTACGCCGTGTCTAAGAGCCAGCCATAAGGTCAGTCAAAAAGCAACAGGCGAATTTAGAAACTTTGTTGGTCGTTGTTTTATTAATACGGCCGGCAGTGCGTCGAATTTTAGGTATAACCAAACCGTACGATAAAAACTTCCATTGAAACGTACCTACTTGAACCGGCCCTCACTTATCCAGGAATTAAAAATGCGCAATAATTTGCAAGACACACTGACGATTATAATTTCAAAAATTCACTTTTATGACTTTCGGACTCGGACTTTCGGTAGGTAACGAAAACGAACTAAAAACTTACGAATAAAATAGGACCTTCGTCCATAATTAAGCATGAGACACCAAAAACGAAAAAATCTTTAAATCAAACCCTACAAAGGTCATATTCGAAGATGGTACGACCTGTCAAAATGCGATCAAATGAGAAATATTTTTAATTTTTAATTGTGTATTTTCAGCATTTTGAAATGTTGTTGAATTGTGCAAGCAAATTCATAAAATCTCACTTATCAATTCATAATAATAATCGAAGTCGAAAGAGCTACAAACACGCGATTAGTAATACCAATGTTATAATAATTATTTGGAGATCACTGATAAAAACTGACAAATTGATGGAGATTGATGTTTCTTAGTAAATTAACAAATACGATTCATTTTACTATACCTATTTTACAAATTCATAGATATACATATATGCAAGAAAAAAATCGAGCAACTGCCCGTCAAGGCTAATGTTGGGCCTTAGCAAAAAACATTTCAGTTTCGACTCAAAATTTTAGGAGTGACTAGAATATCTTCCATATAAATTTTGCAATTGTGAGCTCCCGCAGATGAATTCACCCGATTTCGAATAAGACTTCGAATAAATAAATTGACTGACAATTATAGCATACTTTTAGGTGTTTAGTTGCTGGTGTAGTTGAATTACGGCTGTAGCTTATTATGGGAATGAGTTTTTGATTTAATTTAACTACCTACTAACGGTAAACATCTGATAAACAACAGATTTTACAATACAAATTTGTTTGTTAGCAAACGTATTGAAAAATTATGTTTCATAATGGAGAACTGGCATTGGTGGGTGTGACCTGCATGACATTTTTACTCTCTTAGAAATTAAAACGGGTAGGTTGTGTAGGTATGTATAATCTTTTTATTTGTAATGAGAAACTTTTTTAAAAGAGCGAGTAAAGTAGAAAACAAAACTGTGCATTACACCCTAAGGAATCGCGTTTCTACCTTTTTTATTTAGACGATTAATAATTATTGTGCTGCCGTGATTTTCTTAGTAAAATCCTATAGACATGAAAAAAGGATACACCTTTTATTTGTTTATTTTTGTTCCCTTCAACAGATTTAAACTTGTTGGCTTAAATTAAGTAAGTTTTTCATCTACTGTAGGTAAGTACCTTTACGAAAAATTACTGAGTAAAGAACACTGGTCTTTTTTTGACATGCATTTGTAAGGACATTACAGCGGACGGCTAAAGTGATTTTGCTTAAATTTGGCTACAATTAATATTAAAATTATTAAGGCAGTGTTTTGCACACTGTGTCAAAATGTAAGGTTTCTATTTGAAAATGATCTAGCTTACGAGAAAGAGAAGCATTGCACACCTTATTGGCATTTATTTAACTTTTGAGTTAATTTGCTGTAGAAGGAAAGATCAAGGCTTCTTCGGGTCACTTGGCTGTTAAAATGAAATTCTACAATACATTCGCCTTCATATATTTTCGATATAAGATCTATCTCCTCATGGGTTGTCAGTCGCTTTTTCGTTTCATCGGAAGTTTTACTTCAAAAACCTTCAAATAGGTTTCATTAAATCGGCCATAAGAACCTTTGATTCTTAGCCTCGCTAGTTTATCAGACAATTTTTCAAGCATCCACACCCAAAGAGGGGCAACACAGACGACAACAGGCAGGATCGGCGTTATTGTTGCACTAGCTATATAAACGGTAAACGAGGTAAATCATAATGTTGGTAGCATCTTCAAGATCTGACACGACTTTCAATTTTCACCTTATCGAAGAGACCCCAAACACCAATACTCCTTTTAAATCCAATATCACCGAACCCATCGGTTATCGCCCTCTATCTTCAACTTCAACTTCATCCACAACTACTCCCCGTCCGATCAATGGCGTCCCGTGTACTATACCTACATACTGACAAGTACCTATGTAAAGTGGGGAAAAGATAAAAATGCAAAGACACGCCAACTAGAAGCAAAATAAAAATATTGGAACCGATTAAGCACCACCTGTCCATGTAAACAACCTGATAGAGTAATCGGCCAAGAGCCCGAACAAAACCGTCTTTAAGTCAATCATCGTCGCCATACAGCCAGCCCAGGAGAGTGCCACTTTAAATTCTGTACCCACATGTGGTTATTTTGCCTGATTATGACCCAACGACAATCAACAATGAAAAGAGAAGGACAGGAAAATAACACCAGTAGCACAACAATGGCCATCCGTTCTGCCCGTATAAAGATTATCGCTTGTTCTGACGCAGAGGCAGTCGAAGCCTTACCATTCAGTCGTAAACATTCCGCAACAAAGAAATGGAAATACTAAAGGTGTTGGGATATTTCGCTGCTCTCCTCTCGGCTGTGCGTGGTCAGTTGCTTCCGACATTTGCTGTGCCAAACCTACCCTCGGATGGATATAGCTTTCACAAAAACGACCTGGAAGATGGCAGGCTTCTGCTGACACCATACATAGAGGCCGGCCTACAGCCGACAGCCCGGAAATTGGCCAGAGTGAACAGGGGTCTCTTCCTCAATACGACAAGTTATGCTGGTAAGTCCATGTGCAATCCGTTCATGGTCATTTCATTACTTTCACCCACAAAGGCTATCTGACGGTGGACGAGCAGCGCGATTCCAACTTATTCTTCTGGTTTTTCCCGGCTGAGGGTTCACAGCGATTGTTGTCGGGCGCGGATAACGACCTAGACAATGAAGCAGAGACGGGCGAAACCGAAGACACCGACTTTGATCATGATTTTCTCAAGAAGCTGTCTGCCAATAAATCCATCAGCAATGAATCAAACTACGGAGGCGACGGCAAACCTGTTGTCTTGTGGCTACAGGGCGGACCAGGAGTTTCCTCGTTGTTGGCGTTGTTCACAGAGAATGGGCCTTTCCTTTTGGACGGCTCAAAGTTGAAAGGTTTGTATTACATTGATCCAATGAACTGAATAGTGTGTGAACTAATTTTGCTCGTAGAGAATCCCTATTCGTGGCACAAGAAGTATCATATGCTGTACATTGACAATCCCGTGGGCACGGGCTTCAGTTTCACAAATTCTCACGGGTATTGTGAGACAATTCCGGAGGTGGCGCGCGACTTGTACATTGGATTAGTGCAGTTCCTCAAGCTGTTTCCGGACCTGCAGAGGAATGACTTTTACATAACCGGCGAGTCGTTTGCTGGAAAGTACATACCAGCGATCGGAGATGTGATCTTCCAACAGAATAGCATACCACAGAACTATCTTAAAATCAACCTAAAGGTGAGTCACGTTTGAGTGGTTTCTTATATTGTTTGTGTTGACGTTTGTCCATTACTGTTTTGTGGTCAGTGTCGGTAATGGACGAAAGTTATAGGGTGTATCCGTCATTCATGTAGTAGCAACATCTACAATTGCATTAATTGATAAACGACATTTTCTGCTCTTTAATCACCAGGGCCTAGCTATGGGGAACGCACTTTCGGATCCTGGCAACATGATGGACTACTCAGCCTTTGCCTATCAGGTGGGATTGATTGGCCGTCCGGGGTATCAAGAAATGAAGCTTACAGAGGACCTCATACGTGCGTATATCGATCAACCAAAGTTGGCCAAGGCTGTAGGTATACCCTAGTACTATTCAAGGCCTTTGGGATACAATTCTTTTTTTTTTTTAGTACTGGGACTCAACCCTGCACCAATTTACTGTCCACAGCAACTACAGCAACCTCTACAATATCCAACAGCCCGAAGCAATTGACCTGTTTCCTTTCAAGGACTTTATTGAGCAGCCCCAAGTAAGTTGAGCTGTTTTTGCGAGTTTATTTTGACAAAACCCTTTGCCAGGTTCGAGAAGCCCTCCACGTCGGCAATCATCCGTTTTCCGGTCCAAATGCAGTATACACCCACCTCAGCAACGACTTTATGACCACCGCAATGCACTGGACGGCGCGATTACTCAACGCAGGACTTCGCATATTGTACTACAACGGCAACTGGGACTTTATTGTAGCATACCCACTGTCTGAAAATGCGTTCCACCAAATGCAATGGAGCGGTGCTGAGGAGTACAGAAAGGCTCCACGCAAGCCGTTCATGGTAAATGGAAGACTGCACGGCTATGTCACTAGAGCCAAAAACTTCTATGAAGTCTCAGTATTGAATTCGGGACATATGGTACCCACGGATCAGCCCGCCGCTTGCCTCACTCTGATTGACCGATTTTTCACAAACCGATTGTAATTGCACATATACAAATAAATATATAAGTATACACATCAAGAGTTAGGGTCAATTTTCGCATTTTGTTGAAGGTGAATGCCAAGTTTTGTTTACATAATTTGAAGCACCAGTTGATAGCCCTTATCTCTGCAAGGACATGCGCACAAAATTTTTTCTTCGGCAGATTATAGTTGCAGAGAATTTATTGTGAAATATGGCGAAGTCGATTCGGAATAAAGGTTTACGTCTGTCGGGAAAAAATATATGTCCGCTTCTATTTGGTTAAAAAATTTAAATAATAAGTTGTATAATTTTTGAACAGTGAAATCAGCGACAAGGATAAGCCGTTTTACGGACTCAGGTGGGCTTTCCAAATCTGAATGAGTGAGAGATTGTTACCACAGTTGATTAACAAGTAAAGGTGTTTAAAAAAAATATTGTAGATCCATTCCTTCAAAGCATTTTAAAAGACAGGAATTTGTGATTTCTTAAGGATTACATAAGACCACAAGCATTTGAAAATGCACTGTGTGAACAAATAGTCTGGGTAAAAATCGATAAGGCATCTACTCATCGCTTGGTAGAATGTGCTCAATGGTTTTGTTATAGTGGCAGTACCTACGAATGCAACAGTTTATTTTTTTTTTGTCTAACGGAAGTCCTATGTATTAAAAAAAGTGGCCTCTGCCTATATTTATTTTACTGTCTGTAGATTTTCATGCACAAATTATCTTCATTCATTTCCAGTGTTATAGACACCAAACACCACTAAAGATAAGCTAGGTACCTAATGCAAAACGAGTGACAGTGACATGACAAAATTGTAGGTTCTTCCTTCAGTTCATTGTGCCACCGTCTGGTGAAGTAAAATTCTGCAAGCAAACTCTGGAATTTATTAGTTATATGACGATTTTTTTACACAAAAGTGCAAAGAGTGTGCTATTACATGGGACAGTGTCCTTATGCGTTTACAATCATTTTCAAAACCTAGGTATACAAATTGAGTGAAAAAGAACAAAAGAAACCCAAGAATGCATGTGTCGAATTACTGCATCCTTAAGTGGGAAATGCTTCATGGAATAAGGAAGATAAAAAACAATGATCAGGCTAGAAACGTCGTTTCAAAGGTAGAAGTCATTAACTAACAAAATTAACTTTTATAGATAATTAGTTTTAAACATATTTTTTGGCCTGAAAAATCGAATTTTACAGATATCAAAGAGATGTTTACACTGAACATGTATTTTATTTAAAAGTAAATAGTTTCGTGTTTTTTATGTACCAAAAATAGTTAGTTCGCGCATAAATATGGAAAATGCACTTAATGAGTTTTTCCTGTATGGATATATATCAATAATAGTACATAATGGTAAAGTGAAATTTTTTCTTCTGCATTAAACAGTTTATTTTATTGACGACTAGCTGGCCCGGCGAACTTAGTTCCGCCGCAATTCGTTAATGTAATGAAAATAGTAGTTCGGAGCATGCACATTGCACATGCCTCTTTATGCAATTCGGTCAATTCAAATTCTTTATTCAAAAGTAATATTAAATACTCTATGACACTTAAAAAGAAAAGAAAAATAACAAAGTTAAGTCCTTAAGTCCACTTTTGCTCTAAATTAACAAAAATAAACTTCTGCTAGCTATTGTGACTTAATTTTGTTGTTTCACTTGAGGCATACTTCAAGTTGTTGATGATGTGAACTAAATAAAAAAAAAAAAAATGCGAGAGAGAGGAAATTCGCAAAAACGTGACAAAAGAGACTTTATATTTGACTTAGTCAGTGATGTTGATTCCGATACTTGAGGAATATTTTTTAGAAAATAGGCATCATTTATTTGTGAACTACTGTTTGAACTGTTTTACAATCAACTTTTTGTGAATTCTTTTTTTAGAATCAATTCACACAGATACATTTTGAAGTTGGTAAATCTGGTACATTCTTTAATCAAAGTCGCATTAAAAATTTTAATTTACAACTGTGCTTATTTTCCAATAACCTACTTGACTTACTCACCAAATCAAAACCTTGGATTATAGAGATAAAAAAGATAGAATTGATTATCAATCGACCAACATTCTGATAACAATTTCTTGAATCACCTTGTAGGTTAGTTGCAGTTCCTTTGTAAGATATATGAAATTTTTATCTTTTTTACCAAAAAGGCATGATTTTTCGAAAAAGGCATAATTTTTTAAGGGTTCAGACATGAAAACTTAGATCCGGCTTTGCATCACTGGCGGTGACTCCAATCTAACTATTTCTCAACTTAAAGTCAAATTTAATGCTTTATTTCTTCTAATTTAGACTAAAAGTTAATTTGTTGCCAAAAGTAGCGTCTAAAATGTTTTATTGCTAAGGGCCAATAGAAATAACTGAAGTATATCAATATTGATGTGTATCAATCAAACCGCCACCTATCGGGTTCAAAAGTATCCTATCCTTCAAACTGGAACAAACCATACGCAACAACAAATTTACATGGAAATCGCCTGAGTGGCTTTGGAGATCGAAAACATTACCTATTGAGTCTAAAAGAATGTTATCTTTTAAGTTTTGCTAAACCTTAAATACCTACGTCAATACGAACAAAACCAAAAAGTTTCATGAAAATTGGCCCATCAGTTATTGAGATATAAAGTCATCGAGTTTCACACCGAAGGAATTATAATTATAAATTATTGTTATTGTATTATTATATTTTAGAAGTTAATTGAATTTAAGTTAAAAACGAAACGTGTGCCTACAGCGCCACCTGTTGAGAATTTTATGATTTTTTATAACCATCTCTGATTCAAGACGAACAAAACTAACGCACATATCTATTTCCTTCTACATTTAGAGACACAGGAATCTCAATTTTGACTTCGGTGAAAGGGTTGTAGGGTCAACAAAGCAAAGCAGGCATGCTTGTTTAAGCCTGTGCTTAGCTCGTCAGTGGAGTGGGATCTTCTGCTTGGCTTGCGGACTACCGTACTTTTACATGCCTGAATTTTGATGCGAAAATTTTAAAATTAGTTGGCATTGAAGGGATAGGAAGAAAATTGGGAAAGGATTATATCTAAACGAAATATTTGTAACTTTAATAGCCAAGAAGAAAACTAACCACACCTATCAACTTGGTTGGTAAGGCTTCTCCCTTCTCTCGCCACACCAGTACCGAAGGTGTTGTGGTATCTTTGAGCTGCCCTCCCCATAATAATACTCACGAATGAGCAGAGTACAATGATTGTGAACACTCAAAACGCTCAACAACTCCTGTTGCCTGTTATCATTGTCCTCGTCATCTCAATCACCCCTACATTTCAACTTACTCACACATCAAACAAATCAACGTATCTACTCTATTGCAAAAAGTCACTGAATGTAACATAGTAAACATAAACAAATAAAAAAAAATTTCAAAATTGTTGACAACAACAATTTGCTTAGAAAATAACTAAAATAATTGACAACAACAATTATTGCTTTTAAAATTTAAAATAATTTTTTTTTTGTTTTGGAAGTTTCACTACTCGATTTATATCCAGTTTATTTTTTTTTTCAAAGTGCTTTTCCCCATGAAAATCGAAATGTGTGCCTGCAACGCCACCTGTTGAGAATTTTCCGACTTTTCTTTTTTCCTAAACCATCCCTGAAAGGATGATTCAAGACGAACAAAATGAAACAAAAATCATTCAAATCGGTTTAGCAGTTCTCGAGCCTTTACCCGACTAACACACAGCGATTGATTTTTATATAATAGATAACATTTGTTTAATAAAATGTGAAATAATAATACGATTAAAAATTAATATGTGCCTATGTTATGAAATTCAGTTGAGAAAAAAAAGAATTAAAATTAAATGAAAAAAAAAATATTGAAAGAGAAAAATAATTTTAGTCCTCGTCCTCACAGTCTTCATCGCTCTCATGAAAATCAGGTTCTGGCAAGCGTTCATTTTCTAAATTATGGGTTGGTAGTCCTTTGTACCATGGAACAAGTTCCTCTGGAATGTGTCCTGCATTGGCAAGTTTAACCAAATCCGCCTTTTTTTGCTTTGAAATGGGCAACAAACTGGAATATATGGGATTTAGGACCAAAGGCGAAGTGCTTTTGCGGCCTCTTCCGGAAACAGCTATCATTTTGTAAGTAGTCTGAGGTATGATCATATACCTGTAGTATAAAATTCCAGGAGAACCTTTTTCAAATTTTAGGCACTTTATTTTCAGCCAGGATACCTTATTGCCATCTTTGTCCCTGTTTCGGTTCTTTATTGTCAAGGCCGATAATTTCCGCAAGTCATAAAAATCTGTAAATTTAAGCTGGTGAACTTCGTATGGCTTAACTTTATTTTTTCCTCTTGGACGCGTAGATCGGGCGGCTTTAAATATGTCCACCCAATCAGACATTTGGTAAACAGATTTGTATTTATTTGCTGACTCTATTGCAGAATGCATTAAGTCACATTCCATTTGCGAGTGGCCCGATTCTAAAAATTTCAGCTCAAGCTGTTTTAAATGTGGTACATTTTCGACTGCATACGTTAAAATTGCATCCACTTGCTGGTTTCGATTCTGCCCCCCACAAGTGTCACAAAACAGTGAAACCTCCGTGACTGTGGATGGCAGGATTTATAAAGCTGAATAGAATTGAGCCGATTTCGTTGCTCCCTCTCTTTCCATGAAGCTCATTCCACGTAAAGCAATGTGATATACATACTTTTTCAATTTGTTTTTCGACAGACTTGACTTCTTTAAGCACAGATGATTCTTCATTTTGTGAAGCATTGTCAGATTCTTTTACACTTTGTAAAACACTTGAATTCTTAATAAGATACAAATTTAACAGTTAAAAGTTTTAAAAGTGTAATGATTAAAAAAAAAACTTTTCGTTCTGCTTGGTATTTTTATTAGTCAAGTCATGCATAGTAAAAGTTTCTTCAAAGCTAGAAGGCTCTTCATTGCAATCAGACACTTCTTGAAATAAGTGTTTCATAGATCTTTGAATGGAACCTGCATTCTGTGAAACAAAATTGTTTTATGAACGAAAAGTAAAGAACAAAAACCGAAATAATTTTTGCTTACGAGATTATTTAACTGCTGATTATTTTTTGTTTTTTCAAGTACTGAGTGTAGCATTAATTTTCCTCTTGAATACATAATTGTAGCACTGTTTTGTTTTATTTTTCACTTTATAACTAAATATTACTCACGACTTGTGCTCTACTGGGCTACCAAAAGAATGCGCGCGAGATTTAAGTATCGCTAAGTATAAAATTGTATGGAAAATGACAGTTAAGTCTGTGCTACTGTGGAAAAAATCACTAAGTGAGTTAATGAGTTTTTCCTCTCAAGAAAATTTAAAAATACGTACTTAATGTATTTTTATACTTTGTTATTCGTATTTAGAGCAACTTGTTGGTACTTATTTTTTCCTGCATAAAACGCGGTTAGTTGTGTAACTTAATGAGAAAATCTCGTTTTTTCAAAATTTGTACTTAGTGACTTTTACCTTTGAACCGACGAAATATAGAACTGAAACCTTATGAAGTTGGATGCTGCACGACTGATATAAACCGTGCTAGGACTACACTGTGAATTCTTTTAAGAACTTCGTTTCATGGAAGTTCGAAATTACCCGAAAGCGAAAGGAATTTTCACTTCAACCTAATGCCTTTCCAATAAATTAGGAAATCGAAATTATTGCCCGACGACCTATCGCTTTCGTGTCATCATTTCGGCTACAGCGTAGTTGAAAATTATTGCCCAACGAGACGTAATAAGACTCACTTCAAAATGCGTTTTTATAGGATTACAGTTGGGTAAATCGGACGCTTAAGACTCTAGTTTAGTAAGTGTGTCACCTGGCTGACTTGATGGGCTTCAGTTGATTGGCCCAGATCGGTCACATGAATAATTTTTTTTTTTTCAGTTGACCATTATGGAGGGGTTGCCGAAAAATATAGTTCACACTTACGAAATAAACTCGAATAATTTGCTAATTTACTTAAAAAATTAGTTGATCCATCTTCCTAGCAATGGAAGTTATCTGGTTATCTGGAATTATAACTTCTTTTTGATGGATACGAGTATGTGGAACAGTTACCACTAGTGCGCACTAGAGCCCATGTCAATCAAATATACTGATTAAACAACAATCATTCGAGAAATGGAAAATCTACTCTGCATTAAGAATTATTACATTAAGGGTGATTTTCAATAGTCAAATAGCAAATCAGTAATCAGATAGGGGTTAACTGTCAGATAAGCCATAAATCCATTTTTCAATAGTCGAATAGAAGTTATTCTAATAATATAACAGCTAACTGTTTCATAAAGTTAGCTGCCCGTTTCCGAGACTGATAAAATATAAATCTCTAGTTAAAGTAGACGAACTTCCAAATTTAAAAATTTTATTTTAAAAGGTTTTTTGTTTCGAGAGATGACAGATGATGTTCATATTGTAGAAATGGAATTGTTCGACATTATTGGCGTTATTATTATTGAAGAAGAGGAATTAGCAAACAATTACTTCAACCAGACAAGGAAACAAAGTGTAGTGAGAAAGAGACCTAACCAATATGTACAATCGGAACATGCAGAATTAATCAAACGAAGATTCAGACTTCTTTCCATGAACCAAAATCGTACACAAAACAGAAAGGTTTTTGTATATTTTTTAATGCTTTCATACTTTAGCTTTAATATTTTTTAAGTTCTTGCAGTCAATATTATTCCATTCAGCATCTTTTGCCTTGTTTGTGAGTTGTGACGGAATCAGTTTTTTTTATTTTCTACAGTCTTTTGAAACTTGAATATTCATAAACACTCCCGTTTCTGAAGAGGTAAAATTAACGGATCCCTCCCGCTTTTGAGCAAATATAATATTAGCGTTTTATATTGTAAATTTTAAATGTTTGCTACTGAAACTAAAACCATAGATAATTTAATATTAATATTTAAATTAATATTAATTAACACATATTAATATTAATTTATCTGATATTATACACCAAAAAGTTCTAGATAGATGGCGGGGCGAATATAAAACTGAGATTTGCGAACAGTGATTGTACAGTCGATTTTTAAACGGTGTAAGGCCCGATTCGCCAGGGATTTCACCATTTTCCTGGTTAAATTTTTGAAACTTACGTTAATCTGGAATTATTTTTTTTATTGTTTTTTCGACTTCGTGTCCTTGGGGCCCGATTCTGGGTCAAATATCCGTGTTTACTGGTAATAATCCTTAACTAGGTAGCTACTAAAAAAAAGTTGATGAACAACGTGACGCGCAGTCTAAAATAGTAATCGGCTGTGAAGATAAATAAGAGTAAAATTATACAGTGAATTAAGCGATTGATTTGAATCGTTTCAAAATAGTTTTAATTGATATCGTTTTTGTACCTACTTAATATGACAATTATTAGAATAAACGATAAATGTGTAATAAAAGTGATTTCATTAGAAAAGTTCAATGGAATAGTGTTTCATCTTTTCGAATCCCAGCCTGAATGTAAAAGTATTATAGAAACAGCAATAATTGTCATAACTCATAACAATTCAACAAATTAGATTGCTGATCTTGTGAGCGTGGAGTCTTTAGAACTGAGCTATGCTAACGGTGAGTAGGTACATTTTAGAATTTTAAATAATAGACAAAAGAAGCAATAGATTTATTATTTGCTGTCTTTTGGATTTTGATTTTCTTAACGTTATTGTTTTTAAGGATTTAAATGAAATACAGAATGAACAACTTTTGAAATACACAAGATTTATATGTTTTCGATTACAAGATAATTTATACTGAACATCGTCTTCAAATACAATCATTATTATAACGAACGGATGCCACCGTAGCTATGCTGTGATTTTGTTGGCGTTTAAGTCTTTTGGCCAAACCTTTATTTTTACGGTGTTGGTATATTGAAAAATTGTGGCCTTACTACGAGTACCTACGTCATTGCAAATATTTTCCTTTGTTCCTTCTGCATATTTATATTGGTGCGAATAAAATAGGCTTCGAGAATTTTAAGCGCTTAGCGGTCAATATTCGCCTTTTAAAGAGTAATTAATACCACCGTTGATTTTTAATTTCAGCCTTAACTTGGTGAATCACTCAATTCTCCTTCGAATGATAGTTGCTTTTATTACTTTAATTTACTCCAAAATGGAGCTGGATTTCTTTATATTCCCAAATTTTTTCAACAAATAAACATCGGAAATGTTTTAGCATTTCGTCCGGAGTGCCACAGGGAAGTAATTTATGTCCACTGTTATTTGTTTTTACTCTATAAGAAAAATTAAAAACTGTTTTAATCTGTTTAGAATATTTGAATGTTCTTTGAAGCCATCGGATATGGGTACGATAAGAGCAACGTCTATAGCTTTAAAATTCATTTGAAGAAATTTATTAGTTTGTTAACTGCTTGAATGCGTTATTTAAAATGTAGCTTTTTCAACCTTTTCTGAATATCGGAAAAAATTAGAGGGCCTTTAAAAGGCATTGGGAATTTCCTTCTAAGGCCACGAGATATATAAGAAAGCCATAATATTAAAACAAATTAAATTACAGGCTCACACGTTAAAGAGTTTAATAAACAGTAAACATTTCTAATTTCGACTCTGAATTTTAGTAATTCAAAATATGGCTATATTTTCCAAACAAGTTTTGCAATTGTGAGCTTCCATAAATTTGAAGTCGAGACTAAAATGTTTTATTGACTTTGCCTGTCTTTGTTAAATTTTATACACTCATCCATGAGTCTTCTCAGATGAAAATGCTTCTTCTTGATATTATAGTATCATGGACTGCAGCTCAATATTTATCTAGGCTATACGCTAGGGGTATGTCCCACGAAACCCTAAGGGTACTATCTATTATCATTATAAAAAAACTCTTAAGTCGACTTGTCTTCGACTGGTACCAGCCGGAACTTAAGCCGAAAAGTGAGGCAAAACTGAACTTTCAAGGCCGGCTCCAGAGCTATAATCGCCAATGATGACTTTTCAATAGGAAGCAGTTTGCTTCCACTTTTAGCGGCCGGCGAGCGGCCCTCACTTTGCAATAAGTGTGTACCTATGCATTACCTACATGAAAAGACTAAACTTTACAAAAGTCCTTGTTTCCTTCTCGCAATGGTATCCAGGCTAAGGAATTCGCCAATGCAATTGCATATACATCATTTGCGGTTAAGAGTTTCAATGGCGAGTGGTTTTCCCATGAACACATCCGTTGATGGCCCAACTCTGCCGGATGAGGACAAGGGAATCAATTGTGCCCGAATGTCTCAGAAGGCTCAGAAGTTTTGCTTGAATTTGAATAGCTGTATTCTGTATACAAGAAACCAGTGACCTGCAAATGAAAAATGTTTGCTCATAAGAAGAGTAGGTATCGATTTGTAGTACTGGGGTCTTTCCCAAAATCTAGCAGACTGTGAAGTTCGTTTCGTGTTAAAAACCGCCTTCGTTGGGGTTGCTTGATTCTTACAGATGAGATGTAGTGAAGTCACATATTTGCTCGAGTTCAGCATGCCTTAAGTATGCTTCAATTTTATGTCCCGCTTTTGCATAAATAGTAAAAAAAAATGTTTGCTCAAGTCAACAGACCGGAAAACTAGCATTTTCATTGTTGTGATGTCCGCCCTCCCAGAGTTATAGAACTTACAAAACCATTGCCTTGCATTTGATTTACTCACACCCATAAAAGACATGCAAACAGTTTTTACAGCATTTTGAGACGTATATATAATTTTGATGAGCTGTTCTCTACATTTCACTTTAAAGCTTTTTACCAACAGATCTCAAACTGAAGTTTACAGAACTCATCAAACTTCTTTTGAATATTAATTTACGGTTTCATCATGATCCCCGTAAGTGGTAGCCGTTCATTTATGTTTTTCCCATTTATTACTTAATTATAGTATACCTACATACGACAATAAAGACAGGTTTAATTACAATCTTTTCCAGAAGACGTTAAAGAAAGGGAAACCTAAAGTGAACTCAGCCGACCACAAAGAAAACCATTAACACTGACGATGGATAACGTTGGACTGATGCGAAAGGTAAGTAACATTTTTGGACAAGTTCTGATCGCGTCCTTACCGTGGTCTACGACTATACTCAAACCCAGCTCAAATCAAGACACATGCCTCCAACTAAAACTCGTAAAATAATAACATCAACAACAACATTGAATAAAACGAAAACAAAATTGCTCAAGTCCGTGATTAATGTAGCCAATTGATAGTCAATCGGTGTACTCGCTTCCATTGGCGACGTGATGCTCGTCGTCATTCCGACTTTATCAGAAACCTGCGAATATTATATATACTCAATCGCAGCGCTTTGGTCAATGAATCTATATGATTCGTCGGTCTCAGTTTTGGTTTGAGTTTCGGTTTGCATTCCACAAGCGTGGTTGGTATAGTACGCGTGTAATTGATTTAAATTCGTAAACTTAATGCATTTGTTGTATAGGCATTGGGCTGCGAGTCAGATTCGCTGTTAAAGTCGTCGCCGAATATTTTGGAGAATTTCCCATACGAAGACTTCCGCAAGGTCACGCGAAAGATGTCCACGCCCGCGCCCACCACACGTATCAATAGGCCCATTTCGCCTATGTTCTCGGAGACCTTGGAGCGACACCCGTTCATGCGGAATGTGATAAACTCCAAAGGCATTGAGGTGAAGTATTCGTCGCCAAGTGAGAAGGAGGCTTCGGTGCGAAAGAGCTTGGAAGAGATCTCAAAGGATATCAAGGAAATTGAAGACTTTCTCACAGTAACCGAAAATATCATTCGACGGGAGAGGGAACGTGACAAAGAGCTGTATGCGAGAGAGAAACGCCGCAAATTGGAGGACAGGCGTCGTAAGTCGACGGAGGTCTCCAGCCCGAACAAGGAAAATAAAACACCAAGTCCGTCAAAGAAGACTTCACCGTCCTCGAGAAAGAACTCACAGAAGGGTATAACCTACAAGATAAACTCGTTCAAGAACAAAAGGTCCAAGCCGGGCAGTCCAAGGTCTCTCAATTCAAAGCTGTACTTCCGCAATGGGAAGATCGGATGTCTGGAAGCAGAGCAAAACACTTCGAATATTGAGAGCACGCATGCGTTGGTTAAGAACATTTTAAAGTACGAGAACGAGAAGCCACTGGTCAGTCCGGAGAGTGTGCGCAAGATTTTGAATGAATGTCTGCTACCGGGGCAGGTGCCAGTGGAGGAGTACGACGGTTCGCAAAGGACTCTTGACGCCAAAGAAGAAAAAGAGGAATCGCCTCTCACTGAGGAAACATTTGACAGCTGTTCTCAACCTTTGGAGGAGGTAAAAGTCGTCGAAGATGAAGACGAGCAAGATGTCCAGATCTGCTACATGGAACCACCCGACTTGGGCAACGACGAGACGAATACCCGGGAGGTGCAGCCGGACCACCTCAACGAGAGCGAGTTAGTAGCTGTCAACGATCCTGATGCAGACACTTCTTCAGCAAATGCCATCAATCGATCCATCCCAGGAAGGTATGTCCGAAAATTCAAAACCCCTCATGAATATATTTTAACAGGTTCCTTTCAGCCTTGACTCCGATGGTCAGCAGTTCTTACGTGATCAGGTCCGCCATTTGGTGCGCCGCTTCACAGCTCGTGCCAACAAAGTCAAGTCGCGGCTGGAACTCCCACCAACTCCGTCGAGCAGTGCCAGCTCGCCATCCCCACCGCCACCTGCCGCCCCCCTATCGGTAGCAAAACAGCCCAAAAAAGGAGACAACAAGTCTAACATCAAAGTCGTAACCAAAAGCAATCGCAGGCAATTCGAGGCCGACAATCCCGAGTCCAGTCTGTGGGTGTGCTCCAGCCTTTGTGGCAGCAACAACGATGAGAAGACCCTCGATCCGCAGGGAAAAGTCTACATCTCTTGGCTATGTGTGGTTTCCATAAGTTTCCTCTACAACGCCTGGGTGATACCACTGCGATCTACGTTCCCCTTCCAGACCGAGGAGAACACCAACGCTTGGCTGATTTGTGACTTCTGCGCCGATCTCATCTACCTGCTGGACGTGGTGTTCTTCAAACATCGAGTTATGTACCTTTTTGAGGGTTTTTGGGTGAAGAACAAGAACCTCACAAGAAAGAACTACATGAGGAAGCTTCAGTTTAAGGTGGGCATAGCTGTATATCATACACATATAAGGGGGTTTGACCAAATTTTGAATTCCAGTTGGATCTGCTGTCGCTGCTCCCCCTGGACTTGCTGTACTTCAAGTACGGAACTGGTGCGGTGTATTGGCGATTCCCACGGTTCCTCAAAATTCAGAGCTTCTGGGAGGTATTCAAACTGCTCGACCGTGTCATCTCTTCGCCGCATTTTGTAAGTTTATCGCTTTCAGACAACTTGGCAGCTCAAATTCATCCACTGATGTACTCGGAAGATGTCTTCTAGCTGTCACATATGGAAGAGTTCAAGGAATACAATTTGTCTTCTTTCAGGTCCGAGTTGCGAAAACCCTGACCTACATGCTTTATATGATCCACCTGACTGCCTGTTCGTACTACGCGTATAGTTCATATCAAGGTGAGTGAGTCGATCGCATTGTGCAAATCGGTATGCAAATCAGATGCCACGATCACGACTCAACAGCTTGAAGCTTTTCCCTGGGCAAATTGTATGTTTGTTTTTGTCTTTCGTTTTAGGCCTCGGAACTAATCGATGGGTGTTTAGTGGAAACGGCCATCCGTATGTACGATGCTTTGCATTCGCAACAAAGACAGCGACTTCTATTGGTAAGAAGAGGGAAACAGAAAATTAATTGATTAGCATCACCGTTTGTAGTTTCCGGTGAACTGTAGGTAAATACTTGAGCTCCTCAAGGTTCAAGAACAGAAAGTTTAAGTCCAAAGTAGAAGGTGACAGTTGAATGAACCTCTGCCCTTGGCAGGATACACACGTTTACCAGTTAGTTTGCTATAAAAAGTGATGCCAAATTCACCTTTATCGCTATTTCTTGAATAGTTTTAAAACTTTTTATCTATTATTAAAGGAAAAAACCCAAAGCCCGAAAAGGAAGGGGAGTACGTTTTCATGACGGCTGCTTGGTTGATGGGAGTGTTCGTGTTCGCCCTGCTGATAGGCCAAATTCGAGATATCATATCTACAGCCACTAGGAACAAGAATGAATACCGCCAGCTGGAAGATGAGACCCTAGAGTACATGCGTCGCCTGAACCTACCTGCCGATGTCCAACGGAGAGTGAAAATGTGGTTCAAATTCACATGGGACCAGCAACGAACCCTAGGTCAGTCTGTCATATACCGCTCATTCCTTGTTCAAATTCGAAAACTCTTTTTTAGACGAGAGCAACATTTTGGACTCACTGCCGATCAACCTTAAGACCGACATCGCCATATCCGTGCACATTCAAACCCTCTCCAAGGTTCAACTGTTCGCCGACTGCGAAGAAGCACTTCTGCGCGATTTAGTGCTCAAGCTACGCGCTGTCACATTTCTACCGGGCGACTACGTCTGCCGCAAAGGTGAAGTTGGCCGTGAGATGTATATTATAAAACTGGGACAAGTCCAAGTGATGGGCGGTCCTAACAACGAAATAGTTCTTGCCACTCTCTCCGAGGGCTCTGTGTTTGGAGAGATCAGCCTACTAGGCATCAATGGAGCTGACCGCCGAACAGCGGATGTACGATCTAAGGGCTATGCCAATCTGTTTGTCCTGTCCAAGTCCGATTTGAATGAAGTCATTGTCTACTACCCGAATGCACAGGCGATTCTCCGAAAGCGAGCCCGCACACTCATGCGAAAGAATGCCGCCCGCGAGCGTGAAGAGGCACGACGCAGTGCAGTGCAAGCAGATGTGGTGATTGGCAATCCCAAGACACCCGAAACACCGCCCAAACTGCTAAAGACAGTCATTGAAGCGCTGTCAAATGAATCACCAGCAGTAATGCTGATCACCAAGGGATCGAAGCGACAGAAGAAGAAGAACGAGCACAGGGAGTTGGAACCAACCATGAGCGAGGAGCTTCCGCATAATAGCTTCACCATTCAGAATGAGAAGCGTCCCAAATCGCCGGACCTCCTCTCCTCGATTCAAAACGAGCTAAAGACCAAAAACAAATTCATCAACCTGACAGATTCGGAGAAGGCATTAATCATATCCAACAGCAGCAACAGCTCCATTAGCGGCGAATGTGATGTCACCGTTCACAATGAGATGTGAGTTGCCAGCGCGCGGGGCAAGGTCTTTCTTTTCCTCTCAAATGAAAACAAACAAAATATATTTTCGATGTTATATAGCACAAGTTGAATTAAATGTCTGGCAGTTAAATTATGCACATATTTATTTTGCATTCACATTTACATTTTTTACACAATCTTACAGCTAAGTCAAAATGATTTCAGTCTAATATAGAAAGTTTGTAGTTCTGTGCGCGAGTTATCTTATTGGGCTTTGACTTCCTTGTAGTGCTTCTCTTCGTCGTCGCGATCCAATTTAATGGAGTACGAACCGATTTGAGATCCAGAGATATCAGCACGTCCGTCGGCGTTGAATACTGGACCGTTGCCGATTTCTTCGGTATCTTCCTTGACAATCCTGTAACCGTTCTCGTCGGCGATGTAATGAACGGTACGGCGAACGAAACCATCACTGTAGGAATATTTGCCTTCTACTTTGGTGCCATCACGAGTTTCTGACCTCTGGAGAGCCTGATCGTTGATGTCATCGTTGACGGTGGAATCGAATGAGTAGTGGGCGTTTTCGTTCTGGAAACGTTCGAGCTCAGCTTTGGCTTCATCGGCTGAGACGTTGGGATCCTGGGGCGCTTGTCGCACGTGGGCGGATTCCTGAGGCTATAATAAGTAGAAAATAAGAGGTTGTATTTTGGAGTGTTTTTAAAACCTTAAAAAGGGATATCATCTTGTAAATATTTAACACTGGATCTGGAACTTATAGAGTTCGTTCTGTTTTAGGTGTGATTGCATGTAATTCGTTGTTTAAAATAAAAGCGCACACGAAGTAACGTAGCGCACATTAAGGTGTGCGCGAAAAAATTTAAACAACGTTATGTTCTACAATTGAAGAGTTGTTTGTTTTTACGTCTAAATCACCATCTGATCGCTCACAAACGTGCGGGGTCCTGACTCCATGCAGTTTGTCCCTACAAAAGTCGTTTCATCACACTTGACTTTCACTTTTCACAACACACTCACCCAGATAAATGTGGCTCACGGCTCGTGAAAGTCCGTTTCGTCGTTATAACTAGTGTTCGCCTTGAAAAACGCCAATCGAAGTGGATAATGAAAGTTTACAACAAAACTGAAACTGGGTGTGCATAAGTGCGACTAATCGACAGAATTGTGGATCCCCACAGAGTTTATTGAAACTGCGGTTCCAATGAAAGATCAACATTAATCTATCAAGTTCATAGAGTGCCAGCTGTTTATACTTATTGTAAACAATTCCAGTTGTATAAATTAAAGTTTTCGAAGAAACCAATTTCAACAGCAGATTCGCAATTTACTAGTAGTTAGTCACACCGCATATCGTGCGGTAATTGTTACAAGTCTGGGTCTGATATTTAAATTGCAATCTTGTGGGTTTCTCCAGCACTTCTGAATGCAGTCTATCAATGTAGAGAGTTCTCTATTATAAATCGGAGGCCAACTCATCCCTGGAAGTGCAGATCAGTCAGTGTCACTGTGTCGAGGAAGCAAGACCTGCAGTATGGGTAATTAACAAGCAAAATCTACGTATACGTGTTCCAGTATTTTAAACCGCTTTCGTTTCAGTTAAACTCGTAATTTGGGTCGCTCTACTCTTCGTTGTTGTTGCAACCGCAGCGGGTATTACTACCAAATATAATAGCCTTCTGGGTTGTAATTAATTTTCTCCATAGAATGTCCATCATACACAAAAGTGCTGAACTGCACCCCGAAGTGCTGGCAGGATACCGAATGCAGTGCCATTGGCGGCAAATGCTGCCCGAATGTGTGCAACGGTCGATCATGCGCGCAACCGAATGTCCTATCAAAATCCGGACACAATGACAGTGCTGGCAATGGAAAGAATATGCGTGAGTCGTGAACAAAATTCGTTCAAATCAATTGGAAACTATGGCTGTTTGTTTACAGGCTCTGGAGGTCCTGGAACTTATTGTGGCAATGTCAAGTGCAGCCCGTTTGAAAAGTGCATCATGGATCCGGCCACGAAACGCATGAGATGCATGCGCAAATAGGTTGATATATCAATTTTGAAAAAAAAAAAAGCAAATTGTTAAATATAGGTTATTAAAATAAGTTTTGTTTCACTCACTACTGCGGGCAGGGCAAGGACAACAGCCCCAACAGCGAAAATGATAGCCACGAATCGGAACATAATTATTTTTTGGCAAGGTTTTCTTTCACGAGTAGGATGTTCGCCGATGGTGTATAAACTTTGAACTGAGGAGTGGAGATCACTTGCCGGTTATTATATACTGACTCCGTGAAATACACACCCATTTTTGCTGCTTTTTTTCTCAATGGGATTTGGGAGATTTGAGTTCTATCTAATAAATTTCCTATCAAAGTATCAAGGTGTTGTCAACGTTTCATCAAGCTGCTGTCATCATTCACAAAATACTCGCCGTAGTTTGTTGGAGGTCAGGGTCTCCTTTGGTCTTTATCTATGGATGGACCGACTCGAAAGCCCTCAAAGAAACCGGCTGAACGGGCAGCTTTTGCGCGAGTACCCTTATGCAAGATTTGGCATAGTAATATTGATAAATTGTTATGCTTGCCCAAACAAGTTTCGGTTGTGAAATTGCAGATGCAACACTTTGCAGTCATTTTGATGGCATAAACAATTTTTTTTTGTGGATGGCAAACTTGAGGCTGTATTTAAAACCAAATTAACTCAATTTCAGAGGTATTCGAACGCGGCGTAATCGTCAAGTTATTTATAGAGATGGTGAGTCTCAGTTTTTTTTTTAATGCTTTTGCAAACTCTATAAAACAAAAGCGATTTATTCATGCTGGGGTTTGGCAGAGCTTATCTCTTTTCTTAGGATCGTCGGAATAAATTATGAACTTGGGTGTGCGCTGATCTATTAATTCGCATTCATTCCAGTTTTGAGATTTTAAAATAAGTTGGGTAAGCTGCCGTGGGTTGACATGTGTGTGCCGGGATGCTACTAATGAAAAGTTGTTAGATGAGCGGGCTGAGGGCTCTCATCATCGTTCTTTTGAAGTGTTAGCCAACATTTTTCAGGGATAGTAACTCAAGCTGGACTATACCTACTAAAATTAAAACTTGAAATATAAAAAAATATTGTGAAGAATAATAGTTTCTAGCTGTAAGAGACTTTCCAATAAATGAGAAGGAAAGGTAAGGCAATTTAAAAATTTATATATGAATGTTATGGACTGTTAGAAAACACAATCGTGTGTTCAAACTAAACATAGGTAAGCACTAGCTCTTCTGATTGGCAGTGACGAAAGTTACGAACTCAAACATAACCTCTGCAATTTGGCAGTGACGGAAATTAAGTAGCACTCAAATGTCATTCGTGCGACTATTAATAGTTTAACCAAATGCATTTTTGTGTTAGGTTAATCCATTCATTAGACAACTGTTATAAAAAATTCATATGAAGTTAATTTCGATACGTATTGCCGTAAATTTCAACATTTCTGTCAAGTTGAATGGAAGCGACATCTGTTGCTAAGAAGCCTTAAACCATTGATTTTATTTCGAAGGTTCCGCAACCAAAAGAATTGAGTTTGTGTCTAAAAGTATCCACTAATGTTATACAACTTTAATGTATTTTAGTCGTCAATCGGCCTAAGCTAGCTTACTTTATCGCATTATGATTCTCCATTAAAGCTGCTAATGGAAAGTACAAATCTTAAGCTTTTAATGTGTTACTGAAATGGAATGGAATGAGTTCTTATATTGGTCCACCTATCTTCTCGCATTTTCCTATGAAGCTGACACTTAAGACTTAATATACGTCAGTGACCATCAACTACATACACTGGATTTTATGAGCTTTGACAGTCTGAATTTGTGTAGTTTTGTACTGAAAAATATGAATACCTTCCTGCTCATCTATATCAGGGGAGGGAGCTCGTCTAAAATACTATTTTTGGCATTTGCGACCACAACTATTTTGTTTTATTAGTAGGTCTTACTGAAAGAAACAAGAAAACAGCTTCAAGTTCTTAGCATATAACACAAATTTGAAGATAGAATTTTTTTCGAGAACGGAGACGACTAATTCTCCCATTGTAAAGTCGGGTTTTTTTTTCTTCTAATACTCAGGTGTCGTCAATAATGTGATTGTGTTGGCTTAAGCTAATGCCAAAAAATTGACGAAAATCTACAGAAGCTTTTTGTACGTTGCCAAAGATTAAAACCTAAAGTATCACCGAAAAATTCCGAATTCCATTTCGCTGCTTTTGTATTACTGAATTGAGAACAATATAGCAATTGACGTACAAAAATCTTGCAGTCTTAAGGGCCCAGCCCATAGAATCCGTTGCGTCCGTCGCGTCGACGAATTCAGACGAATTGCCGTATTTGACGGAACGAACTGTCCCATAGAGTCCGTCGCATACGGTGGCAGGCAGAGTGTTTAAGTACTCTATACTTATTTGTCCCAAGAAACGTGGTAATTTATCCCTTTCTAACGTACGCAATTTCCCTTTTAAATAATTATTTTGATAGGCATTTTTTGTGAAAAAATTTACTTTTTAAAGTAAAATTTATGTTGTGCGGAAAAATAATCACATTAAATAACCTTTCGTATAAAAATCGCATTTTGTTAATGTTATAACGATTACTTTTTGGTACTAGAAAATTTTGATATTAAAAAATCTTGCTAAAAGGTGATTTGAAAAAGCTCTTTTTTATGTACGTCCATGTGGTGATTATCATGGTGAAATCTAGATACTTATTTTGATGAAATTAGAAAAGAAAATTTTTTTTCAATGTTTAGTTTTTAGATTTTTCTTTTTCCCACGGAAGGCTTTTCGGACATAGAAATTCCCAAAAAAAGGAAGAAATCGCACAATATAAGAGCACTGGTGACAGCCGATGACAGAGTCTCTCTCGCGCTCAATATTTCCACCAATAAAAAGGAATCCTCTCACGCTTTTCCAATTGTCAACGGAGGCGACGGACAGAAAAGTAGAAAGTAAACTTACTTTATCCGTCGCGTCCGATGGCGTCCGGCACATGCGCTGCTTATGGGTCACCTTCCATAAGAGTGTGTGTATTCTATCAACTTGTCAGTCGAAAACGTTGCTGCAACGGACGCGACGGATTCTATGGGTTGGGCCCTTTATTTCATAAAATTAACAACAAAAATGATCTCCTGTCATATTGCTTTAATTTTTTATTACAAGATAACATGACTTTCCATCGATTGCACCATTTGAAAAGTTCTCTGCTTTTGGTGTCTGAAAATATGTTGACACTTATTTTTACATCTGCATACTTCAAATTTAAACTAGGAAAACCCAGAGTATTCTAGAGAAATCCATTTTTGAAGTAAACAAAAATATATGTAAATCAGCACTCTAATTGACATTGTAATGGTTCGAATTTCACAACAACCGTTTTCGGAATACCAAAGAAATCGGTACGACAAAAGTCTACTAAAAACAATGAAATTATTTCTTAGCAAACCCAAAAGTTGATAGAAAATCCGAATAGGAATAAAAAAATTGTGTTCGGGCAGCAACAAACTGCAATCACAACCTTGGACTTGAAATTCAACATTTCTCCGAATTTCGAAATGTCGATAAAAGTATAGGAAGTTATAAACATTTGGAAACGATTTGGAATTACAAATTTCGGTGGGAGCGTGCTATTATTGGCATGACATAAAATTTTGGAGTAGGTAGTCACACATCTAGCTTAAGCTGGATTAATCACATTACTCTTATTGTTCGCTCTTAAGATTGTCTGTTTCAGGGATAAAAAATCGACCTTAACGACAGCTTACAAAGTCTTGTCTACAAAATAGCAATCCAATCCGAAGAAAGAAGTCACTTTCGAAATTTAGCAATTAGTAGCCCATTCAGCTATGGAGTTATAATTATCATGTTCGCAGAAACTAATTTAAACTGTCATTTACTAATAGGTACCTACATAACGTGTATCGTTAAAGTTCGCTTTTCTAAGTGATATTGTAAATGCATCTTGGACACTTCCAACGCCTTTTTAAATAGATATCAAGAAAATTAATGTGTCACTTTGAAGATGCAAAAAGAAAAACAGCATAAGCGATTGAGGCAATATTCTCTTCTCCTTGATGGCCGACCTTTAATTGCTTTATGTAAACATGTAGGAAAATGTATTCCTCAATTAGTGGTTATCTGGCGCTTAAACTGGTTTGACTCTAAAGTCTGAACTTTCCATATATACTATATACCTAGTTCTGTCTCTCCCGCACAAGTAAACGAATAATGGCGTTAAGGTGATGACTTCACTGGCACTTAAGCGTAGCCTCTCAATTGGAATCTATACCTACAAAACACGACCACCCGTCTATTTCTATATAAAATCACAACCGGCGACAATGGCTTTAAATCACAATCAGTCGCTGCCACAAAGTTGAACAAACAAGACGTCGTGCATCATGGGTAAATACGAAGACACTGTAAGAGTCCTATACTCAGATTATAATCTGCAATTCAGTTTCAGTGAAACTCGTCATCTGCTTGGCAGTATTTACTTTCTGCGTATCTGTTGTAACCGCTGCGGGTAAGACTGTCATAATTGCGTCATAATCTCTTAAAAAATTTAGTTTGATTTTGTTTAGAGTGTCCATCGTACACCAAGGTTCAGAATTGCACCCCGAAATGCCTGCATGATAGTGAATGCAGCGCTATTGGTGGCAAATGTTGCCAAAATCTATGCAACGGGCGTTCCTGCGCACAATCGAATGTTCTTTCCAATTCTGGATCGGACACTAGCCCATTCAACAAGAGTAAGTACATTGTTCACAAAATTGAATAATACATAATTATGTGGGAATGTCTATTGGCAGATTCCGGGGGTTCGGGGACCTACTGTGGCAACGTCAAGTGCAGCACTTTTGAAAAATGCGACATGGATCGGTCTACTAAGCGTCCGAAATGCGTTCGCTCGTAAGGACACTCCTGTCAAATTTAACACTTTTATAACGTAACAAAGCAATATACAACGAATTTAATAATTTTACAAAATAGTTTCACTCACTGCAGGCAGGGCAAGGGCTAAAGCGCCCACGGCGCAAACAATTAGCACGAATCGATACATAATAATTGGACTGATGTTCGCGGATGGAATAAACTTTGAACTGAACAGTGGACACGAGTGGCCAGTTATTTTATATAGCTGGCATGCCCGCAGCCCGCCACACACTCATCTTGTTTTTTAGCGGGAGTTTGGAAACACGTACGCATGCGCCGGTTTTACCAGATTGCCATTTGGATGTCGTTAATTATTATCTAATGAATTTCCTATCAAAACGTTGTCGGTAGGTGTATCTTCTGCTTCCATTTCATTGATTTCACACCAGCATATAGGTCCAGTAGTCGCACGTAATTCGCATAGTGTTCGAGGTCATCGTTGAAATGTCTCACATCGAAACGTTTTAGTGGAGTAGTTTGTGTGCATGTATTATAATAACCGGCTTTGGTGCCGGGACAGACCACAACGTCCCAAAAATCAAACGGGCCAACAGGCACCTGTTATTGCGAGTGATCCTTATGTAATTTTTTAGAGTGATGATGATGTTGGATTGCTTGTGTGTGTTAGAGATGCAGCACACAGCGGCCTCTTGAACGCTTTGAAATATTTTTTTTTTCTTCCCCACGATGGACTAGTTTGACGGTGATTTTGGTGGACTTCAGTGAGACTATGGTGTCGATTTTTAAAGTTTAAGTGTGGTTTGGGTTTGTTTTAAGACTCGAAGTCCGGTATCTCATACGACGGGTCGGAATCAATTATGAATTTAGGTGTGTAAACTTTATTAAACAGGTTTCTACTGTATACATACTTAAGTAGGTTACTTTTATGATTTGGGTTAGCTTGTTTGTTTGACATTTATCTGAGGATCATAAAGGTATCGTCGTTGTCATTGAGTGTTGGCTTTCGTAAAGACCGAACTAGTGTGTCAGTCAGATGCAGTCATTGCCAAACTATTCCTATTTGACATTTCATCATTAATTAAAAATAAATTTACATTCCAATAGGAGGCATAAAGAGTCTGCATGTGATTCAACGAATTCAAATGCCAGCCAAATGAACTTGAAGATATTCGTATCCATATGCGAATTATGAAATCTGCTTTTGGCATACATCTGCAACCTTTTTTTTTTTCGTATATGGTGAACTAATAATGTTTCAGCAGTGCCTATAAAGATGTTCGATCTGAGCACAAGTTGCATTTCTCCGGAATCGCACGTCTCCAGGAAATGAGTTCTAAAATTGGCAACAAAAAAAAAACATATTACGTTACCCGAGGATTTTTCTCACAAAGAGTTTTATTTTTGGGAATAATAGAAGGGACTAATAACTATACTTATTCCAAGTCCGGAGGGCTTGATTGAGAAGCTTTTCCAGGACAGTTATATACGCGCGGATGTTTATCGACACGTTTTTTTGTGTGTTCTGGGATTCGAACCAGAAACATCTCGCTCAGAAGACCAGTAGGTACACTAACCACTCACTCTTGATAAATGAATTGTTGATGGTGAAGGCTACACATGCTAAAGGTGAAATTATAATGAGGACATATCCATGAACATGACGATTGTAAAAGGAAGTAGTCAAAATATTTTGAATATAATTAACTCGAATAACAATTCATCAAGAAATAACTAATTTTGTTTGTGGTGATTGCAAAAGACCACAACAAAATAACACACTAACAAATCGCACTAATTGTTAAAATTAGTTCATTTCTTATTAAAGAGAGTTTTCTTCTTCTTGTAATAAATGAATGACCAAATATAAGCATTTCCACCTTTTTTTTATCTAAGTTATATGTTTAGAACGTAACAATGTTTATGCCTACTGAGTTGCCAACTAAATTTTCTGTCTGAATATTGTGAATTGAAAGTTATGTGTATTAACTTACCTACCAGCGTGCGGGAACTAAGGGAACCCCAAATTGGAGATTGCAGGAAAATTTTTGAATTCGTGGGTTCTAAAATCTGCACTTGGGAAAATTAATTGGAAATTACATTAGCAATTCTGGATGTGGATAGTTTTGTTGAAAGCACTTTTCAAGAGGGCAGTAGCTCAGTTGTTAGTGTTCTGGACTACTGAATGTGGGGATCTCACGTTCGATACCCGGAAAGACACAAATTACATCTTAGGGTTTTTTCAACGTTTGGACCCTGCTGATTCTTGGTCAATACAAGGCACGACGATACATCAGCATCATTGGTATGAATCAAGTCAAGAGTTGCATCGCTACGTAAACGGCTATACCTCTACTCCAGACTATATTTCCAATAGGCCTGTTTTTTGAGCTTCGATCTCAGCAAAGCAAAGTAAAGTAGGATTTTCAGCACGCAATTACAACGACTATAATAGTCTATACTCTATATTATAATATCTTATAATAGACTATTAAATGGACGGGATTGAAAAAAGTAGGTGCGTTATTATAGACTTGATTTCCACACAAATAATCTTTCCATCAGGAGCTCCAAAGACAGCAAAGAGGACACTTTTCAACTCTTTCATAACTTGTCATACATATAGACCAAGAATTCCATGTGGAAGGCATTTTTTTTTAACGATTTTTAAGATTTCTGCTGGAACAAGTTTGCTAAAATACAGGTCAAGTCAGAATCAGAACATGTCTCAAAGCAGTAGCTACTAATGTCAATTATCCAAGAGTTGTTCTATTCTTACGAACGTTGCTTACGAGAAAATAAAATAAAAATTATATCTACGGATTTTAAAAAATCAAAAAAAAAAAAAAAATAGCACCGAGTCTGCAAAACGGAGTATCACCATCACCACCCTTTCTTCTGCACAACTATCTTCAATCCAAACGTTGACTTCATTCACACAATTCGTTAAATATTTTGCACCGTCACTAAAAACATGACAATCACCGCCAACAAGACTGATTATTTGACAAACAAGCTCCCGGTAACGGCTTCAAATCACTTTAGTCCACGATAGCATTTTAAATGCAAGTAAGCTCATTAAAAGTTGATCAAAAGAGGTCTTCACTCTGGCTATTGTTGCTTTTTTCTTCCACTTATATAATTGCGAGTATTATAAATAAATCCAGTATATTTATAATTCCTTCTTGGTAAAACTCGATGACATTTTAGCTCGATAGCCGCTCAGCCGATTTTCATGATTCTTTTTCTGTTTTGTTCGTACTGCTGTATTTCAGGTTAGGCCGAAAGAAAACTGATTTATTCGTATTTTTTGGGCAAAGCGGATTTATGCCGGGTCCAGCTAGTTATTGAATGAAGCATAAACAGGTAGATATATAACACCCACTAACACAGTTATTGAACTTATTTCATAACAGGAATCAGTAAGTGATTATTTAACATCAACGAATGTTTTTGTGTGTCGGTCAACAGCCGTGGTTGCTCAATGAATAATGATGTCTGCAAGTGTGGGTATGGATATGGAGACGCAAGAAAAATAAATCAAACAACATTATTTCCGCAACGTGCCGCAGTAATTATTTAATACCAGTGCGACTCTGGCTTGTGTTTGACTTGAAGAGGGACGTCAAAACCAAAAGAGCCCGCACCTCCAACAAGACAAATATTTTAACAATGAATTCTGTTTAAAAGGTGTAGGCAAATAGTGCGGTTTGACCGGAAGATTGCACAGATTACAGTGACGCTGGTTAACACATTTGGAATTTTAATCAAAGTAATGCAATGGAAAATGTATGAAAATATAAATACAGACGGTTTTGGGTTTACCTTTCGATTGGTGTAGGCTTGCTTTTGTTAGTTGCGTATTGGATTTGTTGGGATTTCTGGTGAGCTAAAGGCTCAGTAAGTAAGGCTCAACCACAATGGGATTATTTGATACTATCTATACACTTAAGTTTAGTGTATATTCAGCGTAATCATATTATTTGGACGTAAGCTGGATTACTCCTAAGCAATGAACGCGTCTCAAAAGATAAAATGAAGCGAATCAGTTAAGCTGAGCAATATGCATTAACCAAATTTGTTTCCATTAAATAAAAAATAGCAAATACATTTTTTTTTATAGCTAAATTTTCACTGATCTCTTAGAACCTGATATAGAAAAAGATAGTAAATTGAAACGTCAAATTAATGATATTCCAGACGGTTTTGTTTTAATTTTATTTAAGGAACAACGTTTGTTTACGGAGCTACTCTTCATGAATCTGGGAAAGCCTTTGTTATTTATGTCAAAAATTAAGTTTACGGACAAATTTGGCTTTGCATGTTTAAACAAAGAAAACAAAATCTCGAGTTAAGGTCAGTGCTCGCTGGCTTTGAAGACTGTTTTCCCCTAGGTTACAAAAACAACCTTTTCCCCCTAGAATGAAATTTGCATTTGTTTTCGAAAAACTTAAAAGCTGTAACTGGCTTAAAATAAGCATATCACATAAAAAAATACATATTATAAAATAATTTCCATTTCTACTAGACATAATATCAAAACAAGTAAATGCCTTCAGATGCACAAGAAATCTTACGTAGACTTTCGATGGGCTGTTTTCGTTTAATATGAACAATTCAATCGTTTTTCTTAATGAAAATACATTTTAATTTTGTTTTCTAAACATTTTGTGTTTCACAGAAAATGTTCACTTTTCCCCTTTTTTAAGCTTGCCCCCCCACCCTTTTCATTCAACAAGTTCCAAAATTTGTGCTTTTCCCCTCAATCTAAAACCACTGGTCAAGGCAACCACACTTTTAAAAGTTAAACTTCCATTTTTTTGAACTGTCAACACTGTTGTTCATTTAGTTAGCCGAAACAAGGAATTCAGGTCTTATTAATTTTTTCTGACAGCAGCCTGTAAATCGCTTCATTGGTCTAGAGTTCTAGATTGATCGAAAGTTATTTAGTTGACGTTTAAAAATGAGCCCATAACCATTCCGAAGTGCTTATGTTTCTCAGCATTGGAGCTGGAGGTATTATTCACCCAAAGTAAATCGTACAAATATGAGATTGGAAGCAACATGAAAATACACAAATAGACTGGTCTAAATAAATCCGAAATGAGTTCAAAATGCATACATTTTCTTAGAATTTACAACTTTGTTCTTCCTGGGTGAAAATTTGTAAAACTTGTCTATATTTGAATATTCGAAATATGTAGGTATATGCATTTATGGATTGTAACAGATAACAGTTATAACTTATAACTATAGGCCTATAATTTTCTCCGTGACATTTTTAAAAGATTCTGTGAGAAGAAAACACTGATAAAAACTACGGTAACGGTTGGATGAAAAAAAAAAACAAAATTTTCAGTTCTAAAAGCGGAAACATATAAATGCCAGTTGGGTTTCTTGTTTGATAGAAAAATGTGTCATTAAGATTTGTTTTGAGAAATCTCTTGTACAAAATTTCGTCATATTGTGTGGGAAGAGTATTTTTAATATTTCGTACAATTTTGAGCTTATACGGATTTTACTAAAAGCGTTTGCAATCTAGTTTAATTTAAAAAAAAAATTCAAAGAAAGAACGAAGAGGAAATTTAAGTTCCGAAAAATCCACTTGAAACTACTAAAATGTCCTAAGCAGAAAAAAATAACAGAAGAATTTAAGCGTCTACAAGTTGGAAAATTTCTGTGTAAAATCTATTATGTATTCAGCAGTTTTCACTGGTTTGTGGTGACCTTTTATAGGTACCCAAATTAACTCTCTGTCAAAGCACACTTCATCCAAAGCACTTTTTTTGCTTCATGCTCTTACTTCAGAAATGAAATGTGCTTTGACTTTAAAAAAATATTTTATCTGAACAAACAAGAATACTTTCGCTTAACCGATGTAAATAAAAGAATGGGTTAACAAAACCGTAAAATTTAAGATATTTAAAGGAAACTCTCATTACAAAAAAGTCAGTTGCCCGCTAGCAAAGTGTTAAAAATATGTTAACAACAAAATTACTGAAGGTTGTTACTTTTCTCGTGGTTGCACAAAGTATAAAAATAGAGTAAAACGTTTGAATAGATTTACATCTTCTATCTTTTATATAGTGTTTGAACCAGTAAAATTAGTTCCTTTGGTGCGTGAGATTACCGAGAACGACAACATCCTCCGGGAGCAGGCACTTCTGAAGAGTCAATACGAAACAATTCAAACAATGCCAATATACTATATGTTAAGAGGGGGCTACGACTACCAAAGGCCTCAAATTCCTTTTGAAGGCGAAAGTGCGGATTCAGGAGAAGTGGTTGATGTCTTTGAGGGGTATGTCTACAAGCACCCAAACGAACCATTTACATATCCAACTCCAGCAAAAACAACTACAGAGTTTATGTTCCCTCCAGCCTCTGCTAGAACTATTATTTAGATTCATGTTGTCTTTTGAAAATATTTAAGTTAATTTTAAATTGGTTGTTGGGTTTGGTTGTTGCCAAAATAAATAAATACAAAATGAAAAAAAAAATTGAAAAAAAAATCGAAAAAAGCCTGTCGTAGATAACACGCTGGGTGGTCAAAATAAGACATTTTGAAATTTTTATTTTTTTTGTAAACCCGTGCTGAGAAAATACCTTTTCAACAAAGTATAAATCGTCAAAATCGGTTCGGCCAATCTCGAGTTATGGGATAACATCGCTTCGGACACTTTCTTTTATATATTGAAAGTTAACTTCGATGAAACAGGTAGGTACTACCGATCACTACTGTTCTTACAATATTGATTGGAAATTATTGGTATAAGAATGTACATTTCTCTTGCTATTGCACATAATATATTTAATGCAGAGATGTGATCTAATGATATATTTCTACTAAAACATTATTGGATATAAAATCGGATCTTGAAGAAAGCGTTTAGAGGAAAAACCCAATAAAAAAAACCTCTATTCTATTAAATTGTTACGATCAAAATAAATTGATAAATAAATAAATGAATAAATAAATAAATAAATATATCAAGAAACAAATAAATGAATAAATAAGTAAATTAATTACAATGAATCAGTCACACTTATTAAGGTTAACATATTAACAATCAGAAGAATGAAATACCAGTTATATCACAAAAAAAACGGAAATGAGGCATTGTTACTAACCCAACTCGTTGATGAACGGATTATCTACATAATCGCATCTCGTAATAAATGCATTGGTAAGTTTTTTGTAATCTATGGAAGACCAATTCAACATTACTTTTAACATGGAGGTCAGCCATGATTCAAGCATGATGTCATGAGAGACTTAGCATCATTTTTAAGAGTTTATTTTGGGAGGTTTTTAGTTTTTTAATATAGCAATTAGCACAATTACTCCAAACTTGACATCCATACATCATTATAGCTTGGAAAATAACTTTGTGTAGGATTAACATATTTTCTAAAAGCGATTTCCTATTTGAAGGTATAGAGAAGCTTAAGAGCAATATTTATATACCTTCTTATAGTTTGCTTATTGTGTACAACAAAAGTAAATTTTGAGTCGAGGTATATAGGTACCTGAATATTTTACTGAGGATTCAACCTCAGTAGATACCTACTATTAACCATAAGTTGATTGCTAGGAAGAAAACAAGTTTTTCTTCTAGTAAAAAAGATTGTCTGATTTTATCAGCATTCCACTTGATCTTACTCTTATTGTTATATGTTTCTAATATTCTTATCGTATTGTTTAGATTTGTCCCAATATTAATATAGACAACAAATCTCATTTTTTATGAACAAACTCATAATTTTTTTCTCGTGTTCCAAATTAGAGAAAATTTAAGTTAGAAAAGTAAGTCAAAAGTAGTAGTATAGTAGTCAACGATTTATAGAAGACGTTCTTTAGAATGTTTTTTATTTTGTGTACTAAAAGTTTCTACGCCTAAACATTGCCTCCTTTTTAAAATTGGTCAACATTTGTACTTTTTTGACCTTTGTGTAGAAAATAAAGGAAATGTTCACCTCAAGGAGAGAACTCTAGTATCAGGCTTGAATTTTAAGGATATGCAATAAATTAAACACAGCTCATTTATTTGTCAGTAAGTTTACACAAATGTTTCCACAGGTCAACTCAATACAAGTTTCTAAATAGCTACTAAACATATCGGGGGTACAACATTACTAATACTACATAGGTGTCAAATGCCTCAGTAGAACAAAGTTAAGATTAACGGTAGGAATACTCTCTTGACATTACCTTCTAAGGAAGCATGTTGCTATTGTGCCTGGTCTTTTGTGACGATCTCACAACCCCACTCAACCTAACCTAACCTAACTTATAGGTGTCAAATGAGTTGGATAATAAAAGTCAGCTAATTTTGTGACAGTGGCTTTATTGGTGGAACATTTTTCTTAGCAAAGCAAGGTAGACAAAATACTAGAACTACCTATAAAAAACTAGTTGTCTTCAATGAGCCCGAAAGTCTGCAGCAGTTTGTGTATAAGTAGTAAGAAGTCTCTTTTTTTGGCGTAGGTAGGTATTTCTCCTCGATTTTTGGTGTGTGCTTGAGTCTCAAGACTTAGACTACTAGCTACCTGACATAGAAAAAGAAAATGCTTAACATTCACAGAGCAGATATTACCTTATTTATATAAATCGGCGAAGGAAAATAGAACCACTTTCACATATTTGCTTGATTTTTGAAACGCAATGTTGCCTGTAATTTGTTTTCCAATATGTTCGGCCTTACCAATAATCAACTTTAGTCTGGCACTTTACGAAAAGACTCCACACTTTCCAAAATCCCTTTACCAATAAACAAATATAGTTGCCAGACTATCGCTAACTGTAGGGTTAAATGTTAGTGTTGAGAAAGCCATGTTTATCTCGGACATTAGCTAAATAAATCCTCCCTTATGTCATTTTGAAGACAAGTGTTGCCCAACCATCCAAAATCGCGGTATTAAATTTCGAAATAGGAGAGAATTTAATACGATGGTGTTTAGCCTGAGCGTTTACAATTATTAATAAATTTTAGTAAATTGTGAATGTTTTCAAATAATTTAATACAACAATGCAAATGGTTTTTAAGTCTAAAAATCACAAATTTGCACAAATGTATGCAAAATATTGAAAAATATTGCTTTTTTGTTTTATTTCTAAACACGAGAAGCATATATTTTTCTCTGTTTTATCTTGTTTAACCGCTAGTTCTTGCTTTTTGATTGGTTTTCCTTTGTAAATAGTTTGCGAGCAACGAAATTAATTTAATATAAGTTTGGGATATTTTTCCAAGACTTTCTTGACAGTCGTCGCAAACAGAAAAAAATATCTTCTTACCTAAGTTTGGACGGCTCATACAATTTTTCAACAATTGTCAGTACCTCAGGCGAATCAGGTAGAAACCCTATTAAAACTCTTTGCAAAAGGAGTTTGTTTACCGAGAATGGTTGGTGTGAAAAGGTTCACTTCGCGGAAAATATAGTTATAAAAATAGAAATATCAACACTTAGCAAAATACATGCAAAATAACTTCTATAGGGGTAACAGTACAGTAGGTAGTACGAAAATATGTGCGCGTAAAAATGTGCGTTTCATATTTTTCAGTTCGAATTTCAACTTTTGTCGGTTTCTAAGTTTCCCGAATTAAGTCATATATAAGCCATACAATTTGTTATAGGTAAAATTGTATTTAATTTCTTACCCGGAAGCGATAAGTTCTTAACACGCATCCTACGTGCTATTGTAATTTTTTCTAAAACGAATGAGCCAGCTATTATTTCTATTTTCAAAAATATTCACTTGCTAACGACGCAATTGTGATATATAGACCACTAATAAGTGTAGATTTGCATCGTCAGCCTACGAATAAATGAAACCATTCAAATAAACTGTGCTTTGTTTATTGAATAATTTGAAAGGGATTTTATTACGACACAAATGCACTCATAAAGAAATCGCGAGGTAGTATTAGAAAACAATGGAAAGCGTACCATAAAAGTACTGAAAATTGTGTCCGATCGAACGATAGGGCATTACTGATTTGCATATGATATTTGACAGATCAGCGGATATTTTGTGCATTTCCTATTTTGTGTTTTGTTTTTTGCCTATAATAAGTCTCAAAGAGCATTGGAAAGATATGTGTTGGGCAAATTTAATTGCAATTTATGTATTCCTTCTTTTAGAATAAAATCCTCCTTGTGAAAGAGACCATTGACCTTGTTTTTCACGAAAACAAATTATGAAATTTGAATTCTGCAATGACAACAAATGTAATAGATTCTAAGAAAGTTGTAGGACTAGTAAATGTGGAGGTCTAATTGTTTATTGGTACCATTTCACAAAAGCTGTACATTTTTACTAAAGCTGACATCTAACTAGTTGTCGACATTAGTGATTGATTATTAGTAAGGCCGGTTGTGTATATAAGCCAAGCTACTATAAAGGTAGAATTTCTGCCACTGGGCGAACTCTAGTATTCTTAAAAGTGTTTGTCAGTTACATTCTTATGTGGAAAATATTCTTTGACTATACTTATACCTATATAAATATTGGAAAATATTATTTCAAACATATTTCTTAACAAATGCCCGAATTTTAAAATTTCATTTGAACTTGGTTTTGGTTAGTAAAACATACAGTGTTAACCATGAGAAAAAACTGGAACTACTTCTACGATATTAAAATATTCTCTTTAGGACTTTGGGCTTTGTTATGGGAATAACAAAGCTGATATGCTGTCTTTATATTAATAACAAAACAGAGTTTAGTGCTCCTACCTTGGACCTCCCTCACACAATTTTTTTTTGTAAGTATTGTGCTTTGGGGTTCTTAGTCTATCTTGGACTTGATAAAGTTGATACCTACTTCATAAAGTCAGTTTCCTTATGAATTTAAAGAAATTGTTTTTTTTTTTCCAATCTCTATTTTAGCCTACGCCGCAGAATTATACAGTCACCCTATTGTGGCCTGCATTCCCTTGTCGTGCTAGAGAATACGTCCGGCCAAGTTGGTGCCGAGCAAAAACACTGCGTCGCCTTAGTTTGTTTCCAGTTTTGATGTAATTCAAACTCTCTAACAATGAACCAAGACGAATCACAATTACAGAACCTTGGGTTAGTGTTCAAATTCACATTATCAGAGCATCCACTTTCAAAAGAAGTCCATTAAGTGAATGATGCTTTAAATTTTAAGATATTAGTTATTTTTCATCTGACATCAGAAGATTGCTTACACTTATGCCAAACTTGTTGTTACTAATATTAGTTGTTAAATGAAGGACTAGTACAAAAACAAATATTTACTTAGAATGATGACGTACGTCGTACATGTATGGACTTGGACCTAGAAACTTCAAACTGGGTATTATTATTATAAGGAGATTATCTGTTGCTTCAGATTTTATCTCTGTAAATGCTCTCGGACCTCGGTCCTTCAAATGAAAAAAATGTTTGATGTTTGATCCCGTTTGACGGCTGGAGTTGTAGGAGGAGATTTAAAGAAGAATTTAAGAAGATATACCTTTACATCGACCACGAAAGGCGACGTCAACCGACGGGGAGTGGGAAACTGGAGGCATTTAGCAAAGGTCCGGACTTATTGGAGGGACAAAAAGACTATCCAATAAAAAAATTATCCACATACTTAAAATTTTATTCCAAAATGTATAAAAGAACGCTTCATAACTTTACAATCTATCGGTTTTGGTTGTTTGGTAGACCACCTTGCCGTTCTCAATGACACCAGAGGTATGCACAGCTTGTCCCACAGGCCGGGCATCACCACCAAAACGGCTTTCAAATCTGCAATAATATATAAAAGTATGCGATTAGCTTTCATAAGCTTAAACGAGCACAAGCTATCATTACTCTGGAATATGTTGTACCACTTGTTGAGAAGTAAAGTATACTGGACCACCGTCACTGCTGGAGAAGGAGCTGCTACTGCTGCTGGTGGAGCCGCCGGTGGTAATCTGCCTCCTTAGACGCCTCAAAATGTTTGCTTGCTTAAGTATTAGAAATAAAAAAATTAAATTGTCCACAAACCGATTTCAGGGATACATACGTGAGGATTAATCTCGACTACGTGCGACTTATGACCCTCGGCATCCAAGTTGTAGAAAGCTTTCGGTACAAAAAAGCCAGAGTCTTGAAAAATATTAAAAATTTCATCTCACAAACAAATTTAAATAAGAAAATACACAAAGTCAATAAAAAACAACAAAGGAGAAAAAAATATGCGGACGAGCTTGATATCCAACTCATTAGTGCGAAAGTTTGAGGTAGTTCGGGGAATTTCGGCTTAAAAAAAGTACACCGAAACAACCAAATAAGAAAGAACAACAAACGGACATTAATTTCAGCGAAACTGGTTTTGAGGAGAAATTCGTCATCCCATAGAGTCGCATTCAATTTGCAAATAACAATCATTTGCGCCGTCGCAATACGTTCTCAATACGACTGTCCAGTCCATCTAACGAGGTTAATGTCTAGAGAACGTTTACCGAAATCTAGTTCTTTAGAAAGTTTTGTTCTTGTCAGTCATGCAAGATTCTACTTTTCATTGCCGCGACGAAGATGTATGTATTGCGTTGTTGATTATTCTGGCAGTGAGCGTGAGCTACTGGCTAATAAGACACGTACACCGCATTCTGTTGACAAACGCACAGCACGCAAAACGTTTCAATGACATAGCGAGGGTCAGCAAGATACACTTCCTCGTTTGAGCCATCACGTTAGAGATCACTGAACGGCGATGATTTGCACTCATAATATGATCATCTTCATGACTCATGCGCAACCGCAGGAATCGTGCAGTTTTCAACTGCCACACTGTTGGGGTTTTTTCCCCATCAATTCTTTCACATGTTTAATTGCACAAAGTATGACGATAGGTAGATATAAAAAATTAACAGTTTTGTAATTTCCAAATATATAAAAAAAAATCGTTAATAATTAATTTATCACATCTTTGAGGGTCACCCACAGTGACGTAATAGTCCGATCCACCACTAGATCACATATATTTAGGTTCTGTTGAACGTGTTTAATTACCTGCAGATGCCAAAGCGGCTAATCCCAAGACGGCAAGTACAAAACAGGTGATTTTCATGTTTGCAAGTATTCGAGTAGGTTTATATCAAGAACAACAGAGTAATTTAACGATTTAGATTCCACGACGATTGGGCCTAAACTAACCTGCTCGGATGGAAGAGTTAACCTTTTATACGGAGGTTGACGATTGTTTCGTGCTACGTGCGAATGTTTAAGAGCGCCTCAGACGGTTGAGAATTTGCACAGCCCCTCTGTTCGTTTTGGTGGAGTGAAAGAATCTTCTGCTTTTTCTCCGGCGTCAGCATTATTGTTATTCTTTTCATCTTTTCTTTGAGGCAATAGCTGACTGAGTAGGTACACCGCAGCCTGACAATGACTAACTTGTTGGTAGTTGAGTTCATTTCCAACAAATAAACCGCTTGTCTGCTCATATAATATTATGCTAATTTTGATAATAAATGCTGTAGACAAACAATTCAAATTTGGATAAAACAAAAGTTGTTAAAATATGACGAGATCTATCAAGATTTTAATATATTAGTTTCAGTTATTCAATAGTTATTTTTAGTGGTTATTTTTCAAATTGGAGAAGGGAAGTTTTTTTAATTTTTTAATAAAAACAACGATGCTTTTTTGAGTAATTGGTGTTTTCGATTGAAGAAAATAATTGCCTTTTTTATGCACATACCATACATACTTGGGTGGCGCTACAGCGTGGGGTGGACTTGGGCCTCAACCTATACGACTTTCTGCCTCCAGTTGTGCACTCCGGGTTGGTGGAGGCCCCTTTCACTACCTAAGCGAGGTCTTCCTCTACCGTTCAACGTTCAATGTCCTCAGCTCACAGTATTTCCTTCACTGTTGTGGTTTTTGATATCCGATTTTCTATCGAAAAAGCCAATCTAGAAGTGCTCTTTCAATGTTTTCTACATTTCATTGAAAAATAAAGTCCACTTTCAGACCAAAGAACGCTGTCAAAGCAAAGTTGTAGAGAACTGAATTCCCTTCAAGGTTGAGTTTCTCAATAAAAACAAGTCTCTTCTTGAATAGAAGATGGGAGGCAAAGCAATTGGGGAATCTGTTCTGTTCGAAAATTTGCGTAATTTTGCAGAAGTTTATGATGAAACCTCGAGAGCAATACCAACCTTGTTAAGGTAAATAGTTTAAAATTACAATCTAGTTAATTTTCCACATATTCGTATGTAAAGAAATCTGTTGATAATCGAAAGGAAATCCCTCTAAAAATAGCTCATTTTTATCACTAACCTACATAAAAGAAAGAGTACATCCCGGAATTCAACGTAGTTCAAAAAAATCTACTAAGAATGGAAAATGTTCATAGCCGACTGGAATCAATGTTAGAGATGCAACAAGCCTATTCTATTTTCAAGTCTTGGATGAGCTCGCTGTTGTCCTCAAGTCTAGAGCTTACATACTTGTACATATCAAAACTATGAAGTAGGAATAAGTTTTCTTCATAATATACCCAAGACGGGAAAAGCCTCTCACACCACACCAAAGGACTTCAGGTATATCAAGCTGTTAGTTTAGGTTTAGAGAGACTACGATACACCTGCCAAAACTATAAGCAAACAGAAATGCTCTGAAAATACCAACATGCCTACCTACTATAGCATATGGGCAGATAGCTAAGAACAGCTCTGCACTTCATTGTCGGCACCATTGGCTGTTCGTATACGGCAGTAGTTTGTTCAATATTCATACTATTCATTTTCTGATGGCCAGCACTGGACAGATAAGCTACTTCACCCTGCTGATAAAAATAGGTTTGTTTGCGAGATGTATCAGATAATTTTCACGTCTATCAAATACCCTGCACAACCATGCGAATTCGGCCACTATATCGAACGCGAGATATGTTGCCCTGAAGTCTCTCAGTCAGATAACTGGAAAAAAAGGAATGACAGCAAGCGAAATGAAAGTGAAACTCAGCACTGAATTCCCGACAAATTAACTGGGGTCAGTTCAGGGCACAACTAGGGTGCCATAAAAGCCATGTCAAACACAGGTATTCAGTTCCAGGCCCGCGCCGAGCTCAGTGCTATATGGAACACATTAGGGCCCACGTCAAACAAACCTAGTCTCTGACAAGAGCCCTGCAGACCACTTCCGCAAATAATATGGAACTTGTGACCACTTTATCCGCTGTACTGATAAAGGAAACTATTACAATGTGAAGATGGGATATTTACGCCAGCAAAATTAGGACAGCTACTATGAGAATCATTGCAATGAAATACTGTCAGCGCTACCAACATTACGACAGAACGTAACAGGCCTTGACTTCAATCCTTTACTTTTATATCTTAGATCTCGAGTTTTTACTAATATTTTCTTACTGTCCTTCCTTACCTCGAAAATTTCGTAAAAAAGAGTGGATGTGTAATATCTGCTCCCTAAATGACGCTCTCTTTCTGGAATTTTTCGAGTTAAGGAACTTCAGTGAGTATAAAAATTCGTAAATTCCTAAGCTTTACAAGTAAAGGAACAGACGTTTTAAGACTACCAAGTAAATATCGTGCTTTGCGGGCAGAAGTTATAGTGATGGTGAAGCCGCTGAATTACTGAAGGAGACGCATATCACTATCCACATCAGACGGCGACGCACAGATACTCAACAGTATCCGCAACTAGCGCCATTGCCTGAGAAATCGTGCGAAATATGGGTAAACCACGAGGTCTAAGAACCGCCAGAAAGCATGTGAACCATACTGTCGGGATCAACGCTCAAGAAGGCTCATCTTGGAACCAGATGGAAGGCAAATCCTTTCGGAGGCGCTTCACACGCCAAAGGCATTGTGCTCTTGATAAGGTAGGAGTTGAAGCTAAACAACCCAATTCTGCTATAAGGAAGTGCGTTACGGTGCAGTTGGTTGAATTAAGTGAAACAGTCAGTAAATAACTCGAATCAACAAAGGAAAGTTCTGAATTGTTCAACCACTGACCTTAATATCTCTAATTCGGTAAAACTATATTAGGTTGTTGGTCTTAAAAACATACCAGAGGCAACTGTCGAGCAGACGAACGAGCTTCGAAGCTTCTAACCTGCTTCTAACCTTGCGAAATAGGTATGGGCAGCACATTTTGGAGCTCTTACGGGGTATTTAAATATCATGGAGCGAGGGGAAGAGTCATCCCAAATAATTTCTATCAGAGTCACTTGGATAAGGAGAAGAAGAAAAACCTTTACACCTTGCTATGTATTTGCCCGATAAGAAAAAAACTTTAGTAAAGTAGTTCTACCAGGAACTTGACGGTACCGATACCAGCAAAATTTGAAAATTCCTCCAGAAATCAAAATGATTGCAAATGTAGAGAAAACAATCAATTCTGTTTATCCAAATGTATCAGAAATTCCCACCCAACATAAACGAGAGTATAACATTGATCGTTAAACTTTCGAAATATGTCTTCCAGTCCAGACGGTGACCTTCACACGCGATTTTTCTACGCTCTGGATATAACCCCCTAAGAGCTCCTACTATAAATAAATATCTACAAAAACAAGAAATTAGTTGATTGAAACGTAATTCATTTCTTGGGAAACACTACGGTGAAACCCCGTCTATAATTAATATTTGTTTATTGCGATAATTTAAAGATACTCTCCAAAAGCATTAGCTGCCAGAAATGAGAAATTGCACTACACAAACTGGACTCGCTTAAAAATTTGTTACATCTACCATTTTATGGGGACGTTCGCAATCACAGATGAAATTCAAAGGACAGGTGACTGAACAAAGTTGGTTCGTTGCCGTAGATGACATATGTCTAGGTACTCTGCGAAATCACATCGTCACCTTAAGGCGGTGACCGCTGGATAACCGAGAGGTGAACTAACGATGAGCTTTGGATCCATCGGACCCATATGTTGATACATGAGTTACCTTCTCATGAATTAGGAGCAGGAGAAAACATACGCTTTAAAGATCCAACCCAATACCATATACTTACGTCTTGCACAGGCCTCACAAGCCGGTCATGAAAGGGAAACATAATTGTGATGAAAAATGCAAAATATGCCTCGGATAAACAAACCAAGAATGTTGACGATTTAATAGGTCCTTACCAATACGGCTGCAGAGCTGAAAAATCTACGACCGACCAAATCTTCACATTGCGCCAAGTCCTGGAGAAAACCCAGGAATTTAGCATCGATACCAACCACCTGTTCATCGATCATAAAGCAGCTTACGACAGTATAAATAAGGATGAACTATATCGTACCATGCCCAAATATGGAATTCCTGTTAAACTGATACGTCTTATTACCTTATTAGGATGACTTTGGAGAATGCTCGCTGCTCCGTCAAATTTGGTAGGGATTATACCGAAATCTTCGACACCACCAGAGGTTTAAGGCAAGGTGACGCACTCTCATGCAGCTGTTTCAATATTGTGCTTGAAAAGGTAGTACGCAACACCCAGGCAAGTACATCAGGCACTATCCTTGGGTTTGCTGACGACATTGATGTGATAGGAAGAAAAAAGCGAGCAGTAACTTATGTTTTCACTACAATGGAGTCGGCAGCAAGCAGCATGGGACTGATTAAAAATTAGGACAAAACGAAGTATATGCTTTCTTGAAGAAAAAGTCCAATCCCACCACCGACTTGGTCAGAACGTGACAATTGATAGGTAATAATTTGAAGTAGTTAGTGAATTTGTCTACTTGTTCACAGAAAATATCATCAGCGCGGAGATCAAACGTAGAATAAATCTTGCTAATCGCTGTTTCTTTGAGCTAAGAAAGCAATTGAGGAATCAAGCCCTATCGAAAAGAGCCAAGGAGACGCTTCCTGCTTCCTGGTGCAGAAGCATGGACTCTTACCCAGTCGGATGAAAATTCCCTTGCTGTATACGAGAGAAAAGTCCTACGAACGATTTATGGTCCCGTTTGTTTTAGCCAAGCAAACAATGTTTGGCGAAGAAGATGATACAACGACGAGTTGTGCATGATGTACAGCGGCAATTAAGTCTATTTAAAAAAAATCCGTACCCAGCGATTAAGATGGCTTGGCCATGTAGAGCGGAAGAACATTGATGCTCCAGCGCGTAAAGTCTTCGACGACATACCAAAGGGAAGGAAACACAAACGAAGACCTCATCTCCGATGCAGCAACCAGGTAGAAGGAGATCTCCAACTGCTTGGAGCGATAAAATGGAAACGGCAGGCTAGGAATCGAGCTGTAATAATCACAGTTTCGTACGAATTCCCTTCTAGACTCTCGCTAGGCCACCATTCAAACTCTTCCGATCATATGGAGAGTTGAGCGTGTTGGTCTCTTAAGCATACAACCGTATTTCTTGCATATTCTTTTGAGTCCTACTTTCGGTAAGTGTTAACATTTTATCACGAAAATCAGCATATGTTTCAGAACAAGCTAATTTCTAGTAAATAGATTTCACCTTGCCCAGCTTGAAGCAAGAAGACAAGAGAAATGAACGCCAGATGAGCCGCTTCAAATTTGTATATCACCAAAAGAAGGCTCTTGCGAAACCAGAATCGCGTCGTCCGTGAACGAGCATTACGTGACGGTTTTTGTTTGCAGATGTAATCACAACCTATATTAAAAGCAGTTTTGATTCGAGTGTGACACGGGATGTTCCTTGCCAGCCTACACCTATCATACTGTAACCTAAATGGTGTATGGTGAAACGAGCCCTTAGTCACAGTTTGGTGAATCCAGGCCTCGTCAGATGGCGGAGCGGGTATAAAAGGATAGCTTTTAGAAGAGGGCGAGACAGTTGATTTATAACAGTGATTGTTAAAGTTCGAGATAGTAATAGTTTGAAAAATAATGGAAAAGTAATAGAGTAAATCAAGTGATTGGTTTGAAACGTTGAAGAATTGTTTAAGTAATAGTGTTCTGGTACTTAATAAGTGAAATATTAGAATAGTCGATAAAAGTGTAATAAAAGTGAATTTTATTAGAGAAGTTAAACGGAATAGTGTTTTATCTTTACGAATCCCAGCCTGAATATAACAATACGTTTACTTTCTGGACCGTGGAAACGTTTCTTACCCAAGTGGAGTTTATGCATTTATACAAGCCAGCAGGAAGCAGCCGAGGACAAAGTTGTGACATTGAACCAAAACATTTGTGGATTCAACCAGAAGCAAGCAGTTTTCCATTGGGCAAAAAGAAGCGTCCGGGAGAGTCCGGAATCGAAAAAATCACTTCTGAAACTGTTCCATTGGCACAAAAAATACTCTTCTAGTGATTCTGAGGAGAGAATTTCGCTTCTGGATTTGAAGTCAGAATCCACTCAAGAAGCACTCACACAAGTGTAGTTTGTGTATTTTATACAAGTCGACTGACAGCTGCCGTATTCTATTTTTTGGCATTTCACCAATACTCTTGTGGATTCAATCGGAAGCAGTTTTCTTGTTCCATTGGACTACAGAATGAGTGGATCCCCGAGTGAAACCAATGGAAAACGACATAAATAAGCCGCTCGGACTTGATGTTATCGCTCCCAACAAATTGCAGTTTTTTTCGTGCGCAACTAGTGGCAGCGTGATTTCATTAAAAAACTTTCGTAAGAAAGCCTTTCAATTTAAAGAATCCGGTTTTCAACTGGGTGGTTACACAAGTCCGCTGAAAAAAGTTGCTTCAAACCGAAGCCACTATCACATGAAGGACAACCGGCATTTAAGAACACCTGTTGCTTCAGAACAAACCAACCAAACCAAAAATTCCCCGCCCTTCTAGATCATTCAAATACACTCTTTGAAACAGCCATTAACACCTAAATTATATTTAATTAGAGCCAAACCAGTAGACTAATGTATGCAAGATGTAAATTATGCAATAGCTACGGGGACGATGAACAACAATAAAAACGCCGAATTTATCGCTCTTAATTATGCACTCTATTGGGAGTTTATTTTGACTAATTAGCTTACCACTTAAAAGAGCCACTAAACCAGTTCACTTCTAAATATACGAAAAGCTACCCCAACCAGTGGACCGATCGGCAGCATGAAAACAACGCTCTCAATAATTTTGTTCACGTTTTCCTTATTTTTATTCTTTTCATAACTTTGTATTTTTTTATTGTTTTTTTTTTTAATTTTTAATAAAAAAAGTTTCTCAGTTGTTTTTGTTTGTACAAAATAGTTTGTGTTATCTTCTTTGACAAAAAAAAAAATATATAAGAAAAGATAAAAGTTTCCCTACCCTCTAAGTGCATGCACTAGTTCTGTTGCATGTTGCAAGCTTCTCTGTCTTATAACTCAAGCAACGTGTTTACACACCATCTGAGCATGTTAACCAAAAAGAAATATATTAGAAAACAAAGGACGAAATTAGTTGCTTAGATGTACATACAAAATAAAAAAGAAAAAGAAAAAAATATAATAATAAGACAACAAAAATCAAATGCTCACATTCGCGACCCCGCCACGGGAGAAGAAAACCGAACTCAATCCATTTAATGGACAATAATAAACGGAATTGTTGCACTTGAGCGCAACAACACATTAAACTGACTTTAAACAACAAGTGGATTGGGGGCCACGGCGGCGGTGCTATTCAAGGAAGGAATTCTCAGAAGACATGGAAGTGTGTGAAATGGAAATGAGGCGGCGGAGGATAAACACTAGATGGTTGTTTATTTAACTTTACTTTTGCCACTATGTACTGGGCTGGGTGACTGATCGGCTTCGGGCAGATCGCTTTCCTTCTTCCTCTTGGCCTTTTCTTTGAGCGCTTTGTTCTTCTTGGCCTGCGATTGTTGTTTGGCCTCGCGTTGGCGTTCGCGTTTTGCACGCAGCTGTTCGGTGATGAATGAGAAGATCAGATATCCCTGCAGAATGATGACTCCGATAAGAGCGATAAATCCGCGAGTAGATTGCTCTGTGTTGGCAACGCCATAGTAGAGTGTCAGAACAGCGATGACCATGGTGGCGAAACGAACGAAAACAAAGAACACACTGTTCACGATACGAATGCTGGCGTATTTCTCGTCACGATCAAAGACGCCAATCAGTTGGAAGACATGGGCTACGATTTCGCTCAAGTAGTGCAGTGTGAGCAGGACAAGGGTGATTCTTTGGAAGCTGAAACGGAAGATGCGACATGTCATGTGGTTTTGAGAACATCTACAAGGCAGCGTGCATAGGTCAATGCAAGCACTACAACTAGTAGGGGGGAAACAATTGTACTCACCCAAAGGAATAAGCCAGACAGATGACGGAGAATCCGGTGATGGCGTGGATAATCTTTGGTTGTTGATCCTCTTTCTTAACCTTCTGGAAGTACAGCTCGGGCAGCATGTGCAAGTAGTAGGCCATTTGCACAATGAAGAAGAACTTGTGGAGGAAAATCATCGGATGATTGGGGAACTCCTCCCACAGTAGGGAGAACTTCTTGAAGTAGCCTTCACGGAGGATGACATCGGCACCGCACAAGAACGACAGAAGATAGAACACAACAAGCTGGCCGGATTCGTTGAAGAGTGACAGCTTGAACTTGGAGAGGTGCAGTTTTTTGGAGATTTTCTGGAATTTGTTTGAAAGATTGTTATAGCTTGCTAAACTCAGCGTATGTACGACTTGGTAACGGACTGTACCGAACACAAATCAAAAAGCCCTAAGTCGAACAAGTTTTCGTCAAATCTGGCAAGTGCAGGTAAACTGAGCAAGGGGTTGTATTACAAAATTCAGCCACAAGTAGTTGTAGTACTGTATTAGGGTCCCATGGAGTTGAAGTTCCCAATGCCAGTGGGACAACTATGTGGGAGCATCACGTCTCACGGATGCCTGGTCACATTTGTAAAGGAGGATGTTACACAAACACTGACTGACCTCAATTTAATCTAATCGGGGACAAAATCAGGCAGCTGTGGTCCATTGTCCTCAGGCAGTAGCCGTCAAACATAAATGCCCCATCAACCTAATCGTTGTGTTGACACCACAAAAGTTCATTGAGATCATGCGGAAGCAGACATCTCTGGAAATATGAAGTACATGCTTGGCATCGTACTGGCTCAACTCGTAACCATTGCTGACAATCAACTGAGCTGATTAAAAGTGTCCAAAGATATGACTTGCAGCGACAAATAATGAAAAACAAAAATGCTGCAGCTGTGGAATGATCTAGATAAATTAACAAAAAAACAGACTTGCATTCTTAAGCGTTCAGCTACAAGGTACTACAAAAAAAAAAACAAGCCAACTCGGCTGCGTTCTTTAAAGAACCTTGGATATTTGAACAAACTGTATATTTGAACAGTCAGCTACACAGTTATTTACTTGTTTTTATTACGCACAAAAAAAAAAAGCACTGAAATGTTTTAGAAATCGGTTGGCACTCGAAGGTAGTTGTAAGTATTTCCCATACCCAATTCCAATGTGTAAACAAACAAATACACGTCGATTTACGCCAAAGTACTGTCGACGTCAGTGTAAAAATGAAGTAAAACTTGCCTGTTTATTGTAGGTTGACACGCATACGAAAGGCAGATTCCGATGTCATATCATATCTTATGCTTTTGAAGTTGTCTATCAAATAAAACGCATAACAAACAAGCACCAACTTGTGGTAAATGTGTTCCGAAAACTACGGTTTAAACTAACAAATATTTGTTTCTCTTGTGAACATTATTATAGATTCGTAGCCTTTGCGCGGATCATACAAATTGAGTCTGAATTGGTACACGTGGTTAGTAGTTCGCACAAAACAGACGTCTGTCGGCTGTATTGAATAATAACTGTGACTGCCACGTCCAGCGAGTGAACAAACGCTCACATACACCTATAGCACAACCACCAAGTTGTTCGACCTTCAACAGGGAGCTCGATTATCATTTATCAAATTTTTCTACTTACATCCAAGACAAACTCTTGCAGAATCGCATGCATGATAATACAGGTCAACGTATAGAAGAAGATAGCACATTGATCCTTGACTCCAGCTGCGTAGGTATAAGGTTTTCCCCTGCAAACCACATAATTGATTAGATTAGGAAGCACTAAAAATAACCCCACTTACGTTGGATTCTCATGGCTGGGATCCTCACCGCTAACGTTATGATGCAGCGACACAAACGGGCTAGCAAACTTGGCGGTTGTCTGTAATAGAGAAACACCAATAGGGTATAGAGACACGGTAAATTGAATAAGAAAAGTTGTTTTGCCTGTAGCGAAAAAACTTTCACCTAAACCCCCCGAATGAACAAGCGGCCAGAAGAGAAGGTGACAATGTATATGATACTGATACTGTTGCAAGGTTACACTTCTTTCACTGTCCGGTTGGCATCCGATTGAGGTTAAGGCTAGAGAGGATACGTGGCAAAGTGCCTACTGGTGCATCCGTAATTTCAACATATACTCACCTCATCCATTAATCCCACGACGAAAACCATTGCCACACAGGAGATAATGTCCGCATGATTCTGAATTACAAATTCGTGACTTAGAATTGGTGGGTTTTTAGTTGAGGACTTGCGTCCCATTCCTGGTTTAATTGCCATCACGCCCGCGTCTTGATCAAATCAACACGAAATCAAACTACTCACTAAACTATACAAACGTTAGCGGCGGCGAAGAAATCTAGTGACGTGTACACTACCAGACTACACACCGACACCGAGTTATCACAAAAAAAAAAAAAAAAACAAGACAAGTGGGTAGCCGGAGTAAAATGGATTTGTTGTCCCTTCGGCACTTGGTTGTAGATGTATTTTTCTTGGATGGAGCGAAGCACCCGTGGAACACTCAGGATTCAGGAACCGACACCCAGTGATGGGAAAAGTGTTGGCAAATATGTAATTCAAGATTCTATTCAGAGAGTCGCCAAGCAAGTTTCTGAAAAGAGGAAATTCCTCTCTTTTTGTTTGAAAGATACTTTGACAGATAAATTATGTTGACGTTTGTTGGTTTTTGTTGTTTTTTGTCTTTGGTGGAGCTCTGGAAGGGACGTCAACGACTCAACGTCAGCAAATCGACGGTGATGTGGTATGTTTACGGGTGAGTCAAAGCTCGGAAATGTATGGTGAGTTTTGAGTGTATCTTATTTGGCTACTAGAGGGCGGAGTAAAGCAGTTTGGTTGATTTTATTTAAACTACACAGTTAGCGTTTTGGTAACTTTTTGGTAAAAAAGGGGCACAACTTTACGGAATTTTGAGGAAAATTTAAGTGTGCGTACATAAAATAAGCATTAAGCAAATGCCAATTTTGAAAGTATTCGTTCTTTGTATTAAAGAACTATACAGGGCCAGGCATAGAGTATTTTTTTGTTTGCTGAATAAAGTGCTGAACTTAATAACAGGTACCTATGTTTGATTTTATTTTGTATGAATTTGCGATGAAAGAAATGTAATTCAAATTTAAACACGTATAAATCACGAAAATTTATGACAAATGGGATGATTTATCTAAACCAAGTGAATTTTTCTAAATCACGTTGGTAGAATTGCTTTTAAATTTCAGCACGGAACAATTTTTTTTGTGAGCTTGGTGTAACTGACAGATGGCTGTCAAATATCTGAAATATATCAATTATTTATATTTTTATTTCATTTTAGTTTTTGGTATTTGTTTTGCAGCAATGAAATAGGTTCAAGCTACACGGGGAAAAAGTAAAATGCTATTTTCAAAACAAAGGCGCTAACGCGTAGGTCCTTTTTCATTTTTTTGTTTATTTTGCATGGAGGTGAGAAACCTTGTTCAGCCGATATTCTCTACTATTTTAAGCGATTCACAGGCAGAAAATTTAAGTAATAGTCTGAAAATAAGCGATCTAATTTCATAATTTGCAGCGAGTGTGTTCCACTTTTATTAAAAAAATTGCGAGTGCCTCCCAACAAATACGTACAAATCAGGTATTTATTTGGCCTGGTTTCTTTTTCGATGTCTACAGAAGGCTTCATTTTTAAGGTTCCGTACCCAAAGGGTAAAAACGTAACCTTATTAGTCTCGCTCGGATGTCTCTCCGTCTGTCTGTCTGTCTGTCTGTCCGAACCCACTAAGCCAATTTTGTTACCAGGTCTATCTCAAGAACCGATTGACATAGGAGGCTAAAATTTACACACAACATCCGGTATAACCTCTAGTTTAAAATCAAAACGCAAATTTCACAAGTTTATATACGAGTACGATCTTGGAAATTATAGCAGAGAAATGGAGAAAACTCCCAAAGTAAAGAGTAGCGAGTAATTCTTTAAGGAATTTCTCCCAGCTGGCACTGATAACTTGGTGGAAGCCAAATAAAAAAGTTGTTGTCTCATACACCCAAGGTCTTAATGAGGCTCATTATTGTTTGTGTTTTTGATTTTTGGAAGAAATAGAAGGGACGTACAGTCGTTTACGTTTATGTCAAATCAGAGTGGGTAGATCGCGAAGCTTTTTAAAATTTATAATTTTCAACTTAAACAATCAAGTGAAGGGCATAACGAAAAGTGAAACACTTTCGCCGGCTTCTTTTGACCCTACCTGAGAGTAAGAAGGTAACAAACATTGACAGATGAATAAACTAAATCTACTCTCTCCTCTAATTTGGTTTTCGGTTTGCGTGGCGTGAGGTATTGCGCTTTTAACAGCGTTTCACTTTTAGTTACGCTACTATTTTCAAAAGTATTAATGTAACATTGAAGAGAAATAGGAGTTTTAAGATGGTGTTTCGATATGGATCTTCACATTTTGATAATATAATCAAGCGTCCTTCATCTGCATTGCTAGTAGTATAACTTGTTCGCATGTATTAGCTCTCGGAGAGTTACCTACAAAGTTGGGGAATATCTTATAAAGCCTATCCGCGGTACTAATAATCATTTTTAGTGTCCAGGTTAAGTTTTTCGGACTCACAATGGCGAAATTTTCCATACAAAATTGCATATTGTGACCTAGGAAATATTTAGTGTGGAGGTTAAAAATGATTATTGGTAAGGCCCTATATGTCAAATGTGCACGCTCACTAATATTTAACTTCCAGACAGTATTCAAAGATCTAGGATGCATGCCGCATTGCCAAAGCGATTTCATCACCTTTCTGACAGTCTTGATAAATGTATCATCAAACCCACATTATGAGTTCTCATTGAAACTCATCGATATGTTAAAACCAAAGAAACCTTCCCGCCTCAACATTTCATCACCATTATTGGAACTAAATGCACAATCACTGCATACATTGTACTGTTGACTTGTCAACACGCATGTATCTATACACAGAAAGCATTCAAATGTCTAAATATCGCTGCTGCAGAGAATTTAATTTCCTTCCAAGTGGATGTAGGTTACTCTCTGTCTTTTGTGGCCCATAATGTTGACACTCTCGTGTCGGCTCTGTGATAAGACATAGTGACATACCCCATCCCGGATAATTGCTTTCAAATCTGCAAACCCCAAATAACTTTACTTTGTTCATGGCATATGTCTTGGCTGGCCACCTACCACACTATACCTTCCTGTGATGTAATAATGGCTATAAGAGCACACAATGCAGCTGTCAGACAATTTCATATAATCACGACTATTAATTTCGAAATTGCAATCGCAAAAGACACCCTACATATAGGCTCATGTGATTATGACGACCCATTCACACAAATACATTCCTACCAACGTTATTTCCGACATGACAGTGGTGAGTCTTAAAAATCTCAATTTAATTACCTACAGGGTGGTGATTTCTTATTTGTGCATGCGTGCCTGAAGGATGTGACCAATTATTTCCATTTAGTAATTTATTCAGCATAAAGAGTAGTCAAAGACGGACAGGACCGCTAGCCTGAGAGTAGAGTCTTAGAGCTATTATCCTGATTTGCATTTATATTCAGCAAAAGACAACAAAGGGAGTGCAAAGAATGACATCCTCATTGTTGGCCAAAGTCCATGCAATACACTCGTGGATAAACCCTTGCCAAGAACACAGCATAGGATCCAGCTTTCGTTTCCTTTAAACAATTTTGAATGCAGTTGTCGTGCATAATGAAAGTGAGCTGGCTGCCGAATGATAAATGGCATTTCTGGAATGCTCTTATATTCCGGAGGAGGACTCACAGTCACAGTCAGTATTATATAAAGTCGGGATTTACTGAATTATATGGACGACCGACAGCCATCCGTTGCTCCATTTCGTGCGGCACCAAATCGAATCGATTCACAGTGACCATAAAGTATAACACTCTGTTGTGCGGGGTTCAGAAGTTATCCGTTATCCTTGTTAGGAGCATGCTTCTTCCATCACAAAATGGGGCAACGGTCGCTGATTGAACGAGACGGCCGCACATAAAGAGAGAGATTTGGCGTGCACAATGGATCGAATGGATTTGTATAGTGTATAGGGATACTTTTCTTTTTTTTGTCTTCTAATGGCTGGAACGAGAACTTGATAAGGTTTATTATTGCGTAATCCAACCCCTTCGCATCCATATTCCAACACAACTACTTTGGACGTATAAAAATCCGATAAATCTCAAAGGACATCTTCCCCATCGCATTTGCTATGGCATATTTGCCTCGTACGTAAGTATGAGAAAAATTCCTCTGATGGTATTCCCTTTTTATTCAAATGAACGCGCGGGGCTGTATGTGCAGCTGAATTTTAGAAAGGATTTTTCTGTGTTAAATGCATGCACAGACGACAGACACTGCGTGAGTCCTCTTCAGTGGTTGCCTTTTTTATTCGTTCAGCTGTAATTTCGACCACAGCAAGCTATACTGACATAAGGCGAACTGCATAAGAGGGTTTAGCTACATTTGTCGAGTCCTTCGCCATGTGTTATGCGTTTTATCGTCCTGGGTTTTATTTTCTCCTCTATGACTATGAGTCAAAGGATGACATGGAGCGAAAGAAAAAGGCTCATCTTGACATTAAACTGTATGGTGTTTTTTTTCTGTTTTTTTTTTTCTATTTATCTCCTTATGTTGTCCTTTATTCTTTTCTACGAGCAGTTCTTTGTGGAGCCTGTGGATAATGAAATAGAAAATATTTTGCTTTGCCTCTTCGAAGCATCCGTTTAACCTTTAGAATGCGTTTGATGAATGTGACGGGCTTTGGGCTTTGCCAAAATTGCTTCTTTTGATATTCAGTACGTAGGAGCGGGGTTGTATTCGAACGTAATGGAAGCGTATAGCGAATGCCAAGGCCTTTTTTTTTGCTTATTCTTATTGCCGCAGTCACTTGACGATATTTGAGGTTAGGGATGTTTTTGATGAAAGTATTGATCGGATATTAGTGTCTCAGCGAGAGTCTGGATCTATTGAAGAAGTGACAGACTGTCCTATGATTAGGGCTACTTGACACTTGTAGGCTTAGGACTCCAAGTATGACTACACTTTCATTGTGAATACCCACAATGACTACGAAGACTAAATGACTATGACCAAAATGACTGTAAGCACGACTGGTGTTGTATAGGGAAGGACTCTAAACGGCATCAACTCGGCGGTGCCCAGGTTTGGTAACTATCCAATGACTTGGCTACCAAAGTCAAAGATATTTGCTACAAAGCAACGACATGGCTCCTATATGGGTGCTCCTAATATTCCTTAACGTTGACCCAAGTAAAACTGAGCTCGCCCGCTTTAATAACCAAAATCTTTCTTTATCCACCAGTGCCAAATACATAAGAGCGCACTGACAACAGCGCCACCTATCGGGTCCGACAGTCCTATCTCAAGCTAAATGTAAACATAGCAATTAAAGTAAAACCTTGGGCAGGAGGTGGGAACCTTAATCAAAAATCATACTTAGGTGGTCCTAAGGTGAAGCTTTTATTACTAAAAAAATGGCGAATTTGAAAAAAAAAAAAAATAAGTGGGTCAGCTCCAAGAGGATGGCGGAAGTCTCACTATTGTCTCTGGTGACAGACGTCGGCTACTTGTTGACTTTAGATAGCAATTAATGTCGTTTTCCATTGGGATTTTCGGATTTTGCTCTCAGATTTCAGATTTTTCGTGCCCAATGGAACATAAAACTAGATTTTTCTTCCTTCGCAAATATGGTAGTGCGTGTTTGAAAAGTCAGTTGTTCTTAAATTGTAATTTATGCTTATGAAAATCCACTCAATTTATGTTGATATCCATTGCCGCAGCCAGATGTATTTTTTCTCTATTTTTCACAGACTTGTCTTCAAATACGTAATTAATAACACACTTTAAAGTTTGACAAAAGACAAATGTTTTGGTGTTAGTGTAAGTACCTAGGTGTGAATCTCGCTCAGATATCGAGATTCGCAAAGCTGCTCTGACTCTGAAAAAAGTGCTGTTTCTGTCCCAATGGAAAACGACATAAGTGTTTCCACAATAATTAACAATCTCCGGCATTGACATGACTACAGCACACATTTAATTAAAATTTCGTAAACACATCTGCATTGGTTTTTGTGCTGTCTATATTTTGTGGCAATGTTTCAGTGTGAGCGAAACAAATTTGTATTATTGTTTTTAAATCTATTGCATTTCATAGTCCAATTAACCTGTTCAGTTTCTTCAAATTTAACGGTTTTTAATGGTAATGGGACCTGGACTAAATGAAAGCTAAGGAAGAGGAGAACTTTGTAATGTAAAAACTCAAACTTGGCTTGTGTCGACATAAGCAACTTCAACTTATTGCCACAGATCATGTTAAACAAATCAGCGACCATTTATCTTCGAAGTGGAGAAACGAATTTGAGTCTAGGGACACCAAAATTTATACTGAGCAATATACACTAGCCTTTTACAGTAAAACACGTATTTAGCTCGCTCCCATACAAAATTCTCTCCAAAGTTTCGCTAAACTAAATTTAAGCGAACCCATTTAGCTAAGTGCTACTCTGCTCGAGCTAAAAGATCAAACATTTGTTTCAGAATGTGCATCGTGTACTTGTTAATATTAAGTGTGCCCATTTAATGGGGCGGCACATTTTCTCAAGCTAAATTTTGGAAGGTCGTTGAGTTCCTTTGTTCTGTTGCGTTTTTGTATTTCGGGGAACGGAAGAAGTAAGCAAGGATTAATGCTTTTTAATAAATACCTCGACTAGGAGTACCTAGAATCGGAAATGTTTTAAATTGGAGAGAGTTGAATTTTTGAAGTACCTACCTAAGTTATTTTCAAAGAAAAACTGTTTTTTTTTTTGTGATATTTATCCGCAGCGCTTTCTCTGTCAAAATTTAACTTGAATTTAGTTTAGCTTGAGCAGCGTACTAAGCTATATCAAGAAATAATATAGAACATGCGGAAATTCACTTATGCAAATTCACCTCTCATTTGGTCAAAATTTTATTAAAATTGGTTCTGAAATAAAGCTGAGTACGCTGCTTGAGCTAAACTTTGAGCTCCCATATGAAACTTTCACCAAAATTTAGCTGAGGTAAATTACCTTTAGTTAAGTGGTATGCGTACTTTTTTATATTTCAGAATATACCTACATCATGTGTCTGTCAAAATTTACAGCGCCCATTTATTGAGTCGACACATTTCTCATGCTCAATTTTGACAAGTCGTTGTGTTCTGTTATGCTCTTTTGTATTTTTATGTTGCAAAGTAAGAGTTAGAATGGAAGACCTCGACGAGGAGTAAGAGGAGTAGAAAATAAAGTTTTTGAAAGAAGTTTTTTTCAAAGAACATATGTTTTCTGTGACACTTCTTATCAAAAGCGTACTCTATGTAAGAACTTCGTTATGATTCTAGATAATATGCTTTTCACACCAAGCCCAAAACCGCGTTTTCCTCGACAACTCGTCGAAGCATTCACACCGACCACCAACTCGTTTTCGTTTTACGTTTCAATCAGCTGTGAGACACTAGTCGTTAAACTTCGGTGCAAATTTTTGTGGTTACAAATTTCGATCGCAATAATTAACAAACAAAATGAATTTAGTGAATTTCAAAAAACATTAGCCCATCAATTAATTGTGGAAAATGATTTTAAGTTGTGAGTTGTAACATTTGTTCGGTCAGCCATTTTGCTTAATATTGCAAAAGGTATGTTTGTTCCAACAACCCAACGATTGGAAGTCATTTTCGTGGAAAGCGAGTGCAAACGACTCGTTTTGAAAACTGAAAAATGTATGGTAAAAACCTCTGTTTTCGATGAAGTTTTCGTGTATTCTGGGCTCGTTTTGAAAAGCATATAATGTTTGGAGGGAAAAGTAATAATATTTAATAATATTAATTAATATTTAGTTTAGCTCGAGCAGTAGGTATTCTAAAAGTTTGGCTCCGTAATCGGTACGACAAAAAAAACTGTGACGATGACATCTGCGACTATTTTTGTAGTGCATATGACAACTTACATTGCCCACAAACCCAATGACCTCGACAACTGCAATACTTAATATAATATCAAAGCCATTATAACACAGCCTATGACTAATTGGACGGCATACACATTCTACACAATATTTCAGGAAATACCGGGCCAACAGCACTTCTCACGACTTTGACAACCGCCCAACCTCACACAACACACGAAAATCAAATGCCTCTCTTGAACCGTAACTGCTAACGGCCTACAGCCCCATCAACATTTTCGAAACTCTTAAAGGAAAATTTGTCTGTGCCATAAAAGAGACCCTTTCCGACATAAATCTGGACAAAATTACATTATTTCGGTTCAACTAAGGTCGGTGAATCCAATTTTCATCAAGCTATCCATTAAACAAAGTTACCCATTGGAATTTTATATTGCAATCTACCATATGTTTGCACAAATTTGCGCAAATAATAATTTTACAAGGATGTCCTCTCCTATTTTGACCACTGAATTGAACCACAGGCCACACCCCCCCCCCCCAACACCCACTTCGGTGCTGTTAATACCTGGAGATTCACTTTCGACTATGAGCGCAAAGTTTCTGATAGCGATCGATAGATTACTTGCCGAAACTGCTTTCCAAAGTTGCTCACCCGCCGGACCAGTCAGGGGGTGGTGACCAGTATTCCGAAACACTTCGTTCTGGATAAGGGTGAATTTCTAATTAAAGCAAGGCCATATGGAAGGTCTCTTGAATCTCTATTGAGATTTGAGTTTGGTGCAAGTTGCCTGAGATGCCCTGAAGGTTGGTACATAGTACTCGTACCTGTTGCGTACAATTGAGGCATCAATTTCTAATCGATGACATCTAATTTGGTGAAAAGTTAACAAAAGTTTATGGCGGGCTCAATATGCTTCGGCAATTTACACCTCTTAGCCGTATAACCCTCGAAGAGACGAGCAGAATTTGCATATTGAACTCGATGGGAGTTAAGTGGATTTCTTTTCGTTGGCCAAAATAACCCTCCGCACATTTGCATGACTGATTCGGCTGGGGTGGGGAGAAGGAAAACAGAAAAGACGGGATGAGCTTACCATTTTCCGGTAAATTTGTTTTCAAGATGAGAAGTCCCTTTAAAATGGGAGCACACACACACACACACAGAGAGACAGACATGTGTACACACTTTTATCGTGAACTCTGTGCTGCTATTTATCCGAACATTCAAAACGATTGGGCGAGTGGGAGTGAACCATGACAAAGTGGGGGACGACAGCGTGGAGAAAACTTCAAGTTTAGCATCGAACGAGGTGATAAATCTTCGGTGTGTACTAAGGACACCAAATGGGGGGAATTGGTTTTTCTTTTTTATATGCGAACCTCATGGTTTCCCGCACCAAGTTTATGTCTTCAGTTTATCGCTTACTCATCCACCGCAGAAGCTATTGCCAATAAAAGTGAGGAGCAAATACAAATGAAGTGTGGTTAGTTACCTGGGAAGCTGTAATCACTTAAATAGACGTTCGACGACAGGCTTAAACGAAGCACTCCCGAGAGGGTGCTCGCCCACATATTGATGGAGCGTGTAGGCCCATTCACTACAAATGGCCCAAGTGTAAGGCATTTATACTAAAGTTAATCGCCCCTAGAGTGTATAGGTAAAACAGCTAAGACATACAGGAAGATTGTTAGCTGATTGGAGGCACATACACATACTCATGACCTATATATGTTTTTTTGGGTAAAAATAAGTGACATCGGTTGAATAACGAAGGTTCCTTCAGTTTATGCAAATTGACATTACGAGTATAAGCCGTAAGATGTCATATTCACCGAAATGTAGCCACAATTCCCAAGTTGGTTTAAATAGTACACAAGTGTCGGTTTTCTTTTCAGAGTAATTGGCGTGCACAATAAAATTTTCAAATATATTTGAATTTTAATTAGAAAATAGCAAATTTATCACCTTGACTCAACGATCCCATCGAGGGCTATTTAATTTCACATTAACAATGCAAAAAGATTATATAGTCAGTCCTTATGAAAGGAAGAAGAAGCAATTTAAACTTCTGAAAATATTCGTGGACAGTATACTGACGAAGTCTTCGAAATATTAAAACGAATTTGTGGATATTTGTTTCGAAAATTTCACAAATTGAATTGAATTTTATTATTATGCGCAAACTGTTTACAATTAATAGTATTTTTCCTGCAAACCCCAAGTGGCTTGTTTGCAGAAGATTGGATATTTTGTTTTCCTCATTGAATTATATTTATATAAATTCATTTGCTTCATTTGGTTCAAAAATAATATTAAAATAATAATAAAAAAGAAAAAAATTATTTACAAATTTATATAAATTGTAAGGTAGATATTAATACTAATATACATTTTTTTGATTTTTGTCGAAAATACGGATTTAGGTAGATCAAGGAAATGTGTTGGAAATTCGTTGAATATAATATCGTTGAATATCCACATTCGTTCCAGTATATCGGGACCATTATTTGTTTTTTTGCCGTCTTCTTATATTTACTGTTTGTTGGGTTTTTAATCTATAAGTGCTGTGTCATCTCTCATCAAGCGGTCTCATCCCGCGTTGCCAAGTCATTTTGGCATTTGAGCACCGTTTTCAAAATTTTCAGCGTTAATTTTGATCTCTTGGAGTCTTGGGCACCAAAACTGTAATTTTTTTTAAAACAACTCGAAAGTTGATAAAAAAAAATAGAAGTAAAAAAACGACAACAACAAAATCATATTCATATTTAGCCTAGCGAGTGTGATGTAAAATAAAAAAAAATATTTCAATAAAACTTAAAAAATAATAGTCACATACATACATTAAATTTGTTTTTTCAATTGACCCTGTGCAAAAGTAGACAAAAAGGCGGCGTACAGCGGCAGGGTTAAAAAAGCACAAAAATATTTTTTTAAGCACTGAAAAAATACCCAAGCGCTACTTTTTCGGCAGTGAAATGAAATTTTGGGCACTAGATTTAACGCTAAAAGCACTGACTTGGCATCGCTGGTCTCATCATCATCTTCTGAATACATACTCCTGTGCAGCATGTTGAATTTTTGGAGCTGCCGAAGATCTTCTGGCGGATTGCCTACATTTTTTCTCCAGCGCGGTTATGACGTGATAGCTCCATTTTAAAGTTATAATCAACCATAACTCAAGTACGGTTGAGCACTCGTCGTCGTCTTGAAATATACGGACCTTGTGCAGGTATTCCGAATTATGTATTTTTATTTCTATTTTCTGCTTAATAATGTGTGGTGGACGGATGTGCATGACTTTGTTTTTTTTTTTAGCCTTAATAATGAGTCCATTTTACGAGACTACATTGAATTCTTTTTCCATAATTTTTTCCGCAGCTTCAAAGTATTTGTGATTTACCACAATTGCCGTATCATCAGCATAAGCTTACAGAGTGCTTTGCCTGAGAGCCAATAGCAAGTCGTTCATATAAATGATGAAAAGTAGAGGACCCAGCATTGACCCTTGTGGCACTCCATAGTTTGAAAACTTTTCTTCGCTTACACTATTTTTGATTTCAACTCGGGATCTTCTATCTTTTAAATAACTTTAATGTTTTCTTAAATCAATGAAAAGTGCAATTTTTTCTTGATTTGCATTTATTTTCTATGAGAAGTCACCGAGTAGTCGATTCATACTTTTATTTGGCCTAAACCCATATTGATTGCTTACCAGAATATCATACTTTTCAAGGTGTTGGTATAGTCTTATGGCAACAATATCTTCTATTAACTTGTCCATAACCGAAAGTATTGATATTAGCCGATAGTTTCCGATATCGTTTATTATTCTATCTTTATATGTTTAGACCTTCCGGAACGGTTGATTGCCCAAAGCTCATATTAGCAAGTTTTGCTATTACTGGAGTCAAAATATTCGCATTAATTTGTCAGGTCTTTCGGCCGTATGGCATCTTGACCAGCTGATTTATTCTCTTTCAATTAGAGGATAATCTTAAAGATTTCGTCCGTACTGACTTCACAGAAAAACATTTAACACCGGAATAGGACTTACATACATGTATACTGTGTGCGTGATATCAGTACATATTTGTCGGGTAACTGATTGGATAATCCGTCAAAATTGTCGGTTTTAAAGTTATTTGCTAGGACATCATCCAAATTTACCACCTTTTTGCCAAGTATATTATTTACCAAGTTTACAATCCGGTGAGCGGTCAAATTCTAGTCGCACGTAGCAAAAACGAAACTTTGTGTTCGAAACTTTATTAAAATGTCACTTACTAGGTGCTCGGGATCCTATGTAAAGGATTAGACTATAAAATCATAAACGCACATGGTTGCAACATAAACGCACACTATAAACAAATCAATTTGATCCCCCGATCGATCAAAACCATCTTGTGGTGAGTTTCTTCAATTTTGTCTAAACGCACACGCTAAAAAAATAAATTTTTACGTAGGTTAAGAGAAATGACACAAATGAATCGTATGACTTCCATCCAAAGGGTCTGACTGTGGAGTCATTAGCGCACATGGTCCCAACTAAAACGCACTAAGCTAATAATCGATTTAGACTCTGTTAAAATATTTCAACAATGTATTTCTGCTCCACGATGCCCCAACGGTCACGGTGTCTGTGAAAACATAATCTCACATGTTCCTGTAAAAAATTGATTAGAATTTCAGACTCAATTCAAACAGCTTAACAGCGAGTTTCTATGCCACGTAGTCCTAAGACACGTTGAAAATAGTAACGTTTTCGACTCCCTGATGTAATGTTTCAATAGCGCACTATTTTTATTCGCACAATTTTAATGTTCTGGTGGTCGTATTCTAATCGCACATGATCTTAGTTCAATCGCACACCGCGTAAACCAAACTCCGTTCTATCCTATTATTTGGTAAAGTGAAAAGAAAAAGTAAATATCAAGACACCACATAAAGGTTACAATAAAAGAAGATAAGTGCGCACATATACAAAAGAATCGCATCGCTATTAATTCAACCACCCAGCAGACCTTGGAGTTAAAAGGTTTCCATCCGGAGTATCAGAATATCATGAACCATCATACACACAACATCAAGAATATTCCGCCGGTTAGATTCCAAGCTTGTGCATTTCTGGTTCAAAGGCGTTTTGCAATTGCTTGGAATGCCAATCAAATGACAATGTTGATTGGCATCATTACCCCCAAAATTCTCACACACCGAAATGCAAACAAATTGCATACACATACGCAACGCACATGACCGAAAAGGCAATCACCAACCACCTCTATTATGCAGAGACCAAACCGCCCCTAATAGGCCATAAAATGTCGGCATATGCAATGCACAGCTTTGTACATGTCCAAGTCCACTATACTTACATCAAAACCCAAGTCACCACGGAGGAATCTCTTCCACATAATTGCATTTCTAACTGCACATTCAACATTTCTTGTGAGCAATGATTTGCCCAACCAAGGTAATTGCATTCCGTTCTCGATGAATTTTAAAGTTCATAAATGCTTAATACAAATGGAGCAAAACCACGTACGCCGCCACATGTCCTGGATTACACTTTAACATCGAGGGATCAAACAAAGACATTGTTCCTCCTCTCCCCCATCGAAGCATGTCGAATGGAATCAATTGTCAAAACTCTGCTAAATGGTCGCGCAAGAATCACTCAACGGATATACACTTACACTCCCTGACATCCATTTATCCCGTGTGCACGGAGTGTAATTTGCATAATACAATTCGAGTCGTATTTCTCGGCTGGCAAAGCCGTTCGATTTGAAGGGCACCACTGCGTATGTGGAACATTTGGCTTACTCACCCAATAGCTTGTCGTTTGAGGGTTGATTTCACTTTATATCCTTTTCTCTATTTTTTTTTAACCACAGCACACATCCACCCCCATATACGACTGATCGCCCTGTAATCCCAATGTCGAGCGCATAGGGAAACACACATAAGATAAACCGAAAGAAGAAACACAAGAAATTCAATGAATGAATTTCGAATGTGAAGCACTTTCTACGGATATTGGATACATTCACATTGTGTACAGTATAGTCGACGCCACACCCCACTAACTGAAACCCTTTCGGGAAAGTCATTGCTTTTATCATATCCTGGCATGGCAAACTTTTCAAAATGGAATCACTGTAAATTGTGTTAAACCCTTAGGATAACATAATATTCTTCGCATATTTTTTCACTGGTTACGCATGATGGGCGTGTGTGTGGGTTTGTGCGAAATGGAAGCACTATTGCCACTTTGATATGGGTCGAAACTGTGTGCGGTCTGATAGAAAATTAGAAAATTTTATTTCGAAGGATGTGCCTGGAATATAGTATATAGCGAGACTGAGTGTGCTGGGCTCGCCCTCTGACTTTGGTCTGTTCAAAGGAGTGGTTACACCTTTCTAAGCAGTTTAACTGAGACATTCGATTGCACAAGTTTTGCCGAGGATGCGTAAAAATTGTACAAAGCGTCCTGTCAGACGGAATAGATTAATTTCGGCCGGCTTAATGGTGTCGACAACAATGGCAATGAATTATAGTCGTCTTCCTCAAGTCGACAAACTGAAGGCTTACCTATCGACAATGGTGTTAACATGAATGCTTATTACTTTTGTATCATAGAAGTGGGACTAGGTTTCATTTAGCATTTGTCTTCTTCCGCAAAACAATTTGCAAATCAATAAATTACCCAACGATACCTTCCTATTTTGCGTATACAAAAGCACAATGCTTCTGCACAAAACCAAGGAGGTCATAGCTCTAAGGAATTTCAATTAAGTGATTCTTCTGTACTATTATATGGCGCTGGACATTTCGTGCTGCAGCACTGGGGGTGTTAAAACCGAAACCGCACATTGGTTTGGCCAATACTCGTACACTGCGCTGTACATTCTATGTGGTGGATAGGATATTGGATATGAAAAGTTTAAATGTGTGGGCGGTCGGACAATGAACAGCAGCATTCCCATTAAATTTAAATTTTCCTCAACGTATATAACAAATTGCTGACCGTAAATTAATAAATCTTTCACTCTTGATCTCTGGAGATGTATACGTTTGTGTGCAGGTTGCTGCTCTTCTGTCTGGCTTATTCCACGTGGGCTAACATACAGCTTATCCAAGTGCTTTTGTAGGTGGTATTTGTGGTGTATTGCGAGCTTGTTCGGAAGTTTGAATTTAAATCAGGTGCAAGAGGATGGATGGTGCTTCTTTGCATTGGACGATAGTTTCCAATGCAGTACAGGGATATGGGGCAGGGGTTTTCTTTCTGGTACTGTTCACATTGATCAGTGCTACAAGTTGGTTATATACGAGCAATTTTGACATAGGTATGAGTAGGTACATACTCGTAATACACCAAACTCTGGTTTAGAGGTAATTTTTTTTCACCGTATGCATCTTAATGTTATTACAATCTTTTTACTTAATGTAGTAGTATTGTCATTGTTATATTATCTATATAGTCGCATTATCGAATCACCATGCCGTTATTTATACACATATATAATAAACACACATAAACTGTGATGTGCATTGTAAGTGCTCTGTAGCACACGCACACTTAGACTTAAATACGTAGAATAAGTAGAATAGAATAAGTAAAAATAAAGAAGAGGCAGTCTCACGCCACAACGAGAAGAGATCGGACGTGTTTCATTTTTGAGCGTAAATCCATACTACAAATCCTCAGAAGTGGGATAAGTGAACAAACAATAAAAAAAAAAATTACAGACCAGACCGTAGCATCCCCTCGCTTGAGTGAAAAAAAAAGTGAAAAAAAAACTCGTGTCGTGCCACCACTCGCTGAAAAAAAGTGTCGTGTCGTGCCACCAAAAATACATTTTTTTTTCTTTCTGTGCTTTGTTGTTTGCTCTGCGTTTGCAATGGAAAAACCGACCATTAATCCAGACGAGTTCACCGTTGCAGAGTTGAGAAACTGGTTGCAGCAGCTGGGTATGCCAAGCAACGGCAACAAAGCCACCCTGGTTGTTCGCCTCAACGGCGTACCAGCAGACGAGCGAGGAGAAAGACCAGATAACGTACAAGAAGAAGAAGAAAGGCAACAAGAACAAGAACAAGAAAACAAAACGACAGAACAACTGATGGCAAGAGAAATTAGACTACTAAGAAGGGAAGTGGAAGTCACAAAGAGGGAAAATGAAGTGCTACAAAAAATCGTTAAGTCTATGGACACAGGAGAAACGGGAATGAAAAATGGGAAAGAAAAAACAGAGAGTGCGGTGACAACAGGAGAGCTGGACATAATCCAAAAACTGAATCTCTGGAAGGAAATGCTGCCGGAGTTTGATGGCGGATCTGACGTGGATGTCTGGCTAGCACAACTGAAAAACGTGGAAGACGTCTATAACGTGGAAAAAAAAAACTTGCACACACTCTTCATCGCAAAATTGAGGGGTAAAGCGCAAGAGTGGTTGCACGGACAGCCGAATTTTCTGAGAGACGATGTGGACAGCCTAGCGACCGGATTGCAAGCAGTGTTTGGTACGAAGAAAAATAAGATGGAAATACGAAAAAATTTTGAGAGACGAAAGTGGAAAGTAAACGAAAGCTTTGCGGAATATTTCCACGATAAATCGAGACTGGCAACGGGATTGGAGATGGACGAGGAAGAATGGACGGAATACGCGATCGAGGGATTTTCAGACGACAACATGCGTCTATACGCACATGTGCAGGGGTATACTACGAAGGCAGACCTACTAAGGGCGTTCAACAAAACCACACAGAGAAAGACGGAGACAGGACTGACAGCGAGTACGTCACAAAACAGGCAGACAGGAGCGACAACAGATAGTGTAACAGGTAGACAAACGATAGCACAAAGGATCGCAGTACGATGTTACAATTGCAACTCGGTAGGACACATGGCAAATGTCTGCTCTAAACCGAAAAGACAGTACGGGGCGTGCTACGCCTGTGGTGTCATGGGACACAAATTGTCAACCTGCCCTGAAAGGAAGTCAGCGGTACACCAGTTGTCCAAACAGGAAGAGTCGGAAGATTATGTAAGATGTTTAGAATTTAAATTTACTGATAGTAATAGTAGTATTCCCTTAGATTGCCTGATAGATTCCGGAAGCCCAATAAGCCTAGTCAAAAGTTCGTGTATACCAGTCGGAACGTCAGTATGGCGCTGTAAAAATAAAGAAAAATATTTCGGCATAAATAAAAGTTTGTTAAAGTTATATGGAAGACTGTCTTGTGTCGTTTTTTATAAAGAAGTTGCAATAAACGTAAGTCTGAGGGTAATGGACGACAATTCCACGGGCTATGAGGCAATCTTGGGGAGAGACTTTCTCAGAAATGGAAAGTTTAATTTAGTGTCACAGTTAGAAAATAATACGGTTACGGATGTAGTAGAAAATGAAAGTGAAGATTTCGAAAAACAATTTATGTTAATAGACTGCGAAGATAATTTGAGCTCAAAGTTAGAATTAGAGATTGACGAAGATGTAAGTTATGCACGTAAAGAAGAACTTAAGAAGATATATAAGACCGAATATCTTTTTGCCGATCGCCCTGCAGAACCGGTAATTAAAACTAAAATGAACTTAACATTAAACGACGTAAAACCTTTTCATTGTCGACCACGCCGGTTGTCGTACGCTGAGAAAAACGAACTTGGCTCGTTACTGGACGAGTATCTTAGTAAAGGATATATTAGGGAAAGTGAGTCGGAATACGTTTCACCGATAGTTTTAGTTAAGAAGAAGACTGGAGAGCTTAGGATGTGCATAGATTTTCGTACGTTAAATAAGGCGACAGCAAAAGATAGTTACCCAATACCAGTAATCGATGATTTGTTAGACAGATTGGTAGACAAAACAATTTTTTCTAAATTAGATCTCAAAAACGGATTTTTTCATGTATACATGCACGAAGATGCAGTGAAATATACGTCCTTTATAACACCGCTGGGACAATACGAGTTTCTGAGAATGCCGTTTGGCTTAAAGAATGCTCCGTCAACTTTTCAGAGACACATTAACAAAATATTTGCTGACATGATTAGAAACGACGAGGTTATAGTTTATCTAGATGATATAATGATAGCTACAAAAACACATGAAGATCATTTTAGGATACTCTCTGAAGTTTTGAGAAGAATGGTGGACAACAGATTGGAGCTACGGATAGATAAGTGCAAGTTTCTTCAAAGCAAGATTAAATATTTAGGTTTTACGATCACGGGAGAGGGCATACAAGCAGACGATAGGGGTATTGAAGCTATAAAAAATTTTCCGGTTCCCCAAAAGGCTCACGCGGTGCAAAGTTTCATAGGTTTGTGCTCATATTTCCGCAGGTTCGTTAAAGATTTTTCGACTATAGCAAAACCGTTGTATGATTTGATTAAAAAGGATAGAGAATTCAAGTTCGGTGACAAACAGCTAGAAGCTTTTGAGATTTTAAAAAACAAATTGATAGAAGCTCCAGTGTTGGCATTGTATAGTCCGAAAGACGAAACCGAGCTGCACTGTGATGCCAGCGCACTGGGGTTTGGGGCAATCTTGCTACAACGAAAGCAGGACGGAAAACTGCATCCAGTTTTTTATTTCTCCAAAAGGACAACCGAGTCGGAAGCAAAATACCATAGTTTTGAATTAGAAACACTTGCGATTATTAGCGCCTTAAGCCGTTTTAGAGTCTACCTACAGGGCAAGAAGTTTAAAATAGTAACTGATTGTAACTCGTTAACCTTAACTTTAAACAAAAGAGAACTCAACCCCAGGATCGCCAGATGGGCGTTAGAGCTACAAAACTATGATTACATCCTAGAACACAGGGCAGGTACTCGTATGCAGCATGTCGACGCGCTAAGTAGGTCAACAAACATAATGACGATCGAAACAAATACTTTTGAAGAAAACCTGATAATATGCCAAGGAAGGGACGACAAGATAGTTAGGATTAAGGAGTTACTGGAGAGATCAGAACACACGTTGTACGAGATGAGAAACGGAGTGGTGTATAAGAAGAAAAATGATAGTAGTGTAGTGTTTTATGTACCAACAGAAATGGAAAACCATGTGTTATACAAATACCACGACGAAGTAGGCCATGTAGGGACCGATAAAACATTAGAATTAATATCGAAAAGTTACTGGTTTCCCAAGATGAGAGAAAAAATAGGAACACACATAAAAAACTGTTTGAAATGCATCGCTTTTTCAGCGAAGCAGGGTCGCGAAGAGGGATTTCTTAACAACATCCCAAAGGAAGAAAAACCGTTCATGGTAGTCCACATAGACCACTATGGCCCAGTTGACAATTCAAGATCGGCTAAAAAATACATACTGGTGGTAATAGACGCGTTTACGAAGTTCGTAAGGTTGTACCCAACAAAGACCACAAATACAAAAGAAGTAAACCGATCGTTAACAGACTATTTCAGAGCGTACAGTAGACCAAAGTATATCGTGTCAGACAGGGGCAGTTGTTTCACTTCCACAGAGTTTAAAGATTTTTTGGAAAAACAAGGCGTCCAGCACATAAAAGTCGCGACAGGTTCTCCGCAAGCAAACGGGCAAGTAGAAAGAGTAAACAGGAGCTTGGGACCAAAGATAGCTAAGTTAGTCAAACCAGAAGAAGGAGTGTTTTGGGATCACGTTTTAGAAGAAGTTGAACACACGCTAAATAACACGATAGGTAGAACCATAAAAGAGCATCCAAGCATAATGCTGTTCGGGGTGAGTCAGAAAGGCAAATGGTCAGACAAACTGCAGGAAAGTTTAAAAGAGTTGAATTCAGGAAAAGTACGAAATTTAACAGAGATCCGCACCAGGGCAGTCCAAGAACAAAAGAAATCCCAGGCCTATAACAAACAGTATGTAGACAAAAAACGGTGCAAACCAACGAAGTATGAGGTAGGAGACTATGCCATGGTGAAAAATTTCGACTCACATCCTGGAGCGTCAAAAAAACTAATTCCAAAATTTAGAGGACCTTATCGAGTTGAAAAGATTTTACGAAACGATAGATATCTGTTGAAGGATGTTGATGGTTTTCAACAATCACGGTTACCTTACCAAGGAGTATGGGCGGTCGGCAACATGAAACCGTGGTTAAGTAAAAAAAAAATAATATAAAAAAAAAAAAAAAATAAAGAAAAATTGTAAACCAGAAGATCAGGTGATCTTAACGGTCAGGAAGGCCGAGTTGTAGTAGTATTGTCATTGTTATATTATCTATATAGTCGCATTATCGAATCACCATGCCGTTATTTATACACATATATAATAAACACACATAAACTGTGATGTGCATTGTAAGTGCTCTGTAGCACACGCACACTTAGACTTAAATACGTAGAATAAGTAGAATAGAATAAGTAAAAATAAAGAAGAGGCAGTCTCACGCCACAACGAGAAGAGATCGGACGTGTTTCATTTTTGAGCGTAAATCCATACTACATTAATTCTACAAAACAAACTACGTAATCTTAACAATCTTCGAGGTAAGGGCTAAGCTACTTCAAACTACGAGGCCCAACGGCGGCGTGGTTCCTAGTGGCCCTATGGCAGCGTGGTTCCTAATCCCGACGATGGCGTTGTTCCTAGTGGCCCGCGATAAAGTGGTTCCAAAAGGCCCGACGGCAGCGTGGCTCCAAAAGGCCCGACGGTAGCGTGGTTCTGACAACAGCGTGGTTCCAAAAAGGCCCGACGACGACGTGGTTCCAAGGATGGGAAAAGGGGGGAGGGGGGGAAGCAAGCCAGCAAAAAGCCGGTACTGTGGATTTAAGGCCGGTTTCCCAGAGGGAATCCAGCCGCCAAAAACTAGGAACAGAGACTATGTCACTTTTCCCAGCGGGATCCTTATTTGGTATACACGAAATTGGTACTAAATACACTAAGATAAGTCTCCCCGAATGACACTCTCATTCGGATATACATGGCAAAGAGGATCTAACGGGTGATTTTTTAGCTGGTTTGGTTTTGGCAACACTGGTTTTGACAGCTGACGTGTGTTTAGTACCTTGTGTCACTGTCAAACAGCTTCAATTTGGTTTGCAATTTAACCATGGATCGTCTTACAAATGAACAACGCTTGCAAATTATTGAATTTTACTATCAAAATTCGTGCTCGGTTCGAAATGTTCATCGCGCGCTTTTATCGAAAAATTGTATTCAGCGATGAGGCTCATTTTTGGTTGAATGGGTACGTAAATAAGCAAAATTGCCGCATTTGGAGTGAAGATCAGCCAGAAGCATTGCAACAGCTACCAATGCATCCCGAAAAAGCCACTGTTTGGTGCGGTTTATGGGCCGGCGGTATTATTGGGCCATATTTCTTCAAAGATGATGCGAATCGCAGCGTTACTGTCAATGGTGAACGCTACCGTGCGATGATAACAAACTTTTTTTTGCCCGAAATGGAAGTTCTTGACTTGCATGATATGTGGTTTCAACAAGACGGTGCCACATGCCACACAGCACGCGAAACAATGGCGCAATTGCGAGGCGAGTTTGGTGAACAGTTAATTTCACGTTTCGGGCCGGTCAATTGGCCGCCTAGATCGTGCGATTTGACACCATTAGATTATTTTTTGTGGGGGTATGTCAAGGCTAATGTGTATAGGGACAAGCCCGCTTCGATTGACGCACTGGAAGCCAACATCCATGCATTCATTCGTGAGATACCGGCCGATATGTGTGAAAGAGTATGCCAAAATTGGACTCAGCGGATGGGCTACCTGAGACGCAGCCGCGGTCAACATTTGCATGAAATTATCTTTAAACATTAAATTGCAAGGTTCAAACTATCGATTTAAATAAATATTTCATTCATTTTTTCGAGTTTTTTGTGTGTTTTTTTTTTAAAAAGTTCTAAACCTCTTAAAAAATCACCCGTTACAACTAGAGAGCCAACTTCACTTGCCCGTTGCCCCTAACCGATTATCCCCTCAATTTTTGAATGACAGCCCTGTCTTGCGCGCTCTTATTTTTCCTGTCTGTGAATACGTGTTTTTAATGGCCGCCGGGTGGCACTTTTTCAATAACAAACAATTTGCAAATGAATATATAACAATAAATGTAATAGGAATACATGTTGAGTATGATTTTTTAGATAGCTTTACATGTGCTCTATCCATATTAGGTGCCAAAAAATGTTCATCCATTCACATTTCAGTTTTTTTTTAGTTTTTTTACATGAAAAATATGTTTGACATCAAAATTCATGCAGCTACCTTTGGGAGTTGTTCCAAAAATAGGTTATTAGCATTCAAGCTAAGCCCAAGTTTTCACTAGGGCAAAAGTGATTTATTTTAAATATTCGTAAACATTGCATAAATTTCTATTACTTGGTGGGTATTTTCAACTTCTTTTTTTTATTACCATTTTTGTGCAAAATCAAAATATGATTAGGAATTCTGTGGTTTAATTAGAGTGAATACTGAAATGTGTTGTTACTTAGGAACAGTTAAAGTGCAAATATAAAAAATATTATTCTCTGATATAATTATGATTAAAGATTAAACTCCCAACAAAAGGACAATATAGTGTGGAATTTAATTGGATTCTGCGATTATATCCGATTTCCGATTTTGCGTATTCAATCGAACGTAAGAATCCAAATTGTTTTGTTAATTTTTAGTTCTCGCGTGTTTCATTCGTTTTCATAGATATTCTTTTGCAAATTTTATAAATAAATTTTATATATATATTATTACTTTACAAAAACAAGTACACTTTATGTGTTTTTGAAATACAAAAAGTGTTGTTGTTATCTACGTGTATTCGTGTTTTTTTGAGCTTCGAACTCAGCAAAGTATGTTTTTCAGTAATTGTTGTAATTGCGTGCTGAAAATCTTACTTTACTTTTCTTTGCTGAGTTCGAAGCTGAAAAAACACATAAATAAAAGGCGATCTATATAGGATTTTTTTTATTTTGGAATGTACCCGAAAAAATGAAATGCGCGTATAGTTATAATCAGGTAGGTAGGTAGATATTATAAACGGACAAAAACAGGAATTATTTATCCATTTTATGTACCATTTACAGATTAAAAATGATGCTGAAACTAAAATAGCTTTTTCCCCACAACGTAAAACAAATGCTTTCCCCCAAACTGTGTTAAAATACCTATTTTGTTTCAATATGACTTCAAAATGAAAAGTTACAAATAAATCTCTTTTAATAAGAGTGCAAAAATCGTTTGAGCTGATTTTTCTCTGATTAATGTCATGAGATCGATTTCTGATAGACATTGAAAAAAAAAACATGATCTTTTTGATGTATTTGGCATTGTGACAAAATTATATCAGAAATTACATTTGGTAAAAACAATTTCATAAACCTTAAAAACTTTTAAACTGAACTGAGATGTGAATGGGCACCAAAAATGCCGAACACAGTCGCCCACACCATAATAATGGCCGCCTGAATGACATAAAAGGCCTACATAGGATTTCCTAAGTATGCGTGCGGCAGCAATGGCGCTCCTTTGATTTGTACAGGCACTAATACTTAGAAATTCCTATGCAGGACAGCAGCCAAACAAAAGCTTATAGGCAAATGTACCGTTTCTGCTCTCAGTTGGCTCTCTAGATATAGATCCTCTTTGATACATGGTACAATAGGCGAGAGTGTGACGAAAGGGGACGTTTCGTTACAAAATTGGTCAAATTCATAAAGCAATATCTCTCCAATTTAAGCCTGTAGGCATCATAACTATTTACAAAATTAAAATTCTTGATGAGTCAATATTTCTTTTACAAAATTCTGTTTTCAAAATTTTGCTTTTCTAAATTCTGCTTTTCAAAATTCTGCAAACGCTTTGATTAGGAATAGGAATTTTTTATTTTATTCCCTTAAACAGATATTGTTTTTCTTGTTAAAATTGTAAGTCATTATTCATATATTTTTTGTTGTTTCTTATTTATATAATTTTTATTTACTATAGCCAAGAGGAAACAAACACTTTTGCTGAGTATCTTGAAAACGTATTCAAACCTGAAGATAGAGGTTATAAATGAGTCGAACTAAGATGCGAGTAAGATAGACCTATTCGGTCGGAAACAGCTAAAGAAATTAAAGAATGCATGAATATGAAAAAGGACCCAGGGTTTGATTTGATTACGGGAGAAATTTTGAAACAATTTCCACGAAAATGTTTAAAAAAAACTAGCGCAGATTATAAATACTGTATTTAAATTACGATATGTGACAAGCATGTGGAAAGTCGCGGTATAATGATACCAAAACCAGGCAAACCACCCAACGAAGTTACCTCAATGTTTTAAAAGTTATTCGAAAAAGGGCTGGTAAAACGTAAAAAAAATATGGATTGAAAATCGCTAGTCCCAATTCACCAATTTGGGTTTAGAAATAAGCACTCTACCATCTGTTGCATAGAATCACAGATAAAATTTGTAAAAGCATTTGAAGAGAAAAATGTGAGCTCTACAGTATTTCTTAATATAGCACAAGCTTTCGATAAAGTCTGACACAAAGGTATGATACACAAATTACAAAAGCAACTACCGAAGCAGTATTCGATCATTCTGGAGTCTTATATATAGCAGATCGTTTCTTCAGAATTAAGCTACACACAGAGTGCTCAACATTAAGAGATATTAAAGCTGGTGTACCGCAATCCAGTGTGCTAGGTCCAGTGTATACCTTCTTTTCACTAGCGATCACTGGTGGAGTAGCATCCCTCGCGTAAAAGCCTTTTTCATCGTTCGAAACCTTTGCAAAAAGTTTTTCGTTCGATAGTAGTGTCTGCTGAAACATGTTGTGTTTGACATGGTTGATGTCGGAAAAAATATAAGTAGAAGAAGAATTTCAGCCGAATCGATAAAAGTCATGAGGACGAACAAAACAGTTGTATTAACTTTACATGAAAGAATATGCGACAGTAGTTTAAACTTTTCTACAAGTGTTTCAAATGCCTGGACGGTTTATTACTATCCCAAATTAAATAAATACTAAGCAATCACATTTGCATACGACCTTAATTACTTTTATTTTCCCATTTTTTATTACTATTCCGAGCGAAGTTCCTGCGCTCATCGAAATTAGAGCCAGTTCGTTTTAAGAATATGACAGCTTATCTTTCTTTTTTGCGTAACGTTCGTTCTGAGAAATAAAAGATGGAGGCGACGTGATAGGTAAATTCATAAAATGCGAATGATTTTCTGTAAGATATTCTTACACTTCATTTATGAAATAAGGTGAGAGCATTTTCTATTCTTATGGTATAAAAAGTGTGTTCACAATTTTCATGTGATTTGTCAGTATAGCTTTTCTCTCTGCTTACTTCACATACGGGACTGGTAAACCACAAGCCCTTGAGTTGTTCAAAAACTTCGACTAAACTTCCGCTAAATTTACAAAATTACATAAACAAATTAAAAATTCAACATTAAAACAAAACTATAGTTATAGAAAAGCATAGGAGGATGGTGCAAACGATATTTACAAATCTCCTATTATTATTTTCCTGCTATTTAAACTGTCAGTTTTTGGCACTAGAAAAGCCATCGGGGAACTACCTCGTCTATCTTTTTTTTTTTTTAATCTTGCATAGAATTACATATTTCGCACATAATCAACTGTCTAATCCTCAATCCACCTTGGAAGTGATTCCGATAAGTCTGTGGCTTTATTTTGACATCGATGTCGCTTTCGTTCTAAAAACCATTCCATAACCTAACATACATCCTTAAAAGTCACAACACGACTCGTGCTGACCGCATTTGAACTCCAAAATGGGGACTTCCACTCCACCCATTAAGAAGGTATCTTTCAATGTATTTAGGTACCTAATAAAATTCGACTGTCGTCTGTTTTTATTTGATTGTTATAACCTCATGTATCGAGAATAAAACGGACAAATAATGCACGTTAACCCTATATGTTCTCCCATTAAACAGACATTCCCATTCCCAGAACCCATTCCACAGAATTTGTTTCTGACTTTTCAGATTTCCTCTATCCTTTGTATAAAGAAGCAGCAGCAATAACAACAACAACAGCAGTACCACCTGCAAATAATCGACTGTGTGCCAAGCCAACATTTGCTCTGACCCGTTCACCCATGAGAGAATCTCATTTTAATGCAAGTTTCGTCTGCGAAGGTGCTCTTTTGAAAATTTGTTTCAAAAATTCATCTAAGCTAATCCGTTTTTGATATGCATAGTTCCTTTATAACAAACCCATCCGAATAACAATTTATGCGGTTGTCTGCGGTAGCTACGAGTATATCGTGTACACATTAAAATGTCCACCCCGCCGCAGTATATATGCCGGTCCTTCCGGTTGAATGCTTTATTGTGAAAAAAAAAGAAACACATGTTTCGAAATTAAAAAGCGAAATCAAGAAAGGAAAGCGACTCGGAGAAATATTCAAATTTGCTTTAGAGGATATACCATGCGGTCGTATATAAACGCAGAGCTTCATCATCCGTCAGGGTAGGGCTGGTCCCCGTCGCCGGTAAAGCCACCAATATGGGGAGAGATCTAAAAGCACTACGTTTGCATAGCACACATAATGTTTGCTCTACTGCTGTGATAGCTTGTGCAGTTGCTCCATGTTTCTGTGATATTTAAAGGATACAAGGATTTGCTTTGGAAACAAGAAAAAAATTCGCTTTGTCGAAAAACAAGGGTCGTATCGTTCCCCTGATATGTGTCCACCTACTCAGAGGATTTTTATTAAACGACGATTCCTGGTCTCTGACATGGATCGCTCTAAATCAATCTGACACACATCTACATCAAACATTTGTGATACATCAAAAGATAGGCAGACCTAAATAACTGAAACCAGCTTAAGCAGTATACGTCTATACCGTCTGCGTATGACTATATAGGATTTGAAACCCCTCGGTGTATAGCTTTAATTGAAAAAAAGGAACGATCGCATGTTTTCGTTCTTAAATTAAAATTTAATTTCATCCGTCCTGTGCTGGACCGGGGTCACTGTTAATTACGGTTATGCATCCATTTTACACAATTTTTTTCTTCGTTCCCAGCCGACTTCGTTATATGTGGTTGTGCAGGCCATGCGGACCTATGCAAATGAAAGCTTAATGCCTTTGATCCCTTTTAATGACTAGTATCGGCTGGCACGTAACTGACAACTGCGTGGATTATTCGAATATTCTGTGTAAGTGGGTGGAAAATAATAGACTTGGGAGCGGGGAAAAAAAATAAATAAAGAGTGGGCCTGTATAATTTCAATAAATAACAAACTTAAAAACCCAAAATATGCCGTTAATGATTCGATTCTGATTAAGCGCTTTGACAATTGCCCGGGATAATACCTGGGCTATCAGTATCATGTAATTGTGGGGCTGTTTGTTATTCGCACTGGGGGCGGTGCGTTTAATGTTGAATATTCGAACTCGAATGGTGTGCCGTGTAGTTTTAAGCAAAATGCTAAATGCGCCACAGAGAATTAATGAAGGGAATTACGAACGAATAATGCACGTATCCTTTAAATGTTTCCATGTTTCATTTATGTTGAATCCGCTTGGAAATTTGTATCACCATTGTGCTCGACAGTAACAAAGATTGATTGAAAGTCGCACCTTTAAATGGTACCTTTTGCAAAATTCGGCATAGTATATAATATATCTATACCTACAAATATAAGGTTAAAATTAATTATTTACACAATTTGATATTTACAAATTTGTATTTTTATTCATAGGTAAAGGGTGTTTTTTTTTTAGGTATAGAACTTTGAAATGGAATAAAACAAAGATTGACATGAAATTTACTTTATTCGAAAGATCATATTCTTGCATTATAATTTAAGTTGTGATTTCTGGCATATGACCGCCACGGCTGGCTCGGACGTAGTCTAATCTTGAGGTCCAATTTTCGATGAGTTTTTCCAACATTTGTGGCTGAATACTAGCGACTTCACTCACATATCCCCACAGAAAATAGTCAGCCAATGATAAATCGCACGATCTTGGAGGTCGATTCATGGGTCCGCAACGTGAAACTACAAGCCGTTACCAAACGTTTCCTTCAATACATCAATTGTGGCACGAGCTATGTAACATGTTGCACCATCTTGTTGAAACCACAGCTCCCGCACATCATGCGGTTGTTCAATTGATGAACGAAAAAGTCAGGAATAATGGCTCTAGGTATAGCGGTCACCATTGTCTGTAACGTTCTGACCAGCATCGTTTTTAAAGAAGTACGGACCAATTATTCCACCCACCCATAAAGCAGTCGCTTTTTGTGGATGTAGCATGTAGGTAATGGTGTCTCAAAATACACCTGAGAATTATAATCACTCTAAATACGGCAGTGTTGTTTATTGACGAATCCATTCAACCAAAAGTGAGCTTCGTCGCTAAACAAAATTCGTTATGAATTTTATGTTTTATACAAATTTCACAATGGCAAATTATCTAGATATTTTTCAAATCGGCGGTGGAATTTGTTATTAATAGGGTACATTGTATTGTAAATAATATTCCGTGTTGTTTTGCAATGTTCTTATGAAATGGAGCTCCGAATAAGTAAACCGCAATTCTGCAAGCAAATCAGCAGCTTAGACCAGAAGCAGTGGTTAATAAGGTTATGATTGACGTTTCGTACTGTATCCATATTGTGACCTCACCATTAATGGCTCATTGGTCACAGTGCTGGTCTATTGAGCGATTGGTCTCAGAGTCGCTCCCCGTAAAAACACAAATTACAAAGGGTGTCTGAGAAACATCTGAGAGTATTGAATTGTGGGTAGGTATGCCTTCTATTCGTTCCAGCAGCAGGCTGCATAATTGTTAATTATGTTGAAAACTAATCCACGACAAATATAGAAAATGTTATTGCCAGCATGTAAGACTTGTTTTAACAATTAAGCTTCTGCGTAAATCCATTCGGGGAGACAGCTAGGGGGACAGCTAGGGGGACCTTAACCAACTTATAGTGCAAAACTTGAAACAGCTGGCTAAAGATCATGCCGGCTGCGCTGGAGACGCTTGTTGGTTGAGGCCTAGGTTCGATTCCGAACTGTAGCGCCACCTTAAGTAAGGAAGTTAGTAAGGAGACAGCTAGTTATATAGTGTTCGGCGGCGACGACGAAAAGTAAAAGCAAAACGTTGCGTCGATCGTAGCCGCATCCTGTTGAGCCAAGGGTTCAATTGCTCAAAGTCACAATAGCGAAATCGAAAATCTAACCTAAAATGGAACTTTACGTGAAATAAACTTTTCGAAATTCAAACCAATTCATTGAGACTCTGCCGTCCTAGAAAACCGCACTTTTCGCTCCGTAGAAGTTCCTGTGGATATTGTAACTAGAACAGTTTCCTTGGACTATTTCGTACCCCTTCTTAAATCGCCAGCATATCGCTCAGATGTTCGTTTAATACTGATTGGCAATTACTGTTTTTAACATGTATTTGCATATTTATTTAATTTAAAAAAGGTAGAAATCTAGGCAGCCTTCTTTTTATGATTAAACTATACCTAAACGATCTCTCTTTCTAAGCTAACGATACTACATTTTTCAAACCTTCACAAACAGACTCTTGCTGGCTTCATTAAGGTTTTTAGTTTTTCCGCTTATTACATTATCACGTACTTCAACAAACCTATTTATTGACTTTACCTTCTTTACGAAGAACCATTGTCCATTGCTTAATCTTCTTTGTTACAATAGCATATTGAGCGTAATATCCTTTTCAACCTCGAAATTTTCATTATCGACCCCAGGTTTTCTTTAATTCCCTGTTTTAAGCCTTAGTTTTGGGACTCAGTTCTGTAAGTTTTGGCCTGACCTAAGCCTAAGAAATGGACGCCTGTTGCCAGCACTGAAAACAGAAAGCAATAAATCATCGGAACCCGTTTAGTGATAGTTTGTGTATTTTGCGTTCTGGACAAAGAATTTTTTGTTTATTTTTGTCATTGTAGGGGGGAACAATGTATACAGGAGCTTGGCATTCCCAATATCAGTTTTTTTTGTAAACTGCAATTTGCTGTCTATATCGCTTGTGCATTCGACTGTCAAAAAAGAATTATACACATCGAGCGCATCCTTGATTCACCTGCCCTAATCTCTACTCGGTCGAACAAATTCAAAAAAATTCCAATCACCATAAATCCACTGTCACAGTCACACAGCTACTATATATGCAATCGTATTTCGTCGTGATGTATAGATGCATTGTTAATCACTATTTGTAATTAATCCGCTGGCAAAAGTAAAGGCACAAACCCAAGCAATAGCACTCTGCTCCCTGGCAATTTTCCCAGAAACAGAAAATGTATCCCGAAAAGAATTCATTACACAAAGTTTTTTCTAAAAGAGTGTGTGCAAAACTTGAAATTTGGCCAAACTAAAAAAGTAAAACGTAAAAGTTAATTTTTCTTTTTGCTGTGATTATTCATGTCTTGTCCATTTAAACATTCCCACCACCCCGGAGTCCGGAGCCCGGACCCAGTAATGTGGTTAAGGACAACCGCACAAAGACATAAAACAGCACAGCACAACATAGCTTATATAGCATATTTCGTCGAAGGCATGAAAAAAGTCTTAAGAGCGCGCCCATTAACCAAGCACACATCCACACGAGGTCATGAGCTCTCAAGGATTCCCATTTAATTTGATTATACTTTTTTATTTTATTTCTTTTACATTTATCTGCCATTGCGGTTGGATGGAGGGGGTAGAAAAAAAGAGGAAGATACAAAAAACAAAACACAGATATACAAAAGGGAATCACATCCTTTGTGATAATTATTTTTCGGTATCGCTGCAAATGGCCTTTCTTTGCCCCATGGAACATGTATATGTATACTTATATAATTTAGAGGACACGATAATGGAAAACCTTTTGTGGGGGAGAGGGCCCAAGGAATACGGAAAATCGTGTCAATGCCATTCGAGACGGATAACATAGAGAAGAATAGAGAAAATGTGTAAGGCACATACCGCAGAGCGTCGCCATTCATCCGACCTTATGCTTCTGTTTCTCGCCCGGAGGTAATATGATATGGTTGTACTTGTACCGTGTGCAGTATTTTTTTGCTTTGTGTATGTTCTTCCTCTCCGATAGGAATGTGCATAGAACTCATTTATATGTCTCGTTTACTGTGCATATTTCAGTTATGTATGAAGACGGGTGTTCAAGCAAAAAGGTAGATGGTAGAAGGTATCTGTTATCCACGGTGACATATCCTCGAGCCATCTTAATAAGGAAGCAGCAGAAAAATCAGAAAGAAAAAGTTCCCGTATCTACAACAATATCATTCTCATCTACCAGAGCTTGACTATGAATGAGGTGGTCTAAGTGGAACGTGCCAAGAATCAAAGATCAACTGTCAGACAAACCAAACACATTGTTGTCCGCTTCAGGAAGATGCAATGCATACTGCGCCAGTTCGTTCGAGTTTCAGAAATCCCTTGCAATGTCAAGCGGGGCTTCTTGAGCTTAGGTATACAATATTCTTGAAGGCCGTGTGCTTCATAGATTTTCACTACGTTTTGCACAACTTTCGGGGACAAGAAGCTACATGGGTGTTAATCCTTATCCTTGTCATCAAGAGGGGAAAGAATGAACTGAAGTCGTCCGCACTTGTCTGACCTCGAACAGGGGCGTGGAACAATGAATACTTGGGGTCCAAGAATATTTGGAAAATAACTTAATCGCGTAAATGCCTGGACAGGATGATTTCATGCACGTTGCAAACACTGTGACGAAGTGTCAATTATTTTCACTCCCTTTTTGGTACTACTGGTCGAAACTTTCTCGTTTATTGCAAGTGCGTTCTAAGCCTAGAACGACAGAAATGCAGAATTTTCGCGTTCCTCTGTAGCCACAAAATAGATTTGCACAAAGTCACTGATTGACAAGAAAGCCATCTAGTAGACTTGAAAGAGGTAACGCAGTTCTCAATGTTCCAATTACTCCACTTCAAGGTACAGGCGACCCTCATCTTCATATAGTCATCCACAAATTTATGGATGGTGAGGTCTTGATGCTAAAACAACAGCCATGGGCCGCAATAACTGTCAGACTTAAACCTTTGCATATGCACGTAGTCAGCAGGAGGGTCGAGGTGTTAATATTCGTTTATAGAAGTCACCCTACCTTACCGAAGAAAGATATTTTTAGGGTGTTCACAAGATGAGTTGCTAGCTAAAGCTTCGTTTACGCCCATTTGCTAGCTTGGCCTGCTATAATCCTTATGGTATGGTTATAATTTTTTTTCTAAAAATATGAGCGTAAATCTTGGGGAGGAATCCTTCCGCCAATAGCATTCCGGTTGATCAGCAGGACAGAGACCAATGCAAGGTATTGGTATCCTTTTGGTTTGCTCAGCTTGACAGAGTCGAACGTAATTTATTGGCAGCATTCCGACACTTCAGCTTGATAGAGTCCAACACAAGTACTATAGAAAGGTGACTAAATTTGTTTAAGGTTATGTTGCTAAGTATAGTAATAATAAACAGGCCCAAAGTTTGGTGTTTGTTTGGGGCAACTCTGCATCCGATGAAAAATGCGAAAAGGTGGATACTGTTGGACTATAATGTCACAGATCGCAACAGATTGTGTCAAAAACACCCCTTAACCTAATTAATAGCAAACAGATATAAGCAGTTTCACCCTTGATTGTAAAATATTGCCCTTACATCAAATCTAGAGACGTTGGTTTTGGCTTACAAAAAGATTAAACTATTCGCCGACCGTTACCTTTAGGTTGTGATGAGTTTAATAAAATACTTCTTCAAAACAGACAACCAATGCACAGCATCTAAGAATACTCTCGATAACCGCAAAAAAAAGCCGTGGACAAAACTTTTCTAATACTTCTTTGACTACTCCACCGGCAAACCCCACTTACCACAAAAATACGTTGAAGTTAAACCTTTTTAAGTTTATGGTTAAAATGGTTCGATCTGTCAGACAGCGGACAAATATACGATGAGAGCGAATATTTGCATCTACCTGACTAAGTCAGATGTGAGAATAGAAATATACTAACTAAAGTATCAGCCGTCTAACGTCTAATATGGCTAGAACATGTAGTACGAAAGGACGCCAATGCCTCGGCCGGAAAAATCTTCGATTTCACCAAGCGCTCGTATTTGTGAGGGCACCCTAACCAACTTGAAGAACCAACCTGCGCTAATGAAGGACAGCTTGCGGTAACTGGAGAGGCGGATTAATTGAGGGCCAGGTCTCAACCTGGACTGTAGCGCAACCTAAATATGGAAGTAAACCTTTTAAGTCTCTCGTCTCTCCCGGCAAAAGTATTAAAAAAAAAAATAGTTCTCCTTATCTGATAAAAAGTCCAGAAACATCATCCAACAGTTAATTTTCAGCTAGTAACGTTATATAGCTAATCAGACCTCACTTGTACTTACTAAGAAGGTTCAGTAGCCTGGCAGTAAAACCACATTCAACAGTTCTACGAAGTGGTATTCCTTATTTGCACTCACCAAGAGGTATGTACGGCCATGAGGAGGTATACAACCTGCAGTCGTCAACTAAATAAAAATACAATACATTCCCGACTTTGAATTTTTTTTCAGTCCATTATCCATGACAAAAAACTCACAGATCAGTTACTTCCAATGCCACACAGTATTCACAATCGATAAAGAAACAGTCCCCCTTTCAAAACCATCTAACCCTTATACGCTCGGCGAGACTTGCCGGCGTACCTATTGAAAGTTTGAGTACCCCTGGCAAGAGGGACTCTAAAACTTGTTGTCCTACACCGGTCACTAAACCGTTAAACATTAAAGCTTCACAGATAACGCACATACATAATTTATTCATGTAAATACTTAATTGGCTGTCCTGAGCTGAATTTAAATTACGTGCCATGAATCAGTGTCCGACTTTTGGGAGAAGCCGGCGAAGAGACACGTCGTCGTCCCTTTTGCATTTTAATATATATGTTTCCTAGCACTGAAGGTGATGATGATAATGATAGCTAGCACAGGCAGAAGCTGACCGACAAGAGAGAGTCGAGGCTGATGCGAATTAGTGCAACATTAGATAATTACTCGCCCAGTGACCATTGCCCGGGTTGAGAATTCCTGTTATTACCTGAAATTTATGCGAAAAAAAAGTATAGCTGCAAGGACAATAGCGACAACTACCACTATACTACTGGCACAACGACGACGACGACGGCGACAAGGACGAATACGTTGTTGGATAATCCTTCCTGTAAGGAAAACGCCCGCCGCCATCCGCATATAGAAGCTCTCCCCGTACTAAGTTGACTTTGATCATCCAATGTGAACTTTTGCACCGAGGGTATGTGCAGCGGGTAGTGGGTGTAGCAGGGTGTTTGCTGACTGGATAATGGTCGGTTCATATGGATGCAGACGTGCCTGGCATTTGCAATCATCACGGGGCCGAAACGATTCCAAACTAGGGCAAGAGTGGAGTTATGCACACTGTATTGACGGTGTGCACCAGTTCATGGGCGCGCACACAATGTGCGAGGGTGTGAGGTGATGCAGGTCGATATTAGATCTAAGCACGATTAACTATTCAACAGGATTATGTATTCAGTTGTAATCTGTTTTTATGAATATATCTTGGGAGACTCCTTTGCATGTGCGGCAGAGATTTCTTTTCGTCCCCTTCCTACGGACTGAGAATTAACATGTAATTCATGGCAACCCCAGTCAAAGGTGCGCTTGGATGGCTGCCTTTGTAATCGGCATATGTAGTACCTAATTAGGATCAAGACATATATGCAAGGATGATAGAAATGTATAAAAATTAAATTTTCCACACCGCTTTGTGGGATTAAATAAATATTTGCACACACTATCACCAGTAATTTGGAGGAGAGCTTTAATTTTAAGTTTTCCAGTTGCCTCCAGTTGCCTCCAGTTGCCTTCGCGGAATGCTCAGTATACCTTTGGTATAGTATGTATGTGCATATGATAGTGCTGATTAATTCATTAATCAATGGCGAGATTAGGTTTACCCACGACACATATTATAATGCCTGCTGCGAGGAACGTTCTACTGTTCTACGTCTACCCTATGGAGTATGGTAATAAATTTTACAAATTTAATTAACTTCTTAAATGATTGGTAGAGGGAATTAAATGTGTACATAACTTAGTTGACGGTTGGCATTGCCATTGGCATTGGGGGTGAGTTAAATTTGGGAAATTATTTGAAGGATGAGGTGCTCTTAGGAAACAAGTCGGTTTCTATTCCGATGGAGTGGGCTTTGGAAATAAAATATTAATATCTATGGACTAAACAGGAACATAAACTGGTTCATAGATGGATCGAGTGTGGACACTGAAACTGGTGCAGGAGTGTTTGGAACTAAGAACTACGAATCCCAGTGGCAAATGTAGACAAGCATCTTTCAAACTAAAATAGAGAGAGAAATTTATTAGTGATGTCGGGTAATCATAATTCATAAGTAGCCATCAAGGCAATTGACGCCTACCAAAATAGAGAGAGAGGTTCACAGTACAGACGTGAATATAAACGCTCCGAATTAAACTTTAGAAAGCTAAATCTATTAAAAGATTATTATTGAAAAATTACCAGATTTATGAATGCACAGTGCGAATGTGCTTAAATAAATCTGAAAAAGGTTATGCAAGTGTGTCATAAGTGCAAAAACCCTATTCGCAGTGACTCGGGAATAAAATGCGAAAGTGTTTCATCTTACGGTAAAATGCAGTGGGCTAGACGCCTATAGCTACATACAAAGTGTGGATATGGTACTAAAGAAATAGTTAAACATAATAGTAAAAATGTGTAATACAAAATTGTTAATAGAGAACTCTTGTGAAACGTCACTAAAGTGGCTGATAATGACTTTAAAAGAACAACTGCATTGTGGTAACAAAATAATAACATTATTTTTGGACTTCCAACGAGCTTTTGAAACAATTGACCGAATAATGTTATTGAAGAAATTGTCAAAATATGGTGTAAAGGACAAAGAACTTAATTGGTTTGAATCATATTTATTCAATCGAACGCAGAAGACTTGTGTGAATGGTCCAATGTCTAGTGCCAAAACCATTTGTTTCGGTGTACCACAAGGAACAATATTAGGTCCTTTGTTATTTCTAATTTATATAAATGATATATGTACAGCGTTCGAAAAGTGTAAGATATCTCTGTTTGCTGACGATGCTTTAATGTTTATATGTGCATTAATGTGCTTAATGAACAGATCGATAGAGATTTAAAAAGAATTTGTATATGGCTACAATCAAACAAACTTAAAACAAATGTGAACAAAACAAAATAATGGTCGTAAATAGCGTTGGCGTGGGTAATTTGTAAATTGAGGGGAAAGACATTGAACAAGTACAAAAATATTATCTATCTATTTACTAAATAAATTAATACATACAAACATACATACATTAATAACTATAAGTAGATATAAGCTTGTCTATAGGAATTTCTAAACTGGCTGATCGAATTATTCAAGAACAGGATGACTGTCTGCTGGATGTCGGGCTACTTATAAGTACCAGGGGCCACGAGGCAGCTGCTTTTCTGGCAATGCAGGTGCAAATCCTCGTAGGACCTGAACCATTTTGTGGGATAAGGATAGACAACGTACGGCAAGAGCATATTGGAAGGCATATTGAATACAAAATATAAATAGAGTGAAGGATAGAATGACCACAATTTTTATAAACCATCAAGGCCCAAGACAATCCGTTCAATATTCCTGTAATCATTGTGTTCCGATTACTCGTGTGCCTCTATCTAAGCGCAACGAAACAAATCAGCATTGCCAGGCGGTCAAAATATCTATCCCAACAAATTTTTGTCAGTATTTTTTATATTGGTTTTTACAAAAACCGCTCTAACGATTTTGACCAATATGCATATAAAAGATAATATAGGTAAGTATTATTAATAAGATTCCGTACTTTCTTTTTCTGAAAAAATTCGAAGATGTCAGTTTTTTAAAATTATTTATCAAAAAATACTACAGAAATCACGATCTATGTATTTTCACATAATATATCTACGGTATATTTTTGTTATAGGCTTAATGCCCCATATCTTGTGAGTTGTAAGACCTTATAAAATAGTACAGTAGCCGCTTATAGCCCTCTAGCCAGAACTTGCGACAATTGCCTGTTACAGAGAGCTTAAACTTTTAAAAACTTATATTGTTATTTTATATAACTGCCATTTGAGATAGATATCCAATTTTTTGTTTTTTTTTTAATCTATTATCGAGAAAGTTTCGTTCGACCCAGTCGTGCACTTTATTTTTGTTTTCAGTGATAGCTTCGCACAACAATTCTTTTTGTACAAGTTTTTAATTTTTGGGACGAATGGAAGGGATCTAAAATTTTATGGAGAGTTCAAACCGGTAATTGAGAAGCTCTTTAATGTCAGTTATACTCTCGGATGTTTGTCGGACGTTCGGGAGAGGTGGTGGTGATAAAAAAAAAACTTTAAGATGGAATTTAATACAACGGTTTTAGGCTTTAAAAAAAAAGGATTAACACCGATGAGCTGTGCACATTTTTTAGCCACGCTGTGCAAACAAAAATAGTAGAGGGAAGAATGCAAAGATGGACTTTCAACCAACGCGCAACCCTTCTTAGATCTCAAAATGGATTAGACATCTTAATCAATATCGATGTGCCGTGTCTTCCAAGCGACTATATTGACAGTGACAAGAGCTGCCCACAAGTCTGCGGTAGGGATAATACCTGTGGAATGTATTTTACTTTCTTTGTCAACAGCCAGGTATCCATTAAAGCCTTCACTATCCCCGAAATTAAATCGAAGCATGTGAACTGCAATGCTTTTTGAATTTGAGAGATTTTAGTGTTTTGCGAATGGACCTATGAGATGTCAAAAAGCAAATGCTTTTACTGTACAACTACGGGATATCAGTGTGAAGAGTTTACTCTCCAAACTCCGCACTGATGGTAGAAAATTCCCAACAAACTTCATATGTCGATGCAACCAGTCAAGCAAATCCAAGAAAACCAACAGTAAACAGCGAACGCAACGTATTTGCAAATTAATTTGTAACGAAGCTACATAATACGGCTAGTACACGTTGGGCAAACAAAGCATCCAAGTGGATATCCCCACAAGGATTTGCGCAGCACTAACCTGCCCCAATGTAAATCACGTGCGTTGGTTTAAAGTTCATTGGCCAGAAACATTGCGATGAGATGGTAAACAACGCCTGATAAGAGCAGGTTCCCTTCACCCTTAAATCTTTCTACTTCAGAGTTCCCCCAAGAGGACTCAACAACAAGAAAAACAAAAAAAACGTATTCTCGTTTTCTTCGGATGAATTTACTCCACCCCACGAGTTCATCGTCATCACCATCGTCTTCATCAACATCAACATCAACCAAATGGCCAAGGCCAAAGGAAGTAGGGAGAGCTACATAACTAACTATATACCTACATAAGTAATACACTGAACGAGCAAGGATATACCTCAGCCCGCGTACAAAATTACCGCGCATACAATCAGAAGAGAACTTTCCGATTTGCCGGATAAGTTGACCCAGTTCCAGGGGATTTAACTTCGGGAGAACTGGGGAGTATAATATAATAGACTAAGCAAGGTGGCTGGCGCGATGCGATACGTCGTTGAGTAGCTCCACAGGCTGCGAGGAAGTAGTCCCTAATGTGATAATTGCCTTAATTGTTAATTGGACATGAGTTAGAACGCTCTTTCCGAAATCCTTTAATATGCACTCACCGCCTCACTTACTCGCCCACTTATGCTGAAGTGCTTTGGCGATATGGGCCACTGACTTGGAACTGCTGACTGTGTGTGAGTGAGTGCTCCGGCAGCTCACCCAAGGCCGATTTTAATTAGGCACCCGCACATCCGCTCTTATAGAAAAACTATATATACGACAGCGTTGGAGATGACGACGACGACAACGGCGCAGCCAGAAGTCAGCTGCAAGCAATCTCCGTGTGCCTGCATTAAAATTCCTCCCAGAGAAAATATACGACGAATAATAAATCCTTGCAGGCGAACTGATGCATATGATTAGCTCCCGTAGGAACGAGCCCAACCCCCCTCCTGTTGTCTGCCAGGCACCAGACAGTAGCGGAAGCAGTATTGTGCTCTTACAACACGCAAAAGACTCATTAATTAGGGTTGATGTAATTATTATCAACACCCACCACCACCAGGCAAGGCCAGCGTACAACCGCGCCACTAGACCAACTTCCCTTATCATTTGCTTTGCCTTCTGCCTCCGTGGCTGGGGGAGGTATACGTTGTTGCTGGTCGCCCATGTTCTCATCATTTGAACATCAACTGGATAAACAAGTTCTCCTTAGATGTGGGTGATAGGGTGGTGGGAAAAAAGTTTTTCAATATAATTTCTGTTTCACCCCATTCAAGTCGCGTTTTGCTCGCTTCATGCGTTTTATTGGATTACAACTGCATGAATGCAGTCGCTTGCACAGGGTGTTATCATCCGCTGCTGTACTTTGACTTTTAGAGTCGTCAATATGACTGTGGTATGTAGACGTGGAGATGTGGGTATACGGGACAGGGCACGAGCTCATGTGCGGGCAAAGGCATGCCAAGTATATGTGCAAAGGCAAGCTGTGCCAACCTGCCGCAAATGGAGTGGATTTGCAGAGTTTTAAGCGCCTTGCGGGGGCGTCAACATTTTTTTTTTTAAATATCTATACATTCTTTACTTTCGCTACACTTTCAAATTACCGTAGATCGCAATGGTCAGTTTTGTATGCAGGGTATTGTCAATAAGAGTTTGCAAACAATTAATTGAACAATTAGAATGACTTAGTACATGTGCACAAAAGGATAAAGACATCTAGGTTTTGAGACGTTGGTCACAACAAGCTCATATCGCGCACAAGAGTTACACACTTGTTTGTCATGATCGTTGGAGCGGAAACTCTTCTGCACCCAATGTGGTTATCTCGTTTTATATCGCACAAACAACTTCGTTTGTCATGAGCCCTTGGCAAAATATTTAAGTCGCACACAACAATAGCGCCCTTCATTGTCATGGGACGAATATTATTGCACATAACTTCTTAATTTATTTTATATCGCGCACAGCGATTGCGCACTTCATTGTCGTGAAAGATAGAGACTTACATTTTTGTGCTCACACTTGGTAAATGTATTTTATAGCGCACACATCAATTACAGATTTCGCTTGTCGCAAGCGTGGCTTTGTGTGTCTCCCCTGTGACTGTGATTAAGGCATGACCTATGGCTTGCGCAAGCGATTTTATAGTGTGCGCAAAAAGAAACAAGACAACTGCTATGATTAAACATTTACACAGCAGCTTAGTGATTAGGGTGTTTATCTATACTAAGCGTTTAAAGAGGTAGATGTCAACTGCCACCACCCTGAGTCTTCATTTTTACGGTCAGATAAATCGATAAACGTAACAGAAAGTCAACTGTGAACAAAAATTCGCTTGGTAATCTTCCGGAGAACAGCGCCTGATTCTCAGCAAATCACCCTCGAATCGCTCCCGCTGAATAACAGCGAGCAAGTACCGGTAGCAAAGGTTGTACTAATGAATTTATGTTTGCAACTCCTCAGTTTGTTAGCAAGTTAGTTGGTTCGTTGATCAGCGCACCCACCGCACCCGTTGGTGCCGGGCTTTTGTTCTTACCTTTTCGCATGCACTCCCTTACCTTACCAGTTACCACGCCAGTAATACCGATCTCAATGGCCCCAGAGTCTAACCGGCAAAGTTGACAAAGTAACTGACTCATGTACCCACTCTCGGTTGGGTATAGCTCTGTGCAATAATTAAGAACGTTGATTAAATTTTCCCTCATTCATTAACCTTTATTTTCTCTGGTACCTAACTTCGTTGGCCAGAGGAACTGTTGCCTGTGCTCACGATAGACGTAGTCGCTTGGTAGGTTTTGTCAACTCAACACACGCACATGTAAAAGGGAACTATAGAAGTCCAAACAAATAAAAGAGCAAAGGGAACCCTTTCCTTAGCCAGTCCCAGATGAAAGCATCCAGAAAATTCAATCCGCTTATGGAGTATGGAAACTTGAATGACCCCAAAAGTATTATGAACTTAAGTATTTTGTAGTACACCACATAGATGGATGAGAGGGAAAACGATGGTCCTTGCCGCTACACACAGAAAGACACAATGCAAAGTGAAACAACATCGAGCAGCTCTGAGACATAAAGACAACCAGGACGATGGATGGGACTAGATACACTGGGCATCCTTGTTATACCAGACCAAGCAAGTAAATTCCATCGAGACTTGAAGACAGCCACCGCCAAGGGTAGAAGTTTGGTCGCTTGGTTCGGGTGTACCTACTTTTCTTTGGGTGTGTATATACATAGGTAGATAAAATAGCAACAGCAGCTCAGGGAAAAGGAAGGAAAGATGCAAAGCCTGTTATTCAAAGAAGAATAGGAAAAAGTTATTCTTTTGCTTCACTTTTGCAAGTCTTCAGATAAATCCACGAAAGTACTTTGCTCCTTGGAGCAGGGGATTCCATTGGCCACTGTTGATACTTCCAGCGCACAGGCGAAAGTAGGTATCCTTGCGATAAATAATCCCGTAATGAAAAAAAAGTACAACCAACTTGCGAAAAATATGAGAATAGATAAAGAGAGAGCGACTTTGTTGTGTCGGCGCAGGGAAGGGACTACGCTTTTGTTGAGTGGATTTGTAAATCGGCTAATTATACAACAAAAATTTGAAAAAAAAGACCTAAAAGTGCTTGTAAATTTAATTATCAAGTGAAGTGCGCGTCAGTTGTGCTTTCATACACAAACTAAGCCTGCCTTTGAGTTAATTTTAATTAGATATCCCCTTTTGCATTCATCCACAGAGGGCCAGGGTATTGAAGAGTCCTTGATGTCCTTATATCCAGAAATATATGAATAAAATTGAATTAGCCTTTGGACTCATAAAACGACTGGCATATGCACCACTTTATGACGGAGTCACTTTATGAAGTATTCGAGCGTGGGCTCTGAAATTTGAGGTCAGTTTTTGACGATGGATATAAGGACGAAGTTTGATGGAGTAATTGACATTTAATCAAGCTTTCACTATATAGCATCAATGCGAGTGCGGGTTAGTTAAAACACACAGTTGAAGTTGAACTCTAATTAAATTATTGACCTCTTGTCAAAAGGTGTGTTTGTAAGGGTTCACAGTGATGAGGTTAATCACACATGGGGTGGACAGTAGAATGCTTTAGGTAACCTAATTGTTGCTGATAGTTCGGTTTTCATCAGTCGTCTCCCGTACTTGGAGGTGCATATTAAATGAAGCGAAACTGGTGGTGACTGGTGAGTAGCTTCAAATTTATTGTTATTTGCTAATTGTCGCACGCATTGCTGCTATAGTTTTGTTATTTTTAGCTGTCTTGTCTTTGAAAACATACTCCAAAATAGTTTCCATGAATTCATTGCGGTTCAGTCGTACTCACTGGATTATCTGGAACACCAGAAAAATCTTATAAGGTCTTAGTAGAGACGTCTCATCCGACAAAATATATCATTAATTTACTTCTGTCATATGTGCAGGTATTTCGCCCAACAAAATTGGTGATTGTATTCAACAGTATCAATTATTGTAAAGCTGTCCAGACAGACCATGACAACGAGGTAACGTTAGATGGCATTCGATAAGAACAAGTTTTGTTCTTTGCATTCTGTGTATTGATTTTCGAAATATTTTCAAAGATCACTAGAGTGCAAATTGATCGAAAGATGCCCAAAAGAATGTAAAATGTAAAAAATCAGAAACATGAATGCTTGCTAAGATGTTCGCAAAAAGAGGTTTGAGTCTATTGCTGTTTACCGATAAGGTGAATTTGAAAGATTGTCACTGTGAAAATGCTTTAGCATAAACTAAGTATTTAGTATAGTGACAGCTTCAGCCAAAAATGAACTGAATTCAACCATGAGTTTGGACACAATGGACCCAACTGATGGTTTAAGTGAAGCTGTGGCAACCGCCACGAGAGCACCCATTTAGCTAACCTAGCTTAGTTCCACCTCGAAATGATCCGCTACATTTTTATAGAAATGGCTGTTAGATTTTCATATTTATTGGTATCAAGCGCAACAAATTATGTAACTAGACACCATGCAATAGAAATAAGAATTTTGTTCAAACAAACATACGAAATACTTAATTGAAGAGCAATGTTGGTTCAATTGTACGATAAGTAAAGAAAAGAAATATTTTTTTAAGTCATAATTTTTATGATATTTTCAGTTGTGTTTTTTTGTAGAAAAAAAAAAAAAAAAACGCTTATCCCCTCTGTATTACTTCTATAGTTTCTGTAGTGTATTGTAAGGTCTTGCGGTTCACAAGCTTAACCAATCGGTACTTAGTGCTAAACGATAAAAATCTAGTTTCGAGAGAACGACGTTAAAAGTTTGAATGCGAGTAAAACAATAACCTGCAGTAAGACAACCATTAAACAAATTTATTAATTTAGTGGCTATTTAGTTCTACATGCACTTCAGTTCTTTTTTCAATTAAGAAATTGTTTTTTTTTTTTTTGTAGTCTCGAGTTTAAAAAAAAGAAACTGCATAAGTTGCATGATTTTTTCTTTCAAATAATGCGTATTTGTATGGCATGAGGCACTTTTTGACCAATCTTTGTAGCAAGATTGTGATTTTTAAATGCGTATGTGGCATTATTTTAATCAAAAGTTAAAATAAAAACATTTTTTTTAAGCAACACTGTTATTTTATTTTTCTTGTCGTTCTTATTTATTATCCCTTTTTTCTATTTAAAAAAACAAGGCAAGTTATCGTAATAACACTACGTTTGCTTATAACTGGGATACCAAAAATCCCATATTTCAGCTTTTTAAAAAATGAATTTAGTGCCTTCAGAGGACAAAATATGTAATGTATCCAGCTTTTAATTCATATCATACTTTTAAAAAATATATTATTAAATAATTATAATGGAGAAAAAGTGCTTTTGAGGAAGAATTGTATGTTTAGATCATTTAAGCACTGAATTTGTGTTTTCAAATGAAGCATAATTTTAGTTCAATTGTATGTAGCTAGATATAGATCATTTAAAATATTGAAGAAATTTAGAAAAGTTCATACGAAAATGTGACCTTTACATATAAAGGCTTATGTGTGCAGACCAATACTGACCATTAATTCCCAAAAATGCGTTTATATTATTTGTAACACTGATATCTTTGGCAGTAATAGAGATAGAACAGATTTAATTACACCAAAAGAAAAATCTCCATAGAAAACATTCCTGACTCAAAATTGACAAAAATGCAAATGTGTCACTACGATATTGAGGTGACGCAATATTAACAAATGAAGTGTCAAAAAAAAAATAGATTTTCTCTGTGCTTATCTTTGTATTTTTACTTTTTTTTAAATTTTAACAATTGAAGTACAGTAAAAGCTCGTTAATTCGGAATGGTTGGGGGAAAATAAACGAATTTTCTGAATTAATGAGAGAATTTTTGTATGCACGTTCCCATTGATGAAAAAATGCAAATACTTAAACCGAAAAATTATTTTATTCATTTAATTCATATTTGTAACCAAAAATTGCCGGGAAATTGCCCGGACTCCCCAAAAAAAAAATTGTATGATTTGTTCAGACTTCTATATATTTGAGATCTATTTGGTAGGTACCTACTTATATATGTTCAATCAAGAATTAATTATAACTTAAGAATACATCTAGTTTAATTTTAAGGTAAGAAATTGAAAACCGACTCTCATTTATTAGGAAAAATCTCTTTTATTCGGAATTTTTTTTTTCCGAATAAACGAGTTTTTCGATTTAAAGAATTCCGAATTAAAGGGCTTTTACTGGAAGAATTTTACTACATTATTTTCTTTCATTCATAATTATAGAAAAAAAAAAAACTAATTTATTCATCACAAAACACTTCTTTTCATATGCTTGCTTTCTTTTTCGTTGAATAAATAAAGATAATTTTGCTAATTTTAAAAAAAAAGTTGGGGCCAAGGGTCCCGAGCCTATAAAAGTGGGAAATTTTTTCCTAAAATTTGCTCGGGAGCTGATGGTCTATTTAATAATTAGTGTATATAACATTATGAATAAAACATTTGGGATTCACTAAATTTAAATTTATGAGTGTATTACGTATTAGGTACCTATATCATCCCAGCAAACAAATACACATCAAGTCTCTTCGATTCGTTATATGTTGCGTAAAGTACAGGTAACCTTACACCATACTCACTGATTATGACATTTAAAATAAATGTTTTGCTAACCTCTTTAACTTGTAGGAAGAAAGTGATTGGTTCCGGTTTCCACAAGTGATAGTTCTCGCACGGGTAGGGTAAACTGTCCAACAGTGGACCAATTTGCGTTTGAGTAGATTTAGTTTATAAATTATTTGTTTCTTTAAACGGTTTGAAGGTACTTTTTATATGCTTTATTAGCTTTGTATTTAATCACATCCAGCTTTAGAAAGATAGTAGAAAATACTAAATTTTTAGTTTTTTAAGACGCGCCTCAAATGGTTCCCTGTGTACTAGAGGGTGGACACAGTGAACCACCGGGTAGTTCACAGTGAACCTATAGTGTTTATTTTTTATTCCGTAAGAAAAATAAAGAACAAAAACAAGTAATTGGTACAATTCAGTTTTTATTTAATATTAACATCAGAAAAACAAAACAATATAAAAACATAAGTAAACAAAGCAACGATAAGTAATAACACCAATAAACAATACAAAAAATTAACAAAAATGACTTTCAAGGGCTTCAGTAATATCACAAAACTTATAATTAACGAAAAATAATAGTAACGAATGTTAAATGCGGTAAGGTCGTTGCTATAAATGCTTAATAAGAATAAGTAATTCTGAAGCTGGGAAATGCTACCATATTTACCATTGTTCACTGTGTACCACTAGGTTCACTGTTGGACAAGTGCCTTTTTTGGAGAAAAATATTTTTATTAAAAAAACAGTTTCACAAATTTGATTGACATGCTAATTTTAATTAATAATAATAATTAACATTTTAAATTGTATCCCACAAATCTCATAAAGCACAATACTTTTTTAAATGGAACAAAAATAAGAAGCACGATTTCTAATTTACTTATAAGTAAAATCACTTTTTCTTGAGCACAACTGACACAGACTTGCGCACTACTTCAACTCCCAGGTAAATTCACAAAGGATCGTAACGCGGTTTATTTTCTCTTTACTTCGTTTTTAAGGTTCCGTACCCAAAGGGAAAAAACGTAACCTTATTAGTTTCGCTCGGATGTCTCTCCGTCTGTCTGTCTGTCTGTCCGAACCCACTAAGTCAATTTTGTTACCAGGTCTATCTCAAGAACCGATTGACATAGGAGGCTAAAATTTACACACAACATCCGGTATAACCTCTAGTTAAACGACAAATACCAATGGAAGGAATACATTGATTGGTTTTCGATTAATTAGTAATCTGGTGAAAAAAATATTTTCATTCGCCCAAAAAACGGTTTATTTCTTGATTCACAAAAAAATACATAAATTCCTTTTTTGTAGATCATGTTCTTATCTATATATGTGCTGAATACTGTTTTGCCGAAAAGTTAATAGTTTACAAGATATTTTCAAAAAAGATAATTTTACCATGTAAAATACGTTGCTCTCATTTATGTTCTAATCTACTACGCAGTTGTGCACAATTGACCCCATCAAAGACAGAAGAGAGTCACTGGAGGGAGGTATACCACCAGGGTTCCCGCTTGCTAATTTCGTTAGGGAGTATAATACACTTTTTTGGGGAGTACAGAACAAAATAAAAGTAATATATTTTTAGTCAATAGTTTTTAATTGGGACAGGTCGTATACAGAATGGAAAATTGGCGTGGGTTGGGTACTAGGTAATAATTAGAAAATGAGATTCATGTGCGAGTAATTTTAGAGAGTAAAAATATTAAGTACCTAATTAAATTAAACTAAATTGTGATGAATTCATGAATAGGGGGAAGATTGAATGATATAGATTTCAAATAATATCTGATGTGTTGGACTTTAGCCAAATACGGAACCTTCGGTGCGCGAGTGACACTCGCACTTGGCCGGTTTTTCTCTTATAAGTAGAGATTAAGTAAATTTAAAAGGTTCACTGTGGAACGTGGGCCACTGTGGGACAGTTTACCCTACGCTGATAATATAAAATTCGTATGAATTAAAAAAAATATAAGCAGCAAAACTGAAAGGTGTGACAAATATCAGGGTACATATAAGTAAACATGTTTTTACTTGCAATTCTGCTGAGTTTAAAGAAAATAAATTAATTTTTCTTGATTGTATCTATTACCTAGACTTTTCTCTTATAAAAATTTATATTATCGGCTGGAGCAATGGTTTTCAAATGTAATTTCATTAAATTTCACAATTACTTAAAAATTTCTATTAAATTTAATTGTTTTTTTTTATTAGACGGAATCTTCATGAAAAGATTATAACTCATAAACAATTCCTCTCTTTAAATTCTTTGCCGTCTTTCTGTGGACATTCCCGGCGAAATGTTTTTTTTTTTTGCCAAAAACAACAAAAAAAAAAGATAATAATTGTAGAAAGGAAAATATCTTATTTTATTTCCACGAATGAATTTTTCACAGTTTATTCCTTTATTTGGGAGGGAGGCGGTATTATTGAACAGATTTGCGGGGAAATGGTGCAGCCGTAAGAAAGCTGTCAGTCTATTAATACTTAGTTTGCTACTAAAGTATATTTTCTACGAATTGAAGACAAATTCCTTATGAGAATCTAAGACCTTGAAGAGCAGTGTCAGAGTTGGTTATGGTTATCTCGTCACTGTGATATGGAGGGTAATGAAAATTCTACTTAATGTACAAATTGGGTGAGGGTATAACACCAGCGATGCTCCACGAACCATTTGAAAAACATGTTCCCAACAAGATTTGATTGCCAAGACGGACGGAGTAAGGGACTTGAATATGCAATAACCCACACGCACATATGCAGCTCGAAATTGAACTGTTGAGTTTGTGCGGGTATATTATGTCTTAGTCCCAAAATATCTAAAAATCATATAGGCTTCCTGGGACACCCTGTGCACTTCTGCCTTCTAATCACACTACTGACGTAACGTGGCCTTAGTTTCACTATATACAGACGGAATCAGCTCACATTTGTCAAGGTAAAAATTTCCTCGAAATTTCTGGAGAGATCAACCCCATCCTCAAATGGAGGAAGCTAAGGAAATAAGTCATCATTAGCCGAAATACCAGGACGGAACGAATAACTCACCTTTTTAGCTATAAATGTGAAGGCTTATATACCTATAGGGAATCTTGCCAACAGACGCAATAATGACGCAACCAAAAAGGAAACCCTCATCCGCTGCGTATACGTCTGTTCGGCCCTAGCTAGGATCAGACAGCGAACTCTAGGAAACCCCTTATTCGACTCCTTCGACAAGGTCTCGAAAAATCGAATCTATAAGAACCAATAACTTTCTTGAAATCAACATAGGTTGGACTTGGAGACTTTTACGACATGGTTAAACGAGTTAGGTGAAGCTTGGAGACCACAGCTGCACTCGGTACCTTAGTTTACATTTTGGCAATCGTAAAAGAATTTTTTATCCGTAATGCGCACAGAATCCTGCTGTGAGTTTGTCTGCTTGTACGCGGTGAACTTATGACGCATTTTACGCAATCAATTAGCAACATATAAGTGAAGGTAAGCCTGCAACTACTTTGCTGAAAAACTACATCAGTTTCATCAAGCAAAACTACAGAGAAAAAAAAATGTTTTATCGTTGCTACTCCACTAACGAGTGCAAGCCGCCACCAACAGATTATGTGCAGAGCTTGCACAGTTTAGAATACCCAATGATGAATAAATTCATTAAATACTTAAGCCCATCTTCCATAATCTTAAATCACTTTAAAGAGCCAAATCCAAAGACAAGGCCTATTGCTTTAGGCACAAGCCATTTATTTTATTAGCATCTCCCCAGTCCCATCTATTTTTTTTTTGCGTACAAACACAACGATCAACGACGAGCCATTGCAATTTGCACTCCACAGTTCGGCTCCGGACATATTCTATCTTAGCTCGGTCATAATTTATCTAAAAAATTGTAAAAATAAAAAGAAATTCCATAACCATCCCTATTCAACAACAGGATGATGATGCAACATCATTTGTCCACATTCCAGACCATCGAGACATTCCAGATTTTCTTCTGCTCTCCTTATCGAATAAAGAAAATATTTTCATTTAAGTTTTGCTCTCATCCTACCATGTTCACCCCTTGCATTCCCCCAACAGGCTTCCTTGACAATCTCCTCCTCGCATCTTAGACGCAGAATTGATCTACGACGACACAAGAAATATGACGGAGATGGTAATGCTTTTTCTTGTCGTCCTTTTAGACGCCCTGCAAAAGGTTCGTCCAAAAGGATATTGTTTGATGAACGAACAAATAAATAATAGAAAAAAGGGGAACAGCAATTTTCTTGTTAATAAGGAAACGGAAAAAAATTGCATTTCTATTTTATACGCGCATTCGCCCACTATAGACTTGTATACACTCTCGCTTGTTCTCGTTCTTGTGCTCCCTGTTTCTATAACCTATATATTGTCCTAGATTTTATTTTTCCATTATCCGCCTTTTTGGTTTTTGTTCTTTTTTTTTTAGATATCCTTTCAGGGGAGGGTAATAAAATGCAGTCCATTGCTCGTTATATGGTATTGTTCTCGTCGTCCTCCATCATCGTTCTCAACTTCGTTGAATCGCAAAAGGATACAAAACAAACTAAAACAAAACGAAAACGAGGAAAATAAGAGCAGCAAATTACACAGTGTATACACAAGGATAATAATAATTATAAAAGGAATCAGATTCGGGGGGCTTTTGTGAGTGCGCGAGTGCGGGGCCGAAACATAACCACCGCCAAAATGGGTATTTCTATTTTCGCGTTCTAAATAGTGAACAAAACACCACCAGCGAGAGTGGACCACAACAGCACATAAAGTGGCCACTGAAATTCTTTCGCTCCCTGTTCACACATAGAATAGAGCTGCAGGTCGTACCATCGCCACAGGCTTTGGACTGGAGTGAATTCATCTATTTGTGCATAGGCACCGGGCTTTGTGGGCAGTTGAGGCCTGTACGGTCGTGCAATTGCTGCGCGAGTGCCGCTTTTTATATAGGTATTCAAATTCACACAAACCAAACCCAATTAGAAAGGCAGCAGTCCCTGGGGTGGTTTTCAATTGCAAAAGATTTAAATTAAATCGAACAAACGTGTATGTGTGTGTGTGTGTGTGCATAAGAAGAAACTATTGCAATGAAATGTGTATTTATTTTTTATTTTGAAAATATTACACACCCACTGCACTGGCATGCACAGTCGAGAGATTCCCAAAATGGTACAATAATGTATCTTCGGATGCTGAGCGCAGGCATGTGAGTAGCAGATACACTTTGTAATGAAGGATTGAAAGCTGTCGGTGTGTTTGCTTGAATTTCAATTTGAAATTCAATTCCTTCTTCGTTTCTATTAGGAAGACAGAGTGCCATGGGCGGTGGCGGTGGGTGACGGTATGAAGACGCCCGAATCCTTATATTTCTCGTCTTACCGTTTAAGATGGCTATGTGCATGCGAATGCAATGTCTGCAATGTTTGCATGCCATGAATGCAGTTGGGGATCTGTTCAAATTGTGCTGCCGCCTATTGAAGCCCATATACCCGCACTGAGAATGATGTCGATTTTTCATGTTGTCGAAGATGAATTGTACATTCACCGTCTAGCAAGTGATGCGATTGATTTAGAAAACTAAGCAGGAAGTAGGTACGAGTTCAGGTATTGTAAATGATGGGAGATTATTTCATTTTCGAAGTACTTCAACTGGTCTCGGATGGGATAACGAAATTAAATTGTTTTTACGGTGACCTCCCTTTTGGAAGGTGTACCGACTTCACCCTGTCTGAAAACGACCACTCTCCGTTTGCCCACAAAATCAATTTCACAAACTATGAAATTGAACTTACACCACACCCCTCGATTCGAGTGTTTCGGGTGATCCACATTTTAACTGCAGTTTAAGTATCAAACTACGAGTATATGTATTTATATTTATGGATGACAGTTTTTTCCACGACCTCATATTAAAGCAACATAATGAAACCAGCCAGCGTGACGGGGAGTTCGACGTTCGAGTCGAGGTTAAAAGGCAAATTTCAAAAGCCATTCACAGAGCCGCCTCCACTCAATGTCTGTTGGAGGTTTTTGAAAGCGCGGGCAAAATATAACGTTTTTGAAGCGGTTAGGAAATTAACACGAACGCTAATGAATTTGTAATTATGTGTCCTTTATGCCAGTCACCATTGGATGGAGGACCGATGGACAACGGATTTGGTTGACGTTTGTGAAACGGAATATGACTGTGTATGTCCGCCGCTCTGTTTTAGGTTGGAGAGAATCAGATCTGGCTGTTTGACATTGGACGCATGACGAGCATGTAAATTGACCGGAAATAGCGGCGTGAAGGAAGTGGCAGCGTTTCAGTCAGGCCGAGGACAGTGTGAATGTACGTGATGTTTTGAAATTGCCACCGAAATCCTATGGTGTTTGTTTTTTTTTTTAGGAATTCCTCGAAACATCCAGTAACACTGTATGTGGGGGCTGTGTGTACAAACAAAGTGTACGCCAAACTAACAGACAGAGTGTCGACTGTCGAAACCTCTCTATCACGTTTACACCCGAATTTATAGGGTATGTTCAGCTTAACCAGAAAGTTCTAACGAAGAGGAGGTAGTGACCAAATTTATTTGAAATAAAAGCGGAACACATTTCCAAAATTTCGAAGGGAGTAGAAATTAGGTTATGTTTTATTAAAACAATACAATAGTACCTACGTAAAATAAACGTCAAATGACATATTTATTTAAAGAAAAAAATATACTTCATAACTTCTGCATTGATGCGGCCGAGTCCATTACTTTGGACTTATGTTTTTGTCTTCTTTATGTCACTTTGTCCTCCTGCAGATATTGAAAATTCGCATTCGCAAACATTACAATAAGCAAATGTGTTGCGTTTGCTCGGTCTCAGGAATGAATATTTTTTTGCTTTAGATCTTCTGAGAATTTACAATCCCTTTTGCACTTTTTGTTTGCTGCTGCTGAAGTGCATGTCATTCTATTTCTATTTATGTATAATGAAGCGATAATATTATTAAGTAGGTATTGTGTTAACATTTGAGTTTTTTTTATTTACCTATCTACAAATATCCATCCAATATACTTCACTAAACAGCAAGTTGTTTTGTTTTCGTTTCAAAAGTGACAGACTACAACTACAAGCAACCAGAGGACTCAGTAAAGTTTGGAAGGTTCAGCTTTACCAACCAACTGCTGAAGAACTGCGCCTACGTTCTGACCAAGTTTCGCTAGTGTGGAATGGTTCTGTGAACAGTCATAACTCTCAATCTTCCTCTGAATCGACAAAAGAGTAGATGGGATATGTAAAACCTGATTTAATTATCTCATCCTGGGCGGTATGCACACCTTTTTAAAAATTGGGATTGGGGACTGGCGTTCAACGTGACCAAAACAGCTAAATCATGGACCGATCCTTTCGTAGAAAATTCTGCTGTAATTGAGTACCTCAGTTATTCTGGGGGTGGAATTCTGTAAGCGTAAACATTCAAACGATTCTGTTTGCAAGAACTATAGGCGTATGTAACACTATGGTGCACATGAAACCTTTTCGCGCAGTTGGAAGACCAGTTTTGTTGCAGAAAATTGTACATTTAGCTATTCTAGGAGTAAGTAAAATTAAATCGAATTGCACTAAGGAAACAATGTTGGGGAAAGCTTTTATCACAAAGTTTGTATTTCCAAACATTTTGCAGGAACAAAGGCAGTTGCAACGAATCGTCACACTTACATTATTGACAATCCATTAACTTAGAACAGTTACAATAACCACTGCGAATAAGAATGTAACCTGAAAATGCAAATTTGGTTATGGTCACTTGAACTTGACCTTGGGCTTACATAATTTAAAAATTTAGGAACAACTTTTGGCAAAAATAAAATCGTATCCCTGTATTAATAAACAAATATTCCGAAGCTAAAGCAGACGTCAGTTCAATTAACATAAAAAAATCCATTTTAACTCTTGCGTATCTAGTTGATAACTTTGTTAACACTTTCAGGGGTTAGTCTATACTATTAGCAATAAAGCAATAAATTTGATTAAATGTTAGAAGATTGGATTAAGTCAAATCTAAACTGGCATTTATCAAATTCAATCAGTTGAAGTTCACACTGGGAAGAGTTCGAAGTTCCAAGTTGTTAATGGGAAATAATTGTTCATCTATATCCATACCACAGATAAGTAATATACAGATGTCTCACGCCAATGTAAAAAAATGCTGTACTTTTTGCGTTCGTCCAACAAAGATCGTCCAACAAATCGATGGTGAAAACAAAAACCCACCACACCTCATTCGAAAAGTGGTTGATTTTTTGTTTCAATGAATGCTACTTTTAGTTGAATTATGACCGCACGCAGAAAGACATGTGCGCAGCGTGATGCTTTATTTAATTCCACACTGAACAGTGGGTTAAAGGGTAAGGAAAGAAAGGATACAAGGTAAAAGGAAAGCGGAAGGACAAATGTCGTCTTTCGTTCTTTCGTATTGTCAATGCCTTATGATTGTGCGCCGGCGGGGGGATGTGCAGTGAGGAAATATTCGGTGATGTAATGCATGATGGTTTTTGTTGGGAAGAGCAGCCGATTTGGTTTTGGATTCGTTTTGCTGAAAAAAGTATCTAAAGCGATATGAACAATTTATTTCCATTTCGGCTGGGGATACAATTTTAATTTTCTTGTTTGGGTAGGTATGCATTCACATTATTTTTAGGGTTTTCATTATATTCGATACAATTGTATGTCAAATTTTAGACTTACATAATTTTCTTTTGAATATAATTAATTAATTAATTAATAGGTACCCTATTAGGTAGGATCAATAACATTTAAACTGACAACTGTTGGGGTTTCTTCCCTGTTAATAAATAAAGTAGGATAACGAAAAAAGAATTCTGCGTTTTCAATTTCCTGTTGTAGGAAATACGTAGATTGTCGGTATAGATGACATTATGTAACTAGGTACCTACAAAATTTCGAACTCGAGATATTAATCAATTCTGATATTACGATGATAGAGAAACTCAAAAAAGTGGGTCGCAAAATTCTGTTCGGTCTGTCCGTCCATCCACAGGCCTACAGCCTATACAGCTTCCTGGATTACGTTTAAATCTCGGATTTGGAGTTTTTGGGCTTAAGTTCGGGAGGTTTTTTTTTTTTGCATGGTAACCTTAATATTAATGGTAGGTAGGTACTTCCCGTATAAAATGTTCGTACCAGTTTGATTTGATCGAAAACGCCTCCAACGATTTCAACCAAAATTGATATTTAGGTAGGTAAGCTTAGGTAGGTGAGGACGGCGTACCCAGTTTTTTTCTAAAAATTCGAACAACGGTACTTTTGAAATTTCAACATACATATCTCGAAAACGGTTGATCCGATTGTAACACAAATTCATTCCTAATTAAAATGCGTTCATTTATAAACTAATACCAAGCTCAATTTTTCTCTTATCGTTCAATGAATTTTTGAAAATAGTAGTAATTTTGTGAAAATTAAGTTTTAAGCAAAAACCCAAATTCCAACTGAGGGTTTTTTTCACTGCGCCACCTCTCGCGAACGTCTGACAAACATCCGAGAGTAAACTGTCTTGAAAGAGCTTCTCAAACGGCCGTTTGGAATCGGCGCATAAAATTGTAGATCCCTTCCATTCGTTCCAAAAATTAAAAACTCACACAAAACGAATGGTGGCGAGGCTAGGGCTAGGGCCCAGGGTCCCTACAGACCTGTTGCGCCAACTATTATTATTATTATTATCTAAGTCATACACTCCGTTGATCCCTCGCATCGGAAGACAGAGTGCCACTAGCCTGCGTAGTGTCGTATGATGTATATAACTACATTAATATATTAGTGAGGAGCTATATTTCATAATTTAGCTTATAACTTATATACCTACATAACATATTCATTTGGCATTTCGAAGAGTCAAATTTTAAATTAATAGAGTTTCCGCTGCTGAATTCGAAAATGTCCAAAGAAAGGCCGGTGAGAGAAGCTGAAGCTAATCTGCAAATTTAGAATTTATGCTCGATATTTAACAAACAATGGAGAGCCGTGTTATATTTTAAACGTCCCTACTTACATATTTGGAAATAAAAACTTTAAAATTTTTTTTTAAGGGGACCTTTTTCAAATAAAAAGGAGATGCAAAAGTTGTGACAGGCTCTCGAAAAAAGTAGTAAATTTCGATTTTAGTCGAACAAAAAAACAAAAAGAAACATTCAAGTTGCCTAATCCTGACAAATCTAGTTGACGCTTTACATAAACTATGTAGGTATCCGAACGTCCCCAATATTTTTCTATTTCTATCAAATACTTAAATTAAAGTTAAAAAAATATCTTTAGACCTGAGTTTTCTAATTCTTTTCTCTTTTTATTTGCTACCTAAATACAATAATGTTTCATGTGAACTGTCAAAACGTTCGCATATTCGTTCATTCGTTTGGTAGCTAATCGCTCTCATATGGTCCGGCCCTTAGGCCTTTTTAAGCGACTAGATCAATGTAATATAAATTGATGCTTTTTCAGAAATAGTAAACACAACAATTTGCTGTTCATACATTTTCTAAAGTTGATTAGTTCGAGCCTGCCTTTCCGTATTTTTCCAAGTCTCGACTTTAAATTTGGAAAGTTCACTACTGCAAAATATTTACTTAGGTACTAGTAACAATGGTTGTACCTACCTATACATAGGTATTGCAATTGCTGTATGGACTTCAAATTTCGGAAAAGCTCACAATTGCGGAATTTGTATAAAATATAGAGATTTTGTGAACTCATTAATTTCAAAGTCGAAATGAACAATGCGCCGCATACTAATAACAAATTTTAGTCTTGATTTTAAATTTACGAAAGCTCACAATGCGAAATTTATGTGATGAATATATCCACCGTGAACAAATAATTTAGAGTCGAAGCTAAAATTCTTTATTGCTAAGTCCCATTGTAAATCTATAGTCTGAACATAGATCTTTCAACCCGTCGCGTCGGCAACGAAATTTAGTCGAACTTAAATAGTTACATAGTTTTTTTTTATATTGTGACTGCGCAGGTGGCGGAAATGCAAAATACTTGTGGCGGAATATTTAGCACAAGATAACGTCATGCGAATTTGTTCTCTTTCGACTTTGTTTCTGCTTGTACACGGTAAAAGGAATGTGAATGTGTGGGTGTAGTAGGAGCTTCGTTGAGTCTTTACATTTGCGAAAAATGAACGCTTGCGAAAACCGACCCTGAAACTCAAACTTAGCCGATATTCAGTATCTTTTCTTGTTGAATATTCCAATAGAAAGAAATAGGGTATCAACCGATTGATTTCACAGAGATTGCACATCTGCTGCATGTTTTATGTGAAGTTTCATTGTATACTTGAAAACACTGCCATCGAATTTCTTTGTGAGACTCCTGGCCATGGCGTATAGTGAATTGCACATTATTAGATTCCTTTGATTTTATTTGGGTATAAAGCACGTACCAACGATACACCAGCCAAATCGCAGCACATATACAGATTATGTGACTGCCTCCGTACTGCGGCTGCTGGTTGTTGTATACAGCTATGCCTGCCAGCAGAGCGAATACCACGTGCATAAGGCCGTGGCTGGGGTATGCATGTGCCACAGATATTAGTTTCGTATATTGGATTGTACAAAGAGTCTATTTTATTTGGATTTTGGCAATGAGGTGTTGAATGACTGGCATTGTTGCTCACACTTGAATTCAGTTGAAAGCGGAGCTAGGTGGTGTGTGACTTTTAAATGAAAATGTCACCACTCTACACTGCAAGGAAAGGTAGGTCTATAGAAAGGTATGTGGCAAGTGAATACTTTTCGAGTCCTTGTATGATTTTGTCCTTAAGGTAAGGGACGAACTTTATAAACAGAAACTTGGTAGATTAACATTTCTATTTCACAATAAAAAGAAAATTGTCTTCCGCTAGATCTGGTTCATATCACGACGCCAATTGAACGGGTCTCATCCCTCAATATGGCTGCAAAAATGCTGTCAGCCAACCCTCAGAATAATAAGTAAAAAATCTTAACAGCACTTAAGCTTATTTGGTATAAATATGTGCAAAATATTCCCCTTCTTAATTACCCCATTCAACTGTGTTATTTGAAAAGGACAACAAAGCTGTAGCTCCTGGCCCCATTATCACGCACCCATTCGAAACCATCCCCAGTCACAAGAACCGTATTTTTAAATCACATCCTAGTCGCAGTCGTATTCCCAGATGATAGTCCCAGCCCAGCTATTAAGACTTTACTCCCTTCAACATCATCTTTAAAAAAAATCAATTCCCACTGGGACAGGAGCCTTTCTCGTCATGTACTGTACGCAAACACATATTCACCTACTTACCATTTGCCCAACTAGTGGTACACTCCCTCTACTGCCACACATCTTATCTTCACGCTCGGTGTACTCCCTTTTTTTCATTGTGGTTAGTTATTCGGAGAGGAGGAGCATTTCCACTTCGAATTAAGGCAATTAAGTCAAATTGCTTTAAAATTCCATTATAAGCACTTTGTAAACATTGAAGGACTCCCATTTCCCATAGCCCCGTCAATGCATGCATATGCGGTGGGGTATCGGTAGCGGGAACGGAGCGTCTGGGTGTATTTTGTATTGTATACATACTGTACCTACCGACGATTCCGAGTTAATTCGTTGATATTATTCGAACCCACATCTATACACAGAATTAAAATGGCAAGGACAGAAAGAAAGTAGGCAAAACCACACTCACATGGAAATTGTTGAGTAGGTCCCTGGTTTGTTGTTTGGTTTTGTGTTTATTTTTATTATCCTTGCAAAAATTAATTGGAACACCGAAAACAAATGGAAAGAGAAAGTGTTTAGTCTGTTGTCCATGTTACACGAGTTTACTTCACCTATAATATTTGACATAGAAAATGCTGAGGAAGGAAACGGAAAAGGTCGCTAGGAAAATTTGGTAATTAGATTGCAAATGGACCACATCAAAGAGGTGGGTATATGTGAACTTTGAGAAGAAGGAGGAGAGGATGTGCCTAAGTCTAAAGAAGGGCGGAAAGTAAATCTGCAAGTCCTTTAGCGATAAGGAGAGGTATGAAGAAGTTTGTTCAATTTAAGTAAGTATGAGGACAAGAAAATTAATAAAACTGATACTTTAAAGAGAGTTATGGGCTGGGAATCTTAGGATAATTTTTAACATTTTATTTAAATTGACCACCCGTCTATTGTGAGCTTATAAAAGGCAAGGATTGCAATTAATTATTATAGTCTATCACGCTAAGTACTGGACTGAACTTTCTCCTGTCTGAAAAAAAAACAAAACAATAATCTAGTTTAGTTAGTCTGACAGCTGTCTGGCTAGATGCGTCTCCGTTTTTAAGGTTCCGTACCCAAAGGGAAAAAACGTAACCTTATTAGTTTCGCTCGGATGTCTCTCCGTCTGTCTGTCTGTCTGTCTGTCTGTCTGTCTGTCTGTCTGTCCGAACCCACTAAGCTAATTTTGTTACCAGGTCTATCTCAAGAACCGATTGACATAGGAGGCTAAAATTTACACACAACATCCGGTATAACCTCTAGTTAAACGACAAATACCAATGGAAGGAATACATCGATTGGTTTTCGATTAATTAGTAATCTGGTGAAAAAAATATTTTCATTCGCCCAAAAAACGGTTTATTTCTTGATTCACAAAAAAATACATAAATTCCTTTTTTGTAGATCATGTTCTTATCTATATATGTGCTGAATACTGTTTTGCCGAAAAGTTAATAGTTTACAAGATATTTTCAAAAAAGATAATTTTACCATGTAAAATACGTTGCTCTCATTTATGTTCTAATCTACTACGCAGTTGCGCACAATTGACCCCATCAAAGACACCAGGGCTGTCGCTTCATAATTTCGTTGGGGAGTATAATACATTTTTTGGGGAGTACAGAACAAAATAAAAGTAATATATTTTTAGTCAATAGTTCAATTGGGAGAGGTCGCATACAGAATGGAAAATTGGCGTGGATTGGGTACTAGGTAATAATTAGAAAATGAGATTCATGTGCGAGTCATTTTTGAGAGTAAAAATATTAAGTAAAGGCAGGTACGCAGTTCAAGTGAAATCCAATTTTTCATACAAATTTTTCACTGCGAAATGTCAAAATGAAATTTCCAAATGAAAATTTCACTAGGCGGTACGCAGTTCGAGTGGAAAATATCGCTTCCAAAACTGAGTCGTAGGTGGCGATACAAAAATCTCTCCGCAGCTATTTCACTTGGTTTTTTTATTGTCCGTCGCATTAATTTTTTGACATTTCAGTGTGAAAAATGATTTGTAGGATGCGGTTTAGAAATTTATTGGAATTTCAGATGTTTCCTTAAGAGAATAATAAGTGTTTCGCACTTATAAAATTGTTTTTTCATTGAATATAGTGCAATAATGTTAGGTGTACAAATATTTGGTGGCATGGATGACCTTTTCCATAAGCAGGGTGCCTCAAGAATATTTTTCTACCCAGTTTTGTTCAAGCAATACCAGCAGATAATCTTTGAAAATATGTATGTGTAATTTCCATGCACTGTTAATTCTTTAAATTTGACGACTGTCCTGTCTATTTTACAAATCGGGCATTATTTGCCAAATTGAAATCTATTAAAATTGTCATGAACAAAATACGAACTATTTTTTTTTTTTGTGTTTTTGGAGGTTTGCTGGAAGGGAAAATCATCGAAAGTCATTCGAGAACTAGTAGGTACGCGAGAGATGCTTCGACAATAGGGAGGGCCTTTCAGACGATCTAAAACACCTACCGAGGGCACTGACTTTTGACAACCGAATGTGATTGCGCCTAGCCATTCGACTAATCGAAAGATCCCACGTTTGTAGAATTTTTGAACTTTTTTGTTAGAAAGTATATTGACTTAGCTAAATGTTTTATCCGCCTTAATCTCCTTATTACACTGCCTGTATTTTTAATAATTCGGTTGTTTCTAAGCTAACGTGGTTGAGAAGCTCTGTGCATTTAAGCAACTTGTTCGACTTCTTTCTCCACTGTTTCAATCAGGTTTCAATATCTAGATCCGTATGTATGTAGATCAGCGTTGTGCGTGTACCAAAGTGCATTGGCTATGACTATGTTCCTTTGTAATATTTTTGAAAGACCATAATTTTTTAGAAATACGTTTGGCGCGGTCATTCTCACAACTGGTGCCCGTAGGTCCATAATGGTTGTAGAATTTGGTTTTACAGCAATAACTTATTGTTATTGTGGTTGAACACGGATAAGTATCTTCCATAAGTCAATACATTTTACTGCATCACATGATTCGCAAAAAGTGAATTTTCCAATTTGTTTCTTCCAGCTGTTTTCTTGTCTAGTAAATAAAAGTGCGAGAGTTGAATATTGGAGTATTCTTTATTTAATAGGTAACCTAAGATCTTCTTGAACTGCCACAAAAAAAAAAAAAACTTTTGAGCTCAGGCACCCTGCATAAATTTCTCCAACTAAAATCTCCAACAAAATATTTCACTTTCTATTTCACAGCACTTTTTGGAGAGGAGTGAAATTTTCACTTCACTCGAACAGCGTACCAGCCTTAATTAAATTAAACTAAATTGTGATGAATTCATGAAGAGGGGAAAGATTGAATGATACAGATTTCAAATAATATCTGATGTGTTGGACTTTAGCCAAATACGGAACCTTCGGTGCGCGAGTGACACTCGTACTTGGCCGGTTTTTATTTGTTTGAAATCGGTCATATGAGCTTGAGCTTGTAATTCTAGAGGCACGAAGTTGTTGGAACTATGCGATTCATTCGGTCTGCGATTGGTGAACGGAACCAGTAGGAGTGATGAGCTCGGTGAATTCACTTTTGTGGGAAGTCATTGATCTTCTGTTATAGATTACTGCCTGGTCGGGGGAGAATGGGGTTCCATAGTAACTGATATGAAAATAGAGCAGGTCCCATATTCAGATCACCTGCCCATTGTCATAGGATTCGGGCATTTGGCAGGACCTAGAGAATACATGCGAATTATGAGACTTAACCCAAAGCTTGTGTGGAACAATTCGAAAGTAGAAACTTATAGAAGGAAATTGGATCAACTACTTCCAACCCGCGAAGGCGTTCGGCCTTACCAATAATCAACTTTAGTCTGGCACTTTACGAAAAGACTCCACACTTTCCAAAATACCTTTACCAATAAACAAATATAGTTGCCAGACTATCGCTAACTGTAGGGTTAAATGTTAGTGTTGAGAAAGCCATGTTTATCTCGGACATTAGCTAAATAAATCCTCCCTTATGTCATTTTGAAGACAAGTGTTGCCCAACCATCCAAAATCGCGGTATTAAATTTCGAAATAGGAGAGAATTTAATACGATGTTGTTCAGCCTGAGCGTTTACAATTATTAATTAATTTTAGTAAATTGTGAATGCTTTCTAATTTTATTCGATGTAATACAACAATGCAAATGGTTTTTAAGTCTATCACACACAAATTTGTACAAATGTATGCAAAATATTGAAAAATATTGCGTTTTTGTTTTATTTCTAAACACGTGAAGCATATATTTCTGTGTTTTTCTTTCTGTTGCTTTTTGATTGGTTTTCCTAGTTAGTTGCTTAATAAAAAATAAATTTTATATAAGTTTGGGATAATTCCAAGACTTTCTTGACAGTCGTCGCAAACAGAATAAAATATCTTCCAAAGTTTGGACGGCTTATAGGTACCTTTTTGCAACAATTCTCAGTACCTTAGGCGACACAGGTAGATATTTTGTTGCAACCAAACCCTTTTCAATCTCTTTGCAAAAGGAGTTTGTTTACCGAGAATGAGGATCTCTAATGAGACAATGGTTGGCGTGAAAAGGTTCCCTTCGCGGAAAATATAGTTATAAAAATAGAATTATCAGAACTCAGCAAAATACATGCAAAATAACAAGTTTATTAACTTCTGGGGGTGCAAGTACAGCCTAACAAACAGGTAGTACGAGAATATGCGTTTTATATTTTTCAGTTCGAATTTCAACTTTTGTCGGTTTCTAAGTTTCCCGAATTAAGTAATATATAAGCCATACAATTTTTTATAGGTTAAATTGTATTTATTTTCAAACCCGGAAGCGATAAGTTCTTAACACGCTTCCTACGTGCGATTGTTATTCATTCTGAAATGAATGAGCCAGATATTATTTATATTTTCAAAAATATTCTCTTGCTAACGATGCAATTGTGATGTTTAGACCACTAATAAGTTTTGATTTGCATCGTCAGCCTACGAATAAATGAAACCATTTAAATAAACTGTGCTTTGTTTATTGAACAATTTGAAAGGGATTTTATTACGACACAAATGCACTCATAAAGAAATCGCGAGGTAGCATTAGAAAACAATGGAAAGCGTACCATAAAAGTACTGAAAATTGTGTCCGATCGAACGATAGGGTATTACTGATTTGCATATGATATTTGACATCAGCGGATATTTTGTGCATTTCCTATTTTGTGTTTTGTTTTTTGCTTATAATAAGTCTCAAAGAGCATTGGAAAGATATGAGTTGGGCAAATTTAATTGCAATTTATGTATTCCTTCTTTTAGAATAAAATCCTCCTTGTGAAAGAGACCATTGACCTTGTTTTTCACGAAAACAAATTATGAAATTTGAATTCTGCAATGACAACAAATGTAATAGATTCTAAGAAAGTTGTAGGACTAGTAAATGTGGAGGTCTAATTGTTTATTGGTACCATTTCACAAAAGCTGTACATTTTTACTAAAGCTGACATCTAACTAGGTAGTTGTCGACATTAGTGATTGATTATTAGTAAGGCCGGTTGACTTTAACCTAATTGAAAATATAATAAAAGAAGCTTGCCCCATTAGACACCGAAGTTCCAAAACTAAAACGACGTATAAGGAAATGTGGTTTGATGAGGAGTGTAGAAAGGCAAGGCAACTCTCGTTCGCTTGGCTTAAACTTTTTCGTCTTTTTAATGAGGGGTTTATGAGAGAGGAGTACATAAAGGCGAATAAGGACTATAAAGCATTATGCGTGCAAAAAAGGAGGAATCACTTCGAAGAAGAAGCCCGACAATTAGCAAGCTGTAGAATCAGTGTTTTGGAAGTTGGTGAAAAAACTAAATGGCAGTCAATATGTAATATTAGCAACGAGCTAAGTCCGGAAATACTTTTGACGCATTTCAAAATGCTTTTGAATCCCACTGGAAGCGCATTTACATTTCATTACGCCGAACCAAATTTTCAGAATGATATTTTGGATAGAGTCATAACTATGGAAGATGTACTAGAGGCGCTACATCATCTAAAGGATGGAAAGGCTGCAGGATCAGATGGGATTCCCATCGAATTCTACAAATATGGCGCAGTAGAGTTATTGAATAATCTTACCTCCTTGTTCAACATAATACTAGAAACAGGACTAGTTCCCCAGCGGTTTAAAGAATCGTTGATCTTTCCGATTCACAAGAAAGGATGTAAGCTAGTCCCATCAAACTATAGGGGTATATCATTCCTAAATGCTTCCGCAACGTCGACTTACATCCTGGATTGATACGTACAATTTATTGAAAGAATTTCAAGTCGGCTTCAGACAAGGATACTCTACCACTGACCATGTGTTTGCGGAGTCCTTTCTCGCAAGGAAGAAGAAATTATATGTCTTCTTCGTGGATCTCAAGGCAGCCTTTAACTCTGTGGACAGACACGCCTTATTCTATAAATTATACTCGATAGGCATGACAAGGAAGTTTGGGCGTGTTATTCAAAGCCTATATGTAGTAGTAGTAGTAGTATTTCTTTATTAGTATTTAAAATACTTTAAAATTTACATTAATATATAATATAACACATTTATTTAATTTCAGTCTTATCGCAGTTAATTTAATTATTTAATTATATGTTTTAATAAATTCTATACATTTTCTTTTAAAAAGTCTAATATTGCTTTCATTTTTAATATTATTTGGAAGTGTATTAAATAAAATAAATCCTTTGTATATTAGCGTGTTTCGGGCTGATAATGAGCTTTGTTGGCGCACTCTAAAATCATCTGCATTACGTAGTTGGTACGGCTGAGCATTCCCCACCCGTGTGACCTCGTTTGTAAGATATCCTGGTGCTGTACCATGTTTTATTTTAAAAATAGCCATAAGTGTGTTGAGCTCCAACTTTTGTTTAATGTTTAACCACATTAGGGCGTCTAACATGAACCTTATTGGGGTAAATCGGCTGCATCTCAGGATACTCCTCATTGCCTTGTTTTGCAGTTTCTGTAACCTTTCAATTTGGCCTTGATTACAACAAGTATACAGTATTGTAGAACAAAAATCGAAATGTGGTTTCACTATAGTGTTGTAAACCGTTATAGCTGTCATGTAGTCCATACTTTTCCGAATCCGTTTGAAGAAACCAACTTTCTTGCCAATTTTCTTGCATATGTAGTTTAAATGTTCATGCATTTTCAAGTCACTATCAATGACCATTCCTAGGTATTTGATACTCCTTACATTTTGAATAGGTTTCCCATTTATTTCTATTAGTGTATCATTGTTTAGGTTTACTTCCATAAGTTTCGTTTTATCTTCATTCAACTTTAATTTGTTCATTTTTAGCCAAACAGTCAGTTGATTAATATCAGATATTAATTTGCATTTGCATTCATCGGCGTTCAATCCCTCGGCGTATATCAGTGTATCATCAGCATATAACAGAATTTTGCAGAACTTCAGTACTTCTGGCATATCGTTTATATAAATTATAAATAAAAGTGCACCTAATATTGATCCTTGAGGTACTCCTTGTTCCACTTCAATGAAATCGGATATACAATTATTAAATTTTGTTCTTTGGGTTCTATTTGTCAGGAATGATCGAAACCATTCAAGCTCTTTATCCTGTATTCCATATTTATACATTTTTTTCAATAATATATCTCTGTCTATCGTTTCAAATGCTCGCTTAAAATCAAGAAAAAGTGCCATTGTTTTTTTCCGCTTCCCGCCATCCTTCCATTCGTTCACTATATGGTTCACTGCCATCTCACATGAGTAGTTTTTTCTGAAGCCCGATTGATATATTGATAGAATGTTGTTGTCTTCTATGTATTTTATCAGCTGTTGTTTGACTACCGTTTCAATAACTTTTTCAATTGTTTTTAATGTATTGATTGGTCTGAACTCCTCACTTTTACATGTGTTTGCAACTTTTTCCACTGGTGTCACCATCGAGTCCTTCCATGAACTTGGGAATATTCCTGTCATAAGCGATGTATTTACTAACTTAAACACAGTCTTTCCCAAAATATCCCAGTTGTCAATGATCATTTCTGGTTTTATTCTATCGAAATCAGCCTTGTTTTTTAGAGTTTTACACATTTTATAAACTTCTTGTATTGTAACTTGATGAAACTCAAATTTGCTTTCCGATTGGTTAATGTAGTTCACGTATCCGACCTCTTCAATTGATTCATCAATCTCTTTTATGCTTTTTATAAAATACTGATTAAATTTGTTTGCAATTTGTGATTCGTTTTCGTATTCCATTCCATCAAATGTAATATTCTTTGGTTTCCTGAGAACCTGTCTTAGTACCAGTTTTTTTATTTCAGCCCACATTTCCTTTTGTCCATTTGCTTGTCCTATTTTCTTATTTATATATTGGTTTTTTGCTTTGTTTATCTCTACTTTGTATCTGTTCCTAATTTCTCTGTATTCTTGCCAGCTATTACCATTGCTTCTAGACTTAGCTAATTGATATTTTATGATTTTCTCATCTTTAAGTGATTTAAGATCGTTATTATACCATACTTTCGTGCTGTTGTAGGGTCTTGTTTGTTTTTCGGAGATGAATTTTTGTACCGTATTTTGTAGAAGGGTATCAATTTTTATCGCGTTTTGGTCTATATTGTACCGTCTGTCGTAAGATGTATCTATTTTCCGTAATTCTCTTTTAAAAGACGCTTTATTGTATTTAAAAATCATAGTAGGTTTTTCACTTGCTACATTGTTATTTACACCACTGATTAGAATTTCTATGTTTTCGTGGTCTGATATCTTATCATTTGTATTTATCTGTACCGTCACATTTTGCATGTCCGTTATTACGTAATCGATTATTGTTTTTGATTCTTCAGTTATTCTGGTGTATTGTTCCATCTTTTGGACTAAACAATTATCATTGAGAACCCTTTCTATTTCACGTTTGTATATATAGTCTTTATGCCAGTCAATGTTGAAGTCTCCTGCAATTAGAATATTTCTCGATGTTTCAGTTAGACTTTCAGTATAATCTTCAAAAAATTCACAGAATTCTCTTTCTGAGCTACTAGGTGATCTGTATATTACGACAATTAATAAATCGGTGTTCATATGCTTACATCTGCATTCTAAGAGCCATATTTTAAAATCGATAGCTTTTTTAACTATATTTAGGACACTCCAGTGATTTCTGATATAAATTGTGGTGCCTCCCGTTCGCGATGAGTTAGATGTACAAGATATTGCTCTGAAACCATTAATTTGTATCTCATTTTCTTCTATGTTATTTGTTATATGTGTTTCAGATAGAAGTAAAAATTCGTATTCTTTGTTGTCCGACAATATTTCTAATTGTTCGTAGTTATTTATTAAACCTTGAATGTTCATATATACTCCTTTGATATTTGGGTTGATTGTGCCTTTATTATTTAGTTGCTAGTATCCAATTCTTTTCTTTTTTATTTCCAGTTTGTTCAAATATACTGGGCATAATCTGCTAAATGTCATGTGATTCTCGTCGAGTCCCAGATTTAGTTTCTGGTTCGAATTCACACAGTTAATACACTTTTCGACTGCCTCCTTGTCGCAATCTCTTGTTTTGTGTTTCCCCAGGCATTTTAAGCATGTTTCATCCTTCTTCATGCATTCGCATGATTTGTGGTTAAATCCCTTACATTTGAAACATCTTACAACATCAACTCCATCAAAAACCTTGCAACGTTCCCATCCTATACATAGTCTTCCCATTCCTATTACTTTTGGAAATGATTCGCCATCTATCTCAATAATTGCGTTATAGTTCGCTGCATTATTTTTTTTATTTTCAAAGAATTTAACTAGTCTTAATTCACTATTAGAAAGTACGCTGTTCTGTTTTTTTAATTTTTCGATAATTTCCTCTTCCTTATTTTTGAATTTCATATTTGCCACCAAAATTATTGGTTTAATCTTTTCCGGTACTCGAATGTCGTATTTTTCGCCCATATTTTTTTCAATAGCTTTTTTTATTTTACTTCTCTCCGTCGCGACTTCACTCTCTATAATGACAGTTCCATTGTAAGTGCTTTCAATATTAGAAATTTTGAAATCTTTTGGATCTACCTTTTTATTTAAATCTTCCCTTGTTTTACTACTATTCTGCTTGGCCTTCGGCTTTATAATAAGTGGCAACTCTTTTCGGATTATTGGCAGCACTTTTTCTGGGCATCTGTCATTTGCTCTTTTGGCAATATCTGCAAATGACATTTGACTTCCCGCCATTATTTGCCTTGTTGTTTTTTTGTTATCATCCACAATTTTCTTGACTTCAACACAAACGTTGCTATTATTGTATATGATGATACCAAATCAGCAGTGTGGGATGGCGAGGCATTGACGGAATGGTTTCAGTCATTGTCGGGAGTAAGGCAAGGGTGTGCTCTGAGCCCAAGCCTGTTTGGGCTCTTCATGGATGACATAATTGAGTTTCTGCCAGGAGGGGTCGATTTCGCGAGGGTGAATATCAAAGCGCTTCTCTTTGCGGATGATATTGTACTCTTAGCTTATTCGCCGGAGTCGCTGCAATTAATGATTAACCGACTGTGGGAATATTGCAAATTGTGGACTTTAACCGTTAACTTGGAAAAATCAAAAGTGATGATTTTTAAAAAAGGAGGGGGTAGAAACTGTTTAAACGAAAAATGACAGATCCTTGGTAGTGTAATAGAAGTTGTTAAGGAGTATAAATATCTTGGAGTTATACTCACGAGTAATTTAAACATGGAGAAACATCTAAAGGCAAAACTGGCACAGTCGAAAACTGCTATCAATGTGGCATGGAGAAAATGCCTCAGTAATAAGTTCATAGCACACAGCAGTAAATATAGAGTATTTGAGGCGGTTTCGGCTAGAGGAAAGGCTTATGATACAGTTGAGAAACTGTTAAGATACTATTTAAAGAGAACCTTTCACCTGCCACCCTGTACGCCAAAGTACATGCTAATGCTAGAAACCGGATTATCGCCCGGATTAAGCTGCAAGTGGACTACGTGCTTAAGGTGTTGAATATGCCAGACAATAGATTGCCAAAGAAAAAGGCGCTCGAGACAATACGGAGCAGAACCGGCTGGTTTAAAATGTGGCTTGATCTCACTCAGGAATGTGATATGCAATGGAATCTGGTAGCGGATGGTGTCACCAATTGGAAGCCCTTTCTCTATAAGCTCATAGAAAAAGTGGACGAGAGGGCTAGAGTAGGGTTTTCACAGGAAGCGTCTAACTCACTACACAGATCGGTCTACAGCAAACTTAACCATAATCTGCAAACAAAGAACTACTTCGATGACAAATATAGCGTGGACGAAATATCTATGATGTTTAAGTTACTGGCTGAGTTACTTAAACTGAACTATATTCCACATAGGGGGGATTTGCCTATATTCTGCAGCATGTGCAATTTGGAAGAACGCGAAGACATACTACATTTTCTGGGTAAGTGCCCCATCCTGCGTGAAACAAGACGACATTTCCTTGGAGTTGATGTTTTATCAGGAAATCAAATGCTCTTGCTTCTTAATGAAATGAACGTCGCCCAATTATACATCTATTGCAAAAATGCACTGTCTTATCGTACTAGGATTATGAATGAAAACTTTTAAAGGCCATCAAAATCTTCAAACCAAATCGCAATATAGCCGTTTTTTTTTATTAATAGCCGAGTTCTTTTGAGCTTCGATCTCAGCAAAGCAAAGTAAAGTAGGCTTTTCAGCACGCTAAATACAACAACTATTGCGAGTCCCGAAGTCCAATGTCAAATTCAACTTCCCATAATTAATGCTCTTTTCTATCTATCACAGGGGCAAAACAAACAGTGCAGTGTGGTCTGTGGGGTGTATAATTGTGTTTTGTGTTGCATTTTAAATTAGGTACAGCACCCGGGCAAGAGTTTTTTTCTGCAGTTTGTAAATAAATTGCTTCACGAGTGTTTTTCCGTATTTTCAAGTAATTTATATTAACCGTGGGACCTATCTGCAAAGTAAAGTAAAGTAGAATCTTCAATGCTACAACAACTACAGTCTGCACCTATAGTTGTTGTAACTGTTGAATAAGTGTGTACACCACATACACTTTTACTTTTCCACCACGTAAAGGTTGTCACCAGTAAACCCGAATATTTGTCCCAAAACCGGGCCCTTGGACACGATTTCACGAGAAATCTCCCCAAATTGAGAGCAAAACAGTGAAAAAACAACTTGATCAATGCCATAATGTCAGACTGACTCGGAGGAGGTTGTTGACATACGTTGCCACACCTTTCGCTGATTGGAGTTTGTTTTTAAGTCCTATATACCCAAAAACAAACAAAAATGGACCATATTCAGAATTTTATATTTCTGTCGGTTTAGCGGTTGGGATCTTTATTTTTGCATAGATCGAAGTGGAACAAACGGGCCTCCAATAAAAATAAAAAATAAAAAAAGAATAAAAAACTCCGGATTAACGTAAGTTTTCAAAAATTCACCAGGAAAATGGTGAAATCCCTGGCGAATCGGCCCCCACGCTACATTTTCAACCAGTTGGGTACTACAAAAACTCACCACATGAAATCCACAGTCAGATGTCGCTGCAAACAGTACAAAATTCTGACACTTTCCAACCACTCTTTCCTCCTTCCAGTACAAAGCAGTTTGATTTTTCTACGCATGACAATTTCCAGTCAACTTCCAGCTACAAATCTCTCGTAAATAAACAACAAATTTCACATCGTTCTCACTGCTGGGCAACAACAACTTAACAGCTTCGCCTTTGCTCCATCCAGTAAACTGGAAGATTGGGACACATAGCTCCACAGCTCCAGTGCCAGTCCAGTTCAGTGCTTCAGAAACAGATTCCTTGGCACCGAGTTCGGTTTGCGTGTCTTTTCCGGTGCTCGCTCCTCGTATTGCACGCAGAACAGTCAAAGCAAGGGAGAAAGCAAATCGTGTTACCTTCGACCGTGTACGTTAATATTTCCCAGAAAAAACGCGATTGTACGGGAATTAATTGTGCATAATTCTAATCGCATTGCGCTGAATAATGTTTTCCTTGATTTTCTCGGGCTGTATATAAAGTAATAATTGTGCAAAAGAAAATACAAAAAAAAAGAAGAAAGAATTCTGCAAAAGCGGCCGCGAAATGTTAATAGCCGTCTCACTCGCACCCGTTGCTGTGAAAGTGGAAAAGTGCTGTTTGCTGTCATTTTTTGACAAGTGCATTTGTAGTCGCCGTCGTAGTAGTCAGTTGACATTTTAATGTCAAAATATTTTCGTTTTCGACGGAAAAATTAGTTCAATGAGATTTCTTAACGGGCATCCAATTAATAAGAAGGCGGCCTCGTGCGGAAAATGATTCTGTGAAATGTCTGCATTGGAATCACCAATGTCGCAGTCGCATCAAACCATTCCCCGGTCTCCTTTTTGTGTTTTCAATAGTTGTCACTTCCAAATAGTTGCCCAAAATGCTGCGTGCCATTTAGATTTAGTAAATTAAAGTTCAACTTTTGTGTGTGTGTGTCTCGCGAAATATGCAAGCAAAGAAGCGCTATATTCTAGTTTTTGTGTCATGTGCTTTCCTGGCGTATTGCTACTTTGGCGGCTATCGACTGAAAGCCGCTCGTCGTCCATCCACGGTTACTCGGGCTCGGGAAAAACTTGACAGCTATGTTGATCTCGACAACGCTGGTCAGAATAATGACGGCGGGGATTATCTAACGTTCCGCAACGATGCTAACGTGCCGCAGTCATTCAAGCCCCGAACTAAGTCTTGCCGCATGGAGTCGTGCTTCGATTACACAAAGTGTTTCGATCAGTTTCTTGTGTACGTTTACCCGTCGGAGCCGTTGAATTCTCTGGGCGCAGCGCCTCCAATAAGCTCAAATTATCAGAAAATCCTATCCGCGATTCGTGAGTCGCGCTACTACACGCCGGATCCAGAGAAGGCTTGCCTCTTTGTGCTCGGTATTGATACGTTAGATCGGGACTCTCTGTCCGAGGACTATGTGAGAAATGTGCCGTCGCGATTGGCACGACTGCCACACTGGAATAACGGGCGTAATCATCTAATCTTCAACCTGTATTCGGGAACGTGGCCGGATTATGTGGAGAATTCGCTGGGATTCGATCCGGGCGAGGCGATTCTGGCCAAGGCCAGTATGAGTATTCAACAGATGCGTGACAACTTCGATGTTAGCATTCCATTATTTCACAAGCAGTTCCCTCTCCGGGCTGGGAACACCGGCTTTGTTCAGAGTAATAATTTTCCGGCCAACAAAAAGTATCTGCTGGCCTTCAAGGGAAAGAGGTAAGTCGTTGCGCGTTAACCTAACACAATTAGTCATCCAGTTGTTGGTAAGAATAGGACATGCTGTGTGCCATACTTGTCACGCACGAACCAATCCATTTACCAAATTCCACTTTTCGGTGTCATTATGATGAGTTGTTGCTATACACGGTATACAAACATGTCGATGCATAAATTAGATAAATACAAGTGTGCTGCGCCCTGGACGTCTGTCTTTTATTTTATTTTTTTGTTCGGGGGAAACACTTCTGAATTTCGTTCACCTTGTTCGTATTTTATGATGCCAATCATCGGTTTCTTGGGATTCCAATCAAAATTTAAACAGTTTATTTATTAATTATGGATAGAGACACCCAAGTTATAGCGTTGGGTTGTGCGTTCTCACAACAGAAAAATGTTGTGTTTGATTCCTTTCAAGTCGTTCCATTTCTTGTGCAATTGACGTCATTTAAAAAAAAGATCCGAGGAGTTTCTTAAATTAAAAATGTAAAGCCAACAATAGACATTTGAGAAATATTTTATGAGGTGAAAGTTGCAACTGATCGATTGCGCTTAGCAGATGGATAGCCCAATGGTGGGTGGCCTTAACACGGTGTCTCCACCTGCAAATTTTCTTTCATGAAATCTGTCAAATTTGGTCGCGTTGAAAGAACGACAATATGAAATGAAATGTAGGGTGGGCATTTCATATCATGAAATTTCATTCGTTGAAATGTCGTTGAGCAGAGCACATCGTTGCGTTCTCGCATTAAAGACCATTAAGGAATTAGAAGAATTGCGGAAACGAGCTGAGAAAAGAAAACGAAGGTTTTGGGTAAATCCATTTCTGGAAAAAAGGGAAATGCACAATTTAGAGGAACATTTGTTGAAAGATGTTCTGTGGGAAGATGACGAGTTTCGGAATTTTTGCAGTATGCATATTGACAAGTTTCTTCTACAAGGAACTGTGAATGTTTACGATCCATCTTAATTACTATTTGTTTCGTCATTTGTGTTCTTCCGTTTATGATACTTCTAAAAGGATCTATAAATGTTTATGATCCTTTCTAATCCCTTTTCGTTGTAGCTATGCATATTTTCCATTTTCTGTTTTATGATGCTTGTAAAACTATCTGGAAATGTTTAAATTTTCGCACATCTGGCAATCGTGTAAACATAGCTTTAAAAAAATTGGTAAAAGGTTCGATGACCCAAAAATAAACTCATACAACACGAATAATTGTGAGAAATTTATATTATATTTATTTGTTTGGATACCATATAAAATGTTTTCAAAGTTCAAAATCATCAGGGTCGAACTGGATGTCAGCATCAGCTAAGGCTGTGTAAAGCTTGTCACTCCCACTACTTCTCGCTGATGAAGAAACGACGAGTAACACTGTGGCATGGCTCTAGACTGTAGGGACCGCACTATTTTCCTGATAGTTAGTACCTGGATTTCTCCCATTGTTTCTGCTGCTTCCGTAGCACACTCTACACTGTCGTCCTGTAAAAATATATATAAATACATTTATATGAGTATTACGTATAGAAATAATAATTGTTTTCTTTATTTTACATACCAGGTAATTGCTTTTTGTTTTTCTTAAAACAATCACCGTATCCTCGGAGGTCATCATAATAAGATGTGGATGATGCACTGTCTCGGCCGATGTACCAGATTTTTTTGTCTCGTCCACTTTCTTTTTTTCCACAACGTACTTAGGCTGTTCGAAGGTTTCTCATTTTTTTTGTAGCTCTTCGGTGTCCTTGCCACTTTCCTTGGACAATTGCAACCATGCATTTCTTTTAAGGTCCAACCTTTTGTAGTCTCTACTTTTATAGTTCCATAAACACTCGAATTTTTTATAATTGTTTATAAATTTGAGCACTTCTTCTACTCGCCACTCAGCCATCGCGGGAAAAAAACAAGAAATAATAACCAACTATTTCCAAGAGCAAATAAGATTTTTCTTGATCGACATGCAAAACTATAATGCCCATGTGACTACATCCTACCTACATCCATTCTCTGTTCCCATTTACCATATCCTTGTAATGACTATACTTGTCTCGTTTTTATTCAAATACCTAGTTTCAGCGCTACAACCTACAAGCGACCATTCGCCACTCAGCCATCGTGAAAATGAAAAACAAGTGTCAAACTGCACAGAAATTTCAGTCCCTTTCATGAAATCAATACCATAAAAGGAGCTGTGAAATACTTTTCATGAAATTGGTTTTTTCATGAAATTTGTGGTCTCCACGTGCAATCTGTCATTTCATGAAAATATTCATGCTAAGAAAATTGCAGGTGGAGACACCGTGTAAGTTGCACAGCTATACTTATTTCATGTAATACTTTACATATAAAAATCCCCAAGTTGTGTTCAACTTCGAGTGAATAAAATGGGCCTAAACAGATTTGGGGATATTTGTGCAGATTATGATGTAGTTGTATCAAATCATATAGGTCTCCGAGTTTTGAGGGAGTTCAATGATGCCCTATGACAAGAGTCAATCTGTTGAGGCACTCGAAGCAATGGGCTTGCTTATTTGAATGGCGCTACGTTCAAAGCTGAACTCAATCAATACGAATCCAGAGTTGGTTTTACTCTCTCGTTTAGAATGGATTAGAATGGAAGTATCCGAGAAGGAAGATTAAGAGTGGGAACATCAGCACAGTTGCAAGTATTGTTATTCGTCGACCCGAGCGGAAAAGTGATAAATTTTGGGAAAGTATAGAGGACTATAGAAAAGTTACCAAGGATAAACAATAATTAAAACCACTTGTTCGTGTTCGAGGTAATTCTTATGTGACAGCTTATGCCATGTGTAGGCGCAGTGGCTTAGTGGTTAGTGTGTTGGACTGTTAAGCGGGGGTCCCAGGTTCGAATCGCGCAAAAAAACAAATTCCAACTGTGGGTTTTTTTCACTGCGCCACCTCTCGCGAACGTCTGACAAACATCCGAGAGTATAACAACTGTCTTGAAAGAGCTTCTCAAACGGCCGTTTGGAATCGGCATAAAATTGTAGATCCCTACCATTCGTTCCAAAAAATTAAAAACTCACACAAAACGAATGGTTGTGAGAAGCTAGGCCCAGGGTCCCTAGACCGGTTGCGCCAACTACTTATTTTTATTATGCCATTTGAAAAAGTAGGACAAGGCATTTATGTAGAACTTAAATCGTTCTAAGTTGTATCGTAAAATGGGCTTTACTCTTCGAATGGATGTGCACAGAAGAATGTTATGGATCCATTACGAGATTTATTGTGGTAAGTTCTGCTCAAAAGCCTTTAAGATGTCTATGAATACAGTTCTGTCCGCTGTGCTGTTAGATTCTTGCTTTCATATGTGGGTTGCGTAGTTCAACAAGTGTGCAGTATAAAGAAGGCTGCTGTATTAGATTATTTATACATTTATTGTCTCTGTCATTGGTAAGAATGGAAAGTTAAGTTATTCCGCTAAGGAATAGTCATATCTTGTCTTTAAGTAGAAGCACAGCCTCAAGATCCGCTTTTTATTATTTTAGGAATCTCTACAGTTGTTTTTACCGTTTTAAAAACCAAATAAATGTGTAAATGAACAGCAACTTAAGCTAATGCTTATTGGCTATAAATGAGAGTGCTCATAAACCATCCCGAAAGTGTGTTAGTTTCACTCTCATCTGAATAGTATTTGCTTGGTTGTTTTTTTAATGGTGAGCCCTCCACTCGTTGAAAGCCTTGTTCTTCGCTGCTAGCATTCTTTGCTGAATCAGTGCTAGCTTGAAGTTTGTTTCTTCTTGCAATAAGAAGTATATAAAGTTTCGTAGCCAATTTGTGTCGTTGGCATTGAAGTCACAGACAATAATAAAACAACTTTTGCGGTAGAATGAAATCGAAGACCCATTCAAAGCCTACCGGGACACTACATCGTTACCCCCAAGATCACAGCAGCACAATTTTTCTTTTTTAACAGAACCAGACCAGTAATTTAGAAAAATCAGTAAATAACTCGTTAGACGAATCAAAGAAAGTTAGAGTTATTGGGTTTTATGTGGTCATCGATGAGTCGCACTTAAAACACCGAAGGAGAGGCGACTGACACTGTCCGCTTGAGGAACCATTTTTTTTTTTTAATATTTGCCATACGGGCCACGTTAAGATCGTTCAGATCGTAATAAAACTAATGAGGCAGCATGGCCTAGCCAAGGGGTTTCAGTAGAGATTCTTCCCTTCGTAACTTATTAGGTACGTAGTTATTTTTCAACTTTCAATTGTCTCAAAATACTCAGTAAAGTTTGAAGTCTCGCCATGCAGCGTCTTACGCTTGAAGTTTAGAAGTTAAACAAAATGATTACCAAAGTTGGAGCTTAGTTATGAGTGCTCTCTCAATTGGAGTGATCGGGTGCTGCAATGTACAGAAGTGTTAGACATTTAAACGATGTATACCCTGCTTCCAACTTAACTGCAATCAATCAAGAATCAATAATTAAATCATGTGTCAGGTGGTTTTAGATTTGTTTAAAACTAGCTGTCGCCACGCAGGTTTGTTTATTTGCTTGCGAATGTTAAAGCTGCGTTCCGATAGACGCCTTCTTATTGCAAAGCTTGAAATTAAACAGCACATCGGTATGAATTAGCAGGGTGCCTTGGATAATGATTTATTTCAAAACCGAGTTGGATTCTACTTCCATAACAGAACAATCGGATTTAGTATTTTTAACTTTAGCCAGGGGGCAGATCTCTCTATCGTTTTTGAAATTTTGGTGATCAAAATAAGTTATGTTCAGACCGATTATTGTATTATCGTAGTTTTCAATACATTTGTGGAGAATGAACTAAATGCTAGTTTTTGAGGTCTGTCGTTTTGAAGATAGTCATCTCAAAAGTTACGTGATTAGGGCCCTGTGTTGTGGACACTCTAGGCTGTGTTACTAAATTGAGGAAGTCTATCTTAATATTTAACTAGCTGTTCTTCGTCAATTGTAACATATTGGTTTTGAGAAGCTATATTTACTGACCTGTATATGGACTTTACTTCTTTATATAATTATCGACAATTTTGACTCCACTAATCGCTCTAATTGTTGCCGACAATGTTTTTGAAAGTCTTCTCTATAAGTAAGACGCCATCTTATATATAAAAGCTGCTACTTTGCTGTCGTCCTAAAAACCATGGGCCTTACCAATAATCATTTTTAACCTCCACACTAAATATTTCCTAGGTCACAATATGCAATTTTGTATGGAAAATTTTGCCATTGTGAGTTCGAAAAACATAACCTGGACAATAAAAATGATTATTAGTACCGCGGCATGTATTTGTAGTTCTACTCCCTAGCGGATCTAGGAAGGCCTTAAGCGACAGCTTACTCTCGCCAAAAAAATAAAACAAGTTATTTTTAAGATTTATAATTTTTTTGTGACAGCTCTCTGGCAAATGTTTCCCGCAGAGGCAACAGTGCTCAGTGGAGGTCTTGACAAGGCAGTTTATATAGAGAATTCATAGACAACCCTTCGCAAGTCTTTCAGAATCTGTTCCATAGTCAAAGCTCTTAGTAACTAAACAGAGGGAAACATCGCAAAGCTGAAAGGTTAAATGACATTTGAGTGTGCTTTGTCTTTTTCCCTTTTAAAGCATTGTGGATCATGACAAACCAGAGAAATATCCGGCTGTTGAATTTCTGCGAGGAAAAGTTACAAACAAAAAGTTTTTCTATGTGCATTTGGTCTATAAGCCACCATTCTGCCCCACAATTTAAGAGATATTATAAAAAAATTAAAAAAAATCATCCTTGTACCAAAATTCAAGGCTAAAGCTTCCATAATGCAACGAATAATATGTACGTATGGGAGTTTGCTACGCCTCGTTGCGCTCAACATTTGATACTGCTTTTACTACATAATATAAAGGATCGATTTACGAAATTCAGTCAAAGATGCCGTAAGCTCCAACCTAAGCTCCAACTTTGTATGAGGGCCGCTACGCCCCATTGTCAGATCGCACCCACATGTAGATCTATATGCAACATTTTTGAGCTGAGGCTATTTAAATGTTTTAAATGTTGCGTGTGGGGTGCCACGACTCATTGTCAATCAGCGCAAATATTATGCAAAGCTTTCCGCACATAGTGTAAACATGCACATACAAAATTTTCTAGCTGTTGTTGCAATAGAGAAAATGAACATAAATGCTCCGGCCTGTAAAGTCTTCCGGACCTAGCTAACATAGAGTAAGCTAAAGACTGCGCTTACTAAAGAGGTGTATTGGTTGATGCCCAGGTGCAGTCTAGACTACAGCGCACCTAAGTTTTAGATAATTTTTAGTGACGAAATCGGCTTTTAAAGTACAAATGTAAGTTGAATGGGTGGCACTACCCCTTAAATCCAAATTCATTATAGTACTAGGAACACCCTCAATATTCGCGTGAAAGGCGATCCTGGGATGTCATATCAGACAAAGTTTGTAGAAAATCATTTCATACAGACAGAAAAACGTGTTGCATTCACTTTTATATACACGGTGGAAAAAGAAGAAGAGGATCAAAATTGAAACAAACAAAGTGCAAATGTTTCCGTTTACAGAAAAAATACGCCAATTAAAGATGTGAGGCCAAAATTGCAGCACAAAAAGTTGCGTGCAATCCGCTCAGCAGAATCGCGAGTTCTAGTTGAAATCTTTTAACAGTCTTCATTCCAGATCAGTTGAAAGCGTCATATCGTTATTATATTGGTAAGCACTGCCCGCGGGGCATTAAATTTATGTCAAACTCTATATATACCTATACTTGTAGCCATAATTTACCCCACAAATGGTAGCGTTCCGTTGACCGCTAGATGGCGGAATAGCTGCTAAAACTCGAGCGATGTGGAACAAAAATGACATTGCGCGTTACTAATATTCGTTGCTGGATTTTACGGACTCACTGTTTATATGTGAACGTGTACGTATGATGGTTCGTACATACACGAGTATAATCAAAGACAGGTTACTTTAATGATCTTTATATTACAGAGGATCGCTCCAACTGAGCGCCTCGCTGATCTTACAACAACTGGTTTGACAGCTGCTGCATTCCAAATCTAGCTCTATGTATATACGAGAGAAAAAGCTTATTTTCTCTTATAACTAACTTCATACTAATGTACATTCATATAGCTTCTCTTACACTCTTAATGGGGAAATTTTCCATTTAAAATTACCTATTGTGACCTACAAAATATTAAGTTCGAAGGATAAAAATGATGGTCCATTGTAGTCACAGCTAATATGGTCCCATTTTTCTCAATAAATTGTGATTTTGATTTGACTTGAATAATTTCCATAAAAGAGAAATTTCAGAAATTTCACAATTTCTGCCACAGCTCTAGCGCTAATGGTCAATTGTCTCTTATGATAATTACTAGGTCTATTCCCTTACTTTTGTAGTAAGAATGGAAAAGACAATTAAAATGGCAGTGGTGGGGATAAATTCTCTCTCAGAGAGAGACACTTACGAAAAAGTTAGGGAACGCTTTTGTAGTAAACTATGAAAAATGACAGCTATGACAGATAAATAATTCCATAAATTGCAGTGGTAAAGAATATTTTCAATACGATGGAATGTTCGGGGAGAACATTCAATATTTATTTTGCCACCTGTTGATACCATTTTAATAGAACGCAAGAAATCAAAACAAATTCAATCAAATGTCAAATATGACAAGAAATTTCAAATCAGCTGTTAATTGTTTGGTGACTGACATCCCTTCAAATTTCTTACATCAAGAAATTTGTTGAGTAAAAATTCGTAAGATTCTTAGTGGAGGGGTAATATCTTGTTCTCTCGACGACGCTCTCTTTTACGAATTTTTCGGGTTGGGTACGAAAACTCCAAAATTAAAATCCCCAGACTGAAATCCCCAAGTCAATATCCCCAAACAGAAAATCCCCAAATCCAAAATACTTAATCATTCAAACTATGAAATCTGTATGGGGGAGCATGCTGCCCCCCTGCAACCCCCCTGCTTGGGTTTACTGTTGGATTACGGGGCGGGTGCAATGTTGGTCTTATTACTAAAACTTGTACATGTATGTACAATCGTCGTCTGTGTACAATCGGAATGTACAATAATCGTCATCTACTGTGGGGATTTTGCGTTTGCAAAACGTTTGGGGATTTTCTTGGGGATAATCAATTCGGGTATTTTTCAAAAGGTGGGGATTTTGGGGTTTGGGGATTTTGCACTTGTGTATTATGTAGGTATCCCGAATTTTTCGAGTTAAGGAACTGCATTGAGTAAAAATTCGTAGGAATTCGTAAAAATTCGTAAGATATAAAAGTAAAGGAACAGACCTACTGATATAGAGTTTGACAAACGTGTAGATAATTAGATTAATCGTTAACTTCAATTTTACTACTTTCGTTTTCCATTGGGAAAAAAATCAGTCTTTTTTTCGATTCGGAGCACTTTTCGCAGATCTTGATATTTTTTCAGATCTACACACACTCTCACAATACCAATATACTACGCACAGCTGTTTTACGCCATTTTAAGAAGTTTGCTTTCAAGACAATTTGGCGAAGTTTCGTGAATACCAAAATAACGAAATGCATCAATAGCCATGGATGTAATTTAAGAGGAACTATTATCTTCATAGTTTTCCTCGTCATCACCAAAAATACTCTAGTTGTATGTGCAATAGAGGAAACATTTTTCAAGACGATATGCATCTGTGATTTCTGCAAAAACAAATGCAATTTGAACATCTGATATTGCTGTCAAATAACGCACTTATCCATTTACAAAAGTAGATCAATTTCGTTGCATGTTCCATTTGCCGCGTAAAATCTCAGATCTGAAAATGATTTCTGGTGGTCGCAATAGAAAACGACATACGTCAAACCAACAATCGAAATGTCAACTGAATTCTCATTTAAATATTTTTAACTAGATTTCCCTGCGGACGTTTATGGAGGCTTATGGTAATTTAAAAAAATTCTACGAACGCTCGCATTGACAGCTCTCCTAAGACAATGGGGATTTGTCTGGAATATGTAAACGAACACGGTGGCTACTCATCTTGAATTGACATTGTATTCTCGCGGTTTTTTTTTTTACTTTCACACTTCGAAATGTCGTAGGATTTTCTTGACTAGAATTAAAGGCTACCACGTCAGTTGAAAAAATAATTCACTTGACTGACCAAACTAGTTGACAGATAAATAAATACACACAAGGAACACCCTCAAGTTGAATTTGTCAAATTCTCAACTGAAATTGAAATACAGACTTTGACAACAGAAAGTACCCACCTCTATAAAATTGTTAAATTGAACCCGGTTCTCTCCATTTATGGTATATTCGTTTTCCACAATTATCGTGTAGGCTTTGTTATAAAAAAATACCTCAGATATCCGATATAGATTTTATGTCCCCAAATTTGAATGTAAAGGAAATTCAAAGTAACAGAACCAACCATTGCAGGCTCTGATCTACCTCGCCATATCAATTTAGTTTTAGTGAAACTATGCCATAAATTCACATTTATGACACAGCCCGTGCCAATAAAAGCATAAAAATAATTGAAATCGAACTGACTTGTTTCGATTGTGCCATGTACACGTACGTTATATAGATCGTTTACCTACATATGCGAGAGACTCCATTGAAACCAATTAAAATTGCTGACATATTCAACTGATGATGGGTATGCCGACAAAGAGTCATTTGCCAAAGCATTTGTTGTGAGCCATTGATCAAAATAAATAATTATTCTTTTTTGTCAGTGAAAATGAAAATATTCTTACTCCATTTGCTACGCAAAGGGATTATCTCATCCCCCCACCGTATACTCGCAATACACGACCAGCACCCGCAAGCCTTACATCATTTCAAGCCTCAGTGGATAAACAAAACAGAAACATTCCTTTTTGTATATTACGCGTAGTAATTACTTGTTCAAGCGTGTGTTTGGTTTGGTTCCGAACACGCCAACGACTTTACGACTTTTCTCCGAATTTCATTCCATTTACGCAGCATAATTCGAGGAGGACGGCGCGGAGTACGGACCTGTAAGTAGTTAGAATTTTGCTTTTGAAGGGAAATTGATTTTTATGTTGCATTCACAGATGGACGACGACAACGGATGACCTTCAACAATTGAAAAGAGAAACTTTTCATCATTTCAACGCGAAATAAAGAATAATACGTAATTTGAAATTTGAAATTTAAAATTCTAATGAAGTGACTAAATTGGCTTTTTCCTAAGGCCAATACTCGGATATAAAACCTTCCCGGTGTCCTTGCAGTAGCAGCCCGAACCCCGAACGTACGGTATAGTGTTGTAAAATCAAGCGGTGCGAGGGTGGATGAGAAATGAATAAAATAGAGTGCCAACGGGGGGAGAGAAAAAATTGTGAATGCGAAATTGAAATGAATTTGGAGAACATCCAGCATCCAGTAGTTAGTATAGTGGAGGTATAGTGGAGTGAGGGACGACCGAGCCATGCTAAAGTCAGCTGCCTCCAATTTAAGTCAATTTCTTGAACGTGCTTTCCAAATTGAAAAATTGTCTCGATATTCATCTTGTTGACGCGCGCGGAAGGTTTTCATTGTTCATATGGCACAAATCCATCTGCCCACTTCTGTTCGTTGTGCTTCGTATTGGTATTTGTAGTACCACACAGGTGTGCATAGTGCTGAGGCGAGTTTCTCGGCCCAGCAAGGAACACCCCTTTTTCACTGAGACTGAGACTGACAGCATCGACAGTCGGTAAGCACTACCGGCTGGGATTGATGAGAGATATCTATTTTGGCTTTTATGCTGCCGAAGACGGGATGAAACTGTGTTCTGGGCTGGAAACGACGGATATCAATCGTCGTAGTCAATCCGTTTTACTAGACTTGTACAATGGGGCATACTACTACATTGCTTTCAGTGATTTGTTTTGTTTTTCCGAAAATGAACGTGTCAATCAGCAGTGTGGGCAATTTTTGAGACTATACAAATAGAGTTGTCTAGATTTGGGGTCGGATTTGGAGTTGCAACCGATTGCTATTTTTGAACCATTAAATGGCATGTACCTACGTGCGGTTTAGGGTATCCAACTCTGTAAGAGTGAACCTTGTGACAGTTTGTTTCATGTTTGTCAAGATATATTTAATCATTTACGTCTTGAAGGATGAGTGCCATAAGTTGTCATCTGACGGATTAGGAAACAAAGGAGTTTTTAACATTTTGTGTCGTAAAAAGGTAGACGAACTTTACATTTTTGAAGAGAAGAGAATTATTAAATTGGGGTAATGGATCATCTCATGAATGCGTAAAAGGAAGAACCAAAATTGTGTACCCTTGACGGATGTCAAAATGACAATTAATTCAAAAGCCGCAAAAGTAAAGAAACCGACGCAAAAGTCGGTTCCGAACGTCATTTTTCAGTTAAGAAGGATTTACTTTTGAAAGCTTCCTGTACAGAGTGTCGCTATATGTCGTTCCTTTACCGTCCAGCACTCGTATGCCGACCAAATAAGGAGACCTCATGGAAATCGGTTTTTAGCCAGCAAATCGGAGCAACGATACCGATAAATCTGGGAGTGGACTTGTGCGTAAGATATAGACCAGATTTAAAATATTTGTGGGAGGTGGAAACAAGATACGAAAATCACGGCGGACACAAATGGTCCTATTTTGATATCGTGCAATTGGAGGTCGCCCATAGTACCGGACTTGGACTGTCACATATGTCTACCTCGAAAGCTTACTTAGATGATGTTGACGTAATTTGTTTAGGAAGTTACAGAAAGTGTTCTGTAGCTCAGCCTTTGGATATGGAAGAAAGGTAGCTTGAAGTATCGGAGACCTATATAGCCTTCTACGCTTAGAGGGGGAATTTTTTTTTCAAATGCATTTTTATCGAGCGTCTAAAGTATTTAGCGAAACTCGGCTAAGATTTCCATTATGCGCACTAAGCATTCATTTTTTTTATTTAAATTGACTTATTCTAAGATGTACTGTAGGAGAATTTTTCTGCGGAAACTTTTTGTTCTTTTTTTTGTTTGTATTTTTAAAGTTTTCAATTTTCACTGAAAAGTGCATGTATACAAACTGCACAAATGGACACGTTCACTTGGCATAACGTTTGTGCTAAGCGTTTTCTGTTGCTGTGGAGGGGGATGTGTGGGTGTGGGGTGGTGAATGTTGGAAAATATTATATTGCCATATGTCAAAAAGTTAAGACAATTTAGGTTATTATTTTTTTTTGTACTGAAATAATTATACTGCTAAATACCCCAAAGTAAATATATATAAACTTTAGCTCCAGGCGCCTGCCAGACAGTTGTTGACATAGCCTTAGCGGAGCGCCGAAGTCGCGTGAGCGGCTTAGCCCTGCGAAAAAAGGGTTACAATCCTGTTAGGGAGCGAAGCGAGCCAACCACCCCTACTTGAAATACACCATACTTTCTAACAGGCACCTGAATGAGAGTTTTTGGTATACACTTATTATAAAATTAGATCCCTTTGAAGAGTTGGTTCTAGCAGTTGTGCATGTGTATGGAGATTTTGTAAAAAGGTTTCAAATCTCTGTGTATAAATCACATCAACATTGTTTCATTAAAAAAAATATTAAACTTATTAAAAAAAAAGAAATATAAAAAAATAAAAAAAATTTTCATGTCCTAATAAAAAATACTAGTAAGTAAAGTATGTATACTAAAAAACGTTCTACTGTTCTCGTTATTAATTTATGTTTTTTATAAACAAAAAGAAAAGAGCGACATCTATAATACATGGAAAAATAAAGCGCACGACTGGGTCGAACGAAACTTTCTCGTTAAGAGTGTCCATATGGACATAGAATCCCTTATTTCTGAGTACGTTTAGCAGTTCATTTACTACGATGCACCATAGCAGGGCGATAGAACACACTCTTGCCCCCAGAGTTTTAACAGAATCATATTAAGAATGCTTATTATCTTTTAAATGTATTTTGGTCAAAATGGTTATAGCGGTTTTTGTAAAATTTGCCAGACAAAACAGTACCAAATATTGCAATTACCTATAAGTAATTGTTAGGGATGTAAGCATTGCTTCGTTTTTTAAGTTTTATCGAAATCAAAGATGGGATTTTCGATATATGAGTTTTGAAAACATCCATTTGACTCTAAGTTTGCATTTTGATTAAAATCGTTATCGCCGTTTTCCGGTAAACTGAAAAAAAAAACTAAATTAAAAATAAAAAGACAGGCACTCCGGGAGTGCCGAGAGAAGTTATTACTTGAACAATTACGTGTGCATTTTTCGAATCGTCAGGAAATACTTTCAAATGAAGTGTCTCTTTATTGATTATTATAAACTACTACTACAAATCTTATATTACAATTTTCACTTTTATTTAAAGCGCCATTGTACATGAAAAATAATGCATATTATTTTACATAAAAATATTGCAATCTATTGCTTAAAACGTACATTTACAAATATGTACATGAAATACTAAATTTAATAATTAATTGGTATTCTTTGAAATGAATATCTACCAATGAAATTTATGAATTTTCATCTACAAAAATTATACATACATATTACAATTTCCATTTAATTTGTAAATGAGATATCCTGTCTTTCTTGCTGCATACAACCATGCACACAAACAAAGTTTCATTGAGATCGGTTGAGTTTCTCAAAAAATCGACAACAGCGCCACCTATCGGGTCCAAAACTATCCTATCATTCTAGCTGCATACAACCATGCACACAAACAAAGTTTCATTGAGATCGGTTGAGCTTCTCAAAAAAATCAACAACAGCGCCACCTATCGGGTCCAAAACTATCCTATCTTTCGTACTGCATACAACCATGCACACATACAAAGATTCATTGAGATCGGTTTAGTTTCTCAGAAAATGGACAACAGCGCCATCGGGTGTCGGTTTCTCGGTGACGATAACGCGGTGTCGTTTTACATAAAGGTAAAGCGAATTCATTAATTTCTTCCCATCTAAAAGTACCCAACGGGCCTAAAGAAGTAATAACTTCGAAATACTTTTTTTCAAAAATCCATTGTACGGTAATATAGAGAAGAACTGAGTTTGCTATTAAGTTATAAATGACCACATTTCCTTAGAAAATAATTTTTGTTACAATCGTATAGAGCGTTTTCGAGATATGTCGAAATTTCAAAAGTACCGTTGTTCTAATTTTTAACCAAAAACTGGGTACGCAGTCATGGTAACCCCACCTACTTAAGCTTAAATATCAATTTTGGTTGAAATCGTAAGAGCCGTTTTCGATCAAATCAAACTGGTACGAAGTACCATTAATATTGAGGTTACCTTTCAAAAAAAAAACACCTCCCGAACTGTAAGCCCAAAAATTCCAAGCCCGAGGTTTGAACGTCATCCGGGAAGCCGTTTAGGCTGTAGGCCTGTGGAAAGACGGACAGACCGGACAGAATTTTGCGACCCACTTTTTTGAGTTCTACTATCATCGTAATATAAGAATCGATTAATATATCGAGTTCGAATTTTTGTACGAAAATATGTAATATCTTTCTCTTAATACGTAATGGAGATTGGAATTGGAGAATGTTAAAAAATACGTAAATGAGCTGCTCCATCGGAAACACACTCTAATCTAATATGATTTATGTATATTTAAATGGGTATACGTTACTATGGTAATATTATGGTGGCGACAAATAATAAATAATTCCCCCAAATAAATTTCTTACAATTATTGCTTATTTTTAGGGGTATAGGTAAATTGCATACCTTTATGGGTAAATGATTCTCTTCAACAGGTTCTAATCTTAGATGATTAAATATGTTACTATGGAAACATGACGGGGAAACTTGATTGTCACCAAAATCCTTTTACTACCTGTTTTGTATGGGGAAGTCTTAACTTAATTTTACAAGTCTTAATGGCGGCATATACCCACGATTTTGTGTTTGTGCACATCTATGGCACAGCACCTTTCAATTAAGATAAGTTTCATTCTCCTCATTTCATATTAAATGCCAAAAAAGCGTACGGAAAGCTTCGATGTTCACGTATTAATATAATGATGATGATGATTAGGTAATTTTAAGCTAGAAAAAAAAAAAAAAATAAAAAAAATTGTTTGCTTAGTGCGCATAATGGAAACCCGCCCCCATTTACTTTTCATCTTGCAGGATTCCGGGCGGATCTGGGACCTGGCATTCGGCTAACATGCCTTTGCTCGATCCAATGCTAGTTGGTTGCGGCCCGCTGCTGCAAAAAGCTACAAGTTGCTAGAGGTCCTTTTTTAACTAATCCCTCTACCTACCTAAGATCAAATTCTCCTCTAAAGCTCTATTTTTCTTCTATAAAGTGGAATATTCTTGGGCGAGGATTGTCTATACTCCGTATGTGTCCGATTACTCCAAATCGAATCCAAATTTTCGACATTAGTTTCTGAACAAATTGGTGTTTGAGTAAATTCTGTTGTCCGCTCATATTAGCAGCACGAAAGAAAGCCACAAAACCAGCAGTTACTTAATGGAAAGTTAGAGCATCACCAAACAGTTTTCGTTGTCTTCCAACGAGAGAGAAGAAGTTGAAGATCGCTTTCCATTATCATTAGGAGTGCTTAGATGCGACTGACAAAAGAAGAAGAGGTAATCTTCTGACACCTTAAGACTGCCTGTACCGCATGCTAAATTAGGTTTGCTATTGCATTCTCTACCTAGGAGGTACCAGTATTGGATTTTATTTCGGTTAAACACATGCTGCCTGCTCCGAATTCCTACGAATGCAACCAAATTTCTCCTAGTAGGTCATATCAAGTAATTGCAATTGCGGACGGACATGATGAATTATTCATCGATTCCAACCATTTCCACTGCGTCAAAATCTATCGAATGTAATTGAAATAGATACGCGTGCAACTCAACTGAAATGCCAACATAGTGCAAACCCCCTGTGACAGATGATTTCATATTCCAAATCACTTACCGAGTGTGAATTTGCGTAACCCAATTATAGCCAGTAAGTTAATACCATCGACCTACTGGCCAACATCGTTAGGTAATACTGATTATTTCTATTTTAGCATGAGATCATGTGCCTATCGGAATCCGTTCAGAAGAACGCCAACATCAAAAGCTAAAGGATCGAATATTCTTTGTTTTCAGCATAGAGTGTGTGTCTGTATCAGTATTACTCCTTTCAAAGGAAAAATCTCTTTTTGTCATCGACTCTATCCATCATAGTCATCTTATGAGCCTGCGAGGCACATCCGAGTCCCTCTATCACACAATAGGCATTCACAGCAGCATCCCCATCGAAGTAACTCAAATCGATATCACTGCCGCAGCTCTGTCTCATTAGCTATTCACTTGTTCCTGGTATCTCTATTCACATCTAGGACCCGACACACGACTCACGTATAATATACACTTCGTCATATTCCATGGGGGCATCGTTGACACAAAGTGTTTTGACATATGTTTGTATGCTCGTGTATTTGCCACCCTCGATTGGTTTTTGTTCGCTTTTCCGAGATGGAATTCTCGTCTGTGCGCTCTCGATAGCATTGTGCGCCCCTATTTTCTGCAATTGGATTTTTTTTTCGGTTATCTATTTCATGTTTGCAGTTCTTAAGCAACGCAAAATGATAGCTCATGGCGACGGAGTGATAACAGAAACAACCACAAAACGATTCGAAACTAGAACCGAACCAAGATAACGATTTTCATCCTCGTCGTCGTCGTCGAAGTTGCCGGTGTAGAATTTCACATTTTTCATCTCCTGTTGGAGATTTTTGTTTTGTTTTGTTTTTCAATTCTGTTTTAGAATTAATTTTACCATGTGATGCGTCATTGTGCTCGTATGGTTATTGTGTGTGCGCGCGCTACGCTCTCGCATGGTGTACATGAAGCGTCAGAAACCGATGGAGTGTAAATTACTACAAGACACTGTTCTACTGTAATTGTGTGCTGCTCACATCAAGGCTAAATTTGTATGTCAGCGAGGGAGGGGGGAGGTAACAAGAAATAAGCTGCGTTGTTGCTTGGGCTATCGATAAAATTTAATTGCTTCGGGGCGATTTGTATTTGCTTTTCGTTTGAGTAGACAATGAGAGGATTCCGATTTCAAATTGTATAGATTGTGTGTTGGCCGTTGACCCTTGGCGAAATATAGAACGGAACTTGTAATATTGGTATAACGCTTGTTGATTATGAAATTATTAATAGAATCCCTTGGGGAAACTTTTGTTTGTTATCAGAAAACCGACAGAAATGTCATTTGGAGGTGGAATCTATTTGAAGAAGCATGGTAGCGAACTGTTTGCTGTGTTAGCACGTTGGAGTAGGGAGGAAACTGTTCATCAGATGGGTGGTTTAAAATTAAAAAAAAATTGCGATCATTGCTCTCCTAAAGGGGTGTTATTTTCTTACAGTTTTTCAAGGTGATTCAGAATTTGTTTACAGTCGTAAATTATGTTCTAGCGCGTCAATAATGTGCCAAAAATCGCATCGAACAAGGCTCCGAAAAAAGCCCAATAAATGGGAAAAATGCGTCAAAAAACCAAAAAAACGCCACAAAACACATCGAAAAACATGTCGAAAAAAGCCTAAAAAATCGTGCTCAAAACTGCGTCAAAAAACGCTTCGATAAACCCACCAAAATCGCGTGAAATTGCGTCAGAAAACGCTGCGATAAACGCACAAAAGATGTGTCAAAAAACACATCGAAAAACGTCTCAGACCATACTAATACTAAAGATCAAACAGACGCATCTATATTCGATTGAAGCTTAAAGCGTATTTAAACGACTACTGGATACACAGAAGCTGTGACAGTTTTTAGGGCAGTCGGCAGAGCTAATACAAATGAATTGTATATGTCTGACGTCAATTCTGAGATAGTCAGGAACTGACTGAATGAGAGAATTTGAGGTTGGAAACAAGTAAGCTGCCGCGCTTTGCAAAGAGCCGCGGGGATGTGGAAAGAAGGAGTGAGAACATGAAACCAACTCCGTGCATCGCAAAAGACACTATTTGGAACTGAATTATAATATAAGCCGACCAGCGGTTGTTAAGTAAGACCAGCGGTTGTCAGACCTTACATTCATGAAACTAGACCTACGATATCCTTACTTGTTTTATGTAGGTGCCCGCACTGCTAACTACGTGGTTGCTGTAACCATGATGCCGTTAATAGCTTCGTTACAAGGCATTAAACAGATCTACAGGACTCACCAAATAAATCTGTTTAGGACATTGAAGTTAGCTGTCGGACCCGTATATTTAGAGCTGCTGGACTAAAGAGTACGTATGAATTGGATGGAAGCTGTCAGAGCCCCTTAGAAGGTTTCGTGGTATTAATATACACTGCTGTTAGAGCCTCATCAGAAGGGTTTTAAGTCCAAATAGGAAGCCGACATACGTATAGAGAGAGCCTATACCTTGGTGAATGTCGTAGCCTCTTAGAAGTCGTCGTAAATCAAGGAAGCCACCATAATTTATTCAAACCCAGTTAAAACCTGCATACACCTCTTTAGCTGTCAGAGAGATACTGTCCAAAATTGTTTAATTGTTTTCTTTAAATATTTATACAAAATTTTGGAATAGTCTAAACTAAATTTTACAAGCTCTTTGCTAACAAAAGATTGAACGCCACGATTTCTTCGATATCTTGAAACAAAGGCGGAGGGTTCCGTAGACCAACCGTAGACAAATTTAATCTTCTGTAAACATAAACAGAACTGTCATAGCCGCATGTCAGCCATTAAATACAGAAACTAGTCACATGTCGTTTGAGCCAGAGCAACCAAGACGATTAGGTATACAAGAAAGGGCTACCATTGGACAAACTTCTGGGAAGGTCTTTCAGTATTTTGAGGTGATAGGCTTCACTAACTCAACCTCTTAGCTTTTTTGTTGCAAAATCGATCACATTAGGTAGGTACCTAAACGTTTTTCCGGGACTGTTTTCATTATTTTTTGAACAGAAAACCATGAGTCGTAATTATTTAAAGCGTTGCTGGTTAGTTGAAAAATAATCACTCAAATCACAAAAAAAAATTGTGGAAGAAGACAGTTTTTTATAGAAGGATTTTTTTTTTAGTAATAGGTAGTAGGTACATATCTACGTTAATTTGACGTTTTTGACTTCCCCAACCCCAGAATGTTGTGCAAATGTCTTTAGTTTTTCATTGACTATGTTCCATTTACTTATCATCGCCAGCTCAATTTCCATGGGCCGTGTACGATTGAAGCATTTTCCTATCGCCAACCGAGAATCTTTATTTTGACGATTCTTAATAGTGAGATTCTGGTTGTGTAAAGTTGGTGGCGAATATCGAAAAGCGACAATGAGCGACAACGAAAAGAAAAAAGACGATTTTTACCACCAATGTAGGTTTCTAGCGACTGTCTCAAGCTTTTATTTTTTGGGGGTTTTTATACAATATGTAGCTTAAAACTATCGATACAATTTATTGTTGTTAAAGCTCTATTAACAAAATCGGTACTTCAAAAAATATGGAAACTAGTATAAGGCGCGAGGTTTGAATTCGTGGTGAACATTCGCTTTAGTGATTGCGTTGGAATTGGTGGTGAGTTTGCTCCAACAGGCCGAATTGTCTGATCCGTGAACGAACAGTTCCCCCTAGGAATAAGTAGAAGGTGTACTACTGATAAAAAAAAAAATAAAAAAAAATACCCAAATCTGCATAGATACGTACATAAATATATTTAAATTTAATGTGAATTGGTGGGCTAAGAGGACTCAAATTAAACCTTAAACTGTCCACTGTTCAAAATCTGATAAATATATAAGTAAATCTATCTTAAAAAAACTTCTACGAACTGCATACTGTAGAGTTCACAAAGGACACGTCTTTATTATTCGCTTGTTCACAGTCTATTCAGTTTATTCTCGCAATATGTCAAACATATTATTCGTATTCGACATATTGATCATACCAATTGGGGACGTTCGGATTCGTAGTTTAGTAAGTCTGACAGCTGTCTGACTAGATGCGTCTCAGTTTTTATTGGCCCAGAGTGTTCACGTGTATAGTTTTTGCAGTTGACGTTTATGGAGGGGAAGCCGATCAATCTAGTCAACAAAATCCTGCCTGCGTACTCAGTTGACATTTCGAAGAGTCAAATTTAAAATAAACAGAGAAGTCGAAAAAAGGCGCGATGAGAGAAAAAGGTATGATTTCTAAGGCCACTCTGGTAATTTAGAGTTCTCACACGATATTTAACAAACATTAGTTCGCATAACACTATAATAGTGTAGTGATTGTCAGGCGTGCTACATTTTTAATGTACTTTACTTATTTGAAAATAACTATTTTTTTTTAAGATTTATGAAGGGCCTTTCCAAATAAAAAAGTGCAAAATAAGGCAAAGGTAACGCTGACCGCGAGAATACAAAAACAATTCAACTTGCTTAGTCAACGCGTTCGGATTCATAGTCACGACCAATCTAGTTGACGTTTTACATCAACTAGGTATCCGAATGTCCCCATTTTTAGCTAGCAAGTGTCGCTTATTAGGAATTTTTTTAACTTTTGGATCGTGTGTCGCGATTAATCAAAGAGATGCAGACTTGTTTTTAAGCGGGCACATGCGTGAGAAAAATACATATGAAGCCACTAAATAAATGAAAGGTTAATGGACCTAAAGGCAGCTGGTTATGCGCATATCAACCCCAGTCATGATAATAATAAAAAGAGTGTACTCACTGCGCCTAGGTGATTATATAAGTCATTTGCGTTATAAAAGTTAGGTACCTAGAAAGAAAAAGCAAAAAGGAGCAACGTAAGAAGTAATATTTAAAACAAAGATTAATAAATAAAAGTTTAATAAAACATTACATTCGTCCGCTGGTTAGGTTCTTCCAAAACCATAAAAGAGCTGCATCACATATGCACTTTAAGACATCCTTAAAGCGTTAACAACGTCATGTATATATCCATTCTGCGCTATATGTGTAATTTAACATGTAGCATGTGCGCGGACCACTCCTCCAGAGAGTGGTTTAAATTCTTAATAATCCCCGTCATACATGCTGCGTCGACAGAAAGTCATCGCCTCATCTCTTGCAGTGCATCATTCAGAATAAATGTCGTGCACATTATTCATAAAGATGAGTTTCTCAGAGCTTTCCGTGTGCGCGAGTTAAGTATCCATAGCAAGACATATTGAGAAAAAAGATAACATTATTTGTATTCAATGATATCTTTAGTCTCTAGTACAGTCTTGCACACAACGCTACAATGATAACATATGTAAAAGAGATAATATCGTTTGTATACAATGTTGGAATATTATCTCTTCTTCATTATCAAGCAAGACGATTGTACGCTTGGGTCTCCTTGTAGATAGATAAGAAAAGTATATAAATACGACTGTATGATGAATTTATCAACAGTCTTATTGTAACTACATAGTAGCCTTAAGCTCCTTTTAGAATTAGTAAAAAGTATTTCAATAATAAAGGACATAGTTCCAAATAAATATTGTTTAATTTTAAAAGTAAGAAACAAGTGTTTTAATTGGCGATCCTGCCAGGAGGTTAAATATACTTTTTAACTTCAATCGAGCGGACCTCGGGAACAAGTAGTGAAATCTAGTATAAACAGAACACTCGCGTTACCGGTTACAAGAATTACCTAGCATAGCAGGTACAAATATAGCTTCTTCGTACGAAGCAGCAAAGCAATTCAGTGAAAGTGTATATGTGGAGAAAAAAAACACACAAATTCGACGACAACAGACACGAGTTCAAAATGGAACAACTCGCAGTATTAATGGCAAGATTAGAAGCTTTAGAAACCAGGAGCAACACAGTAACACAAACCCTAGAGCACACACGCACAGAGAATGCAAGGTTAGCAGCAATAATAACTAACCAAAATCAAATAAACACTAATTTAGAAACAAAACTAAATGAAGTAAAATCTGGATTAGGCATAGTACCAAACATACCTGTGCTAGAGGAAATAAGAACCACATATACAGATGGTAGTGAAATACAGTTAGACGCATTTAAAAGCCTACCTATTTTCAACGGCGATCAATCAAATTATCGGTCGTGGCGCGAAGAAGCATCCAGATTAATGGACAGCATTAAAAACTTCAAAACACACAGTAAGTACGCAGCAGCATTGACTATAGTGAAAAGTAAAATACAGGGTGCAGCCGCGAATGTGTTAACTAATTATAACACAATTTTTAATTTTGAGGCGATACGTAACAGATTAGATTATACGTACTCTAATCAAGAACCTCTATACGTGCTACAAGACATGATGAAAGCCATCACGCAAAAAAGAAGCACACTGTCTGAATACCACGACGAGATAAATAAAAATCTCAATTTAATAATATCAAAAATCACTATGTCAGGTGATCCGCCGAATATAATCGACAGACTAATTAAAAATGCTAACGACGACGCAGTTCGTATATTCATTGATGGTATGAGTGACAACTTTACAAGAGGATCATTATATTCAGCTACAATAAATGATCTAGAACACGCATTCGCAATTGCTCGCAGAATAGAACATGATAATGTGCACAGGCATTTACATCTCACTCAAGATAAGCACCACAAAAATATGCCACATGAACGCAGAAACGAAAGAAGACCAAATTATTCGAGCCAAACAACGAATTATCAACCCCAGAAGCAATACGATAATATGCAGCAACACAATCAAGGACCACAGCCGATGGAGATAAACTCGAGACAAATTGTACATGCACAGCGACAAAATTGGAATCAATACAAACCCGATGTATATAATCCACCAGCGAAACGTGAACACAGCGGGAGTTTCAACACACACAACAGACCGCAACGATCTTATCAGCAGAACTTCAAGCAGCAGAGAGTAAATAACTCCCGACAACAACGCAGAGACGATGTCAGCAGTACATATGCAGAAGCAGATGAAACGGAATGTATGGTAAATAATAACATAAGAATAGATCATTTAAACTAGTAGACGGGTTGCCCTGCTTAAATTTAACTAGTACTATTTCTAAGGAAATTTATAAAATTCTTATTGATACTGGTGCAACCCATAATTACATTAATAGAAAATGCGATTCTAGCGAAAAAATTAAAATTAAACCTATAAAAATAAAAACAATGCATGGTTATTCTATGGTAGATACAAAGAAAGTAGTTAGGATATTAAAGAAAAATATAACATTTTTTGAATTAGAGGATATTCAGTCTTTTGATATGATATTAGGATATGAAGGACTTAAAGTTCTAAACGCGGAAATAAATTTCAGTAATATGACTCTAACTACCATAAGCAGTGTCGAATCTATTCAGAAAACTAATTACATAATTGGGGAAAATAATATTTATAAAGCAGACATAGATAGACTGATGAAGATTAATAACAGCATAGGACCGTTACCCTTTACAGATACTATAGAAGCAAGCATTAGGACGACCAATGATAATCCGGTTTATGTTAAACAATATCCATATCCCATAGCAGATAACGAATTCGTAAACAAAGAAATACAGAAACTCTTACATGACGATATAATAGAAAAAAGCCATAGTCCTTATAACAGTCCCATATGGACAGTACCTAAAAAAGGTTTGGACGAAAAAGGAAAACCAAAACGGCGCATGGTTGTTGATTTCCAAAAACTTAACGTTCACACTGTAACAGACAGATACCCCATTCCGGATGTCAACATGACAATTCAAAATTTAGGTAAAGCCAAGTACTTTACAACATTAGATTTGGAGTCAGGTTTCCACCAAATTAAAATCAAAACAGATGATAAAGAAAAAACAGCTTTTGCTATAAATGGCGCAAAATATCATTTTAAACGAATGCCTTTCGGGCTCAAAAATGCACCAAGCATATTTCAGAGATGCGTGGACGACATTTTGAGAGACTTTGTAGGTAAATTCGTACACGTTTACATTGATGACGTATTGATATATTCTTCATCTGAGGAAGAACATATACAGCACATAAGTCAAGTATTCGACGTACTCAATAAAGCCACATTAAAAATATCTGATGAGAAAAGTAAGTTTTTTCAAGAAGAAGTAGAATACTTAGGTCACATAATCAGACATGGTAGAATCACTACGAACCCTGAGAAAATAGCAGCTATAGAAAATTTTCCAGTCCCACAAACGGTAAAGGATTTGAGAGGATTTTTAGGTCTTACAGGTTACTATCGTAAGTTTATAAAAGGATACGCAAGCATAGCCAAGCCCCTGACATTATATTTACGAGGAGATAACGGTAAAGTAAACAAAAAACAAAGTAAAAATATTAAGTTAAATCTGAATGATTCAGCATTAGAAGCGATTAGAATTTTAAAAAATTATTTGAAAGAACAAGTCGAACTTTTTCAACCGGATTATAGTAAACCATTCGAGCTTACTACTGATGCATCCAACATAGCTATTGGAGCCGTACTAAGTCAGAATAAGCAACCTATACACTTCTTGTCAAGAACACTGAGTAAGACAGAAGAGAACTATAGCACAAACGAGAAAGAGCTATTAGCGATCATATGGTCCTTACAAAAACTCAGAAACTACATATATGGTATAGCAGACTTAACCATATATACCGATCACCAGAGCCTTATATATTCTGTATCAGAAAAAAATCCCAACACAAAGCTGAAACGTTGGAAGGGAATCATTGAAGACTTTGGAGCAAAATTAGTTTATAAACCAGGAAACCTAAATCTTGTAGCTGACGCATTATCACGTCAACGCATAAATACTTCTACCATAGAAACAGCACATTCAGCTGAAAGTTCTTCTAATGATATAATAAAAACTGTGAATCAGCCTTTTAATGCATACACTGCACAGTTCGAACTTATTGAAGATATAACAAATAATATCGAAACACAAATCTATTTTAGTAACAAAATAAGACTCATAATAAAGTTTAAGGACAAAGACTCTTTACTAAAGCAGATGAAAGAAGTTATACAACCCCAAAAGATTGTAGCTTTGCATACGAAATTTGAAAACATATACAAATATGGTGAAAACATAAAAAAAGAATTCCCACTAGTAAGATTTATATTCACACCAAGAAAACTTCAAGACGTGACAAATTTGGAGGAACAACTAAAACTTGTAAGGGTAACTCACGAAAGAGCACACCGAGGGTTACGTAACAATATACAAGAAATCTCAGAGAAATATTACTGGCCCGATCTAAATAAACAAGCAAAGAGTTTCAACAGAAAATGCATAGCATGTCTATTTGGAAAATATGAAAGAAAACCTATCAGAGAACCTCTGAATAATTCAGAAATACCAACACATGTGGGAACACACATTCATATGGACATATACTTCAACGACAAGTATACTTTCCTTGTAACAGTAGATAAGTATTCTAAATATACAATCCTTCGGGAAATCGAAACTCGAAACAGACTGTACGACGTTATGGAAGAGGTCTTATCTAATTATTTCCCAAAATGTGAACGACTCATGACAGATAACGAGAAGGGATTCAAAACAGAAATGGTGAACCAAATGTGTTTGAAATACAACATAACTAAAGTAGAAACTCCAGTATACAGATCGACAGCGAACGGTCAGGTAGAACGTGTAAACGGTACAATAACTGAACTGTCTAGAATATTCACAATTCAGAATAAAACAAGACTTATCGAAGAAATATTTAGAACAGTGCGTGAATTAAATAATTCTATACACTCAGTTACCGGTTTGAAACCTAGAGACATTTTCTTTAATCAAAATAAATATAGCAATAGTGAAATTATAATAAATAAACTAAACTCAGCATCCAAAAAAGTGATCGAACGTCTAAATAAAGGAACTCGACACAGAGAGTATAAAAAAGGAGATAAGATAATGGTAAGAATCACAGGTCTTAGAAAGAAATCTAACGCCAGATACATAACAAGAATAGTAGAAGAAGATAAAGGAGACACTGTAATCTCTAAAGAAGGAATAAAAATTCACAAGGATAACATAAAGAATTATCATTTTTCAGATGACGAAAATATTAATATTCCTAACATTACTAGGAATTGTACAGAGTCAAGAAGGGCAAGGAAACGTTCAAATAACTGAGTTACTAAACAAGAAGTTTATACTTACGCAAACAGATGACGTGTATTTATTCAAAGAACAAACTTATTTGTTACATGCCACCAACCTGACTTCGATATTTCAACCTTACGTAAATATCGTAACTAGTAAATATCAACCTACACAAGAAGAAAAAATTTGGTTAAGTAAAATTAAGAATTTAGCAGACCAATTACAAGAACATACTAGGCATACTAGATCAATTAACTTTTTAGGAACAGCTTTCAAATATGTGTTTGGTAATCCTGACCATTATGACTTAGTTAACATAGAAACGAGTATAAATAATCTCATAGAAAACAATAATAAACAAAAAACTATAAATTCTAGATTTGAACAAATTTTGCAACAATTCGAAGGTCAGAGCCTTAAAGAACATTTAGTAATAGAACAAGTGTACGAACAATTATTATTATTGACCAGAACAATTAATGCAGCAAAAAATAATGAATATTTATCAGAAAGCCTAGACTTAGATGACATTAAAAATATTATTCAACATGAAATAATTCAAGTACCCATAATAAATATACTTGAGTACTCTAAAATATTATTAGCTAGAACTGATGAATTCTTCATCACAATATATAAATATCCAGTTCTAATTAAATCATGTAAATTGTATAAAGTAACACCTTTAAATTCAAAACATGGAAAAATCATTACAGATAAAACAATTGCCTTATGTAACCAAACTTATTTAAGAACAAGAAATTGTCAAAATCATCTAAGTAAAAACATTTGTGAAATTAACTTTGAAGAAGAAAATTGTCTTATTCCACTTTTAAAGAATATAACTTCAAAATGCAACATTAAACAAGAATACGATTACGACTTAGAAATTGAATCCGGTGTTATGTTATTAAGCGGTAAGCATAAGTTAAATAATCAAACAATTAATGGTATAAACTTAGTTACTTATGAAAATACTATAAATCTAGACGATAAAATATACAAAAACATGCATAAGCAAATTAAAGAAGTTATATTAAGAAATCATAATTCAGAGTCTTACATCGACCAAATAATTAAAGAAGATACAATGTACAAATTCGATAACATAGATACTTTAAAAAAACTAATTATTCCTTTTGAAGAAAAACCGATATTATCAACTATATACACAATTGTAACACTGATTGTTATTCTAGCATTTACGTACGTAATGATAAAAACTATACAATGTATAACAGATCGTCAAAAACAAAAAAAGATTGACGCATATAACAAAACTTATGAAAGAGAAATGTTAAAAATAGCGTCGAAAAATCGGGACGATTTCGTTTAACAAGGGGGGGAGTTAAGTATCCATAGCAAGACATATTGAGAAAAAAGATAACATTATTTGTATTCAATGATATCTTTAGTCTCTAGTACAGTCTTGCACACAACGCTACAATGATAACATATGTAAAAGAGATAATATCGTTTGTATACAATGTTGGAATATTATCTCTTCTTCATTATCAAGCAAGACGATTGTACGCTTGGGTCTCCTTGTAGATAGATAAGAAAAGTATATAAATACGACTGTATGATGAATTTATCAACAGTCTTATTGTAACTACATAGTAGCCTTAAGCTCCTTTTAGAATTAGTAAAAAGTATTTCAATAATAAAGGACATAGTTCCAAATAAATATTGTTTAATTTTAAAAGTAAGAAACAAGTGTTTTAATTCGCGCCCGAGAGGGGTATATAGTATCCTCAACACAAAAACATATGTAGTCGATAAAAATGATTTAAAGAAACAAACAAACACAATTTTGAATAACCAACAGACCGTCCGTATGTAGTTAACAATTAAACATTGCTCCCCCAAACTCGAGTTTAACGACATTTTCTATGCCACAAATGCAACACCCGGATTAGCTATACCTATATATATGAAATTCCTAAAACCCGCATAGAAAATCCTTCGATAAATTTCGAAAGAAAATCGCCTGGTGGTCCTCATACCTACACTCACATGCTAGCTAAATGAGGTGCGCGCCATTTAAGATGGTAATTTCCGTCGCGTAGGCAAATCGTAAAACATAAAACGGTTTATTTACCTTACGTTTACGACAAATAAAACTGAAAGTCTCGCAAAGAAGTACCTACAAACTCAACAAGATCAAGCCATCTATCATCGCGGTTCGAGAACCGTGTCTCTGTTCAATGGCAGCACACAAAATCTCAAATTGCCGCAATAAAAACGCCGATAAATCCTTGCTAATCCTTTATTTTATGTATGCAACATTTCAACACACACATGTAAGATAATGCCTATATGACCATCCGTAAGAGAAGACCAACGGACGCGACATCCGCATCGAGGTGACCATAACAATTTTGATTTCGGTTGCGGGGCTCTGTGGCGATTGATTTAATGCGAGGACTAACTGAAGTTGTAATCAAGAACCCTAAAGGAGGTGTGATGTCGCATGCGGAATGAGCCGGCTGACCCCACCGTTTTATCGATTCCAAATATTTATATTATATGCGGGAAGCAGCAATTTCGCGTGAGGTTATCAAATGCCAAAAATGCGTGACTGGGAGGCATCGCCGGACTCCCGACGCAGTTTCGGTTGGGTGCTTCGAACTTCGAAGGTGGTATACGCTGTTCAGAAAGTAGAGCCGATGGAAAAACCATTGAGTTTTATTGCGCAACACAGTTTGGCGCTGGCACTGTCGGCGGAAATGTACGGAAATCGTAGAATCGAACTGAAAATATTTATTCTCTCTTTTGTGTGCGTGTGTGTATTTGCATTTGGGGTTAAAACTCACCGAATCCATGAAATGGACTAACAAATCAATTATTGCGGTGACGTTTCCTTTTATTTTGCGGGTCAGGCGATGGCCTGTGAGCTAACACCATTGATGTGAACAAAAAAAAAAAACAGAAAAACAAACAAACCGATGTTTGACCCAATTCAATACGCGTACGTACATATATTTGGAGACTCAGAAACGGGGTGGCTTCTGGCTCCTGGAGCGCTGCAAAAATGTGACCGAATGTGTAACTAAAGGTGAACCAGAAAATGCCATATAATTGAGAGAGAAAGAGTATAGTTTGCAAATAAAGCTGAAGTAGTGCCGTTTAAAGTGAATGGGATTTTTATTAAATTCCGGAAACAGGAGTTGATTTAATGGGGTAGTAGGTAAAGCTGTAAGGGATGATTGCAGTTTTTTTTTTTTTACAACGTCTGGAATAATAAATTTTGGTAGTGGGGGATGGCGGAAGTTTTGATTTGGAAACGAAGTGGATTTTTTATGAAGAACGCCTTTAGGTGCAGTCGGAAACGCTGCACAGGTGTACGCTGCATTCTAGCTTATAAATGGGATACTTAAGATGGTAACAATTGGTATTCTGCGTTTTAATAGCAGCGCCAAATATTGCATTTAGCAAGAGAAAAGGACAAAGGAGAAAGGAGCTGTGGATGCACCAACACACTAACTATAGAGGGATCAAGACCTGAAATTCTACTTCGCATTCAGATTTTTTGGGATCTTTTCCTTGTACTAAATTTTAGGGGAACTATTTAAGTAAGTGATGTGGCTTTTTAAGAATGTGAGTAGTCTTGATCAGCTATAGGAGTGAAAAACTTTTTTTTTTATAGATCCCGACTCCCGAGTATTTTCATTTGACGCATTGTCAATTTTTTTTTCACTATATCTAGTCTACCACAGTTTCGTTTCATGGGAGTTCGTAATTACAGTCTAGCAAAAGCAAAAGCTTAAAAAAAATCAAAAAAGTAGCAACAGTCACAAAGGTTTCCTTTTTTGGTTAAATTATTGTGCACATCGACTGTTCAGTAAGCAAATTCAAAAGGCCAAACAGCGAGACCTATATAAAAATACTCACCTTGTAGCGCTTGTAGGGCATAAATGTAAGGCACCTTTTTTCGTTTTATACTTTATTTGATTTGGGCCTGACATTTTGGCAGAAACTGTTGGTTTTTGAGATGTAAATAAAAATGGTGTAAATTTTGTATTGCCCACAAGGCGAGGAGTGGGGGATAGGGGTGCCTCGGTAAGAAACGTTTTAGAAATATCTTATATATATAATTCTAGCGTACGTGTGTTGTCACTGAACTCCTCCTAAACGGCTGGACCGATTTGCATAAATTTTTTTGTATGCGTTTGGGTTGCGCCCCGGGTGGTTTAGATTTACAATTCGGTCCAATTGGACAATGGGGCGTGGTACCTCCCATACAAACCACAAATTAAAAATCAATTATTTCTGCTCCTGATAACGGTATTTGCACAAAATTTGGTACGTCGGTTTGGTGTGCATTTTTTAAGTGCTGCTGCAAATATGGGCGGGATTGTACAAGGGGGCGTGGTACCTCCGGCACACATTTCGTTTTTCATGGGGAAAAGCACTCTTAAAAAAAAATAAACTGGATAGAAATCGAGTAGTGACACTTCAAATACAAAAAAAAATTTTATATTTTCAAAGCAATTGTTGTTGTCAATTATTTTAATTATTTTCCAAGCAAATTGTTGTTGTCAACAATTTTGACATTTTTTTTTAAATATAACCAATATAAGTTTGTTTATGTTTACTATGTTACATTAAGTAACTTTTTGAAATGGAGTAGATACTTTTTTATTTCATGGTTTTTGAATCCATCATTTTTGTTTGACATGTATTTTCAGGATCCTTGCATAAGTATGTGTGAGTAAGTTGAAATGTAGGGGTGATTAAGATGACGTGGACAATGATGACAGGCAACAGGAGTTGTGGATAGTTTTGAGTTTGCACTTAGGGGTTGTTACGAAAAATGAGCGTGTAACAATTGTGGTATTCTGCTGATTAGTGAATAGGGTTATGGGGAACGCAACTCAAAGGTACCATAACACCTTCCGTACCGGTGTAGAGAGAGAAGGGAAAAGGCTTACAATTTACCAACCAAGTTGATAGGTGCGGTTAGTTTTCTTCATTTCTGTTAAAGTTACAAATATTTCGTCGGTCGCTGATGAACTATATTGTTAAGCATCGTGTCTTTGGTTATACTCGATGTTGGATGTATTCGATTGAATGGCAAAAAAGAGGCTTGCCTCATGCTTACATTCTCATTTGGTTAGTCGAAAGAATGCAACAAGACCAAGATGATGACATCATATATGCCGAGGTTCCAGATCCCGAAACCGATGTATACCTGCATGATGTCATAATTACAAACATGATTCATGGGAAGATTTGAAAATGGTATCAGTATTTCTATTTCACATTTTCTGTTTCGTGCGAACCAACTTACAAACACATGAAAACCAATTTAACAGTCAAAAGTAATTCCCAAATACATTACACACTGGGACTTACTAATAATCATTTTTAACCTTCACACGAGCTGGAAAAATGTAGTCTGGACGTTAAAAATATTATTAGTACCACGGACTGTTATACTGTTACGGAAATACGTCTGAAATGTAGGACACTATAACCATCAACTTTTACTTGGGTTCTGGACCCGATAGGTGGCGCTGAAGGATAGGATACCACACTATAGGTGGTACTTTTCAAAACATAAGCGGTATAGGAAAACGATTTGTGGCACCTCCCATTCAAAAATAAAATCAAGTGCTATTTCTTAGGTTACATAATTAAAATTATAATGGACATTGTCCAAATAAAGCACTTTGCAAACCTCTGCGGATTCCGCTTATTCAGAACGGCTTGCCATTGGTATTTAAGCGTCTACATAAAATAGCATGTGCATTGGGCATGCTCGAAATTATTACTTTCATTACATTAACAAATTTTGGCGGAACGAAGTTCGCGGGGTCAGCTAGTATTATATAGATTTCTGTTTGCGCTCAAATATGCTACGCTTTATTTACAATGAAAGCCCAAAACGGGGCCTTGAAACTATAAAAAAAGTTTGAAAAATTGTCCCAGAATATAATGTCGAAATTAATTGATTTTTCTTCATAGATAATAATTTTTTTGTGTTTTTTTTTTATTTGTTTTAAAATTTTTAATACGAAATTCTTATTCCATCTATATGGGGTAGCTAATTTACAAAAAAATGAATATAGGTACACAAATTTATTTTAAAAAAAGGAGGAAATTAAAAATTTAATGCAAAATAGGCAAAACTAGTTTCAAGCTGAGTTCAACAATATTTTGACCATAGAAATATCCATAGTAAATTTAATTTTACTAAAAAATATCGCGGGTTGTACTATTGTTCTTGTTTTATACGGTAATTTGTAAGAGAGCCTAAGTGCAGCGTGTTCTAGCTACAGGCATGTTTACAACTCCCATATTATTTGTTCCCAACACGTAAGCACTCGAGATTCTGAGATTGGCGCTGTAGCCGCTTCGCAGGAAAAACGCTTTTATAGAACCTTGAGGATGTAAAGATGATTTATTGGTAATACTCGGAGATTGTAAATCGGAATTGTATAATCCACCCTAACATACAATAGACATTGTTATTTCGATTCCATAGTATATCATTAGAAAAATTTTTTGTGAGCAATGTGTGGAGATGCAATTTACGCGTAACAGATAACATATATTTTTTAACTCCTCTACATGCGCTTTTGAGCTTAGATTTCTATCAATTAAAACCCCTAGACACGAGTACTTGGACTACACCAGAATCTACTAAAAAAATACTTTGTCCACATGCATAAACAGCTAGAGACAATTTTGTGTAAGCAGCGGAGTGGAAAATTATGTCGCAATCCTTTTTTTTTTTAAGTTAAGTTAACTTAGTTTTGTTGCTAATAAGTAACTCATGTTTGGCGAACCCTTGACGTAGTATTTGTAAGTCCATATGAAACTTTAATGCTGATCCAAACAAGTTGTTGTTTGTATACGTAAATTTGATTTCGTCAGTCAAAGTTGTGATACGACTACTAAAGTTTCGAATAACCAAAGAGTTTGCATACATTAAAATTAAGATTGACCCCAGGACTGTTCCTTGGGATACTCTAATATTAATGTTTAGTTTATCGCTGTAATTTCCATCTATTTTATTTCACTAGGTACTCAATTTAAGTATGACATCTTCAGTGGATCTCGTGTCTCGAAAACTAAATGGGTCATCACTAAAAAAAATATTTTTATTGAGACAAGAAATTACACTTTAACACGTTTTTCAAATAATTTAGCCAATGTTAGGAGTATAGAGATACACCTGTACTGTGACTTTAAACTTTTATCACCTTTTTTGAACAGGGGAATAACACTAGCAGCTTTTAGAGACGAGGGAAAGATACCACAACTGACACTAAAATTAAATAAATGGCTCAAAACATGAACAATAAACAGTGAAATACGCATTAGAAGGCAACTGGTAATACCAACAGAAGTGCTGGAATTTTGAGTATCAACCGATATTATTTTTTTATGATGCTAACTCCAGCATTATTATGCCTTCTATTCCTAATTCTGATACTTGAGGAATAGTTTTTTAAAAAAAAAAGGCATAATTTTTTGTGAATTGATTTTTACAAATACATTTACAAATCTGGTACATTCTTTGATCAAATTCAAGCCGGTATGATTGACGTATTGGCCAACCTTCCGCTCTTTCACTAAAGACTTATATTTTGAAATCGATTATTTCAAATCGTTCTGAATTAGTGGAATCCGGGAAAAGCGAATGTTTGCCTTTGAATTTTCCCCTCAAAATCGTCGCTTGCATGACATTTGACTTGAGATTTTTTCACATTCAAATCATATGGGGTCCGTTACAAAGTTTCGGTTGATTGAGGTTGCGCAACAAAATTATAACTGAGTCGACTCTTAATTTCAAATTGTGTAGCAATAAGCCCGAAACATCAACAACTCCTGTTGCCTCTCATCATTTTCGACGTCATCTCAATCACCCCTACAATTCAACTTACTCACACATACTAATGCAAGGATCCTGAAAATACTTGACAGACAAAATGTTTACTATGTTACTTACTGTACTTATTGGGTATACATATTTCAAAAAAAAAAAAAAAATTCCAAATTGTTGACAACAAAATTAGCTTGGAAAATAATTAACATAACTGACAACAACAATAGCTTTTTAAATTTGAATAATTTTTTTTTGTATATGAAGTGTCACTAGTCTATTCAGTTTTTTTTTTTTTTTTCAAAGTGCATGCAAAATTAAATGTGCGCCTACAACGCCACCCAGTTCAAAATTTTCCGACTTCAAAACGAACAAAACACAGCACAAATCATTCAAATCGGTTGAGCCGTTCTCGAGTTTTTACCCGACCAACGCACATCAATTGTTTTTTGTATATAGATTTATCTAAATAATTTACAAAAATTAAATTTAAAAATTATTTATATTTAAGGCTTCAGGGCATCGAGACCATTTGAAGCCGTTCTTTGAATTGAATATCTTTGAATATCTTTTTTATCAGTTTGCCTATTTAGGATATTATTCACAATTTTCCATTCATCTTTCATTTTCCCTCTACAGTTCTGAAGTTTATCACCATATAACTTATCCTTACCATACTTTTTTTACTTCTTCATTTATCTTTATATAAAATTTCTTGAACTTTGCATTGTGTGGATGCCGTGAGCATTTTTTTTTTAATCTCATTTTTGTCATTTACTTTTTTGAGTAGTTCTCTTTTTATCCACCTAACCCTAAGACATTTTGCACTTTTTTCAATTCAGTATTTCAGTACTCGCATTATGATTTATTAAGATATTAAGAAAAATAATTGTATGGTACTGAGGGATCAATTTCTGTATACACAGGCTCCCGTCAAATAACCTACTTAATTATGAAAACTCACTTTCTTTGTTGACCAAAAACGCACATATTTACTAAGACTATACCTAGTCGATTGGAGTTTATTACCTATATTGAAGCAAGTCATACAGTGATCGGTAATTTTGTGATATAGTACTTCAGCAGATAATTTGTCTAACCTTACAAAAATATGATCGATGCATGTTTGTCTGTGATGCGAGTTGGTTCCGTTTCCTAAGGTTCCAAGCCATATGATGACATTAGTAGCATGTATGTAGTTGGCTGTGTCTAGGCAATTTTTTAAAATATCCATAGTAATACCGCCTACAACCAATATGTTCTTCGTCTTTACATCCACCCTTAAATTAAACCATTAATTCGTTCTATAACACATTCTTTCTTAACCCTTTGGGATTCATTTGTGTCCCACCAGTTCTTTTTACTTGGTCAAATGTGTCCCAATAGTAACGTATTGTAACTAATGCCCCACTGACAGACACAATTGTCCCACTGACAGTTACTGATGGGAAACAATTTTCCCAGGACATTTCCTATTTTCTTAGGCATTCTTTTTTTAAAATCCGCGAAAGAAAACATTATTTGGACCACAATTAACCAATATACATAACAAAAAGTAAAGTATATGCAAAAAAAAATCCGTGTTGAAAGGGTTAAGTTATTTCCAGGTAAGCGACAAACACAAAATGTGGCAAACTTTTTTTTGTCACAAATCATACTAATTTGTACTATTTATGTTGGTACTCTGGTACTCTACTACGACACCACCTGAGCTGTACGAAATATTGCAGTTTGGATACGATTCGTAATCAGGAATACTATAGTTGAATACTTCATTGTCGTACAAGCAGATCTCAGACAAAACAATAATGTATTTTTAAAAATAAGCTTCGATTAGAACAACAAATCACGATAGAGTTCAAAAAGCAAATCTAGGTATGGCTCGGGGAATGTCTAACATCTGGCGACCGCTCAGACAAATTTACAATAAACGAAAAAGTTTAGTGCGACCCAATCGTGCACATTATCTTTTTCTCCATAAGAATTAAAATTAAATATAAATTCCGTTAAAAATTTCTCTCCAAATGGTCGAAGTTTGTTCAAAATTTGGCTAAATTCTTACGTTTTTGGTTGTCAAACTTATAACCGATTAGAATCGGACAGCTCGAAATTTTAGACAATCACCTCGGCAAGAATCACGAAACTTGACTGTTTTCAACCAGACAATTTATTCCCGTGGTATGAGAAGGAATTCCAGTTTCCAGTTCCTCTCCCGCAGCCACCCTTAGTCCGCTCAGGCTTATAGGAGCCTCAACAAAACCATGGTTGCAGTAACTGACCCTAATATGTCACACTGATAAATGAAGCAACTCATCTACATAGTATGTTGCTATACTCGTATGTATTCCAATTAAACTAGATCTTAGTTTAGATACCCCCAGTCCCGCATTAGCACATCTTTCAGTTGCATGTTTCTGGAAAAAAAAAGAACTAAACCACGAGAAATAAAACCACAAAAGTACGCGAGCTGAACAGGACATGCTGCCCTGTGATTTTACATGACATGGGACTGCTGCAATGCCGCAGTTACCACCGCTGCAAAGGACAGCAAGTTAATCAAGCCAACCTCCCAAACCCCACCACAAATAAACGACGACAAAGACCGAACCAAACCAAACTCTGCATTTTCTATACACAAACCTCGTCGGAGCCATAATTAACCTAACATTTCCCACCTGTTTGCTCGCTCGTTTACATTCCCTAATCTGACTGTCGATTCGTAACAGCACACACGGTTTAATTTCTGTTCTCCCTTGCGTCCCGCAATGTAGCTGCAAAAACGTCACGCAAGATAATCGAACGAAAACGAAATAGGAAGAGGAAAAATTAAAAAAAAAAAAAAAAAAAAAAATACAACAGAAGCTTAACACGTCTGAGCGACTGATAAGAGGTTAATAGCCAGATAACAAGTCCCCCGAAATGAGTGGCATGTGCTCAAAGTTCGCGTCTTAATTCCTTTCGCCCAATGATAACTCACTTCCTTGAGTGTTATCTTTCGAAAATTTTAAAGATTCCTCTCGGTCTTCGCGTCGTTTCGGATTAATCGTTTTCGATTATTCTTCATGGCATGACCTCTGGCATCGGTCCCAATTTGCAGATACCTACGTTTTGCTTGTGTCCCAACCAGATGGGGTGGAAGCAAGACATTAGGGAAATAATGATCTGCTACGGAAACTCCCCATCCACATAAATCCTGCTGTGCCACCATCTTCCCCCATTCAGTTGTTCTTCGGTAGAGAATAACTTTTAATTAAAAATTGCCAAAGAGAATATCGGGAAATATCGAAGTCTCTCAGTGTCAGACAGACGACCGAGAAGGAGAACGAACAAACGATTGAAAATTGGGATCAACAAGGCGGCGACCAGTTGTACGTACAGTCATCGGTCGTCGCACTGGACGACGGAAATAAAGGAAGCAGATAGAAGTTCCGAGTGGCCGGATGGATGGTGGCGGTGGGGTTGGGTTGCTGGGTTGTTTTGCTCCGAGGCCATTGGGAATAAATGTCAACACAAAAATTGTTTCAATGATTTCTTCTTGTGTGGTTCGTGCCCTTGGTTGTGTTTTACTTTTGTTTTTCATTTCCCCATTATAAATATATGTATCCATTGTGAGTATTTGCTCCGATTGATTTGTTTGCATTCATTGTGCGGGACCACTTGATGCTATATATATACGTATGTGTAGATGCGGAGCGCAGCTGCATCGCAACAGCCGTCGGTGTCCTTCTTCGCAATCAATTGGGAATAATATTAACCACTAAATATAAATAGACATGGGAATATGCGGACTGATTGGCATCGTATGTTAGGCTGACGTTGATCTGCCAATATGCACTCGCATGAGACTCGAATATACTCGAATTATAATCGAGTTTGACAGAAGGCTGTCTTTAACTATGGTGTGCTTGTGAAATTTCTCTAGGGTAATCTAGGCAGCGATGCTTCGGTCTTAGTTAATTTTTAGATTAAATTCGCCTTAACAAGTGTACGAGTGTATTTGTGGGAATACTTTGAGTCGACGTTCGGTCGTCAGTAAATATGCGCCGCATCTCATTGAGGGGTTTCCGCATTTAGAATGCAACTCCAATTGCCTTCATTTTAAGTTGAATTTAAAACGAAAAGAGAAAAGAGTTGGTAATTTGGAAGAAAGTCTTTGGAAATCTGGATGACATTTGTTTGCATATTGAACCTGGTGGTGTATGCCATTATTGCACGTAGGTACTTATTCAACGTACATAACATCGATTAAATGACCGGCGTAGCTCCTCACTGTGGCATGGATCTGGGTGATCGAATTTTTTTAATGACTGCCACATAGATCCGGCTGAATTTGAGCGATGTCAGTGGTTAAGTTGCGGGTTTAATGGCACGGGTCGTAACTTTTTGTGGATGCACTGAAACCTTGGGAACCTCGTGTTTACTGGCGTCGTCACATATACTGCCATTTTGCTTGTACAGATAGCCATTCATTGAAAAATGTACTTCGTCGCTAAAGATGATTTTTCGGCCAAAATTTAAGTCCTCTTTTTTTTTCCACTGACAAACACTTAATTTGATAATAAAGTTTAATAATAAGAACGTAGGTACTGCGCAGTCGTGCAACATCAAATTAGACAGGTGCCACCAAACAGCATGGCTCCACAGGCTATTTTGAGACCACAAACTCACGGGATCACAATGGTAAACGCCTGAGATGTCGGAGAGGTCATCAAATAACTGTCCGTCTACTGCTCTATGTCAAGTTTTATAAAAAAAATTGTTTTTGAATGTATAACGTATTTTTTGGGAGTTAAACTTGAAACCACGCTAAATCAGCTTTTTTCAAACCCTTGTGAGTGAGTCGCGAAACAAATCTTAGGCCGTCCAAATCAGAAATAAAAACATGAAGACTTATTTTTTTATATTTAATGTATTTTAATAGAAGGGTGTGTGTCTTTTATTGACTAATTAGTCAAACCGTGCGGTTATTTTGCAAACGTTTACAATTAAATTGTCTTGCAGTTTCTCGCCTTTGTATTTATGTTAAGCATTGAAGAAAACGTAGCAGACGGCACTAATAACCTGATAGCTTCTCTTGCAAGATCTGGGTACTCGTTCCTTCTCATAATCCAGAAAAAGTCAATCATCTGCGATTGAAACACCATTTTAAGCATTCCATCCGCACAAAGCTCAATCAGTTGTTCATTCTCTTGCAAATTAAGGTCAGCTGAATGTATGGAGATGTCAAAAAAAATAAGGTTGAGTATCAACATTCGCTTATTGTCGAATTCAGAACCGTCGGAAATGTAGCGTATAAGACGATTTTGTAAGTTCTCTAGGTCCATAATCATACGATATAAGCACCAGCATGCAACGTTTGAGTAGCTGAAACTACTTGAACAATCTTCTGAATGAATGGAAACGATTTAAACGAAAGTGCTTTGAATATAATGGCAACTTGAATCAAATAAGCACAGCTTTTTTTCTCACTGAAAAATTCAATTCTCTCTTATTTACACTTTTTCAGATTATAGGTGCGAGGAGTGTACTCATCTAACTCGTTTTAAAAAAAACTCGTCCTTGCTTACTGTCCGCAACACAAAAACACAACAGAACACAACGATCTGTCAAAAATTAACTTCAGAAAATGTGCCGAATCATGGGCACGCAAAATTTTGACAGATACATGAAGTACATTCTGAAAGAAAAGTTTGATTATTAATTTCGAGCTGCGTACAACTTGGCTCAAGCGATTCGCATAAATTTTTGCTCAGCTAAATTTTGGAGAGTATTTTGTAGGGGTGCCAAAATTTAGCATGCGCAATGTTATTGGCGTTATGTGAACATTGAAAAATCTAGGACTTACTAGACATAAACACCCTCTCTTACTATTCGAAGAGCAAGTTGCCAATTTTTTTTTATATTTCAATTTCAAAGTTGGTCGCGTTATGTGCTCAAGGGGATCGTTATTCTGGAAAGATAAAAAAAAAACCGTTCTAAATCACAGAGTCAAGAAATATTTTTTACTAATTATTAAATTTACAATCTGATTTCGATATTGTGAGCCCTCACAAGTTACAAGCTCTACGATAATCCTCACAACAAAACTGACAAAAAATTCACCTCAGCATATTTGTTTTTAAATTGGCACAACATTTTCCATAAAAGTATGAACTTGTACACGAAGTTAGTAAAAATATATAAAATGTTTTTTTTTGGCAAAATACACGAAATATGAACACAGAAATGTTTTAGAACTGAGGGATAAAAATTATTAAACTAATTTGTCATAAACCGAATTCCCCGGCTTCGTTGTTTTTTTTTTACCAAATATGTATTTTTCCCGAAATGGTTATAAATTTAGCATAAAATGCCATGTTCTTCATAAAGGTCATAAAGTGTTTGGAAATAGGGAACCAGGGCCATCAAATGCAATAATTATTGTCACATGTGACTGGTTTTGAATTTTGTGACCTGCTCCATAGGAGATCTCGGAGATTTCGATTGTTTTGTGAGCCTCACAAGTTGTGATTGTGCTGACAGAATACGAAAGCCGTTTTGTGGCTTGTGAGGTATCAGCGAGGTTTACCAGAATCGGGATGTTAGTTCATTTTAACGGGAAAACAATTTTGCACATTTAAACCTTTATAATTTTTTTGACTTGCATGGTTGGACATAGGGTCTCTGTTTGGTACATTGAAATTGAATGGTACTCAGACTTTTGTTTATCTGTGTAGGTATAGTCTCCGATTGTCAATTAGTTAGGTATAGTGTCTTGCTCATTTGCTTTTAGTCGGTTTTTTTTGTTTTTTGTTAAATTAACTTTTTTTATGTAACAAAAACTTCGGTTACAATCAAAGCTTTTACGAGCTGCACTATTGACTTTACTAAAGTCACCTTCAAGTGATTTTTGCAACAGTAAAATGGAGACAATCCATTCTGGTACGTATTTCTCTTGGACACACAAAATTGTTTTTAGTGAACCCACGCTTCCGTTCGCCATCAACTCAGTAAGTGCCATCCCTTCATAACTGTCATTTAATAAATCATTCTTTTGACAAATTTTGTTCTTAATGCGAAACACAATTTCGACCCATTTTCAAATAAAATCCATAGTTTGAAAATAGCTTAAAGTTACCATTTTTCTAGCAACCACCACAAACATTGTGTGAATCATTCATTAACTACTTGTCAAAGTCAAAGGTACAGTTTTAGCAAATGGCAAACGTTCAATTGTGTCTTTCACACAAAATACAGTGATTCTTCTCGATGAGTAATCAAAAACCTTAAAATGCCCTGAGGATTTCACCTTTTTTGGTAGCAACGAACTCTGACATTTTTCTTGCAGATAAATAAAATAACCAGCCCCATAACCACATCTGCGGATGATACACAAATCAAATGTCAGATTGCCTTAACATGCATCAACATAAATATATATATTTTTTTGTTTCTATTGTGTGAAACGTGCATTATAAAACAAACACGACACAAAAGTATTGATTTATAATTTTGGTTTGGTAAACACCTATACGCCCTAGATTTGTTCTTGTTTTTTTTTCGTTTTTTTTTCTGATGCGAATCTCTTGTATGCTTTTATTGCGGGTGATTTAGTTTAATCCAAATTCTGTTTTGTGAGTTGTATGCTGCGTTCCCAGGAGAAAAATGTCCACGCCTATGTGTAGTGTATGTCTGACAAAGTCATGTCTTCATTTGTTGGAGTTGGGGTTTGAGTAGTTCAATTTGTTTCTTACGTCAGCCACGTGCTAGTGTCGAAAAAAACCTAGGTCGGAAGAGCGCGATTTTTATTTTTGTTTTTGCAAAGATAGAAACAACACGTATAACAAATATTAAGTATCAATAAAATTGTTTAGGCTCTTAAGCTCAGCATAAAAACGTTTTTATGAAGTTAAGACGATTATGAAGCACGTGGATCTTCACAAACCAAATGCACTTAAAAAAAAAACTCTTTAGTTTCACTAGAAAGCTACTTCAGATCGTCAATTTTAAATTTTTCGGTCCAAACTTGAAGATTTTCAGGGCTTTTGTAAAACTCAAACATCATGAGGATATATTAGGTCTGTTCCTGTACACTTAACTTTACAAATTTTGATTTCGAATGGAATTCTCTCTACAAGAGAAAAACAAATACCAAAAGAGCGGTCACGGTTTGATTAAACTTTTTAGTATTTTTTTTTTTGTATGTTAGAGAGAGGGGTCACAAATCTTTCTGATGTCCTGTCGGCAGCATTGAACAAATATATAATCAGAAATCTAAAAGGAACCCATTCAACTGACTATTTTAGTAAGAATTTAGAGGGATCTTCGGTCAAAGGCGGAAAATAATTACATGAATCTGGTATGAAGACCTTGTAATGTTGTTGGTTAGAATTTGCACGATTTTTCATGGAAAAACTAAACAAATGTAGATTCTAGTCACTCAATGTGACGCTTAGTTTTTAACTGTCGACACTGTGATTTCAATTGAATTTTCAGTGTCAAAAAACGTGGAAAACAGATGTAAGCGAAAACCATTTTTCATAGTTGATATTTAAAATTAAATGCAAATTTTGCATCCATATAAAATAGAGATGTAGGTATTTTTTTTTTTAATTTTATCGTCTTATTTTTCTAAAAACTATTGTCGACATGCTGTTTTTAATATTGATTTAACTACACGTAATTGACGATACATGGTGTAGTCTACACGGCACAACACTGGAGTCACTTTAAGCACTTCAACAAATATGGGGCCTCACTAATAACCAAGTTTATATCCAGTTTAATTTAGTTTTCGACTTTTAAGGTTGCCTCTAAATATCGTTAGATATGCAATCGCACAAAGCCCATCCATCAGCCAAGTATAATATATATCGTTTTCAATTGTAAATATTAAATACAGTGGGAAGTAACAAAATAACGAGTAGTTTCCCTCTCCGTCACGCGACCGGCTCTGTAGGTCGCACGCCATGACTATGTATACAGAAAAAAATAATTTTTCGTAAGATGTAAATAGTAGGTATACTAGAAAAACAAGCGAGTTTTTTACATTACAAAGTTCTTCTTTTCCTTCCTTCATTAATCTACAGCCATTAAAAAATTTGTTAAATTTGAAGAAAATTTAACAGCTTAAGTTTTTTTGGACTATGTAATACAATAGATTTAAAAAACCATAAGATAAATTTGTTTTGCTCACACTAAAAAAAATCAATCAAAAAATTGAATAAAGCCACAGAATACATTTCCGGTCTTTATTCTCTCTTTGATTTCTGCGTTGAGATCAAAACTATCAATCATTTTGCAAATTCGAAGACGAAAGCTTTTTCATTGACGTTTTCGTTTTTTTTTTCTGCACTCCAAAAGCGAAAATAATATTCGGCTCGTGCTCATGGTAAGCAACGACAGCTCTTTCATTAAAGTTTTTCATTTTCTTTATTTATTTTCGACGGTATAAATAGTACTCGAGGCTGCACTGCATTGCATTTTAGCTGCGTGCCTTCAATAAGGGAATGGTACTCGTACTAAGGTCTACTTTGTGTGATCAACTTCACAACTAAACAAAAATAATAACCGAAGTTGTAAAAGGAGCGAAAATGTACATTCGAGTGGTGCTTTCAAAAACCCAAGTGCGTAGAAATGTGCAATTTTTCCTGAACAGCTTCTTAAACGTTTGCGAATAGGAAGACCAAAACGAAAGGAGTTTTGAAAGGCATACATATGGAAAGAAATTTTTTGCTTTCGCATGATTCTCAAGATCAAGATCTCAAGATCGAATGCAGGTTTCTCAAAAATACCCGCCTTACTCGTGGCGAGAAATGTTTTTTTTTTTGTTTTAACTTCCGAACTCCTAATAGACCTGATATTAACGAACATTTTTTTAATGTAAATTTCAGAGCATGTAAGTTTATGTCTGCCAACGACACAATATATTTTTAAAGTTTGACAAAAATATAGTAACTGCCAAAAAAGTTGTGGTAATTTTTTAAAATATTGAAGAAGTAGTTTTGAGCTTCAAATTTATTTGTTATACTAATTAGCTACATACTTCAGAGATATACACTTTGTATGTCATGCGTTGGTTAACATTTGTGGTGTATACCTTGAAATCTAGCTCCAACCAAAGTGACTGTATTATTCCATTTAACTGTTGTCCTTGTGGTCCTATTTCTTGCCCGATAAATCTCAAAAATAATCTAAGACGTAAATGTCAACAAGTAGAACTCTGCAGATTAAAACAAAATTATAAGGACACCAACACTTTGCTAACATGGGTATTTGCAAATTCAAATATCAATGCAATTGACAAAGTAATGTTATTTTATCACTTTGCGTAACAAAGTCGTTCAACACTCTGCTCTTAGTAATCCCCCAGCATGTTTCCGGTACTTATCATCTTTGCTGGTGGTATTTGCACTACAGATGGCTTTATGCGACCGACTTAAAGCTGTGTATGTGTACATCAAGATTAACACAATGATTTCCGGAGAAATATTCGTTTGTAGATACTGAAAGTGTTCATCTCAATTAATTCGTGTCTGCTGACCCTGACGTCATCAAGGATAATAATGACATCGTACACATGATTCATGCACAGAGCTCTTACCATGAAATACATCTTTCATTATGTCGATACGAGTATGTTGAATAGCACCTCTGGTGTATGCATTTTGGTCCACTTTCTCTCTACGAAATCAAGAAGCAAAAAGAAAATCTCCAAGTCTATGTACACAGATGCATCTCCTGGCACAAACTGAAACATTGATTCAAGGAAATATCTGCCGATGGTGAGCTGATTCAAAGCACATCGTTCGTGTTAATTGTTTGGCTTCGCACAAAATGCAAGCACTCGCGATTGAACAAACACACACATCTGCCACATCTGGTGATCTGCTGGCTCTCGCAGCTACTTGAAACTTGACTACACTATGCTCTCTGACAGACGGACGCTGTGTCCGGCTATGTGCATATTAAACGATTCAGATTTTCCTTTCACAGTATGACCTCGTTACGTCTTGTTGTTGTGAGTACGAGGTACTACACCATCCCGATCCTGCCCCGTGCTGTGGCCATTTAACGCCAATGCATGCTCCAAGACCCGATAACGTCTGTTTGTCTTATTGTCGGTCGTTCAAGTGTCTTTCTGCAATAAATTTGCTAATAAATTTTTCTCTTTTATGCATTTTTATTGCTCGTACCTCTTGATTGCTTTGTGCACGTACAGAGCATCGTGCATCTTGTGTGTAGCCGTCGTCTTTAGGGGAGCTATGGCTACCCAAGTGGACATTGCATTCAGAGAAATGTCTGTCAGAAGAATTACTTAAATTGTATACAATTAGCATAGACGGACACATACATACACAGGATGCGGTGGGTGGCAGGCATTCCTCAGAGCGGGCAGCTCGTGTCGTAACAGCCAACTTGACTGACAATAGGGTTGCTATAGTTGCTACCCCCTATTTATGCAATTTATACTGCAAAATGAAGGGTTGTTGGTGCATACAGGAATTGCTGACTGTCGTCGGTTGGATAAATTCAACTCGGTGCTGTTATGAATTTCGTGCGTCGAGGAACTATTGTGTAGTCTGTACTCTGTAGTCCTATCGCCTTCCATTGGTAAGTCTGTTGGTGAGTTGGATTTTCATTAAATCTCGTGTGCGGTTAGATGACAAAAGTCACTGGAGCAATTAACGCCATTTCCTGGTCCCAGTTAATATTTTCCTCCATAAAGTTAATGGAAATGTCCCGCACATACGTCTTTGTAGGTCATTTGCGTGAAAACTTGCCACGGTATGCCTTCAACAAAGAATTAATTACTTACTATGCACATTTGATGGGAACCCTTCCAAATGTATTTTGAGCAATCGGTAAACTAATTCTGGAGATGCACTTATACCTGTTTCGAGCTACACACATAGATACTCGTATCCCTGCTTTGGATTTTATGATTTACTCCGGTTCTGTGAAATATGAACCATCAGAGAGTGATGATGGAAAGACGTCTGAATCTATGAATTGCTAATGTGATTGAGAGTGGGAATCAAGTGTTCTACCAAGTGAAGTCGAGAGTTCATTGTGTGTAGATATACGTAATGTGTGTTGTGGGGCCACTCCATCTACTGTTGTGTAATTTTCATTTAGTTACTGATTGTAATCGATTGTATGTATTGTATACGAAATTTGTGTGCATAACTAACTGAGCTTGATTATGTATATGCGAGGATGATATTTTCAAATGAAGAATCATTTGTTTAAGACCGACATAAGCCTGCTATAAGTTGGTTACCTAAAATTCAATTTTCAATGGAGTATGTCCAGTTGCAAGTGCAAAACAAACGTTAGTTTGAAAGAGAAATATTCAAAATATGTAGTTGGATATATTGGTAATAAAATTAAGTAGCAGCCGTCTTGGACTTTTGGTTACTCTCACCAGGGTCTTGAATAACGCCTTACAATTTGGGTTCGTACGATATGTGATCTATGGGAATGCCGACACTACCTAGACCCTGGCATAAGTCCTCTGACATTTCTCAGTTTGTTGCCTACAAGATAAAATGTGCTGTCGCATGTAATAAATCATCGTAATAAATAAAGTGTTGAGTTCTCTTTACACTTAAGCGAATTTAATTAACATATGTACATCCTGCAGTTATACTTCCCATTTTGTAGCTTTTTGAATGTGTGGTTATCTGTCGCAGAGATGACGTGAATTTTCCACCAAAATCTTGCAATTTGAGATCGATAGACTTTTTCTTGTCGGGTTTTCTAAAGAATCGACCGATCCCATTGAACCCAACTTAACTAATGCCAGCGCTTACGCATTCCTTTCAAATAAAATTTCGTTAATACCGCACATGCATTAATTTCATTTCAACATCGACCGCTGCTTATTGAAAAACCAACCATCAATGAGAAAAGAAGTGAAAAATAAGCACTAATCGACAAACAGGTTGGCAGAGCAACATCGGAATTTGTGACTTTGATGCAAATTTACTTTAAAAAATAGTCACCACACGCACACGGTACATTCTACTCTGTTTTGCGTCGATGAAAGAATTGTAGTAAGATGGTAAATACTTGACAATTTTACTTATGCCAATTACTGTAAGATATCAAAACACACACAAACTGTAAAGTTGCTACTTAATGTTACCACTTAATAGCTACGCGAATCGACTGAATTATGACCACCGAATCCTATCATAATATTTTGTCGCTTTAATTTGCGAAAAATCCTTACGGTGTACACAAACGAAGTTGGTTCAGCATTTATACTCGCACACAATTTAATTTAGGCATGCACGGATAATTATATGATATTGCTCGTCAAGCGTAAAGAATCTACACAGGGTGGCACCAGAAAAAGTAATCGTGAATGGTTTAATGATGAGGACTGAATATCCTAAATGAGTCTATGTATTTAATATAAGAATTTCATCATATTGTTGTATGTAGGTATATATCTTCAAATTAATGCTCCACCAAAGGTATTAATTTAAACTTGAATCACTGTGAAATTTGCTTGCTGTTGTAGTATAACATTTAATTTTTTTTTTATTCTACTTCTAGTATGTACTTGCGTTATATAATTTTTAACTTTCTCCATTACGTAGTAAGAGAAAGATATTGTTTTCGTACAAAGTTTCAAACTCGAGATGTTAATCAATTCTGACATTACGATGATAGAGGAACTCAAAAAAGTGGGCTGCAAAATTCTGTCCGTCTGTCCGACTTTTTTAAAATTTGGTTTTTAAAATTAGTTGACCTGCAACAACAATTTTGACCAAAGTGCAAACTAGGGTCAAATTGATGCTTTCAAAATTATTGTATCCTTAATTTTCAATTCGAAGCACCGAAAACGCAAATTTTAAAAACTGCTCATATCTCGAAAACCCCATCTTCGATTTCGATAAAACTTTAAAAACAAAACGGTCTAATACGAACCCTACTTTCAATCACACCTCAAACCAGCGATACTATGCATGCGAAAATCTTTTTCAGATTTCAGATCACTTTTGCGAATCTAGGTTACGTTTTCTTGAAATTTTTCTACTGCAAAGAAACGCTTTGCATCGGGTGAATCTATTTCTGCCAATCATTTATGTATAAATATTAAGAATAGGGACGCAAAATTTCGAATGAAAAATGAATATAAAATCTAAAAAAATATTGAAAAACGCTTTCAAAGTTTCGAAGGCTACACGTTCGAATCGCACTAATATCAAAACAAAAAAGAAAGTGACGTTTTTATGTTTGATTAGACACACGAAATGCGAAATCTGAGAGAAAATCTAAAGAAGCCAAATCGATATAATATATACATTTGTGACGACGCAGTACATCGACTTTGACATGACGATTGTAAAAACTCCCCGGTAGCAAGGTTGATCCACATGCGATTGCTCAATATGACACGTGTCCTTTTCGTTTCGGCATTATAATAATAATAATAATAGTTGGCGCAACAGGTCTGTAGGGACCCAGGGCCTAGCTTCTCGCAACCATTCGTTTTGTGTGAGTTTTTAATTTTTGGAACGAATGGAAGGGATCTACAATTTTATGCCGGTTCCAAACGGGCCGATTGAGAAGCTCCTTCATGACAGTTATACTCTCGGATGTTTGTCAGACGTTCGCGAGAGGTGGCGCAGTGAAAAAAACCCTGAGTTGGAATTTGGGTTTTTGCGGGATTCGAACCTGGACCCCTCGCTTAGTAGTCCAACACACTAACCACTAAACCACTGCGACCGGCATTACAAGTTCCAATTAAATTGGATGGACTTGCTATTGCTTGTCCTTTTAGAAACTTCATCATAACTTCAATTTCTCATCTTGTGCCGTGAAGCTCCTATCATATCTAAAAGACCGATCACAGGCTGTCCAACTTAACAATAACCTGTCTGATTTCCTTCCAACCTCAAGAGGAGTTCCACAAACCGTCTATAGTTGAACACTCTTCTATTCACATTTATGCAGATGACGTGCAAATGTATCTTACTTGCCAACTCGGTCTTATTCCGTAAGCTGAGTTAACGAAGACCTCGATGTTATCGCCTGTTAGTCGCAGCAAAATGGTCTAATTTGAAACCCATTAAAATCAAAGTGCCTTGTATCTAAGAAAAAAATCGACCTCTCATACTTTCCCCCTATTATCATGCAGAACAGCCTAGTCAGGTATGTCGAAACCGCTAAATATCTCGTCATGGTGTTTAATCGCACCTTACATGGAATAACCATATTAATAACGGGTGATTTTTTAAGAGGTTTAGAACTTAAAAAAAAAAAAAAAAAACACAAAAAGTTCGAAAAAATGAATGAAATATTTATTTGAATCGATAGTTTTAACCTTGCAATTTAATGTTTAAAGATAATTTCATGCAAATGTTGACCGCGGCTGCGTCTCAGGTAGCCCATCCGCTGAGTCCAATTTTGGCATACTCTTTCACACATATCGGCCGGTATCTCACGAATGAATGCATGGATGTTGGCTTCCAGTGCGTCAATCGAAGCGGGCTTGTCCCTATACACATTAGCCTTGACATACCCCCACAAAAAATAATCTAATGGTGTCAAATCGCACGATCTAGGCGGCCAATTGACCGGCCCGAAACGTGAAATTAACTGTTCACCAAACTCGCCTCGCAATTGCGCCATTGTTTCGCGTGCTGTGTGGCATGTGGCACCGTCTTGTTGAAACCACATATCAAGCAAGTCAAGAACTTCCATTTCGGGCAAAAAAAAGTTTGTTATCATCGCTCGGTAGCGTTCACCATTGACAGTAACGCTGCGATTCGCATCATCTTTGAAGAAATATGGCCCAATAATGCCGCCGGCCCATATAAACCGCACCAAACAGTGGCTTTTTCGGGATGCATTGGTAGCTGTTGCAATGCTTCTGGCTGATCTTCACTCCAAATGCGGCAATTTTTCTTATTTACGTACCCATTCAACCAAAAATGAGCCTCATCGCTGAACACAATTTTTCGATAAAAAAGCGAAAATGAACATTTCGAACCGAGCACGAATTTTGATAGTAAAATTCAATAATTTGCAAGCGTTGTTCATTTGTAAGACGATCCATGGTTAAATTGCAAACCAAACTGAAGCTGTTTGACAGTGACACAAGGTACTAAACACACGTCAGCTGTCAAAACCAGTGTTGCCAAAACCAAACCAGCTAAAAAATCACCCGTTATAAGTGTGGGTAGAACATTTGGTATGCTTCAAACTCTCTGGGCAACAAGATCCTACACTCCCATAAGAGTACGTACGCTGCTGGCGAAAACGTAGGCTATACCTTGATTTAAGGTTGTGAAATATATTCACATTGTGACTCTGTAAGCAAAAGAAGGCTGAATGTACTAAAATGAACTGAAAACTTTCTTAAGTATCGGGCCCTAATCTTGCTTTCAAATATCCTCTTAAGCCATCAACTGCAATACTTATATGAAATTATCACCATCATATCTTCGCAAAGATCGCGGATGGTAACTCACCCGCAACATGCCTCCCTTACATCCGAACGTCAATTTTTTGCTTACTCAATCCGCCTTTGGAATTCCCTTCCGCGTTTTATTGGAGAAGTGGACGACTTATCGAGATTGAGGAATAAAATTAAACTTTTTTTTCCCCAGTAATGTAAAGATACGTTTGCTACTTATAAAGTTTATCGACTTTTTCCAATCTTTCCTAATTTTTTCTAATCGATTTTCTTTTTATTATTTTTTAATTTATATATAGTGTAATATGAATTACTGACATTTTTCTTTAGCACTTGAACTATATTTTTTTATTTTTTGTTATTTTTTTTTTATAATAAATCTTTGAAACCCTATATCTCATAATTTTAAATTTTAGCAAATCACTTAATTATAAGACAACATGTCTTAATGTGATTTTTACATTTCTTGAATAAATAAAACAAAAAAAAATTGGATTTCGGCAATTTGTCACACAATTTTGACCGCACCGAAACTTTGTAAATGAACGCGATTGATTGTGAGGAATCTCTAACCAAAAATGTCATTACGATTTTGAGGGGAAAATTCAAAGACGAAGAAGTTGTAATTCCGCGGATTCCTATTTCGTACGATTTGACATTCAGTATTTAAACGTCTTAAATTTCCCGTGCGTTTCGCTTTCGATCTAACTAATAAGTCGCAGGAACAATCGTTGCGTTGTTGTCGCTCGGGATTACTATTCGGGTGGAACGAAGTTCGCCGGGTCAGCTAGTCTTATATATAATTAGGCGGATATTTTGAATTCGTGTACGAAGAAATGCGATTATTAAATTCAAATAATATCAAGTGCCTGCAATACCATTTATTTTTTTGTATAATTTTTTTATAAATAGTCCGCACTTTGATAAACTTTACAAACCTTTACTGTTACGGAAACATTTTCGAAATGTAGTAACAGCGCTTAAACTACAACCAACAATTTCAAATTAAAAATTAGACCTTTGTTTTGATTCGATGTTTCTGTGAAAATTTTACCGAAGTAACTGACTTTTTGTCAGTTCCCCCAAACCGTAACGTCGCAAAACTTACAAAGAAATATCGAATTTAGGTTCAAGGTCTAACTTTGATGGTTTTCACATATTTACAATTGTTAAGTCTTTATTAAATTTACTTGCAAGAAGCATATCCAGAAATTTTGCGTGCATTTAACTACTTTACCTACATGAAATGAAGTAGGTCCTTGGTAACCCACTTGCTACCACTCTTGGATGATGGATATGCAAGACCACAAGGTGATTAATTTTGTTTGCTATTATTACAACAAAGTAAACCCGTTCTCAAATTTGTAGTATATTTCAAACTATGTTACAATCTAAAAAAAATCGCTGTTGCTGGTTAGACAATATGATGAATACAAATTCTTCAGTTGAAGATATGTTCCTTTCGCCAAATTCACTATAAATGTTGCCGTGTCTAACTGTTCGTCTGTCTTTGCTGCTCAACTTTAACCTTCCACCTATTCACAAGTCGGTATTTAGTGAGCTCTTATCTACTTCAAACTTATGTTCGAATTTTTGCTGTGCTAAAAGATGTGATCAAATTTGTTAACCTCCATTTTTGTCATTCCTTTTCTCTGTGAGCACTTTTTTATTATGCCAAAGAAGATGCTCCTAATACCAATTTGTGCCCAATTGTAGCAAAACCTATTTCAATAACCGCCAATAAACTCCAATTGTATCCGGAAAAAGGTCAATACACATGAATAGCAACCAATTTAGAAATCGAAAGAGACCTCTTAAACAACCTACTACATGGCATTACTTGGTTACTGGAGCTTTATATGCCTGCTATTCCTGAATGGCATATCTGCCGATACCGCACACTATCCCATACATAACAATTCTATAGCCCCATACCTTCGCAACCCATAAATCTCCTACACGTACCCGATTATTGACACGTGTGTGCCAAAAAAAAAAAAAAAAAACACAACCCATGACTATCAACGTATCCGTGCTGCAGCAAATCTATTCTTTCCCTTTTTTTGTTGGAACGGATTATAAGTGCTGATTCCACCACAAGCCAAAAAAAAGCAGAACAAAAAAAAAACTAAAATAGAATTTCTTTTCCGTTGGCTTCCTTCCTTCCTTGTATTGGCAGCTAGTCTCCATTAAAAACTTGTTACAATACAACAAAGCCCACCCACACAGCACTTCCCGTTCAAATCTAGTCAACAATTGCATTCACGAAAATATCTACTCGAAAATCCCCAATCGGAATTTCAATCTACTATCACTGACCCACTGTGAGGAGAGAGAGAGAGAGCTGATACTGATACTGATAGTATAGTAATGTCAGCGGTTTTGTGAACAAAGCACGACAAATAAATGCCAAACATTTTACTACACAAAACCAGAACAAAGGACTTCAGAGTGCTCGGGGTAAAAGTATATGAAAAAATAAACCTCCTTACTATTCAGAAAATGTCACACATCGTCGAAAATAGGTTTCAAGTGCTAATGCAGCTACACACGAGCTGCGGGCAGCAACAAAACAACAAAATCCGTTTTTCGAACGGTTTCGAATTCAAAAACAATAATCGACTACAATGACGCCCATGTGGGTTTCAGATACAACAATGAATACATACACCAAAGCAACATATACATTCGTCCTTGGCAGCCTAAATGGGTGGTTGGTTAGCTCACTCTCTGGATGGATGGACTCTTTATGCTAGCGCAGGAAACACAAATATATACATCATACATGTCCACAGCGAACGTAACAGAGAAGAACAAAAACAAAAAAGGAAATTCTCACATGATTGTTCTAAAAGTCACATATGCAGTACGCGCACTATTCACATCCTGCCACACGCAACAACTCATTCTCGTCCCGATGATTTTGCAGGTCACTACACATCACATGGTCGCCGTGTTATTAAAATTACACTGGAGGTTCCGCTGCCACCATCACTGTCACTTTTCTGAACTTTTTTTCTCATTTTTTTCTGCGAAAGGACACCCAGTGGAGTTGGTGATATTTTAAAATTTATGTCGGCACTGCCAAGGAGAAGGACTGTGAACGAAAAAAAAAAGTGAAAAAAAATCTAGGCCGAGTTCTTGTAACATGACAGGAACAATGAACGCCGAAAGACAAATCAGCTGCTGCTGCCTTCCTTGTAGCATGATTGATGAGGTTCTCCGACTACGCCGCTCTGTGGCTTACCCTGATGTTTTCGGGGTTTCAGAGCCGATTTTGTTATAAAAGCCTGTCGTCGGTAGTGTTAAACGTAGCAGATTGGTTGCTTGTCATCGTTTTAATTCACCATTTATTACATCCTTTGGATTTAATTCGTTGTCATCTTGATTTGAAGATAATTAATCCTTGGCCAGGAGGCGGTGGCATAGCGAGTTGTGCAAAAATGACAACAAAAAAAAAATCCATCATCATCGAGTTCATTGCACGACGAAACGGGTGCGCCGTGCAAAGTATGTCAACCATCGCGTATAGTATATAATATCATGTGGAAAGCAGGAAGTCTACTTAAGTCAACAATGTTACTGGGGGGCGAAAAGTCACGCATTCAAACAAGGAAGCGAGAGATCTACAGGGTGGATTGGAATTAATCAACGTTTACTCTTTCTCGTTTTTTTTTCTCGTTCTTATTCTTATTTTTTTCTTTCTCTGTGCGTTCGGCACTTACGTACTTGTGCTGGCAACAAAAACGCGCGTTCTAATGATCCTTAATCAAAGTAAAAGGGGCGGTGGGTTGGTTGTGTTAACTTGGAGTACTTCGCATGGTGTTTGTTCGCTAGGACTATGCAGAAGGAATTCAGATCATTAAAACTTGGTGTGTGTGACGACTGGACATTGTATGTGTGCCAGCTGAAGTGCGAAAAGTGCTACTCGCTTGTGGTATAGAAAAGAGGAGTCCTGGCTTATTGTACCTACTACAAGGAGAACGCCCCCTTTTCTATCCAATAGCAGACAAACAATTTTTTTTCTTTAAGGTGAATTGATTTTCCATCCTGGGGTTCGAACCTGGGGCAACTGTGTCAGAAAGAAAGAACTTGGAACTACGCAATGGGCGCCCCCAAAGATGGTATTGTTATTTGTTGTGCTTGTTGAAGCTTCTGCGATTGGATCACTGGGAATCAAAAAAAAAAAATTGTAGGTGTGTAGATAACTCAGTGGATCTACACAATGTTGATCATAACCAGAAGTGTGGGTATTAAAGGCGTCCACTTCCCTATGATCACGAACAATCAAAGCAGCTTTAAGCGCCTTTAGCTCAGATTTCACTTTTTTAGCGACTCCAAAGTTGCATTCTATCAGTTCAGGACATTCTAGCGAGTCATCTAGCTTCGATGAACATCTCGACGAGAAAGCCCTCTCACGCCTTACTATTTCCTCCGTGTCGATATTCCGGGCTCTTTCATCTTTGAAATCGTTTTTCCAGTTTGTACATCGATAGATCTATCATGCCTACTTTAACGTGCCTCTTTTGAAATTTCTTTGAAAGAGATACAGGGAGCAGAGATAAGTAAACAGCTCTAACCAATAGCAATATTTTACTGCTTCTTGCACCTCTTGCATTCGACCACATTTTCAAAAACGCCGAGAACGGTTTGGAAGCCTTTTGCGAACACTATTCCATTACAAGCCTTCAAAGTTCAGTCTGTCACAAATAATTCGGCCCAGGTATTTATAGATTGGACTGGGTAAATACGTCCGCTTTGTAATTGTCTTTGGTCCGACAGGTTATTAATAACGCTACCATCGAATTTTTAATTCTATCCATTGTTTGGCAGATGGTCTAAATATTTAGCTGTCACCATTATTGCTATATCGTCGTAGAATCCCATGAGCTTTTTCGAAGGGATTTGCAGTACTGCGGGGTCGATTATATTTGAAAAAAAAAAGTGCAGGTCCGACAACGGCAACCTGTGGAATGCCAGCAGTAATTCTAGCCTCGTTAGTGTCTTCTTCAGTTCTGTTTTGAACCACAGTCTTGTGCAGGTGATTTCCAATCTATTGTTTGTATAATGTAATCGGGGGTATTCATAGAACTTCATAAAGCTTCCATTATATTGAACCAATATTTTGGAACGGATAGCTGTGCTGCCCCCAACTTATTTTTCAACGTGCAATTCAATATACGTAATGTATGCTTAGTTTATTTACCTAAGCATACTGACTGTCCGTCAATGGAAATAAAAGTCCGTTAAACTCATTTCCTGAGACCGAATCACTACACACGACAACAGTCGATTTTACACTGCTTGTTAACTGATGTGCAAAAGTAATTTACTGATTAAATCCCTTCCTTATAAAATTATAAACTTTACAAATTTAAAATTTTATAATTATATAAAAGAGAGCTGAAAATAAAACACCTAACAGTATTTTTTTTAATAATTAAAGTAAAAATTATAGCTTCAATTGTAATATACAACTTGTAATGTTAATATTTAGTGAAAATGTATCCCCAAATAATTTTGCAAAACTTGTTGTATTCTGCGTTTCTTTTATGTTACGCGGTAGAAAATTCCACAGACGTACAGCTTTGACAATCAATTGACGCACCGATGATAAACAAGAAAAGCAAATATGATTCAATTGACAGAAAAAGAAGAATTCAATATTTGTGACGCATTTTTTTTTCTTCTATTAGTGTAGGAAAGCCTTCCTTGAACTATGCAATGAAATTCCACAACTCCCAAAGCGTTTAAAGAGAAATCTCATCTCGGTTGGCAACATTTATTTTTTAACGACTCGACAACTTGAATAACTATCAACTAAATACCCACAGAAACAGAAGTGAAGTGCCTAAAACGAGGCGGCGCCGGCGACAGCGTGACCGTTGTGCGACTAATGTGGCAATTTGGCACTTTGAGATTGAGCGCTTGCCACAAATGTTTGCCCTTCTTTTAGTTGAAGTTGGAGAAGGCAAACAAATGGTGCTATTTCCAAATAAAAAGCTTTAAAATTCCACGCAGTTGCCTACAACAGCACTATTATAGTGTTTAGCGCGCCAATACTTGTTAAATATCGTTAAATTTAAAATTTCGCAGAAAAGCTTCCGAAACGCAACCTTTTAATCTCATTGGTCCTTTGTTTTTTTGCGACATTTCAGAATTCTGTAGCAGTCACACTGGCGGCCGCCTAATTTATAGGTATTTATTTATTGTCCACTGTCATCCTTGACATTTTGAAAGGTTAACCCTTTGGCAGAGAGCCCTCGGATAGGAGTGCACAAATAAATCCCCACAGTAAATAAGTATCTTCTTTCGAACTTAACGATGTTTATGCGTGTGTAAACAAAATTAATTCGAGTCTACCTAATAGTCCCTGGCGTAACATTTTTATTTGCCGTTTTTATCACCGCGCCAGTGAAACGCAAATCAACAGCACCCTGTATGCAGATGCCCCCAGTAAGCAGACAATCCCTCTCATTAAAAAGCCGAAGGATATCGTTTTGTTCTCCTGTTTATTCGCATTTTTACTTTTATCTCATTTTACGTGAATTCAAATTTTGAGAGTGCTTCCTATCATCCAGTAGCCCACTCATGGATCAAAAGTCAAACCAACAGTGTATAGCCATACATTATATAGCAGCAATTCGTTACGCAAAACACCGACCCTTTCATGTCCCCGTTCGCATTCAACGCACGTTTAGGTGCGAACTTTATTCTTTTGTGTAATAAAAATAATTTCCATCGACCCTAAGTGTATAGAGCCGGCGTTGGGCTTGCAATGAATTTAAATGGACCCTCGGGAGGGCGCTCAACGGCCATGACAGCACAATAAAAGATCTGATGTAGGTATAGGTATGACATGAGTACGGGGTTTACCTCGAAACCCAATTTAACCCATTCAAAGATGCTACAATATTATATGAGCGTGCGCGCACCGCCGCCGCCGCCCTGTATCACGCCAAATGTCAAACTGAAGTACCCACTAAATGTTGCTGATTGAAGTGGAAAATAAAAACAAGATTAGCCGCACGAGAGTGATGAAGATTCGTCCTGTAGCAAATCACGTTTCAATCTGGTGTCATCGTGTCCTCATCCATCCGTATCTGGGCTTTCGAAAAAATCATCAAAAGTCATTAATATCATATTAATTCAACGTCTATGGACAGGACATCCACCCCCATCGGTTTAACCAAACCAGGGCATCACATGCACACGTTCCTTCATCAACTCCTCGCTCGTACATATGGCTATGCTTGGTTATATGGTTATAATGGACTTCCTTGTGCCATCCGAACCTATACTACATATTGAAAGAATGTGATAATATGATACATGTGTGTTTGTGGGTGGGTGCGCGCACTCTTGCGCTATCTGGGCCACTAGGATTCTCATTCTCAATAACAATAAACTCTGAAAAGTGGAAGAGATTAATGGTCACTAAAGGAAGTGAAGAAGAAGAAAACAAAAAAAAAAAAAGAAGAAGAAAGAAATAAAGGCAATAACTATAGAGTTCCAGCGGGGGAGAGAAAAATGAGCATTAGGTGCATGACGGCCATGTATCAACTTGCAAAGATATCTCGGGCCAAATGAAAGTAAGTTTTATAGCCGCTCCCGAGTGGAAAAGCTGAGGCGGCTGTGCCCCACCGCGCCATTTACTAGGGTGTAAGTTATAACCTCTCAGGCACCTCGGAGTCTCGAACCCTATAACCAGCCAGCTGGTTGGACATGGACAACGGCGAATGGTCAAACGAAGAAATACATTAAATAAATGATGCCGCAAGTTAGTCGGTCGTCATCGTTGCCTCTATATGTTGAAATATGGTGGGTTAAGTAAGTGAATGTGTATACGGTGTACGCTGCACAGCCTTGGCGATGGTTATTAAGAAATGATATATCGTATCTAGAAATTACGTGAGCCGTTTGGTTTCGGTGCAATTACTTTACGGAGGATGCATCGTGGTGGACTGTTTTTTTTTTTTTTGCGTCATTTAAATACAGCAGGTATTACAGGTGGGTTGACATTTCTCAGGGGCCAATCGCTATTGACTGCCGTTCCGTTTTCCTACTCAAAATGATAGCTACAAAAAGGGCAGCTTTCAAAAGCTTTCAACAAGAAGTAGTGCAGATTGCACTTAAATAGCGTCGATGTGGATTGCTGCTTTTACCACCAGACGTGGTTTGAAAAGGTGAATAGTTTGAGGAACTTGTACCATTAATAATATAGTTAACGTGGAAAAAAATCCCACAAACTCGAAATCCAAAGTTTGAACCAAATCCGGGCAGCCGCTTAAGCCGTGGACCACAGGAGCACACGGACAGACGGACTGAATTCTGCGACCCACTTTTTTGAGTACCTATAACATCTTAATGTCAGAATTAATTGACATCTCGAGTTCGAAACTTTGTACTAATGCAATGTTTTTCTCTTATCTCTATATCTCTAATCCAAAGTGGTTTCTACCCGACCCAAGTAGGTCGTTAAAAACAGCTTCCAAATGATTATTGTCAAACGGATGATGGCAATGGCGACTGTAAAACCAAATTGTTTTATTGCAAAAGATTTATTATTATACCCATCACACACACAGCGCGCATAAAACTCTTTCGCAGCACTAAAATCTTGCCATATCAAATGTGCAGTCAGTCCCTTTCTCTGTACGAAACCGAATAATAGATCTGCGAGAAAGTCACAAATTAATAAAAAAAAAAACACTACGACCGCATTTGACTGTTAAATGAAATAAAAAACCTTTCAATTGTCGACCTTAATCACCTATTTCGTACCACTTATATAACTTTATTTGATCTGCCTTAAATACCAACAGAAAAGCTGAAAAAAAAAGTTAAGCCCCTACATAAGCCCAATTCACTTTAAATTTATAGACCCCATCAAATTCCATAAAATAATTGAACAGGTGCAAAAGCTTTAGCCGGCCACAGAAAAAAAAAAAAAAACAGCTTAAATCTAGTTTGGGTTTTGTGGATACCCGAGTGGATTTTATACCTCACATACACATATGAGTAGATGTGTTTATTTATTTGCTTGACCGCAGAAAATCCCTCATCGGGGACGCACTCAATACGAACTGATGTGGCATAAAATAATAGTGACAGCCCTACCCATCCAGATGATCTCACTCAAAGAGGTTGGTCGAAGGACACTGTTTTATAATTCCGAAAATATTGCTAAGTAGGGTCGGTCTGAGTGCGGTTGGTTTGCCTATTTAGGTGAGGTGACATAGAAGGGTCCTGCATTACCAAACGAAGAATTCTCCCATTGCCAATTTCCGCGAACATTTTTGTCCGCATTTTGTTTACAAAAGAGATGGTGGCATTAAAAATAGCTCGCGGCAGTCGGCATCGTTCGCGGAGGGTTCCTTTCGAATAAGTTGAACAAAAGCATCCGGTCGTGTTATTGTGTTTATTACTTAGCATCGTAAACAGAATTTCCATTCACCAGTAGGGGTGAAATGGGTTTTGTGATACGTATATATTCTTCTTTTTTTTTCCACTGCTCTGTTGTTCTTTCAATTCAATTCTGTTTGCTGTTCATAACAAGATTTGAATTGCTGTTCGTTAAGTGTTTTATATGGGATTTTACAAAAAAAAGACACACATGAGGGATTGCGATTGTGTATTCAATATGGCATAGGGCGATTGATTGTTTGTGTTTTTTTTTTTTTTGTTGGCGTGGACTTGGACTGGCATTGTTTTATTCAGTTGAATAAAATTATTTAAAGCCTTTTCTCAGAAATGTACGAATGAAATTTGGAAATGCTTTAAATCTGACAGCCATAACGACCAACTACTAAAAGCAACAATTACCCAAACCAAACCCCACTAATGCACCAAAATATCGATTTCATCGGTCGTTAAAATCAAAGGCGGTATTTAACACCTTCCATCAATCGAAATGTTGATGGTATATCTACGTAGAACGTGAACACTCGGTTCGTGTAATGTCACATGAGCCATCAGCATTAATCTCAAAATTGTCATTAGAAATGTGTCAGTCCATGATTATAATATGAGTTGAGCTATTTGACGGATATTTATATTATCCGCAGCTGGTAATGACACAAGTGAAATAGCTTAATGCATGATTTACGAAAAGGGCTTTTAACAAGCACTTAACCGAATGAGCATTTACTTTACAAAATGATTGCCATCGTAGGACCAGTCACTTAAACTGTTCATTACCGAACTACGACACTTTTCCTTGAAATCAACACTAATCGGGAGTTGATGGCAAAATGTTTTAGTTAAATTTGTAATGTCAACATTTATAGGATGTGATATGTTGTTTGAAATGAATTGGATCATTTCTGCATACTCGGTGGGAGTTTGTGAAAGGAGATTCATGAAACTAAATTTACTGTACCAACGAATATTGTCAGATAACCTGTAAAGGTACAAAGTAGGAGCCTGGCTTCAGTGGTTGGCCGGATCATTGTGGCTGTATGCTTAGTCAAACAAGAGTGTGAACAGTTCACCCTTAGGTCTTTTTTCGATGGTCGCAATATGATGAACAGAGATTCGTTTAGAGCCCTTAAAACGCTTCGTGTGAGTCTGTCTTTCGTAAGCTTTACGATTTGCAAACATTTAGAACCAATCCGCAACGTACATTAGAGATAACTAGGAAAGCAACGCGGGCTCTAGTGATTCAGGTCTAGAGGTTTTGCATGGGAAAACAACTAATCTGTTCAATTCTAGGAAGTGACTCAATAAAGTTCAAGGACTGTAATGCCTATGTATTACAGGGGCCATAACATCTGCAGCCATGGAGGTACTTTTGGAACTGACTCCTTTGCACCTTGAGGTTGAGGAATGTTCAAGTAAATCAATTCTAAGAATGGCCAAAGAAAAAATACGGAAAGGAAAGTTCATCAGGTCACTATTGGGCTTTCTCAGATACGCAATTAAAGTAAAATAAATAGTTGGCGCAACAGGTCCGTAGGTTCGCCATAGGCCTAGCTTCTTCTTTTTGTGCTAGTATTTCCTTTTTGCGGGCGAAAGAAAGGAATTGACAATTTTATTGGCGAGTCCAAACGGCCAATTGAGAAGCTCTTTCATGACAGTAATATACTCGGATTTTTGTCAGATGTTCGGGAAAGGTGGTGCAGCGGAAAAAAAACCTTACGATGCAATTGGTGTTTTTCCGGGTTTCGACTAACGCACAGCGCCAGAGACGATTACATCTAGAAATTTCATTTTTAAAAGAATTTGTTACCAAGCTCGGCAAGAAAAAGATCTAAAGCAATGAATCCACAATACAAAGACTGAGCAGTCGCACAACAAAGTGGTACACACAAGGGTCAGGATCTGATGAGGAAACTGAGGTGAGAGTATTCGAGCCCAGGACCAAATACTCTTAACCAATGGGCAAAAGTAACAGCTTGTTTCGGCCTGAATTCTATGCCAAAGATTTATGTGTCAAGACTCAAAATCTACCTTCGATTCCACAGAAACGAAACCAACTGTGATGTTAGAAAGCTAGGCTGTTATCATTGCACTTAATTCTACATCTTTAGGTCCAAACTTGTGTGGGAATGGCTGCAAAAACTTAATAGCCGATATATGGGAGGTAGGAGGAACAAAATAATCCTTGGTTTGGTACCTGTCTATATGTTGGTACGGAAATGGCCGACCTCCTAGCTTAAAGGGAGCATTAAAAGATTTCATAGGTCTTAAACCATTCAGCGGAACTAAGGATCGCATACTTAAAGAAGAATTCATGAAACTAGAGAACAAAAAAAGAGGGCAATAACCTGGCATAATACTCAGGCAAGAAACTTCTTAAGGTAATAAAACCGAAAAAGATTCCAAACAGGCACCGGCATGAGCCGGTAGACTCAAGTAGCAACTCCGGGGAGTGGGCATATCGGAAGAAGGTGAAGTGAAGCCCAGAACTTGTGCCAAATCATGTGTGGGGATTTACCTACAAACTAGTTGAGCCAGTAGCAATTATCTGATCAGAAAATACTGTCATTGGAGTCAGCTTTAATCGTTACATTCTATAGTACGCATATCTCTATGCCAATAAGAAGCAGGAGTATAATACCGTACCCTCCATAAATGATTCCGAAAGGAATGTTTATGCGAATGGAGCTCTTAAAGGACGCATTTTACTCCATCAATAAGAAGCAAGAGTATAATACCCTCTTGAATGATTCCAAAAGAAATGGTAATGCGAGCGAAATTCTCATAAGGGAATATACCTCTCTGCTACGTAAGCAGACCAAAAGGTCGCAGTACAACGACCGCCTTTCAAATAATAATAATAATCTTTATTGGAATCTCTATCTACCTCAATTTTCGTATCGTCTGAGTACTGTGTAAAGCTTATACATTTATTAGCGTGTGTCTATTATAAATATTGAACAAGAGATTTTCATTAAATAAAATTAAATTATGCCGCATGGTCATTTCTACCCCCGGATAATAGTCGAGCGATTATATTTGAAATAGCGTCATCTGTTAGTGACAGACCTAACAATTTTTTTTTTTAATTCTCTGTTAATACGTTCTATCTCTTGGACGACGTACGATTGTTGTTCAGCATTACATATACAAAATTTTATACCAGAAACATGTAAGAATGTGCGGGTAAATTTACTGTAAACTCGAAAGAAAGCCATCTGTTAGTGAAATGTCAAACAAGTCATAACAAAAATTACATATGTAAGTTACCTAATGCCGATAACAACCCTCTGTGCTCATATTCCAGATTATAGCTAACATGAAACAAATAAATGTTGACAAGCGCCATCTGTTAGTGAAGTGTGATAGCAAATATTATGCAATTGGGTTTCAATTTCCGCTGGATGCTTATGGAATATAATATATTAACCAATTCAAGTACAATGGCGTCCTTATGTTTTAGATAAGATTTTGACAAAAACGTACTTGAGATAAAAAGTAGGTACTTTGTGTGTTACTCTACTTAAATGGGCTAATAACTGACACTGATCATATTTCGAATGAAAATGAAACTGAGCAATTTCCCCCCTGCCGTAACTAACTCCACTCCTCGTCGGTAATACTACCAGAATGACAAGAAAATCCTTTCAAGCAGCTCCCCAGTGTCAACTTACACACACAAAAAAACTGACTGAAATGTCTATTCCAAGATCCAAACTACCCTCTACTAGAAATGACGATTTTATTTACAGACCAACCCTCCAAACCATCTTCGACGAAAAGCTTGAGAGAGTTTAATCCTACGCACGTAGCTCAAGTCACAACCCTTGCCACAAAATTTGAACTGCAAAATGAGCTGAGTCTCTTCATCGGTCTCATCTGTAGGCGTAGCAACACAAAGCCCCTGGCATTTGTCAATAATGACCGTGTTGTCATAATAAATAACCTAACCCTCTTATTTAGTAGAACAAATTCTGGATGTCATGTACTCGTAGAATGTAAAAAAAACACACATCGCTGGTCCCAAATTACTCCCCTGAGGTATGTCTAATTTGAGAGTAATTTCCATTAAATAACAATTTTCCCGGCTTACTGCTGGTTGCTCCTCTTCACTACAACAACTTGTTCTAGTGTATGTGCCATTCCCCATAGAGATAGCATTTTTTTCTTTCTGATATTTGCACACCAACTTCTCTGTCACTATCAGATACAAATTAGTAGAACAACACTAGCCCAAGAAAAGCTCTTTATTTTATTTTTTTTTGGTAACCAAAATTCCAACACAAATTGGCATCTTCTCTTCGGCGGAATTAATCGTTCCGGTGGCGATGACTGGTGGCACACAAATCTGAGACAAAGCTAATATTGTATGTTTACATTAAGCATTCCGCTTGAGTCACTCGTTTGTCATAGACACAACCCTGTGCCACCATTTAACCGGAGCTAATGAGCAATAATTTCTCATTTAAATTTGTAGAATAATAACAACAATAAAGCGCTGATAACGCAATAAAACTTAATTTAGTCCTTTCTCTGGTTGGGCAATGGTTTTCCGTCCCAAATTGCGATGGCAAACGTTAATGGGTTTCATTTGATGAACTTTCCGGGGGCGACCACGCAACAAGATGTTGACGGATATTGCCAAAAAGGAGGCAATCGGCGAACGCGGCGAGAGCGTAAAAAAAAGGGTCAACATTTAATTACCGAAATTCCACGTTTCACTGATGTAAATTAGCTTTCGCTGACTTGGCAGGTTTTTCTTTTTTTTTCTTCGCTGCCCTCTACCATCAGCAGTGACAGCTCATTATCCCTTTCCGTTGAGGAGTTTTGCCGACATTTGGCTTGGGGTATAGGAAGAACTGAATAATGTGGAAAAATTCTCTCGCTACTTGAATTTAAATGCGAAACACTGGCGCACAAAAGTCTCAAGTCACACCTCGGTTTGTTTTTATTTGTTGGCGAAATGAATTTACATCCTTCGACACGTCATCCCTTACCGCATTTTAAAGTCGATTCGGAGAACACGGCACCTGGTTCCCGAGGAAACTTCCAAACACCAGAATAATACTTGTCCACAATTTGGAAACCCCAGTGGAGACAGGAGATGACGATGACGACCCAAGCTGAAAGAGCAAACCAATTTTGAAATTCATAAAACTCTGATGGCTGCTGCCCAAGGAGTGGGAGATTTATTTTTTATTTTTTCTTTGGGACCATCACCCACCTGGTTATTCTAAGGATTCGATTTTCCCCCCGGTTTCTTTTTGTTACCGGAAGGGGTGGGGGCACAAAATACATGTCACCGCATGCGTCATTTCGGATTTATTGATTTTGGACGAAAAACTTCAACTCTCTCGCATAATGAATATAACCGTCGAACAGCGGAGGGTTAGGCACTCCACTAGGCTAGGATACGGAGCAGAGCGACGATTCAGTGGATTCGGTTTAATTTGGTATGCAAAACAGCTCTTCAATTTGTATGGTTTTTTGCATTTTGAATTTTTACCTTCTTTCAATTTTTTATTATCGTTTTAATGTTCTTCGCGTGTCTTTTCTGTCTCTCTTTTGTATGCAAAAATGATGCCCACTAATGATCCGCCACCGCCAGTGAACTTCGTGCACTCTGGGCGAGGGGTTTCGTCTGCAGAATTACCGTTTTTGAGTTATTTTTCCTACGGCTACATGAATTGTTTTCACTGATTTATTTTTATCTCTCTCGAATGACGTGAGTTAATTATTTTATCGGTATCACAAGCTTTCCCCTTGGCTTTTACCAATCAAAGGAATTAGAATTTGGCGGACGTGCATAAAACGTGGTAGGCACATAGTGGCGGACTTGATTTGGAAAAAAAACAAGACCCGTAACATTTTGGAAATAATTTGTGTCGATGGTCTACGTGACTGTCGGTCAAACGGGGTGCATTAGGGAGGAGAACTAAAGCTGCACCCAAGTGGAATGGAATTTTCATTTAAAAAGCAATTCCGCAGATGGTCTTCCGTTCGAATTCTCTCAGATTTCACAAGGTTTTCACAAGTCTTAAGTAAGACTGCTTCTTTAAGCCGAAAATATTGGTAGCTTCTTAGGGCTGTTACCAGCTGATCGATACGGATAATTCTATATAGTAAACTAATTTGCTTTAGATGACGCTTTTGGAACACAACCTCGAACCAGAGACCCGACATGCGCAGCACTGAGACCAAATGATACTTTTTCTTGCAAAAATCAAAACTCTTGAACGAATAATTTGTTTCTGCTTAAAGAATATTTTCCAGGCTATAAAAATAGATGTCGGAAAAATTCCTCCACGGGGTGTTTCAGAATCCTTGACTGAAGCGAAATTTTCTTATAAATAATCAATAAAATGTTTTACCTCAAAAATAGTCGCAAATATTGCGGATCCTCCAAAGATATTGCGGATCTTCTATACAAATGTTCATGATTTTTTACAGTGTTTACAGGCCAAATTAAAACAATGACCAAGTTAACGAAAAGTTAACGAAGTAATTTTATCGAATTTTATTTAAACAAAAATTTAAAATATTAATAAAATACCCAAAAAAAAAAGAATACTTAAAGTTTTAAGAATTAACAAAATTTATAGGTTCTTCAGTCTTCACCCATTATCCGGAGTTAGGTATGTAAAGAGTTAAAAAAAACACATATATACAAAACTCTTATGTGTATTAGGAATCTATTCAAAAAGGGGCAGGGTGTGGGCGGACTCTTCTCACAATCATCATAATAATAAAGCATATTTTACTTGATTTAAGAAGGAAATTTCAACTTCTCAGCACTTTTGGTAAACTATCTCAAACAAACCCAAATAGTAAAATTGGATTCTTAGACGCTTTTATTTTTAAAAAAATTACATTATCTGCGAAGAGTGAATAAATTGGAAACTAAATTTTTTTGTATAGCTTAACAAACAGGTTCTAAATCCTTCTTATTTCTTTCCTATAACTATCAACACTTTTTTTAAAGCTCTATTCCAACCACAAAAACTGGTCAAACTAAATTTTGTTTTATTTATCAAAGCTATTATTTGTTTCCTTTTATTGTAAAATTTATTTTATCTGCAAACCAAATTACTAAGTAACTTTAAAAACGAAGAAATTTGTTCCATGAAAAATGCCATAAATTCAAAAACGAAAATAAAGAAGAAAGACTTTCTTTTTATGCAAATGTCCACCTTTGAATAGCTCTATAAATCCAACGAGCTCTGGATGTAGTTATACCAGAAATTAACAATAATAAACGAACACGTAGTATTGAAAAAAATACCTTGAACAAGCGACATCGTATACCCCACATTTCTGAGCCTTGTCAGTACTAAATTCAGCTTGAAATTAAGTGAAATTTCTGCAACATTATTGGCGGCATCCCTCAATTTTCAAACAAATTTTACACTGTCTGTCTGACAGTTTGCCATCTGTCTTTTCGCGCACCAGAAAACATTGTTCAACTTTTTGCAAACTTTTTCCACTCTAGAAGAGCCCTACTAGTGGTTAACTTTTCCCATAGACCGACATTAACTCCTACTAGCCGCACTACTTCTTCCTTAACCTAGATCTCTCCATTTCTAAATTTCTCTGACGGTGGGTAGGTACAAACTATGTCAACATCTTTGAAATTCTATAGACCGTGGAAATCAAAAAGCGCACCCCCTATTCTTTACATTGCCAACAATGTTGCATTTCAATGAGATGAAAAATAAAAATAAAAAATAAAAAATCTCCAAAACAGCTAAGTGGTTGAAATGGTAATAATTCACAGAGAAGAGAATAAATACTCGAGACTATTCATATCCCTTCGTGAATCCATCATCAATTTCCAAAAGAGAAAAATCAAAAGAATATACCTCGCTGGGTGGTGCGTGGTGGTACAAGAAAGTGCTCTCGCTCTTCACAACAGAACAATAGAAGCTGTCGATAATTATATTTTCACAAGCAATTTGGATTGTTTCATGCGGTTTGTTGCCAACTGAGAAATGTTCCCTTGATACCCACTCCAATATATTGAAGGAGGTTCGATCCCCAAATTATGCGGTTACTAACCTATGTCAAACATTAAAATATAAAAAAAACTATATATCTGCACTCAGACTTATTAAAAGCTGTACTAGCCTCCGCAGCACTGGCCCCACCTTTTTAAAGAGCATCATCTACAACAGTCTGAGTCTCTTTATCGCTGGTGCACACTTTGCCTGTAGGATCATCATAGATTCCCGCTAAATGCGGCGGATTGCCAAAAAAATAAATCCTTCGCTCTATCTCTATCTGATGGTCCTCCGTGGTGTAGGCAAAGGAAATGAGGCCGTACAATTGAAGCACTCATTATGATTATGACGAGATGATACCCCACGAATGTGGCTGTGCATGTGCAATCGGGTAAAACAGAGCTTCGATCCCACAATGGAGCGTGTGTGTGCGTTGCCATGCAACTATATGTCAAAGCCAACGCCTCCACCAGCATCAGCACCCGGCCGCACCACCCATGCAACCATTTTCTAATTGAAATGGGATTTTAAATGCAGGACACTAAAGCTACCAGTCAGCATGTCACTCAGTAATTTCACATCATGAATGCACCTGCCATGACACTATCCTCCCGAGTGGAGAGACAGAAAACGTATATACACACCACTAAATCGACGAGACACCACATCAGGTTGTGTAGGTACCCTGCCAGTGGAACAGGAAAGATCTGAGCGCATCACATCGTAAAAGGGTTTCCCTGTAGGATTTTGAATTATTGTTGGACTTGGATTTTGTCCTTGGTTTTGCATTACGTATTCGCTGCCGACAGTCGAAACTCCGGGTGAGATGTGTAACCTGCATCGATCCAATCAGACCGACCGCAATCATTTTTGAATTACCCGTCTCCCTCTCCCTCTCTATGACTCAGTTCGACATCGACATGAATCGGAAAAGAAACCATTTATAATTTCCCACTCCTGGCTCCTGGCGTGTGTGAGTGTCTGCAAACTTGAAGTTTTGCTCGCAAGTCATCCGGCCATTCAATCATCGGACATGACTCGACTGCATTCGCGTCTGACTGTGCCAATATTTGATGTTGATTACTATTACCCGTACTGGGCCCGCATGTGCTATGCGTGTGTGTGGATTTAATTACTTAATTTTGTGTATATTCATTTAGCTGGAAGCAGGTAGCTACTAGGTATTCAGAACATGCAACCGCCTCTCCCTCCCAAATATTGCCACCATGGCGCCTACAAAACACTTGTTGCTGTTGCCAATTTCTCGTCTTACAAAAGAGCCACAGAGGCGCGGGCGTTGTTTTACTGTGTATACATTATACATAGTGCAAAGCAAACATATTGCTTCCTTGTGTGTTTCATTGGTTTCACTATCTCTCTCTCTCGTTTGCTTTGTTGAAATCTGATACTTGGTATTCTAGTATCTGTCGATATGTCTTCCTGTACTCTGTTTTGAATTATTGTTGTTCCGTTATTTTCTAACGAACAATGGGTCCGCTCCAATTATAATTTATGATTGCTGGCGGTGGACTGGTGGGCCACCTCTACCGCTTTTGTAAAAGAGAAGCCAAAGACGAACAAAAAAAAAAAAGAGGACCAGCGAAATCCGCAGGTAAATTTAATTTATGAAGTTTCACTGACACTCGGGTGTGGGGTGGAAGTATGAAGGAAACTTCAAGACACCGTGGGTAGAGTGCGATAACTTCCATAATTAAATTGTCCGTGTACAAGAGTGATCTAATTTTTTCTTTTAGAAAACCGAGAAAATCGAAAGAGAAATTAAATAAATTGTGTGCTTTTCCAATGCATAAGCTGATTAGGTGCGGTGTTTACCGTTGGTGTCTTGAGGCCGGGCAATTTGTATGAAATCTGTTCCATTGATAGAGCTGATTGAATATTAATTTAGCCTTTGGATTGATTTGATTGATGTCGTTCAGGAGTGTTAATGTGGACGTGACTGTATTGCCAGCATAATCAATTTTAAGATTTACTTAAGTCGAGTCTCCATCTTTTAATTAAATCATGAGGTGCATCATATACGCGTAGATGGGACGTACCGGACTTGACATAAAATTCAAATCCTTGGGCTACCAAGGGACCTAATGACAGAGATTTCATAACGCGCCCTGGGGGCACGCACAGACCTGAGTAACGACCAAAACATGGAACACTCCATGGAAAGAAGTAGCTTTACGATTTCGAGAAGGCAACTCAAGTTTTCCTCCGATTCACTTCAGCTGTCGAAAAAACCACCAAATTTAAAGATCTTGGACTTGGCTTCAATCTTAGGTTCCGTGTTTCTGATAACAGAAAAAAACTACCTCCTCCATAAAACTCAGCCTTGTTCCTGTCAATAAAGCTCCGAGATGCTTAAACTAGTCCACATATTTCAATGGGGCTCCACTTACATTCCGAGTCTATTGAACAGGCGTTCTGCTAATGACCAGCACTTAAAAGATTTTCACGTTTACCTTCGTCCCAGCTTTAGCATAGATTCCAACAAACCTTTCGGAATATCGAGTCAACCGTAAAAAAAAAATAAAATGAAGGTAGACAAAACGCACCCCTGAGTTAGTCGAACGCCCACCGAGGAAGGTGCTAAGAAGATAGCCGTCAAATTACATATTATACTTCTTAAGTACACTACTTATTTACGCTTCTCCAAATCTACAAAACGGGTGTAAACAGATGAAGCATACTCTAAGGCGTTCTTGCTGGTTGATTATGATATCCCCCAAACACCTTGGAGAAGACTTTTCGGTGAAGTTTTGAAAGTGATATACCAATTTCTTAAATAGTTTCCTAATCGCGGCACGTTTCGCCGCATTTGCACTTAAATACAAGGGAACCATTCAGCTCAATCTTCACTTTGGGCCTTGATTATTTCCATCTGTAGGTATTTTATCCTCTGCTGAGGTGTAAACTAAAGTGAAATTAAAAAGACTCCTACCCTTCGAGATTAGAAATACGTCTAAAGGAAACTTCCATCTGGAGACCAATAGCAGTACCAAGAAGCAAAGACTTGTGGAATCATACCTCTAGTACAAGTCTGATTTTTTGTAGAAGAAACAAGCCTTTGAGCTTTTGTGTACACTTAAATGAGGCGTAAAAGCCAAGAGTATTTTCCCTCAACTGAAAATCTGATTGTCCACGGCTTACACTGCGAGGCGGAATTGAAACACTTACTTCACAGTTAAAGTTTAGAACAAAAAAGGTTTGTCAATGAAGATCTGTATCAGCCTACCTATGAATAACTGAAAGACACAGCTCATACCTTACACCACAAATTAAAATGGAGAAACCCGTCCACCTATACTAAATATACCTTCTTGGAAGCATAGTAAATTCGGGAGTTTCAGGGCAGGACCTCTTTTCCAATACTTAAAGATCAGTATCTTCAAACTTGAGTTAGCTGTTTAGGGCCAAGAGGTACTTCTGCCCGAAGTTCTACGTCCTCAAAATGAAGCTACCTCTTTAAATTCCCCAGTCTCTAAAAAGACCTGCTTGGAACAGGTTTCAAATATTGCTAAATATGTAGGTAGAGTTCGACTTAAACTGTTCACTTAACCTATACTTGAGAACGTACACAGGCAAACAGTTCGACTAATTGGTGATCCTACACGCTTTTGCCAAAACTCCTTTCGTTGCAGGTCAATTAACTTTGACCCAGTGTCGCAAATTTTACAAACAAATTTAAGTTAAATTTTACATTGGTTTTAGATTAGATGACGATAGGTATGACAAAGTTCCTGGGTACGGACGAAGCAGGGCTTGTATACCCAGTGTAGAATAAGCCTGCAAGTTATGTGCGACTCAGTCCTGCAGATTTTTATTTAGTTTATCACTTTGAGACAGAGTCTAGAGACACTTTCGGGGAAAACATGTTTTGTGGGTTGATGTTAAGTCTTACGAAGAATACAAAGTTGTACAAATATTCACAAGCACAAGCTTTTTTGGGGATCTAACGCTATGAGTCTTATCAGCAAATCACAGAAGTAAGGTATAAGCGCAAGACTATTCCGGCTTTTCCCGTATGGCTTCCAATTTGATGTTTTTTTTTTTTGTGTGCACTTCTTTTACAGTCCTTCATTTGTGCGAGACGAGAAATGGCGTGGTAAGTTTACCCCCAGTAAAGGGATTCAAAAACACCCTCAAGCAGTATCAGTATCCTATAATCATTTTAAAGAAAGAAATTCTAGTTAGTATCCTGTTTCCAGTTGCTACGAGAAGTTCAATCTATAAGTCAGAAGAGAACAGTATGTGTAAGCAGTAGTGTGGATCAATACATGCGAGATTTTGGCCAACTTCTACCGACAGTCCCTGATTTTCTTTTGCAAAGTCGAAATTTCTTAAAATTAGTTTTTACAAAAAAAAAAAACTTAAACCAACCTTCAAATTAAGCGCCCCATCAAATACCCACTCAGTTCAATGCCGCCATCCAGCCAGACGCATAAACTATGCACAACATGTTCATAGGTGCTTACGCTGGGTAGACAAACATTTTCAAATTACAATGACGTATGGGTAATTAAGCTGCCAATTTGCATTACTCACGCCCACGAGCGTGAATGATATCCATAATCGAAATGGCTCATTTAACAATACCAGCCATTTCAATTAAAATTTAATTTATCGAATGAGTATTTAAACTTCGTCTCAAGTTCCAATTCATTTGGCTGCAAAGTAAGGTCTACTGACAGTCGGGTCGTCTGTTTCCAACATCAAACGCCGGCACAAAAAAAATTGCCACCCCTCCGTGTGCACGCACATTTTAAAAATGCATGGAAATGATTTCCATTTCAGGCAATTTTATCTGTCAATGTGAGATTGCCTCCACCTCTTTTCACATGTGCGTGTGCGCCCACCAGCTCAATGGACAATAAATCGAACAAAATGACGATAATAACAGCGATATGCTGCCGTTACACTACGTACAAATGCGCTCGTGTTTATAACTTAATTTATATTTTATTATGAGCTCCCGAGGAAAAGTAAACACGGAATCGACAAACGGCATACGACAACACTCTCTCAAGTGCCCCGCGGTATATGTCTTGTACGCTACCTCTTGCTAAAGCCCTCTTTAGTCTTTGGGGCAAAAAGAAAACAGCCAGCAAAAATGATGTGGAAAAAAAGAAAAAAAGGATAAAAAGTTATCCAATTGTCTACACTCTACAGCAAACGAAGACGACGTAGATATCCTTTCGTGTTCGTTTTGTTGCGTCCTTTGTCACATGGATGTGTGCGCGAACACACACATTAAGTACCACCTTCAGTTCCAAATGGGGGAATTGTCATGTCACCCTCACCATTGCCATGCCTCCTCGTCGGCTTGTTGCAAAATTAATTTCGATTCGGAATGACAGTTTCTGAAGGATTATTATTTTATTCCGCTTTACCCGGGGAATTTATTCCTTATACCACCCGGAGGCAGAGATGCCTGCTGTGCACATGCTCGTACGTATGGCTGTCAAGTAGGTACATATTTTGGACGCTTTAATTTTGCGACATATGCTGGAGCCGAGCAGCACCGATAGTTTTTTTTTTCTTTTTAACACAATTAGCCTATTAGGCATTTCCGGAAAATTTCCTACAAGCAGTCCCACACAGGGGGGTAGTTATTCGTTTATTGAATTCCCGTGCAGGGCGGCTGGCGGTAAGAGGGGCCGCACTTGATTAAATTTTCACTTTTTTCGATTGGACGCACCAGAATGCGCCCTGGCGATGGCAAAAAAAAAATTATGCTTTTGCGATAAAATGCGCGTATGTGCCTGTGCGGTGCACAAATTCAAAGGAATTCTGCGAATCGTCCTGCCGAATAAATGCAATTTAGCTTAAGGGCGTGCGCTGGGTTCTTTTGAAAATGCCATGCTGTATGAGTTTCTGAATACGCGGGTTTCTGTTTTATTCGGCGCCCGCCGTATTAATCGAATTTTAATTGATATCGTTTGAGGATATGCAATTACCGGACGGTAAAATGAATTTTGTTTCTTTCGTTTTATTTTTTTTCCACGATGGCTGGAAGGAAGAGACTATAACAAACTGATGAGGTTATACATATATATAAAACGCAGCATTAGCCTAAAACCCTGGCAGCTAGTGCTATATTTTTCTATTGCTTATATAATTCATTTATGTAACAATAAAGTTATAATAAAAATAATAATATACTCAGCAACTGCAAAACTATGGGGATTCGACGAGCGTGCTTGTAATTAGTGTTGATAAAACATCGATATTTTAGTCAATTGGTTTGAACTATCGGGACTATCGATAGTTTGGAGAAAATGGAAAATTTGGAACGTTTATAATATTAAAGACAACCAATGTGCATCGGAATCTCCTATCTTCTCTATCCCAATTTCCTTAACGCCCGCGCTGTGTACTTCAAACTACACCATAAAAGTAGTCATAACCTCTTTAGTGCGTGTTAATTATAAAAAAAAAAAAAAAATAATCTTATCCTTATCCTTATCCTTATCCTTATCCTTATCCTTACTAATAATAAAACTGTAACTTTTTTCCGGCTTTAAATAGTTTGTGTGCTCAAGGCACAAGAAGTACTGCACGAAATTTATTTCGGTTTTCACAATTGCATTGGAAATTGTCGATATTAGAATTTAGGATAATGTTTAATCATTATCCGCTATCCGGAAGCGGAGATTTAAGCTGATATCTAACAAAAGTTGTATAACTCGAATGCCTTCTAGCTCCTAGCTTTTGAATGACTCAACCGAATAAAATAGGTTTTTTTTTTAATATAAAGTTCAATTATGTACAAAGATTTTAAGATATAAATAATCTTTGTACGTAGTCCTGAAGCTGTACAATAAGCATTAAACTATAAATTTTATACAGCTCAAAAAAGTAAAATGTTCCATTGAAGCTAGATCGTTGGATTTGCCCGGCATTCAGTGGAGGAAATTTTGTGTGTGTGTGCGGCAAAACCTGTTTCTCTCTCTGCTGAATGCTGAAAGCTGAATGCTTTTTGTTTCTCTTTTTTTTCATACACCTTTTGTGCTTTGTGTTGTTTTTTTTTTCTCACTTCTTTTAAATTGAAATTGAACTGGCGATAGTGGAGAGAGTGGAGTTGTGGCCTTGTGGGTGGAGTATTAATGTGGTGCATGGGTGGGAGGGAGATACGTCAGGTCAGGTATGTAATGTAATTGAGATTGGGAGGGAGTCACACTCAATTGTGATTTAAAATGCGCTATATTGATTGTGATCTGATGATGCATGCCACGATCACGAACGAATCCCGTTTGTGCTCGGTATTGTTTTTTTTCGTATGCATGCATTATGCAACTGCACCTTTTCTGCCTTATGTTTTTTTGAGGTTATTATTTCTTTAGGCGCGTTGGGCACTTTTAGATAAGAAGAAATTAATGAATTTGGGTTACTTTGAAAACGAAACCGCGTCATCGACACCGAGCGACCGACACCCGATAGGTGGCGCTTTTGTCGTTTTTTTTTTTTTGAGAAGCTCAACCGATCTCAATGAAACTTTGTTCGTGTGCATCTTTGTATGCAGCTAGAAAGATAGGATAGTTTTGGACCCGATAGGTGGCGCTGTTGTCGATTTTTTTGAGAAACTCAACCGATCTCAATGAAACTTTGTTTGTGTGCATGGTTGGATGCAGCTAGAAAAATAGGATAGTTTTGGACCCGATAGGTGGCGCTGTTGTCGATTTTTTTTTGAGAAACTCAACCGATCTCAATGAAACTTTGTTTGTGTGCGTGGTTGTGTGCCGCTAGAAAGATAGGATGGGCGCTCTGAGAGCACTTTTTTTTCTCTCAGAGCAATTTATATGTTCGCTTGGTACAAATAAAGCAATCTTTTTCAAATTTCAGAGCACTTTTGCGAACCAAGATATTTTTTCAGATTTACCAATAACAAGTGCGTTTGAATTTGACAACTGGTAGAGTTTGTTTACATTTTAGTGATTTTTTTCATACACCTTTTGGCATTGCATCGAGTGAATCAATTTTTGTAAATTATTTATGTATAAATATTTCATAATCAATCGGGACGGATATTTCTAATGTTTTAATACAAAATTTAACCAGTGAATGGAAATCGCTTAGAAGTGTCGAAGACTGTACATATTCAAATCGCACGAATAGGTATCAACACAAAAAAGAGCAGGTGACGTTTTTATGTGCGACAACTACATAATTAAAAAATCCCTACTATTATAAAACTAAGTCATTCTTTCCTTTGTTTCTTGCTACACGTCACTTACAGCACCGAAGTGGGTTTGTATAGCTCTTATTATTTTGTTTTAAATTTGAAAAGTGGAACTCTGGCGAAGCAAGGCGAGCACGGGTCAGCTAGTATTATATAAAAATGGATCTTGGTTTGTTCGGATGCTTAAAACTCGAAAACGACTGGACCAAATTGGATACTTCCTTCTGCGGATTTGTTCGTAATTGCTCCGCGAAGGTTTAGGAAAAAAGAAAAATTGAAAAATTCTCAACAGGTGGCGTTGAAGGCACACATTTCGTTTTTCATGGGGAAAAGCACTTTGAAAAAAAAATAAACTGGATAGAAATCGAGTAGTGACACTTCAATTACAAAAAAAAAAATATTTTATATTTTCAAAGCAATTGTTGTTGTCAATTATTTTAATTATTTTCCAAGCAAATTGTTGTTGTCAACAATTTTGACATTTTTTTTTTAAATATAACCAATATAAGTTTGTTTATGTTTACTATGTTACATTAAGTATCTTTTTGAAATGGAGTAGAAACTTTTTTATTTCATGGTTTTTGAATCCATCATTTTTGTTTGACATATATTTTCAGGATCCTTGCATAAGTATGTGTGAGTAAGTTGAAATGTAGGGGTGATTAAGATGACGTGGACAATGATGACAGGCAACAGGAGTTGTGGAGCGTTTTGAGTTTGCACTTAGGGGTTGTTACGAAAAATGAGCGTGTAACAATTGTGGTATTCTGCTGATTAGGGAATAGGGTTATGGGGAACGCAACTCAAAGGTACCATAACACCTTCGGTACTGGTGTAGAGAGAGAAGGGAAAAGGCTTACAATTTACCAACCAAGTTGATAGGTGCGGTTAGTTTTCTTCATTTCTGTTAAAGTTACAAATATTTCGTCGGTCGCTGATGAACTATATTGTTAAGCATCGTGTCTTTGGTTATACTCCATGTTGGATGTATTCGATTGAATGGCAAAAAAGAGGCTTGCCTCATGCTTACATTCTCATTTGGTTAGTCGAAAGAATGCAACCAGACCAAGATGATGACATCATATGTGCCGAGGTTCCAGATCCCGAAACCGATGTAGACCTGCATGATGTCATAATTACAAACATGTATTTTTATTTCACATTTTCTGTTTCGTGCGAACCAGTTTACAAACACATGAAAACCAATTTAACAGTCACAAGTCATTCCCAAATACATTACACACTGGGACTTACTAGTAATCATTTTTAACCTTCACACTAAATATTTCCTAGGTCACAATATACAATTTTGTATGGAAATTTTTCCATTGAGAGCTGGAAAAATGTAGTCTGGACGTTAAAAATATTATTAGTACCACGGACTGTTATACTGTTACGGAAATATGTCTGAAATGTAGGACACTATAACCATCAACTTTTACTTGGGTTCCGGACCCGATAGGTGGCGCTGAAGGATACCACACTATAGGTGGTACTTTGCAAAACATAAGCGGTACCTATAGGAAAACGATTTGTTGCACCTCCCATTTAAAAATAAAATCAGGCGCTATTTCTAAAGTTGCATAATTAAAATTATAATGGACATTGTCCAAATAAAGCACTTTGCAAACCTCTGCGGATTCCGCTTATTCAGAACGGCTTGCCATTGGTATTTAAGCGTCTACATAAAATAGCATGTGCATTGGGCATGCTCATTACATTAACAAATTTGGGCGGAACGAAGTTCGCGGGGTCAGCTAGTTGTTTATATTAATTACACTATCGATTGTTTATCGATTAATCGATCGTTTTTTTGAAAAACTATGGAAAACTCCAACAGTCGATGTTTTATTAATACTACTTGAATTTATAGCTACACAGGAGCGGGGCAGCATTGAAAAAAAAAAAAAAAATACTACATTGGGACCCGAGTAAATCTCGTTCCTTTGAATGCATCTGGCAAGAACTTGGCGATAAGTGTAACGTCTTGGACTTACATATTTCTTATCAGGATATTTTTCTCTAAATATTAAAACAAAAATTAAGTTTTTTTGTCAATATTTTGGCTTCGTCTGGCATTTACATTAAAAAATCCTACGTTTTAGGAGAAATTGGTGCAGTTGCATTAATTATTCAAAATTGGAAAATTTTTAACACACTTCCGAAGCGTCTGGCAAGGGTTTTGGCGAAACTTAAAACGTCTTAGATACATATGTTTGCACTGAGGCGGTCTTACTCTATTATTAGTCAGTAGATTCAAGTGGCTGCACTAATTATTTCTGTTTTGCACTGTAACGGATTTTTAATATGCATTTACGTATTATTTTAAATCATTGACATCAGAGCAACATATTTACATAAAATTTTCACCAGTAGCCCCTCAAGTCTAAAACTTACTGCGGGCTCTTGGTCCTATTTGGATGACAACGACAGTAGGCTATTCGTTTATCGTCTGTTATCGAGTATCAATTATGTATGACAGAGCTTAAAGAGTTTGATCATTTGAGGATTTTTTCAAAGGTTAAAAAGAGTGCTGCCACTGGGAAGAGTATGTATTAAACACATTTTCCACTTCTTGCACCGATTCCTTTTTATTTAGGTGAAGTTCCGCTGGCTTTAACGATGCCGTCGTCTCCTCTTCTTTCTCATTTTTGCTCCTGCCGAAATCTTTGTAGGGGATACTCAAACTCTAGGTATATCTGCCGATAGCACATCAGTGGGTGATAATTACGTTTATGAATGCGTCAATGAGACCTCTTTCTGGTGGATCTTTTTTGGTCCACATTATGGTTATACTTCTGTATCCAAGTAGGTAAATCTATTTTGCAAACGACATTGGCACTGCAAGGTTGGTCTGCCTTTGTCAATTCGCGATCCGGTGGGACAAATGAAATCACCTGGAATATCCCTTTACCCGAAATGTCGCTTAAGTTGTCGAAAAACGATTGGTTTAGTGTGCGCACCAGCAAGAGTGCCGAACATTTGCAGAGAAAATGGGAGAAAAGAGTCTTAGGTATAAAGGTCAAGATTATGTCGACAAACAATCTAATGAACAAAATAGATACCGAGGAGAATTTTGAGAAGAACTACTCGTACGATTCCCTAGAGACAGAATACAACAAAAATTCCTCCACCAATTAAGCGGCGTGATGATGTTCCTTGGCCACCAAAGACACTTTGGAGCAGCCTTTTTTTTAATGCCTTTGTAATTGAGAGCCAGAGATCTTCTTTAAGTAAATTAATTGTGGGTTTTCATTCACTAGTAAACTGTTAAGCTATGTTTTTAATCAAAACACTTTAGAATTAATTTTTTTAACAAATCACGTCCTGCATTTATTTTACGATTGAATTCAAAGGACACGTCTCTATCCTTCAGCTGGTTCTTCTTCCCTCTAGTCGACTCCTAGTTTTAACGCTAGGATCTGTTTATGTAAGATCTTTTTCATCGACTGGGTCTCCACCCTATGATGTCCCAAGATCTTCATTATTCTGCCAGCCAAAGCCGGACATTGGTAGGCGCAGTGGCTTAGGTAGGTGCAGTGGCTTAGTGGTTAGTGTGTTTTTTTTTCACTGCGTTACCTCTCGCGAACGTCTGACAAACATCCGAGAGTATAACTGTGAGTCGAGGTTTTTCTAACTTGAAAGAACTTCTCAATTAGCCATTTGGAATCGGCAATAAATTGTAGATCCCTTCCATTCGTTCCAAAAATGAAAAACGCACACAAAACGAATGGTTGCGAGAAGCTAGGTCCAGGGTCCCTACAGACCTGTTGCGCCAACTATTATTATTATTAACGGCGGACACAGTATATGTGCCGATGTCTCAGATTCCTCCTGGCATAGTTTTCAGGTATCATCGTCTCTAAGACCCATCTTCCGTAAGTGATACCCGAAATTACCATGTCCTGTAGACAAAGCCACAACCCATTTCAATGTTGCTCGACTTATCCTTCTTTGATTGGAGCAGGTCAGCCACGTAATGGCCATTTTTGCCTGTCTACATTGTTCCACGGTTGACCACCTTCTCAGGTGTTCTGCCGTGATAAATTTGTGAATCTGCATTTCCGTCGCCTTCGATCCCTATGTGTCCTCGTACCCAAGTGGGTGCTACTTCATTTTTAGATGAAGACTTATTGAGCTTGAGTACACATTCCAGTGCCAACGATGTTGTAATGTTTGCTTGTTCCATGCGTCTGATCACCGCCTGATTGTCCGGTGCTATAAGGATATTTTTTCCCTCCACCTGACTCTCAAGCAAGTAGTCCACCGCATGCATCAATGCAATCATTTTGACCTGGTATACGACAGTTCGTTTCCCGCTTTACGTGGACAAAACCACGACTATGTGTTGGGTTGGGTTGGTTCGTCGGTCCGGAAAATGTGGCCCCAAAACGGCACTCAACGCTAATTGTCTTTTTCTGAGAAAATAGTCACTTATACCAATTAACCAACCAACCAAGCTGTTAGCTGTTTGCATTAATTTTTAAGAGGACTGTGTGTTCACGTTTTACTTGGTTTAAAGTGACCTTATCATGAGCATAAAAACAGTTCCAATGCCATCAATAACAAGCCAAAAACATCCTCCCAGCTGCGATGTAAACATCACAGTAAAATTTGTTCAGTTACAAATGTCGTAGTGCAAATATAATCCCGCTTCTTTGAAGAAACCTCCACCTTTTCTTTCCAACTTCGTTCAGAAGTCTTATCTCAAGTACGGTATATAATACGACTCCCTCGGTAGATTACTCCCATGAAACTCTATTATTCATGTCCTTTCCAAGAATCATTCACCCGGGTATGACAATTTCTTCCATATCTCCCCCGTTCCTCTTTTTAGCACACATCGCACGTTTCTTCACAAAAAGAAAACAAAAAACCCGTACTTATTCGCTTACATCTCACATGCCCCCGGCCAAGCAACGCACACAATTACAATGATCCTAGAGAACAAACAGCCACCACTCGTGATGATGATAACCCACTCAATGTAATCTTCTAATTAAAATCTCCCGCAAAATTAAAGAACACAGCATCGTAATCTCAGCACAAGGTCATTCCCATTTACAGCTAGAATCACCATATCCCATCCTAAAGGTGCACAACGCCACACACTATGCATACGACAATTGAAGCAATTTAAAAAGAGAAACGCTGGTACTAAAGTGCAATCGTTTAAGGAAATCATTACTATAGACGACACATGGGTTAACCAAACGAAATGACTGACAGGAGCCTACTATGCGAGTTGAGTGGGTTCGTTTTCGACACGCCCGGCCCCAACAAAGAGCTGTGTAATTTCCCAACACAGCCCAGTCACACAATGTGGTCATATAAATGTCTCATAGCAACGATAATAATTCCTTTTCTTTGGTTGCTCCTTGTTTGTGTTTTTTGGTGGCATTTTTTCAAATTACGAAAACATGTTGGTTTCCTTTTGGAGTTTTTTTTTTCTTTGTTGCGCGAATTTTCATAATAAAATTTCCTCTGGCCGGAAGTTCATTAAGCACACTTCACTAACGATTGCAGGCGGCAAACGTCTGGCGGAATAGCTCAGCGTAACCCGAAACGCAGCGGAGGACGAGAACACAGATATGATATCAGAATTCCTTTTCGTCGTTGGTATTTTTTTTTACTGTAATATTTATTTAGCTTTACTTTTTTTCTCTTGCTTTGATTTCCGCTTTTTAAAAGGAAACATTTTTGCTCCCGACGAGGTCAACTTAGATAGTACATTACTTTTAATTTAATTTTGTTTCTTTTGCGTTTTTATTTTTCACCGAGAAGGCAAGCAAACTTCTAAGGGAAATATTTAGCATTGCGAATGCATTTCTTGTAGACACTACGAAGCGGACTAAGAAAAGAAAGAGAGATGGAAAAAAAATAAAGGAAAGAAGATAAACGGAAGAGGAAGTCAATCCTGTCTGGAGCTGCTTATTTATCTTAAATAGGTTTAACTTTCGAGCAGGGCAATGGGAATTCGCTAGTGGGTTGCGTAAGAGAATGGTAAATAACAAAAAAAAAATCGAGTAGTGTGGACACAAACCATGGTGATGCTAATTGGATTCGGATTGGTTTGGGACTGAATAGGAAAATTTGTTGGGCAAGTCAGCTTCCAAACAGTGATTATACAGTGATGTGGGCACTGACCCACAAAAGACTGAAATATTTGGGCAAGTACCAACTATCTGATGAGGAAATACAGTCACTAGAACCAGCTCTCATCCTTAGACTCTTAAAGGAAACTGGATTGGAGAGAGTGATAAAGGACGGATTTCTTCCGTCAAGGAGAAAGAAGAGTACTAAAACCTCTAGAGCAGGGGTACAATAGACGAAAAGGTCGCAGTACAATAACTCTAACCCCTCTCAAATTATAATAATAATGCAGTGATTACTGTTCTAGAACTGTGAGCGATGGTACTCCTTTTCAACACCCGGAAAACAAACACACAAATTTGTAAAATTTGTCAAATATCCAGAAGTGTTGCTTTTCAATTCATCAATTCTTAAATTGTAGGTGCCTTCCAAGCTTATAATAAAAAGAAAGAATATATACTAAATTAAGCCAAGACTTCCGTAAACTGTATGGCAGGTTTAATCTTTAATAACTTAAAAAAACATAAATGTTTCTAACATTACTTTCAAAAAAATTATGAAAATTAACTTTAGCCTATAAAGGGCAACTTGCACCAAGTTACTGGATAATCAAATAAACTTCTGAATAGCTAAACTAAGATAAACAAATAAATAGACAATCCCCTGCTTTGCGTTGCACATGTTTAAAATTCCGTCTGGATAAGTAACCTTAGATTATATTAATATTGACGGAAAATAAATTTAAATTGTAACGTAACAAAATCGGCAAAAATAATATGTATAAAATAGATAACAGTTATGGCATAAAGCGATCCAGAGCTCCAATTTCAAGACAGCTGAAATATGTAATATTGTAGCTTTCCACTTTTGAATAGTTCAGCAATATATAAAAAAATCAATACAAAAACTAAACTTTCAAGTAGATTTTTCTTTCCAATGTTGCTTCGTTATAAAAATTAATATGAATGAAATTTGTAACTTCTTCATTCAAATTGTTTAATCTGGGGTCGAATCGCGTCGTCCATGAACGAGCATTACGAGACGGAATTTGTTTTTGTTTCACATGTAAAATCAACATAATTCCGTGAACGTATAGCTCGTTCACGGAAGTGGCGATTCGACCCCTGTTCTATTAAGAGTTGGATATACTTTTGCCCAGAAATATTTTTAAAGATATATTAATTTCGCTTATCAGCAACTAAATTCATGTTTAACTTATTTATTATACAACTTATTGTATTGTTTTCGATATCTGTGGTTCATAAATCGTAGATTGAAAATAAATATAAAAAAATAAAATAAACCCACTGTCGAATTTTTTTTCCTTTAGAAAATATATTGTGATTATTGTGACTCTTAGATATGACATTTTATAGTAACAGCTTCGTTTTTAATCCCATCTGGGGATTCGAATTATTAAAAATTGTCAAGATGAACGACAACTTGTTGCCACTCTTAGGGTGGAACTTGATAACTTTTACTGCAGTTTAGTGTTTCCCATTTGTACCTGCGTCCTAAACTATTCTCAGGAAAATCTACTCGAAATGTTTTCTTTTTACTCCATCGACACAATTTTTAATTTTGCAATTCAATTCAATGTATGACCTCCTTTTGTGTAGAAAAGTCCAAGTCGAACAGTGACAGTGAATACGGTCACTTGAAAACTATATCACTCACCCAGAATTATTCACAGCTACAACAATGCACAAGCTAAGCTTCACCCACAATAAAGTTAAACACACAAAAACCAACCCACCGAAACTTTCCTCCACCCCAAAAAGCAAAAAAAAAAGCCAGTCCTCAAATGAAACACAGCACTCGACATATTGAATGAGGAATCCGCTTTAGTCAAACGCAGCTTCAATAATTAATTAACAATCAAAACCAGTGCCTAATAAGCTAAAAGGCAATGCCACAGGATGTCATCTTAATTATGATGAATATAAATCTAACTGGGAGTCCTTTCATGGAATTTCTTTTGAACTCGCAATACTTTAATGGCTTCCCATCATCGCGAAATGTCTTCAAATCTTACGCACAATCCCTCTCGTTTATCGAGTGCCATAAATTCTTTTACATCTTCCAGTTCCATGAATTTCCTATTTTAAACATAAAAATCCATCTCCGCCCTTAAAATTCAAATGCAAATACCAAGACACACAATCAATAACTTGGAATGATCAATTTTATCATCGGTAATCTACATCGGCAAATTACATTAAAACGCTTCCCAAGAAGGGCCGCTGGCTCTATTCAATCCAAAGGCGGACTAAGAGTAAGAACCTTTTTATTTAAATAATAACAATAGCACTAATAAATCCCCATTCTTAACGCCAATTTTCATCAAAATTGTCCCCAAGGGAGCATGCAATTGGGGTATAGTGTTTCAGAGCGCGCAATAAAATTCGCTGAAAGAATCTTTAAACATAAATTTTCCAGCTAATCGCATTAAATTCCCAGAATTTCTGATTAAATTAAAATCAATTTGCTTAAATGTAGCTAAGAGCTCAAGCGGCAGATTTCCACTTCAGTCCTAAGACTGGCGACAACAACGATAAGTGCGCCGACAACAAGAAGCTTTTTGCCCGAAAAGGAACAGCAGCTCTATCTCAGCGGGAGATAAAACGATACTTTAAAAAATAAAAATAAAATAGAAAACTCTTTCGGGATGAGATTGCAGAAACAAAAAGCAAAAAAAATCCAATATCGGTCAAGAGATGGTCGTTTTTTCTTCGCAGTGTCCTTTCAACCGATCCAACCTCCTTCCAGTCTGCGATTCTACTCATCCTCTCGAAGACATTTAGGTAATTTTGTTGTCTATGGTTATTGCGAGGTTCGCCTTTCCAATTTTGTTTTGCCTGCTTTGTGCATTATTTTATTTCTCTCTCTGGCTTTCTTCGTCGTCGTCCTTAAAAAGGAGAAGATGGCTCAAATTTCAATTGGTCCCCATTGAACAGTTACGTTGCTGGCCTCTTTTTATCCGCTTTTATTGTTAATTCGAATTCTTTTTACTGTTTAACTGTTGATAAAATCTCCGGCCAGGTCAAAGAAAACCTATACCAACACCACAAAAGAAAACAAACTACGAGTAATACTCGTGCAATCTCCGCAAATCAATGACCGGGCAATTGAATGTTTCCTTGCCCGCTGCAAACTACCATCCCCAGCGAGATAGGGAAAACTCCTATCGCGCCCATTGTCTGATTAAGTTTTAGTTATTACGGCAATTTCGAAGGCGATCAAGCAGCAGCAGCAGCAGCAGGAGCAGCTGACAAGAGTGGCTGCATGGGGTAGAAACAAATAAAATATACACTGGCGGTGGGCTTCGTTTGGTGGTGGTGGCTCCATATCGATGGTTGTGGTGGCTTTCAGAAAAAGTTTTATTTCGCTTAGTGGCCCATTCAAACTGATACAGGAGCGTTATTGCCTGGTTGTTGGTTGTTTGATAGTGGTGGCATACTTGTGGGGGATATCAGATAGCGCTCCATCATTGCCTTCAAAACTACCTCTAAGCATCCAATCCACCACCATACCAGCACAGCAGCAGCAGCGTCAGCCTTCAAGTATAGTTGAGGGCATTTTACAAAGTTCTGTTTGTTCTCCTCTCTTTGTTGAAGGAAAAGTTTCTTCGTATTTGCACTCCTTATGGGAGCTTTTTTTCTGTTCACTTTTTCGCTCTAACCATTCATGGAATTAATGAAAGTTGTTGGAGGAGTCGTCGTCGTTATTCCTTTTCTCGAAGATACACAAAAAACTATCACTAATTTCATTGTAATTCATGTTTCTCTTTTTTTTTTCTTGCTCTCTTTCTATTTGGCTTGCTGTAGATATGTCCACGGAATCGGTTCGGAGACACGGAATTCATTGTTTCATTTGCATAACGGACGAGACCTAGTTTTGGTGACAACGTGCCGTCATGGCAAGAGCTGGCGGGAGCTACAGGATGCCAGATGCGACGAGGACAATCGCGAGTACGATAGGTAAGTCTTAAATATCTAATGCATTTGTATAGTGCATAATTCTTGTGCTTTGTCAGGATTAAAGTGATGTGGATGGATACTGTCGGTGGAAAGAGCCTTATTCACTTGGTATAAGGATTACACGACTATTTGCGTGAATGGGAGAGCTTAACATTGTTAGGTGTTTGAGCTTACTCATTTGTTGTTTTTTTTTTCGGTTTTGCAATTCAAATTGAGATAGTCCTTTTTAAGGGAACGTTGGTCAGGGTTTTGAATTATAACTCACGTAGTTGTTATAGGCACGTGTTCATGCACAACTTTGGAAGCGAACAATCGGCAACGGTGCTATGTTCGCCCAAAAATTTGGCCAGCGTATAGAAAGCAAGGCAATAGAAGTCCCGCTTTCAAGTCGCTTTATCGTTTCACCGGAGCTTGAAATTATTACAAAATCAGCCATATATTTCGCCCTAGCTGCCTCACAACCTACGCATCTTCCGGATCCTCTCGGTTTTTATTTTCCACGGGGTTTAGAGTTGCTCCCCATCGAGCCGTCTATTCTTCTTAAAGCTTCCTTACCACCTTATCAACTCTCTTAAGTTTCATGTCGGTTTTTCGTTTCATCGGTGTTCAGAATTACTGGCCAACAAATCATAAGAAGTTTCAATTTAAAAACATAATCGAGCGGTGCTAAACTATACACCTAGTGGACCATACAATGGGCCCAACGTTTAACAAACTTAAAAATCAACCACAACGGACCCTGACCTCTTCCAACTTCTACTAACCAACTACGGTGGGATCTGATTGGTAGTAAAATGGTCCGAAATTCGAGTCTGAGGTTTTGAAATCGCGATTAAAAAAAATAATTTCATCTTCGCACTTCCTAAATGACGCTTAGGCTTTTAGTCAATAATACTTCGTCCTCAATCTGATTTCTTCAATGACAGGTTGAAGCGTGCAATAAACCTCTCGGATGTATGGTTCGCAACGAATTTTTAAAGTCAAAAACAATACCCAAAACGAAATTCCTTTCAAGAAACCCTCATATATTCACTTATTCAAGAGATTGGATGGGAAATTGACTGCTTCAAGTATGGGAGCCATAAAGCTTAGACTAATCAGAATTATAACTCAGGCTCACACAGGCCGACTTGTGCGTAGTTCTCATCGGCCCCATCTGAATACACCGATCTATTTGTGAAAGGCTGCGTTTATAGATATTAAGGAAGCCTTCAACAGCGTTTAACCGAAGGCAATCATTGATGTACTAGTTGATAAATCATTGTATGTATGAGGAAAGTTGGTGGGACTTCCCCCATAAATTCATGAGTTGTGAAAAACCACAAGCAGAATCGTGTCCCTTTTTCTATGGCGTGAAGTTTGTCAACTGGCTACTGATGAAGCTGGAACAATTTCGGCTGTGCAGTGATTGCGTTTGCGGATGTCGTTGTGATCTGTCTCCCGACATTTTCCAAATACTTTGAGTGCGATTCTAGCCCTACTTTTGATTTGCACAGTGACAGTTGTTTGCTAGAGTACAGAGCGAGAAGTCTATAGGGATCAACTCCCGGTAAAATACTATACTGACAAACTTCCAAGAGTATAATTGTTCTGACAAAGTTTCCCATATATATTTAGCATTCAGTTGCATGTCCCTACATTCGTCAAAAAAAAAACTAACAACTATTCGTCAAAAAAATGTAGCCTTTAATACCAAACATTTAAAGCAGCCCAATACTGAAATAACTACAAGAGAGAAATTTTATTATTTAATGATTATAATTTGGTCAGGTATTTTAAAACCGTTCGAATTGGGCGTAATAAAAAGAAAATTTGCCAAGTAAACCCAAAATTAAAACCTAAAAGCTTTGTAAATTCAGAAGAAGTTGCTGCAGTTCTTAAAAACTGCAAAGTAATGATTTGGGACGATTTTACTGCCTATATTGTGGAGGCTTCTTACTTTTAGGTGAAGCTTTTAAAAGAGGATTTTCAATTCAATAATAGAAACATCAGTCATCCTTATTGATGTTAAAGCTACTATCTGAAGGAACAATTTAAGAATTGGTTGACGTCGTAATGTTCGTAATAAACAAAGACCAGCCGAGTTCGAATATGTAAATTGAATAGCTCATTCATGGATCTCGGATGATTGTCAGACATTCGTGAGAACTGGGGCAGTGAAAAAAACCCTAAATAGATATTTATATTTGAGTGCTTTACGGGGATCGAACCTAAGACCCACCACATAGTAGTCAGCTGAACCACTGTGCCCACAACGATAAAGTTAACTAATCCATCCATTTGGTAGGGGCGTCAAGACACAGTTTGCTGCATTTAGAAAAGGGAGTTCCGATAGTTTTATCATGGAACTTGAATACGCATAGACTTTGTAAGGGAGCCATTCTTGGTCCCTCATCACTCCGCCCACAAAAGGCTATATTCGGATTAGTTTAAATTCAAAATTCTATATAATCTAAATAATGGACTAGATTCTTCAAAAAAAAATCCCTAGATTTAGCACTGAAGAATTACATTACATTACAAGGTCAAAAACATCAATCATCTAAAAAGTTACGTCAATTTTAACTGAATTTTTGTCAAGTAAAATTTATATTACCCAACTTTTTGAGAGGAACCACTCCATCAACTTGAAAGGAAGTACTTCAAAATTTAGCTTGAATTACAGGCGTGCCTCTTACCTTACATAGTTTATTCAGCATTATTGTAATAAGCTCAGCATTTTTGCACTCACCTGAAAAGAAATAAAAAACAACACGCATTACACCAACCGTATCGTAAACAAGCCGCTTTAAACAAATGTCATTAATTATTCAATTTCTTTCAAATAATTTCCAACAAATTAAATCCTTAATGCCTCATTTCCATCGAGTAATTTCTTTAATTCATACATGTTTCATGTTAAATTACACAAGTTACGTTCGCACATACCTACCCTACATGTCTATTTCTGACATTGAAAAATAATTGAGAAGAAATTCAGGAGCAATTTGAAATCATTCATTGTTCAAGAACGCCCCAGTACCGCACCCACACACGCACCCACGGAAGAGGTCTCTTTTTCTCCCTGCCGCTGCCGCAGAGAAAATAAGAAAAACAACTTGAAAAATCCTTGCTTGATAGCCTTTAAACGATCAAATAAATCATTTTTCGACTTTAAATTTTTACTGAACCAATTGGTATAAAGCTATCGATTAATTCGGTAGGAAATCAGCGGGACACATTGGAACTGACTTATTATAGGGAATTTGAAAAACTTTTCCATTGGGTAAAGTCAGGTCGGGGGGAAAGTTGCACGTAATAGAAATACGTTTATACCTTCTGTACAATTTATGGTGAACAATTCTGTTTAGAATACATGGTGGGTTTACAAGGTTTAGATTACCTAGATTGTTGGGTTGGTGTTATTTTTGTGGTAGCTGTGTTCATTTTGAATTTAGTTGGCTTTGTAAAGCAAATAACTGTAATTAGGTTGGATGGAGCGTTTTAATGGTATTTAAGGATACCCCAAACTTTCAACGTATCGACTAGCGATGGATGGATGGTTCTTCGCAATGAATGGGGTAAAGCCAGACATTCAATTCTAAATTTTGTGGGTGTCCGGATTTTTTGTATACCTGAGAGTTTTTTTACGTCTGGCAGAGTCTTAGATTTTTTTTTATGAATAAAACTTCTTTTTAAATTTTTGGGAACAAATCTGGTCCGGCAATCTGGAAGGCGAAAACGTTAAAACGTTTTCGTGCACACGAACAGTTTGCTTCATGTAACATCAAAAACGAAAGTAATTTTCGTGGGCGCGACAAAAAACGAACGAACACATTTTCTTTGACGTTTTCATTTTTCTTTTGCTTCATGTAACCTTAAAAACGAACAGATTTTATCGTCTCAACGAAAGAAAACAAACGACAGCTATTTTGTTGACGTTTATCTTTTTCCTGCTTTTAAGTATGTGCTGGGACAATATTTATTTGCATACAGGTACACGAAATACATACGCGCCTCCTATTTCAAAACATTCCTCAACGTCAAAACAACTTAACAAAAATAAAGCTAAATACTGCCAAATTATAACTTTGTTGTCACACAGTTTCTCAAACCTAAACGAATGTGAACAAAAAAACGTTAGAAGTTACATGAAGCAGATTTTCGCTTTCGCGTGATTTATTTCGTTTTTTGAAACGCAAAAGTGGTTTTTGTTTCGTTTTTTACAGAATCCTACCCCTGAGTAAATGAGTGAATTGGGTTAAATCAAATGAGATCTGATACCTCTTAAGAAATGGATAGCAAGTATTAGACCCAAACGAGTAATTGTCAGCCTCTGGTACTTTTCGCTTCTGAAATAATTTTAGTTACTAATAATCATGTTAAGTGTCCAGGTTAGATTTTACGAACTCACAATGCCAACATTTTTCATGAAGTTACCTACAGAATATTTAGTGTGAAGGCTAAAAATGCATAACTAGCCAAATGTATACAAAAGCTGTTGGTACCGCTCAATGGAACACTCTGCAATAGAATCGAACTTCAATAAATGCATTTGCCTTGCCTTTTGTACTTTCAGTTTATTCAACTGGCCTTACACTAAATATTTTGCAAGTCACTAATGCGATTTTGTGTGAAAAAAATTGAGTCAATATGAGTTCGAAAAATGTTGCCTGGATAATAAAAATGATTATAAGAACCAAAAATCCCTCCTCAGTTGCGTCGAACTTGGCCGGTCGTACTGTATAAAGCCAGGCCCAGTAAAAAAAATGTCTGGTCCAAAATGCGAAGGCATTACTTTTGATAAAGGGATATACTCCGAAAATTCCAATTTTACTCATGCTTCACGTGGTTTTGTGAATTGAAAAAATAAATAAATCATACGTGTTACAGAAGAGGCGAGAAAAGAGTTCAGCCAAAAAAAAAAAAAAAATCACCTATTGAACAAAATATTTTGTAATAGATAATTATGGTGGATACTGAAAATATTTTCACAGAAAATGTTATGACTCATGCTCAATTTGTACAAACCTTGGCGAACCAGAGTCTCTTCTTCTTCACACGAATGGGCGACAACCATCCAGACGTAAATCCATACATATGATAAAAATGTCAGGGGTTCACTGTCTGTTACGGGTTGACCTGAAAACTACTGAGCAGATTTGGATGAAACTTCTTTTCAAAAATTTGTGAAGAATGTAATTGACTATTGACTTGACTTGGCTATTGTTAAATAAATTCGATAATAGGAATACATAAAGAAGCAAACACTTTGGAAATTGCTCTCCGGATGAGCTACAGATTAAAATTTAAGAGGATGATGTTATTAAGTCCTACAAAAAATTTCTTCTTTGGGGAATGTGAGTGGTCATCGAAGGGGCTGGGTGTCGTTTTCTCAGTTTGAGCGGGTCGAATGTGGCGGGTGCATGTGGCTAATAATAACAGCTAGCTTACCTGCGAACTCCGCTCGGCCAAAATTCGTTCAAAAATATTTTTTTAAAAAAATTAAATGATTTTCGTCGTATTAGAAGTGGTTTTGCATTCAGTACATTTTTTCACGGTACGGTACAGTTTTGTTTTCTCTACGAAAAGTAGCATGTCCTTCCATGGCTCAATACGAATCCGTTAAAATACGACTTCAGACTCAGAGCTTTAGGCACCTTTTTCGTTCCATAACTTTTTCCTGAGGTGTTTTGAAAATATGTGCCGCGGGCCCAGTGATTGAACTTGCTGTCATTCGCCATATACAAACTCTGTGACCACTGACCACAAAAGATAAAGTAGGGATCAATCAAGTATCCGACATACCCATGAAACAGTCAGAAACCTCGGACTAAGTTGCTGCACCCGTAAGGAAGTATATTACGTGGCGGAATAAGCATGTAGAAGATCAAAGCTGAAACATTGTTCCATTCGCCTTCCAACTCAATTTCGAGTCATCCTTTAAAAAAAACGCACTAAAACCCAAAACCCTTTAAAAGGAGTAGATAGTAGCTACCCACTTAAGGGGCACTGCCTCCTCAAGACTACCCAGCAAATACTTCACTCTATGGCTTATATCCAATTAAATATCGCGAATGAAATCCTCGCTATACCTTCTCGTACACCTATCGCTCCATCGTCGTGCCTCAGGCAGAATGTCTCTATAAAAACCTGAATTTCTTCTTAAAATCCCTAGCCATTACCTTAAATGTAGTTATGTCTTAAACAATAAGTGCTTGCATAGATACTCTTCCTCCTTCAAACCGTTGGTTCAGTGATATCGAGGCTGCTCTCCTTAGTGGCCATATGACACTTACTGCGAAAAGTTGTAACAAAGTAAATGCATAAAATGCAAATTATATGAGTTCTCGTAGTCGTATCCATAATTTTGTCTTACGCTCGCGCATACGGGTGCTTTGGTAAGCATACCCAGCGCTCCTATTGATAAGCACACGCTTTCATACCGCCACCGCTGCCTTTTGTTTCGATACAAACTGAAATAAAATCGCCATCAACATCAGCGAAGGAATGCATCAAGTGCTCTCTCGCTATAGAGAGTACAAACCATCGCCTTCAAGGGTATTTGAATAAAAATCCTTTTGTCCTGCCGATTTACAATGTTATTCTCCTTTCGTACCCCCTATTCAAACATAGCGCGCAAACATAGTCTCAGCAGTCAGCTCGGCTGGGTTATGGTTTACCTGTGTGCAAAGTATCTATAAAGTGTTCAGACGATCTCAAAAGCCCTTTTTGTGCGCGCTTAGGGCTTAGCCATCACCTACGTTGCAGCCCCCTCGTTACCCCACATGGATGGTTACTTTTAATAAAAGATATCACTGTGGCAGTCCTTTGCGATTTACCTTCCGTCGTCGTCGTATTCGTCCTCATCATCATCGTCAACGTCTAAAGTCATAGCGCTACATAATATATGTGTGCGGGGATAAGTAAAAAATGCGATATGGAAAAAAATCGCACAGCATGCTTTACAGACACAAAACTCAAATTGCCTGGGTGGGGATTTTGCAAGTACCTACCTACACAACCGGGGGACACGGCACGGTCGTATAGAGTTCTTTTTGTCCGGATTCCAGCGGGCGTCGGGTGGAGTGAGCGAGCACACTAAAGCCAAGTCCTCCTCGTGTGAGGGATGTCTATTAATAATAAAAAAGCTCCCCCAAGTTTTACACTCTTTTCTACACGCGGAGGTACCATATAATGGTGGGGGACTTGCTCCTCATTTCCAAGCGGACACCCTTTAGTGTTGTTTCCACCGCGCGTCGCCCCCCTGAAATCTGAAACTGTGTTTCGTAAATTTGAATTTAAGGAGCAATTTAGTAAGTCATGTACAGTGGTTTCGAGTTACTCGTTCTCCTTAAAACGAGACTTGGCTTGTTTTGTACTCGCACAGTCGTTGGATAAGTGTTGTTCTGGTGGATGATGGTGCCGGTGGTAGGCTTAAAAATGGCACAAGACAAGTCGCCTGGGTCGCACGAGACATACTGCCATCGGTTTGAGAAATGGTATCCAATTAAGGCGATGAATTCATTAAAGGTGTGGCTGGTGTACCCGTAGTGGTAGTGGTGTTGCTCTTGTTCGTCTGTTGGTTTTTCCATCCTGGGAAGGGTGAGATGCTCAGAATGTAGTCGAGCTGATTTTGTTTACACGTTATAGTTCGGGTGAAATGCCACCAGATTGTTTATGATGGCTTTATGATGGGGCGCTGTGCTAATCGTTAGATAAACAGTTTTTGAGATTGAGACGTCTATTTTATATGAAACCGCATTGAAGTTTTCTCTGTACATATTTGTGGGTGTAGAGTAAGGGGCTGTGGAAAGAAAAAGGATCTTACCAATGGACTGATTTCCTTACATCTATAAAAATTTTTGAGTTAACCCCGTCCACTAAAAATGACGAATTATTGCACTGAAAAGATGGAGAGAAACCACACATTTCTAAAAACTTTCCTATGAAGCTACACCAATGGAGGAAATATTTCCATAATTTCCACTGAATAACCACAGTTTCCCGCAAAAGAAAAAAATTAACAAAATGTATTTTTAACTATTGATTAAACAGATATTCACACATTAGCCACACTGGACTGCCTGACGCGATTGAATATTCAGCCATTCACAATAATCCCTCACTCAGATTAGAAGTCTCGTGGGGAGATTCTGTCAAATCTTTTTTAAGTGCCACACAGAATGCATAAATCCGATTCATAATTTCAACATAGACCAAAGGGGGCTGTAACAAAAACAAAAAAAAAAAAAAAAAAACAATTGCAGCAACCTTGACAAGCAATAATCATTGAACTCAGATTTTACGCTTCATGCTTTACAATTAGTTTTTATGGCAAATTGTGTGAAAACCTTTTTTTTTTTATTTCCGAATGAACACATTTGAGCGATTTCCATTTATTTATTCTTTCCAATTAATCGTTGATTTTAATTGGGTCACATGATATAAATGTCAACCTCAAATCAAATCATTTCCTTGAAATGTAGCAAATATTTTAAATTTGATTTAAACTTTTTTTATGAAATATTTAAATTTAGAGTCAGTGAAAAATCATGTAAACAAATTAAGTATTATATGAGTTTTAAGAGAAGTAAATTTCAATTTAATGCTAATAAGGAACTTAGTTTCTGGTGGGGGTGCTGTTCTTCGTACTTCTGTAAAAATTTCTCAAGTTCTTTCATACTCACGCCATACCACCAAAGAACTACTCAAATCGAGCAAATTGGTGTGGAGAATGGCAAAAGCCTTACAACTTAAATGCGGTAATCTTAAAGTCGGTCGGAGTGGACTAAGCTTGGTTTTTAAGAAGGTCCGGCATAAATGATAATGGGTATACTGATTTTTAATCGGTGGGGAACTGGCTACTGTTAACATACAAGTTATGACTTATTAGTTATAACGTAATGTGCTTTGCTATTCGTATTTATTTTAAACCTTCACCTGAAATGTGTTTGGTCACAATAGATATTTGTTTTTATGGTAAAATTCGTCATTGCAATCTCGCAAAATTTTATAATGCAATTCGTTTCTTTACTGCCAACATACTAGATAATTTTGAGGATTCACCCTTAATATGTAATAGGTCACAATGGGTAATTTTATATGGAAAATTTCGCCATTGTGAGCTCGTAAAATCTGCTCTGGACACTAAGTACGGTTATTAGTATCACTCAACCCTTTCTGAAATCGATGGACGTTCGTTATACTCATTTTCAAATTCACTTTAAATATGTTTGTAGGTCACAATAGATATTTATTTAAAGGTATAGTTTATCATTGTTTGTTTTGCAAAATATAACGCGAATGCTTAAAATTATTGTTATTCTACAAGATGCTTGGATTTTGAAAAATTCAGCATGATTTTTCGTCGAATGTTCTTAAACACTTTCAGAAAATCGGAGCAACATCTAACATTTTCAAGGCGTATACGGTATACCTCACAACCAAGAAATTTGCATTCAAAAATGTACCTTGACACGGGCCACAGCGTTTGAATTTTTCTGGTGAATATCGATATTTATAATCAAAGTGCCAAGCCGTTTTGCGAAATTCTTCTAGGGTCTAGGCTATCAAATTCATTATTTGAGAACGGTTGGACCGATTTGACTCAATTTTTTTTCAGTTGTTTTATTGCCAGAAAAAGGTTCTTATGAAAGAAAATTTTGGAAAGCCCTCCGGAATATTAGGTAAGGAAGTTGGAAAAAACAAAAATTATTTTTTTTTGTATGGAATTTTGTGTGCAATTGTTCGGGAATGGCCTTTCCAATGGAAAAATACAAAACAAACTCGGAAAATCTCGAAAAAAAAAAAATATTTTTTTTTTTTATTTTGGAAATTATAAGTGGAAAATTCGTTGTGAAGCTTGGAAAATTTCGGATAATTGTGAATTCATTGTGATAAAAGACGTTTTGGATGCATTTTGGGTGTAGAAGTAAACGAGTTAAATAATGCCACTGTTGAATGCCGAGCAGACGAAACGATTCGCTGATGAAGGTTGTTGACGATTGAACTGGAGGCATTCACTTTCCCGATGCTCCCGGTGGGACAGGCAATACATTCATATTGCACCTTCCACACCGAGGGAAGGCATGATGTTACCATCCTTCCAATAATCGCACCTCACTCAGAAAAAAAAATTGTAATGCCAACAATTTTCGTTGGTTAAAATGAACCCAAATATCAAAATTTTTGATTTAAGAATTATATTGTGGGCAATATTCTTAGAAAATAGTTATGGCAAGCATATTATTCTTAATCTGAATATTTGATTCTTGAAAACTTAAAAACGAGTTCTTATAAGAATTTATTGTTAAGTCAAGAACTTTTTGCTTTAAATTTTTTAAAAATCTCAAAATTCTTCGCTTTTTTCTGAGTGTAGTCGTCAGAATAATTATCAATTTTGTTCTTTTATGTACTTATGTACTGTTTTAAGAAACTAATGTTGGTTTATTACCTTTTGTTTTTTAATTCATTACTTTCATTAAGTAACCGATTGAAATGTCGCCCGTTCCAATATATGTAGTCTGGAGGTAGGTACTCTAGATTTTGGGCTTAGTGGATTCGTAAGGACTATGCTGCTTTTTGTCCTAAAAAAAATTCAGTAATTAAAATGGGGGTAGAACCACACTTTAAAACCTATAGACTAATAGTATCACCAATAACGTTTAGTATCACCAATACGACAAATATTATTTAAAACGTTTAATTTTTCAATTCTTTGTATGTTGAGGGTGAAATTGGAAGTCCGACAGTTTGATTTGATTGTGAAGAATCTCAAATCAAATGTCATGCAAGCAAAAGATTTTGAGGGACAAAAAATCAAAACAAACATTGTCATTCTGTGAAAGTGAGAATTCCGCTTGTTCAGAACGATTTGTCATTCGTATTTAAGCGTCTTCAATTTCCCGTGCGTCTCGCTTTGGCTGTATGACAATTAATAAGTCACAAGAACATTCGCTGGAAATTTGTTGCATCAATCTTGAATTCCCATGTTACTCGCATGGTCAATTGTATGTGGCGTGCTCACGTGTAAAGACAAATCACTTGGAATATTCACCAAGGCCTAAAGTAATAAATTTGTTTGTTTAGCCGATTTTTCTATATTTTTTGCAAATAAGCAACGAATAGTTGGTATCCTAAAAAATTACAAAGAATCCTTTCATAAGTGACCTTTGCTTACATTCCAACTCACAGGCAACTTAACTCTACAAACAGCTTCCTTTGGTTTATCAGAATTGGAATTCCTAAGTGCCTGTGGCGTATACTTGCTATTTTTTTTTTTAGAAATCCACAAAAGGTCGAAAAATTCAAACGAACGTTAATAAAACTCTTCTTATGTACATAACTATAAATAGTATGTCTGAATATATTCAAATTATGAGTAACCCTGAACTTAAGAGACGTGTCTTCAAACCATTACACAAAATTTAACCGACTTTGGAAAACATTGGTGGCAGGAAATAATCGTAAACTTTAAAGTATAAATTGACATAGGAAACAGCCGCCGCCATTTAAAGAAGAGTGACTATTGGTGCGGCAATAGGGACAGGAATATAGGACCCATAGGTATCGAACAAGTAATGTTATTTTTAGGTTAAGTCATGTTTTACAAAAAAAGAGAGGCGGCTTTGACTTTATAAATTTCAATGAAACTATAAAAATGTTTCTAAAAACTTCTAAATAGCTAAAGCTTTGACTATATCATGTCTACTTTTTGTGTGCACTTTTGAACATAAAAATGAGTCCCGTGAGTGTTTCACCAGGTTTTTGGATAACACACTGTATTTAGTGTGAGTAAAAACAGCTCTGATCAAATAAGCCCTAATCTGGGGCGCACTACTTACCTTTTTCATAGTGAAGACGAAAGCGGATTCCGCACCGAACGAAGTTGAACACAGCTTGCAATAATTAATGTAATATGAGAAACAAATATTTTTTTAATTTATTTTCCCATGCGACTCTATCATCGCACTGGTTCAAGAACGATTTTTAATTGAAACGAATTAAAGCAGTACCTATTCGGTAACCTTGAAACCCATATTTCTAAAAGAGAGATATCACATACCTCCAACGAATGATTAGCTTAAACTATGTAATTGCTCTTTCAATTGTACATTTTATAGCTTGGGAAATTGTGAACATTCCTGGCACTTCCTGCCACCAACTACGGGTAATTACAGTCGCATTCGTGTTGATCAAATCAGTAAACTAAAAATTACAACTTTCATAATGCCATTAGTTCCTACACCAATTAAAAGCGTTCCGCAGCGACTCCATTTTTGTTAAATAAAAGTTTGACACGCCATGGCTTTAAGGACAACATGGTTCTAAGGACAGCGTGGTTCTAAAAAACCTCATGGTTTCCGGGGAGAAGGAAAGGTCCTGCAAAGTGAGTGCCTAATTTGTCAATTTAAATTATTCTTCTGACAAACATCCATTGTAGGTCCATCCCATTCGCCACAAAGGTATCAACTTCACATGTTGCGACAACTATTTTCTATGAAGATGTTCGCTAAACGGCTGCAAACGCTGCCCAAATTCATAGTGCCCACACTATCACATCCGAAAAATCGTACTCCGACTCCAACTACAACCATCAACTGTGATGAAATAAAAATAAAAGCCCCGTCGCTTCTCTCTATTCAATTTAACCACAAATTGAAATCACCCACCGTCTGCATTATGGTTGGGGAAAAACACAAAAAAGCTCTTTAACTTTCCCACTTTTACTCCACCAAACTAACATCGAACAATGATCACCTAAAAAAAGGAAAAAATTATGTTTTCCAAGGCACTAATGTCGCATTAAAGACTCACTCGTACTCTCACTTGTTCATCGTAAAGGATAACCGACGACGAACAATCGAACCAACTTTCTCCATTCGAGAAAACACACACACAACAACTGAATATTCGCATCGGAAAAGGACAAAGTGCCAGATAAAAGAACAAGCTGACAAACTGGCAAACTTGCCTTGTTTGAGTCGTGTGTAATAATCCGACTATCTATCTGTACGGTTTGCCACGAGACGAAGACGAGAAGACGGTGTGCTTTGTGTAAATTTTTAAACTTCTCACTCTCAACATGCGGTGAAATCCTTTTGTCTTGCAATTGATTCATCAGGATAACAATGGAGTTTGTACTATCACTGCTACCGTACTCCAAAACGAGGACAATCTTTGAAAAATATATTAACCTCTTATTTGCGACGACTACCAGAGAAGGAGTTTACCTGTGTGCTCCTGGGGCTCCTTGTTCATCTCTTAATGAATGGAGAATTGCTGGGAAAACAATGAGAGATGTTGTTACTTCCGTCGTCTCGTTGTCGTTGTCATCGTCGTCGTCTCTAATGTGTGCGACTTTTGTGTCGAGGAATCCTCTTCGGAGGGTATGCTACATCCTTGACACCCTCCAAAACATATATAGTACCTATCTGTGGCCCTCGCAACTCCATTGGGGTTTCAATTTCAATCGGTTTTGCTGGCGTTGTTGGTGCTTGCACGCTGCCACCGAATAGCATCTGTACGAGCATTCGTTTTTTGCTTTTCACTTAAGTGCCATGTTAAACCTCTGAACACTGTGAGAGCGATGCATTCGTTTTGGGTGTGTAAGTGTCGGATGGTCCTATGGCAGCGGTATGGTATAGAACAGAATTGGAATGAAGCCATTAGGCAGCCCGGCTCGTAATTCGTGTCGGAATGTCTCTGAACTTCGGTCCAGAGTACCGCATTCTATATCCACTCTGATACATATATAGAAGAGTTTTTTCTTCCTTAGTCTGTTGTCCTCTATTCTTCTTCTTAATTTTTTTTGCTTGTTTCGACGTGCGGAGGAGTGCTAGCTTTCTTCATTAATTTATCTCACATTTTCAGGACACTTTGTGTCTCTCTGGGGACTGAGAGGCGGGGGCTCGCTTTCATCTTCTTCTCCAAGGGATCGGAATGATACCGCTGCTAAGCAGAAAAAGATTAAGGAACGTAAATGGTGAAAAATAGTGGTTAAAGCTCTTCGCTTTTGGTGCCCTGTCTCCGCACACAAGAATAAGAAGAAGTGGCTAATAAATTTTTAGCGAATTAATAGTGACGGGGGGTGGAGTTTATTTTTTGTTTCTTCTTCCAACGCTCAAACGTACAAACAAATGCGACTAGTGGCATGGTTGAGAGTCCTTTTTACACTTGACGTGATTTATGCGAACGAATGAAAATGAAAATTGCTCCCATTGCGCTGCTAAAGAGTGCAGGTGGAACGAGATTTTAATTTTACGTCGGGGAAAGTTTTTTTTTTATTTTCATATTTCAAAATGACCAAATTATTTATGATTGCGCGGAAATGCTGCTGCTGGTCTCTGGCGTATATGCTACATACAGAAGCATGAGCCCTTCATTTGGGAGGGAGCACATGCACACTTTATATGTGTAGTTTTCTGGGAAAACTTGGACCGTGCGGTAGATGATGGTAAGCGCTTTGGGCAATGTTGTAAATTGGTTCAGTGAGCATTTGGAACTACCTTGGGTTTGGAACTCTGCCAGGGAGATGATGCTGTGAAAGAAATTTTTGTTTATCGTTGCGAAAATGCGATTGTCGAATGGATATGTGTGCGCAAATGGGAGAATAAAACTTGTGATCAATTCAGCTTGAAAGAAGGGATTTCTTTGCAAAAATAGCGCCGAGCATGACAGGAGATATTAGTCAAATTTATGAAAGGCACATGGAGCTTGAAATGAGAATTCAAGTATATAAATTTAGCTTTACGAATGTCGTGGTAGGTGCTTTGGAGGCAGAGGGCAGAAAAATGTTAACCGTTTCTATATAACGCTGTAATAAAAACAAACGTTGGAATCAGCTCCAGTTAGCTAGACCAAATGCTTTGGATTTTTTTTTTAAATAGACGTTCGGTAGTCCTTGCTTTGGTTCGGATTTGAAGATCCACTTAGTTGGAGCATTATTGTAACATTAAACTAAATTGAGTTTAGCGGAAAATTTTCATTGAATCAAATGCAATAAGTCCGTCTTTCCGTCGCTTATATGTTTTCAGAAGCATTACCCGTTATAATATGTATGGGCTAAGGAATAAAAGTGTGATGGTACTCGTATTTCCTGAACTCCTTACACCACTCAAAAAGTGTCAATACGAAGCTCCACAGATTGCCAAAAATGCATAAAGTGTTATAAGGATGGTTCCAAAATTGACTCATGGAGCCGCCATTCTCGGACCAGACCAATCTGTCTCAATACCAATGAGGAAACGAGCTCCATGCAATTAACGAACGTGCAGACCTCATCTGCAACTCAGGTATTAAAGTCGCGAGCATCCATACATTCACGGACAGTCACACACCGTTGTCTGCGAACCAGTCTTGCAGTACCAGAAAGAAGCCAATAAACTGCCAGAAGATGTTCGCAAACACCCTTCACAGCACCCGAACCCTACTGTTCAAACTTCAAATCACCGAGAAACCTTGCTATAAAACCCTTAGAAACCAGAACTAACAAGAAAAAACATTGTTGGTTACTTGATGAGTAAAAATACTTTTTTAAGACTCTTAGCAGTTTGGAGTTAGAGGGCGTGCCACCTTTTATAGAACAAGCATCTTGAAGTCCCTAATCTAGATTCAAAGAGAAAAACTTAAAGAGCTGTATTTAAGTGCATACTTTTCAGATAAAATTTCATCACAGGAAAACAGGTTAGGACTCTGCCATTTAAGCTATGCATATATATATAAGTTTGGCACAAAAGAATAAGATAAGCTGTACAAAAGAAAATCTTGGGACCCATAGTTTTAGCAAATGTTCTACAAATGATTCTAGATACATATGAAGAACTGTGAAAAAATGCAGAGAGCCTCTCCGGAAAATATGGGTAGAGGAAGACCGACAAAAACAGACCCAATATCGTGGCTTAAAGCATATAAGTTTTCCCTCTTACACAGAAAATAATTACCAATAGCAAGCCTCTATCCCATAGCTTTGTACTTATGAACGTGTTTTTGGATCCCGTTCGGTAGCTCCATATCTTACCCCCAACAGTAGTGGAGATGATAAAATTAAATTTTCTCTACTAGGCCGGACAGATGAGATATTCATCCGATCTCATCCTGATATTAAATGTGAAACAACAGAACCGATTTGCAGACATTCTTCGGTATTAATCGGGCAATGCGAGTGGCACCTCCCATACAGAAAGGAAAAAAGTATACTTATTTTTTTCACACAAGGGAACTAAATTTTGTAAAATTTGGTACATTGTTCAACTAAATACGAAAGGTAACTACCCCTTTTTTAAATGACAATAGACCGGAGCATTTATTAAAGCGAAAAAGTTTCTGAGCACTGGGCAAACAAGTGCTTACTGTTCACATTCACAGTAGGTACCGTATTATGCTGAACTCTTTTTGAAAACAATAATAGTCACAGTTCCGAACTGCAACCCGTCGCGAACACACGTGTGTGCAGCCGTAGCATTCTCCCCCTTAGTCGCGCCAAAAACAAAAACAAAAAACCAACAAAAAAAAAAGCGAAGATCATAATATCACTAATCTTCTGCCGCGCAAATCCATTCTGAGTGCAGTGCCAGTGAAGTGGAAAAGAAAAAAAAAAAAAGAGGAAAAAAAAAAAAAAACCATTAGCGTGGGCGATTCCCTCCTCCCCCATTCCAACTCGTTTGCTGTTGCACTTTCTTGGTCTTTGCAATCGCCGGCCGCCAACGTACAAGCGATTGTGCGTGTACTGTTGTACATAAGGCAATTGCAATGAGTGGGTGAGAGCAACATCTGGCGGATAGCGGGTTGTGTGTGAAAGTTTTTGTTGGTGGACCAAAGCAAATTGTCATACGGGCATAACACCTATGACAGTTTGATTTGAGAATCTAACATTGGATTTTCACTTCACAGCCCTGCTTAGAAGCGTCGGAGTTGTGTTTTTTTGGTGTCTGCTTTTTGTATTGATGGGGAATTTTAGGGTTGACATGTGCAACATTCGTGGGCTACGATCGAATCTCTTCTCGGTGTACGTCCACGTTGCTAAATATAAACCAGCTGTTTTGGCGCTGAGCGAGACTCAGGTGGGTGTAAATTCTGATAAATCGGAGTTTGATCTGCCTGGGTATCGTTTAGTGCCTTTATTCTTTCTCCACCGCGGTCTCGCCATCTACGTACGTGATGATATTGCCTACCAAACTCCAGGTTCTTATGGCCAATGTTCCAATTCGGAATTTAATTTCATATGGCTGAAATTCCACATCCGTAGGCAAATCATTCACCATTGTTTTATCTACAGAAGCCCTAATCTAGATAGCAACTCGACTTTTAACGAGTTTGATGCGCTGTCTGACTCCATTACAAGAATTGTCTCCCTGTATCCTAATACTGAAATTGTCATTGCGGGCGATTTCAATATCCACAATTCTAACTGGCTTCGACATACTGGACAGACAACACCCGAAGGAATTTATGTTCAGATCTTCGCTGAGGTAAATCAATTAACCCAGCTTGTAAATGAGCCAACACGCGTACCAGATATTGACGGTCAGAATGCTAACACCCTGGACTTGTTTCTTACCTCCCACCCTGATAAATACTCTCTAGAAGTATTATCGCCTTTAGGCTCGTCGGACCACTGCATCATATCAGCTAATTTCTCGTACTCCAACCACACAGTTAAAGAAAAATCTCCGAAAAGAACCGTATGGCAATACGAGAAAGCCAACTGGAGCGGACTTAACAGCTTCTTTAAGAGTTTTAACTGGTCGTTATGCTTCCTCGATAACGACGTGGATGCCGCCGCTGATATGGTGTCCAGTATTATCACCTTAGGTATGAAATCCTTTATTCCTAACAGGATAAAGAGTATCATACCGAAAGAAAATGCGTGGTACGACTCGAGCTGTAAAGAGGCTATCAGACAAAAGGAGTTAAGTTTTCGGTCATATAAGGCCAACCCATCTGAGGAAAACCGAAAAAAGTTCAAGCGAGCCAGAAATGACTGCAATACAATTATCAAGCGTGTTAAATTCTCGTATGACCAAAAGTTGAGGCAAAAAATACTACAATGTCCCAAGGGTAGTAAAAACTTTTGGTCCTTTGTAAAAAATATAAAGAATTCGGTCTCATCTTCGATCCCAACGCTCATTTACAATGACATTCCAGCTGTCAACTCTTTAGACAAAGCGAATCTGCTTGCTGTACATTTTGCAGCCAGCTCAATGCTCCCAGATTGCGCTTTGCCTCTACCTGTACTTGAGAGCGTCGAATGCACCATGGGACAAATCCATTTTCGCACTCGTACAGTGGCAAGAGTACTTAATGATCTCAACATAAATAAATCCGCTGGTCCAGATTGTATTTCCCCAATTGTTCTGAAGAGGTGTTCTTCCACGCTGGCAAAACCACTGCGTAAGCTTTTCCATCTGTCCTATTCTTCTGGACTCTTCCCGAGAAGGTGGAAAACAGCATTTGTCCAGCCCGTCCCCAAAAAAGGCGAATCTTCTTCTCCCACCAACTACCGACCCATAGTACTTACATCCATTCTTTCTAAGGTCATGGAAACGCTGATAAATCGTCAGCTCATGAAATATCTTGAATCACGAAAACTCATTAATGACCGGCAGTACGGTTTTCGTGGCAACAGATCCACTGGTGATTTGATGGCTTATCTCACCGAAAAGTGGAACCAATCTCTACATCACTCTGGTGAAACGAAGATTGTTGCGCTTGATATTTCAAAGGCATTTGACAGAGTTTGGCACCAAGCTCTTTTGTCGAAAATGCGTGCATATGGGATCGATGCGTCTCTTCTTCAATGGATTAGAAACTACCTCTCTGGCCGTTCAATTCAAGTTGTATTGGATGGCTTCAAGTCTGAAATTCACCATATAAATGCTGGTGTTCCCCAAGGCTCCGTTTTGTCTCCGACTCTCTTTCTCATTTTCATAAATGATCTCCTGTCTGTAACTTCTAATCCAATCCACTCCTTCGCCGATGACAGCACCCTCAGCTTCTCATATTCATTCCAAGACTCACGTCCCTGCTCTTCGGCCGTAGAACTGGAACGGCAACGTATGTTAAGCTCATTAAATTCCGATCTCGACAGCATTATAAAATGGGGTTTAGCCAATAGAGTGGAATTTAATGCTTCCAAAACACAATGCTGTCTGCTGTCATTAAAGCGAAACCAGAATCCTCAGCCATTATCCATGAATGGCACTTGCATCGCCGAAACCGAAAGACTTTCCATTCTCGGTATGTGTGTCCATGACAAACTTCGTTGGAATGACCACATACACGAAGTCGCCAAGAACGCTGCGAAATGTCTAGGTTTCCTCAAACGGTGCAAGAAATATTTTACCCCTTCTGATCTGGCTGCCATATACAAGGCGTTCATTCGCCCCAAACTTGAGTATAACTCTCATATCTGGTCTGGTGCGCCCAAAACCTCACTGCACCTGCTGGATAGGATACAGAATCGTGCTTTAAAACTAATTGGAGACACAAATATAGCGAATTCTATAAATTCGCTCGAACATCGCAGAAATGTAACATGTCTTTCATTGTTTTATCGCTATTTCTATAAACAGTGCTCAAGTGAAATCGCCAGCTGCATTCCACCCCTTCAACAATTCAACCGCAATACTCGCCAAGCCAGGAATGCCCATCAGTTTACCCTTCAGCCTATTTTCGGTCGTACTATGAAATATAGAGATTCCTTCATAAGCCGTACCACGCGAATGTGGAACGCCTTGCCCGGCTCTGTCTTTCCCCCTCGGTTCAATTTGCAGACATTTAAAACCAATGTGCATCGGAATCTCCTATCTTCTCTATCCCAACTTCCTTAACGCCCGCGCTGTGTACTTCAAACTACACCATAAGAGTAGTCATAACCTCTTTAGCGCGTGTTTATTATAAAAAAAAAAAAAAAAAAAAAAAAATAATAGTCATATAGCTTAGGGACATTAAATTTGCATTCAGATATACTACAATGGAAGCATTATAGGGAACAGGGTTAGGCTCGTTTATAAGCGATTGTAATGCAAATCCAACCTAGAGCGAAAAAAACGCCATACGTCGTAAACTATTGAGCTAGTAGATTTGAACACCAATCGTAGGACACATTTACACAAGCCAAACAATAAGAAAACCCAAATGAATATCTTGGAGTTTTGTTGTGGTAAAATTGACGAATTCTCTGTGGAAAGGTGTACGAAAAATGGAATACTCGATGCGTCTTTAAGTTAAGGGACAGAATGAGGGCACTTGCAACAATTTGTATCTATCAATCATTGCAGTGGACACCGCACCCTACTGGTAACAAAGAAACCTGGTGTTACTTAATGGTTCCAAATTTAAGTGTAGATAAAGCTAGTAGCCGTAACTGTCCATGCAGTTCAAGGATCAACTTGTTGTATAATAAAAAGATGTCATCCTATTTCTACATTCAATTTTGTTTCGAGTTACTCCATCTCTTGATTTTTCTCCAACGACGCAATGACTAGCTTCAGTGGTAGTTTTTATGCACCTTTCGACACTTCTTTGTGTATGACATGGTAAATCTGGTATTCTGTCCTCTGTTTCATTTACAAGCAATGAAAGTTCTTAAACAGGCAGTTCTTTTAAGTTATCTGGAGGAGTTATCTTGCATTCATTCGAAAGTGAATGTAGTCGGAAGCATTAATTTAAATTTTCGGGGTCTTGAATATTGGATTAGAAGCATATTTTTTTCTTGATTTAATGATTCGTTTTAAAGCAAGATCCATTTTGTAAGACCTTTCAGCGGAAAACATTGCAAAGAACATGTTTTCGGGATGTGCGAAAAAATGACTGTATCGACTGTTGATTTAAAATATTGTGGCAACCACCTTGAGAAAGAAATCAATTTAAAAAAAGGCTTAGCTCCACACACAAAGAGGGTTTCTTTCTTATGGAAACGTTAATAGGTCCATTAACCTTCATTATGTACCCCACATAAACATAAATTCTTAGTATTATGTTATCAGTTGTAACTCATCTTTCATGTGTCATTTTTCCAGGCTGTCGATTGGCTAGTCCTGGAGAACAGTAACCTGATTTGATAGATTGATACATTTCATAGATATATTTTTTTTTTCTGTACTGATTGCATCTGCATTGTCCATTGCACTCACGAGGGCCCGAAGTTAACCCATCTAAGGTTGTGACAAGAGTGGCAGTTCATTAGCAAGCTGTACACATATTGACCACTGTAACGGGCGACCTAGGTTTTAGAAAATGCATCATTCAAAGAAAATACTCTACTGGAATGGCATTTTGTATTGGCTTCTTAGACGCCCTATTCATTTTGACAAAAATATCGGTGTATTTTATTTTTATCGATTAGGTACTCGAACAAGCCTTGTGTATGAGAAGAGCTCTCGGCGACTATGTCCGGAACTCATTTTGCTTACAGTTCGATTTTATTAGAGGTCCAAAAGCACCCTTGAATATTCATTTTGTTATTTTACTTGCTTGCGGTGTCTACAATTATACCTAGGTACTCAGTTTCATCGACACACAAAATGATTGCCTACATTATTTTCGTTAAGAAACATCGCTTTAGTATTATCAACATTTCATTTTAATTTATTCATGTTTAAATAACTTGTTATATTTTCCAGATCTTGACTTAATTTTCTTTTCCAGTCTTCCATATTTGTGTCTTCTATAAATAACAGACCATCAGCGGCGAACAATATTATCCTACAATATCTTATTGCTTTCTTAATAGATATCATTGATATAAATAAGAACTAATAAAGCAGCTAACACTGATTCCTGTGGCACTCTAGATTCTCAAAAGCTCTTTCTAGGTTACTGCCGTGTAATTTGATTATTCGAATGGGTACGGCTGTAGTAACAGTTGTCCAAATTCAGCACCGATTACTAGGATAAAAGAGGAGCAAAATAAAATTACTGACCACATCCAAAACATCCTTAATTTTTAACTTTCTCCATTACGTAGTGAATGATATTGGTTTCATACAAAGAGATTTTAATCAATTCTGACATTACGATGATAGAGGAACTCAAAAAAGTGGGTCGTAAAATTCTGTCCGGTCTGTCCGTCCTTCCACGGGCCTACAGTATAAACGGCTTCCTCGGATTTGGAGTTTTTGGGCTTACAGTTCGGGAGGTGTTTTTTTTTTGCAAGATAAGCTCAATATTAATGGTACTTCCCATACGACATTTTCGTACCAGTTTCGGAAACGGCTCTAACGATTTCAACCAAAATTGATATTTAAGCTTAAGTAGGTGAGGTTACCATGACTGCGTACTAAGTTTTTGGCTAAAAATTCGGTACTTTTGAAATTTCGACATATCTCGAAAACGGTCTATACGATTGCAGCAAAAATTAATTTCTAATTAATGTGGTCATTTATAACTTAATAGCAAGCTCAGTTTTTCTCTATATTATCGTACAATGGATTTATGAAAATAGTAATTTTTTAAAAATATAGTTTTGTCTAGTTAACTTAAAACGGCAATTACGATTTTGACCAAAATGCAAACTTAGAGTCAAATGGATGTTTTCAAAACTATTGTGTCCTTAATTTTCAATTCGAAGCACCGAAAACGCTCATTTTAAAAACTGCTCATATCTCGAAAACCCCATCTTCAATGTCAAAAACGAAGTATTTCTTTTATCCGGAACAATATCATACAGTCAGTTTTCAGCTTAATAGTTACGCTATAGTATTTTTCCATCTAAACATTACAATATTTGCAACTGCTATGTCTGGATAATTTTACAAAAACAAAAACTTCATTTGCACCGCACACACAAGCATCGGGATATTCAATTTATAACTACTAATGCAAATTCACAAATGCCTGAATTATTACATAATCCATCTAAAGATATCGGTCTATCTCGAGCAATACTTCCAATAATTGAAAACTTAAATCATATTCCAATCAAAATTAAAAACATATCCTTAGGTCAAAAGCAGAAACTGCTACTAGGTACGCTTGTCCTGTACTAAAAAATTATGTGAAATAAAGTGATATAAAAACTTATATTGTTATTTTATTGAGATGAATATCCAAAAGAGGATTTTGTTTTCTTTTGTCTAGTATCGAGAAAGTTTCGTTCGACCCAGTCGTGCACTTTATTTGTATTAATATAACACCCAGTAGTCTAAAAAAAAATCCATAGACATCTTTCTGGTTTTTATTTTTTGCTTTTTTTGAAGGTGATAACTGATAAGCTTTACTTCGATTTGTATTAAAAAATGATTCGAAAAGATTGCTTTCAATTCCTTTCGGGACTAATGTATTCGGAGATTATAAAGTTATTAAGAATAGAGCGACTGTTTGCTGTTGTGGGTTTCAGACAGAGTAAATGTCAACGAAAGTGTTTCTACTTTGATCCACCTCAAGGTTACGTTCTTGGGCCGAATTTTTGTTATCCCCGATTCCATTCGTCCGCAAAAAGGAAAACTCACACAAAAGGAATGGTAGCAGGAACCCCACGCACCTGTTGCGCCAACTATTTAATCAATTTCAATCAATCACCAGCTCATCATAAACAACCTTCTTTGCGCGACCTCTGCTCGATTTGTGTTAGCCTCTGACTCGGGCGTAGCCCAATTAATTAGTTTGAACCCCAGATACCCGTTCTCTAATTCAAAAACAAAACAAACCGCCGTTCCAGAGCTTCCAAAGTGATTTTCCTAATTGTCTCCCGGCCTTATTGTCTGTCGAACAAAAAAAAAAGCACGATATTACCATAAGACCGGCACTCGAGCGAGCATATCAAGAGAACCCATCTCGTCCTCATTTGTCAAGTATTCACTTTCCAATAAATTAACAACCAATTCACCCTCCGCTCGATATTATCTGACCGTGTCATACAACCTTTCTGATTGGGTGCCGTCTGGCATGGCCTCTTCTTGACAATGAAAACCAGGAGTCATGTTCTCTAACACTTCCTCTGTGTTCGAGTTCGTCCCTAGTCGTCGTCGTCGCCGCCGCTCAAAGAAAGGAACACTAAATTGATTTTACACAAAATGGCCAGCCCAAGCCCACTCGCAAAAATACTCCCACACATATACCGAACACTTTATAAAGCTGCAGCTCCAACTCCAGTTCGGCACACAAAAACGGCAAAAGCGAGTCAATGGCCCACAAATTTAATTAAACCCTTTGAATGCTTCTGCTGACTCCTGAACTTGTGTGTGACTGCTTCTTCCCCCGGCCGCGCGCTCCCATTTGCCTGTCGCCTTAATTTGTGTTTGCATAACCGAACACATTTACATTGAACGGGAGCTCCCCAAACCGAGCACAGCTATTGAGCCACCCTCCGCCCGCAGCATACTGCGATTGGATGGTGCCGCTCCTTCGTCTATGACGAAACAAGTATGTGATTTATGATGCCATCGTTTAACTGCAGCCATTTAGATTGGTGCCCCTCTTAATTGTTCATTAATCTCATTCAAATGACTAGCGGCACACGGGGCCTGCCATGTTCCGAAATTGTCAAGGTAAAACGAACAAACGTATGGTGGTGGTTGCACCAACAGTGGGGTCTCCAACTCGCAGCCCACTTTGGCAGCAAGGACGACAAGTGCTGATATGTGTCGTCCATTTGGCGCTTCAAGGAGAAACACTTTTAACTTTGTGCGCGAAAGGCAAAACTTTTTCATTTTTGATAGAAATTTGCGAAAGTTTTTCCAACTGTTTTTCTCGCTTTGCCCGAAACAATAACACAGCAGCACGGCTGAAAGTCCTTGCGCAACAAATGCCTTGCCAAAGAAGTGTACGGCCGCCGCCCGCATATGTCGTATGTGTTGCAGGCAACCCGATTTGTAATTCCTTTGGTGGAGAAAGTGCACTTGGCTTTCCAATACCCTCGCGCGCGAGTGTGTGGGAGGGTCCTCTGAAGTGAAGTAATGGCGGTATGATGAAAGTTTTGCAAGGACGACACTATGCGATGGAATATTATTTTATATATCGAGCGCAAGTGGCAAAACAAATGAAACTCCTCAAAGGCACACTCTGTGTTGGTACACATATTTGTTCCGTTGTGTGTTGCTCGAGACACTAGATCCCACCTACAGTAGGTATATAATGCTGGGGGTTTTTCTTTATCCCTTTTGTTCGGAAGGGTTGAGTGTGTTTTTGGGCGGAAAAAAAAAGAGCGAAAAACTTTTGTAAGCTCGGTGGCATATGTGTGGAAGTTTTTTCTGTCATCCTTTTTTTGTGTGTCAAAGATTGGAAAGCCTGCAGGCATGGGGAAGGGAATTTCTTATTTACGTATGCAAAGAATGATTGACAGGCTGGCAGCAGAGGATGCTCCCGGAATTATGGCTTCATGACGAGTTGCGGCGACTGCAGCGAGGGGAGAAAAACCGGCAGCGGCGAATGTTTTCTTACTGGGCTACGTGACACTGATGACTACTTTTTGTGCGCGCGCTCTCTCTTTCTCTCAATAAGAAAAACCCACTTATGCTGGTGAACATTTAGCTCTGAGTGGCACGAACATTTAATAAGACGTGGCAGGAAGCTCACCGTTCAAGTCATCCGTTAGTAGGCACGATTTTCTTTTATTATTTCCTCATCTCTCGGCTGTTTGCTGCGGCGCGGCGGCGGTACGAGCGAGTCTATTGTGAGTACGGGTATGGAATTTCTACCTTTTCAACTTCGATCCACAGTCGATGCGATGTTGATAAAAGGATGCTGGAATTGCATGGTCATGGAAAGGGCGGGCGGGATGTGTATAAATTGAAATTCGTGTGATTGGTTCATATGGCCATTTCCATCGGCATAGTCGGGGCTGACGAGTGTAATCCTGTGGCAGCAGTGCGCTATTGCCCACTTAAACAGGGTGTCAATTTATGCTGAATACGCTTAGTGTGCGGTGGAGCTAGTTGCGACCAGCTTTATGGGTGGAGTAGTCGTAAATTTTGATTGTGGAGGCGGGATTATATGGTTGCGTACATCGATATGCCAAAGGTTGTACATAAGCCTCAATTTGGTGTGTCCTTTAACGCGAATATTGAACGGGATTAAATTCTAATCTAGCAGGGTATTACCATTAGAATCCATGTTCATCTTTTAATTGGCTTCCCGATGACAGGAGTGTTTTCGAATTTCACATTAGCCTGTAGACAACTTTTCCAGCAGGGCGTTTTTTTTAGACACTAAAACCAAGTTTCCAACGTCAATTGTTGTGCTTTGCATAATTTATTCCTCACCTTAATTTGAACTTCATTTTCAGCCCAAATACAACAAAACCCAAGAAGTGAAAACTAATTCTTACTGACAGGACGACTGAACGAATGATTGTATTGAAGAGATAAAACGCTAGACCCATCCATTGAAATGGACATCCTTTGCACTTGCTCGTGTATAGTCTGTTCATGAATACATCTTTAGAAATTCTGAAATTATTCCGAGAGATGTTTGCAATAAAAAAAATTAAATAATATGCAAAACCCATTTTGAAAGAGGAAAAGGATTTTCACCGGAATTCGGTTTTTTTCATTGGATTGTTTGTGAGCAGCACGATTGAGTACCCTCGGCAGATGTTTTACATAAATCCATCATCATATACAGCGTTTCTACAAATGTCCGAGGCAAAAAAAAGTCGGCCGAGTAAGAGAATAAATATTTGCTCTGAAAGGCTCATAATTCCTAGGAAAGATTGAATTATTTGTTACCGCCTGAAGGCCTGATGGGTGGAGCATAAGGCGAAGTCGTGTTTTCAGTATCATCTGTCAGTGGTTGTCACTGAGTCCGAAAGATGTTACAGGGAGGCCTGATTGAATTTTTCACATCTGAAATTGTCCTACTTGGGGATTCGGAGTGTCTTGACAAATTTAGACAACGTTTTGTGGCAAAGTTTTGTTATGAGTTTTTTAAAAGAAGTTTTGTAGTTTTGAAAAGTGAAACGAGGGTTGTGCATGACAAAACAGACTGGGTAAATAGGGTTTTGCTGACACATGTAGGTACGAACTTTTTTGTGGAAATTTTCCATGACCGTTTTTAAAACTATGACTTAAGTCCGTATATATAGATGATGGAGCTTGGTGACATTCTATTGATATTCGTGTCGGTTTATCCCCAGGGCTCATCTTACAGAGGATAAAGAATGGGCCTTATTGATCCTAAATTAAGGTTGCTTTCTCCTAACGACTGTGATGAGATCACATGTTGTACTAGAAATATATCCACACAGCTCTCAAATGAGGTCTAAAATTCTTGAATTGTTAGATAGATTTGTTATTTAGGTCGACGTACCCGTAACGACGTAATTTAAAATTATATATTGTGATCGATTTTCAATTTAAAACAATCATTTTCCGACGTCACACATGGTTATGCTGCACTTCACAGAAAATGATTGAAAGAAACATAAATAGCGATAGTTGTCGCTCACATGTTTTGCCTGTTTGACTAGTTTGGTGTGGGCGCTCTCATTTGATTGCATGTGTTATTGTGTTTCTCTCCTAAACATGCATTAACTGTTTGATAGCCTTTTTGCCCAACTCGTTTGTTTTGCTTAAAACGATTTTTTGCTTTGGGCGCGAGTATTAAAATGTGGTTATTTAAACACCAAAAACAAACAGAAAAACGGATTTGTTTGTCTAAGGCGTTTTGTTCCATACGGTGTGGAAGCTCCCTAAAGGGCGCATTAAGTGCAGTGTATTTTCAATGCCGATACAATACGCCATCGAGCTCAGTAAGCTATTGAGCTATGGATTATTTTATATAAACTACTTCTCTATTACGTTTTTGTGAACTATGATCTGGAGAGTAGAAACGAGGTAGGTACGCGAAACACTTATTTTTGTCTGACTGTCCAGTTGGAATGCTTTGAAAAAGGTTGAAAACTGCAAAATCTATATTTCAACACTTTGGGAGCTAATATAGGAAACTGCATTGTCTAAAGAAATAAACTCGGGACTTAAAATGTAGGCGTGGAACTTTCCATCTGCAAAAAAAGTGGGTACACCTCCCAAGTAACAATTTGACTTCGGTAAGGTTCAAATTGGTAATTTCTGTAGGCAACCATATCGATAGTGTCTCTATAGGATTTGTTTACCGAAGTAGACCGATTTCGAAGCAATTGTTTCCAAAATAACTTCTGTACGTCCTTTGCGAAGCATACACGCAGGCTTTATAGAGGGATATGAAATTAAGTTTCGTTAAGATCTCTATAAGACCTCTAAAAAGGAGTGAGGAGATGATGGAAAGTGTATTGCTTCGGTAAAGCTTGTGGTTGGAAGTAGAAGCTTCGTTAGAGCTTCTCACAGAAGGCATTATAGAAGCAATGAAATGTCATGCAATTAACGACTTGCGATTGGAAGTCTTACCGAAATTCTGAAATGTGTCAAGTAGTTGAGATTTACCACTGCTACATTATTATGACGAATTAGCCTAGGGGTAGTGTATTGGAGTACTACGCAGCAGGACTCAAGTTCGATTCTCAGTGCGACCCTTTGTAAGTAAAATATAAATTATATTACGGGGAGTATTCACTGAACGAAAATTGCAAATCAATTATAGTAGATAGATAATGTTTATTAATCCGAAAAACAAAATAAGAAATTGAAAAAGTTGAAGAATAAAAAAAAAAATTATTTTTCTTTTCATATTTTGTGCTTTTGTAAAGCTTCTATAAGATTTCTATAAGGTTTCTATAAAGTTTCTATAAGGCCTCTATAAGGTTTCGGTAGTGACCTACCTGTATAAAGTGCGCCAAATTTGTTTCTTATAGGTCTTATGCAGTTAATATTGCGGGAGGGGAAATAGCTTCGATAGCGCCTTACCGAAGTAAAATTGTTACTTGGGCTATTTGTTGATATAGATACAAATGCTCAAAATTATTAAAGCGATGTATTGCCCGGTCGCTAATACACTATAGCCATTATTCTGTGAACACGTATACGCTCAAATTGAAAAAAAAAAAAAAAAAAAAAACACCGATCAAAAATCATTGCGTACTTCTCGGGCATTAACATTTTTTGGGAACTTATTTCCTACTGACATAAAAGTACACTCTCGAATTAAATTTTTAAATATTTACAGACATATAAAGTGTTTGGTAGTTTTTGGCGAATTTAGAGCCATTTTGGGCTTCTTTTGAAGGGTTCCTGGGGATCTTTTCGGCTAGCTTTCGGCACGCAACGTTTTTCAGAGAATTATTTTTGGGGGCAGAATATTTTGGGAGCAAAGCTTGTCTTGGCTTGTTATATCGAGCTACTTTAGTTTCTTGAAAGTACAGCTGTATTTAGCCATTTTCAGTAAATTTTTTGTTTGCTAGACGATGCGTGGTGCCTCAGGTTCGATCTGCGGAAAAACACAAAATTACATGTGAGTTTTTTTTTAACTGTTTGCGAGAGGTCCAAACGTCTGACATACATTCTAGAATATTACTGCCATAAAAGAGCTTCTTAATTCAGCCGTTTGAGCTTGAAGTTAAATTGTAATAGTTGCGAGAAGCTGGGCCTACAGACTGCGGCAACAATTCATTTATTTATGTGGACAATCCATTTGAGATTGGAGGGAAATGCATATCTTTACGCTGTGTACATAGAAATGGGCGGGATTACACATACCCCATAATGGCAATCATTAGGCGTTTTTCTTTTTTAGTTCATAGTAGAACCTGAGTTGTTATACAAAAATTTCGTGTTTCACATCAGAGCGCGAGTTAAGTATCCATAGCAAGACATATCGAGAAAAAAGATAACATTATTTGTATTCAATGATATCTTTAGTCTCTAGTACAGTCTTGCACACAACGCTACAATGATAACATATGTAAAAGAGATAATATCGTTTGTATACAATGTTGGAATATTATCTCTTCTTCATTATCAAGCAAGACGATTGTACGCTTGGGTCTCCTTGTAGATAGATAAGAAAAGTATATAAATACGACTGTATGATGAATTTATCAACAGTCTTATTGTAACTACATAGTAGCCTTAAGCTCCTTTTAGAATTAGTAAAAAGTATTTCAATAATAAAGGACATAGTTCCAAATAAATATTGTTTAATTTTAAAAGTAAGAAACAAGTGTTTTAATTGGCGATCCTGCCAGGAGGTTAAATATACTTTTTAACTTCAATCGAGCGGACCTCGGGAACAAGTAGTGAAATCTAGTATAAACAGAACACTCGCGTTACCGGTTACAAGAATTACCTAGCATAGCAGGTACAAATATAGCTTCTTCGTACGAAGCAGCAAAGCAATTCAGTGAAAGTGTATATGTGGAGAAAAAAAACACACAAATTCGACGACAACAGACACGAGTTCAAAATGGAACAACTCGCAGTATTAATGGCAAGATTAGAAGCTTTAGAAACCAGGAGCAACACAGTAACACAAACCCTAGAGCACACACGCACAGAGAATGCAAGGTTAGCAGCAATAATAACTAACCAAAATCAAATAAACACTAATTTAGAAACAAAACTAAATGAAGTAAAATCTGGATTAGGCATAGTACCAAACATACCTGTGCTAGAGGAAATAAGAACCACATATACAGATGGTAGTGAAATACAGTTAGACGCATTTAAAAGCCTACCTATTTTCAACGGCGATCAATCAAATTATCGGTCGTGGCGCGAAGAAGCATCCAGATTAATGGACAGCATTAAAAACTTCAAAACACACAGTAAGTACGCAGCAGCATTGACTATAGTGAAAAGTAAAATACAGGGTGCAGCCGCGAATGTGTTAACCAATTATAACACAATTTTTAATTTTGAGGCGATACGTAACAGATTAGATTATACGTACTCTAATCAAGAACCTCTATACGTGCTACAAGACATGATGAAAGCCATCACGCAAAAAAGAAGCACACTGTCTGAATACCACGACGAGATAAATAAAAATCTCAATTTAATAATATCAAAAATCACTATGTCAGGTGATCCGCCGAATATAATCGACAGACTAATTAAAAATGCTAACGACGACGCAGTTCGTATATTCATTGATGGTATGAGTGACAACTTTACAAGAGGATCATTATATTCAGCTACAATAAATGATCTAGAACACGCATTCGCAATTGCTCGCAGAATAGAACATGATAATGTGCACAGGCATTTACATCTCACTCAAGATAAGCACCACAAAAATATGCCACATGAACGCAGAAACGAAAGAAGTTATACAACCCCAAAAGATTGTAGCTTTGCATACGAAATTTGAAAACATATACAAATATGGTGAAAACATAAAAAAAGAATTCCCACTAGTAAGATTTATATTCACACCAAGAAAACTTCAAGACGTGACAAATTTGGAGGAACAACTAAAACTTGTAAGGGTAACTCACGAAAGAGCACACCGAGGGTTACGTAACAATATACAAGAAATCTCAGAGAAATATTACTGGCCCGATCTAAATAAACAAGCAAAGAGTTTCAACAGAAAATGCATAGCATGTCTATTTGGAAAATATGAAAGAAAACCTATCAGAGAACCTCTGAATAATTCAGAAATACCAACACATGTGGGAACACACATTCATATGGACATATACTTCAACGACAAGTATACTTTCCTTGTAACGGTAGATAAGTATTCTAAATATACAATCCTTCGGGAAATCGAAACTCGAAACAGACTGTACGACGTTATGGAAGAGGTCTTATCTAATTATTTCCCAAAATGTGAACGACTCATGACAGATAACGAGAAGGGATTCAAAACAGAAATGGTGAACCAAATGTGTTTGAAATACAACATAACTAAAGTAGAAACTCCAGTATACAGATCGACAGCGAACGGTCAGGTAGAACGTGTAAACGGTACAATAACTGAACTGTCTAGAATATTCACAATTCAGAATAAAACAAGACTTATCGAAGAAATATTTAGAACAGTGCGTGAATTAAATAATTCTATACACTCAGTTACCGGTTTGAAACCTAGAGACATTTTCTTTAATCAAAATAAATATAGCAATAGTGAAATTATAATAAATAAACTAAACTCAGCATCCAAAAAAGTGATCGAACGTCTAAATAAAGGAACTCGACACAGAGAGTATAAAAAAGGAGATAAGATAATGGTAAGAATCACAGGTCTTAGAAAGAAATCTAACGCCAGATACATAACAAGAATAGTAGAAGAAGATAAAGGAGACACTGTAATCTCTAAAGAAGGAATAAAAATTCACAAGGATAACATAAAGAATTATCATTTTTCAGATGACGAAAATATTAATATTCCTAACATTACTAGGAATTGTACAGAGTCAAGAAGGGCAAGGAAACGTTCAAATAACTGAGTTACTAAACAAGAAGTTTATACTTACGCAAACAGATGACGTGTATTTATTCAAAGAACAAACTTATTTGTTACATGCCACCAACCTGACTTCGATATTTCAACCTTACGTAAATATCGTAACTAGTAAATATCAACCTACACAAGAAGAAAAAATTTGGTTAAGTAAAATTAAGAATTTAGCAGACCAATTACAAGAACATACTAGGCATACTAGATCAATTAACTTTTTAGGAACAGCTTTCAAATATGTGTTTGGTAATCCTGACCATTATGACTTAGTTAACATAGAAACGAGTATAAATAATCTCATAGAAAACAATAATAAACAAAAAACTATAAATTCTAGATTTGAACAAATTTTGCAACAATTCGAAGGTCAGAGCCTTAAAGAACATTTAGTAATAGAACAAGTGTACGAACAATTATTATTATTGACCAGAACAATTAATGCAGCAAAAAATAATGAATATTTATCAGAAAGCCTAGACTTAGATGACATTAAAAATATTATTCAACATGAAATAATTCAAGTACCCATAATAAATATACTTGAGTACTCTAAAATATTATTAGCTAGAACTGATGAATTCTTCATCACAATATATAAATATCCAGTTCTAATTAAATCATGTAAATTGTATAAAGTAACACCTTTAAATTCAAAACATGGAAAAATCATTACAGATAAAACAATTGCCTTATGTAACCAAACTTATTTAAGAACAAGAAATTGTCAAAATCATCTAAGTAAAAACATTTGTGAAATTAACTTTGAAGAAGAAAATTGTCTTATTCCACTTTTAAAGAATATAACTTCAAAATGCAACATTAAACAAGAATACGATTACGACTTAGAAATTGAATCCGGTGTTATGTTATTAAGCGGTAAGCATAAGTTAAATAATCAAACAATTAATGGTATAAACTTAGTTACTTATGAAAATACTATAAATCTAGACGATAAAATATACAAAAACATGCATAAGCAAATTAAAGAAGTTATATTAAGAAATCATAATTCAGAGTCTTACATCGACCAAATAATTAAAGAAGATACAATGTACAAATTCGATAACATAGATACTTTAAAAAAACTAATTATTCCTTTTGAAGAAAAACCGATATTATCAACTATATACACAATTGTAACACTGATTGTTATTCTAGCATTTACGTACGTAATGATAAAAACTATACAATGTATAACAGATCGTCAAAAACAAAAAAAGATTGACGCATATAACAAAACTTATGAAAGAGAAATGTTAAAAATAGCGTCGAAAAATCGGGACGATTTCGTTTAACAAGGGGGGGAGTTAAGTATCCATAGCAAGACATATCGAGAAAAAAGATAACATTATTTGTATTCAATGATATCTTTAGTCTCTAGTACAGTCTTGCACACAACGCTACAATGATAACATATGTAAAAGAGATAATATCGTTTGTATACAATGTTGGAATATTATCTCTTCTTCATTATCAAGCAAGACGATTGTACGCTTGGGTCTCCTTGTAGATAGATAAGAAAAGTATATAAATACGACTGTATGATGAATTTATCAACAGTCTTATTGTAACTACATAGTAGCCTTAAGCTCCTTTTAGAATTAGTAAAAAGTATTTCAATAATAAAGGACATAGTTCCAAATAAATATTGTTTAATTTTAAAAGTAAGAAACAAGTGTTTTAATTCGCGCTCTTTAAGCTTAGGCTGAATACACATGTACCTTCATGCACACTTGTAGTGGCATTTGACAGAAAAAAAAAAACAGCAAAAACAAAACAACCTCAGAACAGCTCTAAGAGCTTAACAGCTCAGACGTGAACTAAACAAAAAGAAAAACGCCTATTGCGACTTTTCGCTTCGGGTGATTTTTTCTAAAACATGTTTAGAGTTTCGATTATAGGTGCTTTTGGTTTTACCCACATGATCTACATATATAGATCATTGATTTCCATAGTTCACAACCACAGTTGGATCTTGCATTAGTGTTGCAAACCATGGAAATCAATCATCATGTGGTCAAAATAAAAATCGCCTTATATTACTTTCGACTTCAACAAGTCTTAGGATTACATACGTTACTAATAATCAAGCACTAATTTCGACAATTATATGACTGCCAGTTTTAGTAAAAAATGTACACAATTTGTAAAACGGTACCAATAAACAATGAGACCTCAATATTTCCTAATCCGAATCTATTACATTTGTTTTTATCGCCGAATTCAAATTTCATAATTTGTTTTTGCGAAAAACAAGGTCAGTGGTTTCATTCACAACGAGTATTAATTGTAAACAAGAGGAATACATAAGTTTCAATTAAATTTGCCCGCCAGATACGAGATACCTTTCAAAGGCAAAAAACCAAACACAAAATAAGAACTTCACAAAATATCCGCTGATCTGTCAAATATGCAAATCAGTAATGCCGGTTCGATCGGATACAATTTTCCGTGGTTTTTATAGTACGGTTTCCATTTTCTAATACTAATTTATGATTGATTTATGAGTTCATTTGTCGTAATAAAATCCCTTTCAAATTATTCAATATACGGAACACAATTTATTAGAATGTCTTGATTTATTCGGCGTCTGATGATGCAAAACAAAGCTAATTGGTGGTCTGGAGATCCCAGTTTAGTCGTTAGTTAGTGAATAATTTTATAAATAGAAATAATAGCTTGTTAATTGATTTCGGAAAAAATTTAAATCTCACGTAGGAAGCTATAAGCGTTTTAAGAACCTATGGCTTCCGTTTTTGAAAATAAATACAATTTGATCTTTCAAATATTGTATGGCTTATATATTACAATCGAACTTCGATAACTCGAACCACCACTTGCCACAAAAAAAAATTCGAGTTATCAAGACTTCGAGTTATCAAGTAAAATACAAAATTGATTCTCTAAATGTAAACAACTAACAATAACTACACACTCCACTCTTTATACGAATCTTCAACTCTGTGTTTTGGTTTTGTCTTCCTCTTATTTTTTTCAATAATTCCAAAAAATATAGCAACCTGGAAGAAATTTGAAAATGTTTACTCACACATACGAAAATTACGATTTTCTACACGGTATGTATAAGGAACATTCAAACCCAGTGCCCCCGAAAGCGATGCATTATAAAACGAACTTGTTAAAACACGCAGAATTAGGGAATTCCCCTTCAGAATTTGGGATTTCCCCCTTTAGAATTCGACTTATCGAAGGTGACATTCGAGTTATAGAAGTTCGAGTTATCAAATACAAATTACATGCGAATTTTAGTGTTGGCGCTATTGCCAACCAATTTTATTCGAGTTATTAAATATTCGAGTTATCGAAGTTCGACTGTAGTTAATTCGGTAAACTTAGAAACTGACAACAGCTTAAATTCTTTAAAAAAAAATGTAAAAGTGAACATTTTTAAATGCCATGCATATATAATTGTACAAACTTGTGTTTATCTAATTTAAATTGTTGTACTCCAACGAATAAATTCTGAAAACATTTACAATTAGCATAAATTAGGGAGCGGGTCGAAATTCTGCTTTCAAAATTCTGCTTTGCAAAATTCTGCTTTTTAACACAAAAATTCTGCTTCTCAAAATTCTGATTTTTTTCTGTTCTGTCTAACAAAATTCTGCTTTTCAAAATTCTGCTTTTTAAAATTCTGACAGACAATATCTTAAACAAATAAATTCTGCTAATTCTGTTTTTTTCCAATTTACGAATTTAAAGAAAACAAATATTTTTCAACGATTACTATAGAACGAATAAAATCTCGAAAATTTTTATCTAGTTTGAGTGCTGAAATTCGAATTTTGGGCCCAACAATTAGAAAATTCAACAAAAAATATAAGTAAAAAACCTCGCACCCACCCCGTAATCCAACAGTAAATCCAAGCAGGGGGGTTGCAGGGGGGCAGCATGCCCCCCCATACACATTTCATAATTTGCGCAAATTACCATTGTCTCAAAAATTATTTTTTTATTTTCAGAATTTTGTAAAGCAGAATTTTGTAAAGCAGAATTTCGTAAAGCAGAGTTTTGTAAAGCAGAATTTTGAAAAGCTGAATTTTGAAAGCAGAATTTTGTAAAACAGAATTTTGAAAGCAGAATTTTGAAAAAAGAATTTTGACCTCGCCAGAATTTCGACCCCAACCCATAAATTATGTTATAAACCCTCAGGCTAAACAACTGGGTATTTAAGTTCGCTCCTATTTCGAAATTCAATACCGTAATTTTGGATGGCTGGGCATGGGCAACACTCCTCCTAAAAATGGCACGAATGGAGGATTTATTTAGCCTACCCAAATAAAAATGGCTTTCTCAACATTAACATTAGACCCTACAGTTAGCGATATTCTGGCAACTATATTTGTTTATTGGTAAATGGATTTTGTTAAATGCGGAGTCTTTGCGTAATCTACTAGACTTATGTTGGTTATTGGTGAGACCGTTTGTGTTCTGTCGTTAACATATTTCCACCACAATATACTTCCCAACACTTTGCTAACCGAAAACCACTTGAAGAGCAGCCCAAAAATCAGGAAAATAATTCAATTCTAAGACAAAGCTCGTGTTCGTCTGCCAAGCATTATTTCCAACCTCCAGACTAAGGAGAACAGCTTTCTACCTATACTTAAAAGGGCTTACATGCGATCTGCGCGACAATAAGCCACTAAGCACACATCACCAAAGCCCGCAACATAATCTTTCTACACGTGTACCCAGCCTTCATCACTAAAGACGCACGCAATCAGCTTATCGCTGGAAACATGATTTCCTGATTGCATTCTTAGAATTGAAATCATTTATTACATCAGCATAGTGCTCAGTCGAGGTATATCCACTCCCAAACAGTGGGAAAAGGTATAACCCCCTGAATACACAAAAGGATTTATTATTGGAATTCCCAGCACACATTTCAGATCTGGCATCGCATCACATCACATCACACATGCGGTGTGTACTGCAAACCACAAAATTATCCAGTACTCTCGACAAGCTGTCAAATCAATCTCGCCCACCATTAGGAGACATGCTCATGAACGTCAACAGAACATCGTATCGAATTTCGCCTGAATACATTGGATTGACATTCGCAAGGGAAGCACCCAAAGCAATGCGATACTTATTCCGTCCTTCATGGAAGCCGATGATGACAGACAGCTTTATGCGATTTTTATGTTTCGCCCCTAAGTATACTTCCCGCAAAGATCGCCAGTGGAAGACCAACAAAATTAAACTCGACGATTGTTGTCTGGATGGCCGTGTTTGTATTGTTTTTGGTGCGAAAGATGCACATCTCTCGGCAAAATCATTTAATTACCTATTCGCATCAGCACAAATGCAAAGACGACACACACGCAGGCAGAGTGTATGGAAGAACCCAAAACATTTGGTACATTGACCCCCGCCAGAGATAGAAGCAGCCAGCCCGGATTGTTGCTTCATATTCATGCATGCAATTAGTTGGTACTTACCCGACCCCAGTTTCGTTCGCCTTGCAACATTATACACGAATGTGGCGATGTCACTGCAGCAGCCCGAATTCGTATTCATTCGCAGCCATACAAAGCCTCCTCGCAAGGCGCATTGCAATGCATCTGCAATTGCAAGGAGTCTCCGCGCGCTCTGCACAAGTGGGCAGACGTGACCTTTTCCAACGTTCGGTTATCAATTGTGTGTGGGTAGGTGCACGGTAGTGGGTAGGCAAAGGTACATAACCGAGGATACGGCTCAGTGTTTCCAGTGTTCGGTGGTGGTGTACACGCATTAATTACATGGTTTGCATGACAGCAAATGCATACGGGGAGTTCATTGCATCCTTGAGTTGTATATATTGTATGTACGGTTGTACGTACCAAACTCCTTAATTAAGGTGCATTTTGATGTTAGCCCCCATTGGAGGCGACCACGGAAAATGCAATAGATGCGGAAATAAAAACTCGTGTTTCAAAAGCCATTATTGCAAACATTTTATGGTTTGTTTGCATATATACTTTGAATGGGTTCGTTGACAAAGGAGTGCTCGTAAAATACAATTCAATCCATCAGGCTGTTAATTTTATGGCGCAAAACTTTTGTTTCAGTGAAATTGGGATGGCTTTCATGATTAGAGGAAGAAGCCATTTCGGGATGTGCAAAGTCAATGAGATGGAATTTGATTAGCACAGGATTTTTGGGTGGGACATAGAAGCGACATGTTTTTTTTTTCGAAATAAACTGATTACTGATGAAATTGTTGCCTGGTGTGTGGTTATGGCCGGCGACAGGCGATTCGCTCTATCAGAGGTAAGTGTGAAGTGTGTTAATCTGGGTTTGAAAACTCCTTTCGGACGTGCACGGAAGTCTGCTGTTTGTAGTATTGACTTGTAAACTAAATTTATAAGCAAACACTGATGGACGCATGAAGAAATATTCCCTGATATTGGATATATGCCTGGTGGAGAGCATTTGGGGAACTCAGGCCCCACACGGTACACTGACTGTTGACCGAGGTAATGTGGCCCATCCTAAAATATGGCACAATTTTATAGAAATATCATCTTTCAAACTCCAATTGGCCTTCGAGAGTCTGAATTATGGTTATGCTGAGCGAATGATCTAAGGTTCGATCCCCGGAAAATCACAAACTATCCTAGAGTACAACTTTCATGAAAGAGTTAATCAATTCGTCCCAAATACAAACACTCACACAAAAAATGAGAGACTAAGTCTAGAGTACCTATTTCGGCAACTTGTTTAAAGCTTTTAAACACAGCCCCATTGAGGCATAATGGGCGGAAGCGAAGGAGGAAAAAATACTACACACTACATAACTTCCACTGTCGAACTTGGAAGATGATTCACAACTAGAGTTGGTAGCAGGAGGAACAGACTAGCTTTAGTAGACGAAGAGGTAGACCTCTTTACGTCGTTACATCGGCGTGGGAGGCTTAAGCGGAATTCTGTCATCAGTAAGAATTAGCTGTGATTTTAAGGTGTTTTTACAGACAGAGATGAGATAAGAGCTGCTACAACTCAAACTGAGAGAGGAGGCCTAATACCCGCCTCTATGTCCAGTAAAACGGTGATAAAAGCCATGAAGTTAGTCGAGGAAAGTTAAAAGTAGAGGCAAGTGTACAAATATTTGTTTGTTTTGTTTGTTTATTTCTTTATTCTCAAAATTCAATAATAAATGTAGTAAATGTTATTACAAATTTAAAGTTAAAATAATATAAATTTAGAGAATAGTTAGTGACATTTTATTTTTAATGAGAAAAAAAATTGAGGTAATGTCACATTATTTAAATTAATTCAGTGTGGGGTGAAGAGTGAGTACAATAATCAAAAGCAGAAAAGAAACTAAGGTAAGTGATGAGCAAAATTTACAATTATACAGTTTCAAGATAACATAATTTTAAAGTTGGTTAAGTGATGAAGTGCAACAAGATTTCGATTTCATTTAGGTTAATATTTAAAAGCCACATTTTTACTTTACATAAAAAGATTCTCATTGTTTCAATGATTCGAATGTCTTCTGGGAGGGTGTTAAATAATTTGCAAGACACAATTGTATAAAAGCTTCTAAAGCTAGAAGTGCGAAAAGTTGGTATGCTTACCAAGGAACTAGAATTACTTCGAAGGTTGTGGTTATCATTGATGGGGCTCTGTAAGTAACCACATCTAATAAAGAACATTTTCAAAACTTTAAAATAGTACAAATGTCTAACTGGCAGAATTTTCAGTTTATTAAAAAGGGCAAAAGTGTGGGCTAAGCGGGATGAAAAGCATATTTTTCGAATGACATATTTTTGTAGAACAGTGAGTTGTTGGATCTTATTGACGTGAGTACCACCCCAGCAGGTTATACCATATTGTAGTCTTGAATGGAAAATACCAAAGTAAATGTTTTTTAAAATCCTTGAGGAGCAGTACTTTTGAAGCTGGTAAAAGTTTCGCAGAGTGGAAAGCAAATATTGTTTTAATATAAAGATGTGATCACATACCAGCTTAGATTTTGGTCAATTACGACACCTAAGTACTTATAGTTCTTAACTATTTCAATAGAAAAACAGTTAGTATTACAGCCAATGTTCTCATTGTAAGGGATATTGCACCCACAATTCTGCAAGCTAAATCTGCGGCAACTAGCAGCATGAAAAACAACATTGACTTCCGGAGATTCCTTATCGGTAAGGCTGAAGAACATGAGCTTCGTCTTACTACTTACAATTAGCTTATGTTGCGCAAACCATAGCCTCAGCAAGTGTACATCATGGTAGATTTCCACCAGTAAGTTGAACAAATTGTTTGAGCCATACGCAAACGCGAAGTCGTCAGCAAAAGCCTTTAGCCTACCTATAAAAGGAAGACTGAAAACAGAGTTGACATAAATTAAGAACAATAATGGACCAAGGACAGATCCTTGGGGAACACCAAGGTTAATTGTCTTAGAGCCGCCAACAATGTTCCCGATTTTTACTTTTTGCTTCCTGTTCATGAGGTAAGATTTAAACCAATCTAAAATAAAGTCTCGAAAACCTACACGGTACAGTTTACCCACAAGGATTTCATGATCAACCATGTCAAAGGCTTTAGTTATATCGACGAAGAGACCGGCGCAGGCTTTTTTGTCGTCCAGACCCTTATAAACATGCTGACAAAAATCTAGCAGAGCATCTTCGGTGGATAGGTTTACTCTAAAGCCGAATTGATTATCGCTAAAGAAGTTAATGTTACAGAGATATTTCAAAACTCTAGATTTTAACGCTTTTTCAAAAATTTTTGATATTGCAGATAGTAAGGAAATCGGCCTGTAATTCGATTTGTCTTTTCTATTTCCCTTTTTAAAGATAGGAATCACATTGGCTTTTTTCAACAATTCAGGAAAGGTTCCCGAAAGGATGCTTGAGTTGAACAGGTGAGCCAAAATATCAACTATATTGTATGCAATATTTTTTAGGGTGGAATTTGAAATTCCATCCTCACCACAAGAATTTGAGTTTTTAAGAGAGTAGATAATTTTTAATAATTCTAAGCCCGTTATGGGACTAAAAACGAAGCTGGTACTCGAAAATGTGCGATCAAAGAGTTGAGATGTTAAACAACTCTCACAAGACATGGAAAAGTTACAAGATGTAGAATTCTGAGACACTGAGCCGAAGTATCTATTAAACTCATTTGCAACAACTACTGGATCAGTCACGATAATATTATCTTTTTCCAATGTAAAAGATACGTTATGGTCTTTAGTTTTCCGATTGATTATGCTGTTTACTACTTCCCATTCTTTTTTTATGTTTCCTTGAGCACATCTTAATTTGTTTTCGAACTATCAACGCAGTGACGATAAGCTGGTTGACAGATGACATTGCATGTGGATATTCTGGATAATGAAGAGTTGGATAACCTTGCAAGGGAAAGATCAAGCTTATTTTTTGCCCTAAAGTCTGTAAGAACTCCGCTGAAAACACTTGCAAATGAGATTGATATTGAATCCATGTTACTCATGGCAGACCTAAGAATGAACAAAGGAAAAAAACTGTTCGCACTGCAACTGTTCTAAGAAACAAAACGCTTTGAAAATTCCGTACGAAAATAAAAGTAAAAACTACTGCTCTTCACAACGTTATAAAATTAGTGTTTTATTGCAAGAGTTCAATGCTCTTTTTATAGTTATAATTATTTGTTTACAATTTTGACATTTGACGTTTTGTGGATGAAATTTCCCTTGGGGAAATTTCGACTGCAGTGGGTGTGTTTAGTGTAGTCATCTTTGTTGAAGTCGTCAACAAGCTTTCTTAATGCAGGGAGAAATATTGGCATAGGAATGGGATCTAAATTCATGTCCGGACTGAGCTATTCACATGCTCACATCACTGGCCAGTATATGCGTAGGGCATACTTGCATTTCAGAAGCTGTCTGAAGGTCGAGGAAATAGAATCCATTCGCCATCTTCATTGCGAATACCCAGCGATTAAAAAAAAAAAACAGAACTGGGGTATGAGCGGAATGCGAATGTCGGTAGTTCGAAAAGGAAAAACGCATTTTCGTGCTGTAGGAAGCTAAACTCCATGATCCATAACACTACACCGCTCAATCAACGTTGCATTCGACTCTTCTATCTACCATTCCACTGCACATCGTCGGGTTTTAACGAACCAATCGCTCATATGGTTCCTAGGGATAACTCAATGCACAACATTTTCGGCATCAACAGCGGCACTTCCTCCCTCAAATTAGGTCTTCTTCACCAACCTTACCATAAAGCCCTAGTTATAAGTCATAAAATTAAATCTTAGACTAACGCTATCAAAAAAGAGATGCTCTAGAAATCCCAAATGCTTAATGCAAAGGTAGGTCTGTAGAGACAGATCTGCACTTGAAAATCGGCATGGTGGAAAAATAGATCACTAACCGCCAAGGAATTCACAATGAATCCCTTCCTACATATCGAAGGGACCTTCTATAAAACTGAGAGCTACATCTAACGCACTTGAAAACTTTGAGGTTAACTTCTAGAATTAGTCGCTGGATCGACTACATGTAGTTAAACAGGGTTAGTAACTCAGAACACAGCCATGCAAAACATACATGGCCACGGATAAATCGGACCACGAAAAGGAGGCTTCAGCAGGGCAAATATTACAAACTCTTGTCGGGGTACCAATACCAACAGGACACTGTGTTCTGGGAAAGACATGGAAACACCTTTGCTCGGTTAGAAAGCAAACTTTGGAGGAGTATTTTACAAGGAACTTGCAGATGTTGCCGAAACAGATATCAGCAAAATACGGAATCTGAATCACAAAATTTAAATGGTTCCAAAAGGTGTATATAACCAACTCTGATGCACTCTGTTCATATTCCCCCTAATGTGGTCTATAAGTGAATTACTCCGAAAGTAGCGAATAATTGCCACTTAGCCTTGCCTAACCCAAGTAAATTTCGAGCTATTTGCATAGCTTGTCTTATGCCGAATAAATGGACGCTTTGCCTCCACCTAAATTACTTTGAAACTATCATGGTAGTTATGCCTCAAATGTTTGATCTACCAGCTCATCCCGACTTGTGAGTTGTGATCCCTAAAAATGTTTTTGTCCATCACTTAAGATGGACGTGCCTTACTTTTTGTAAATGTCTGCATTCTTTGTTTTATCCTTACATATAAAACTAAGTGGCATAGCGCAAAATTGTGACTGCCCTCTTCAGTCGCATAATTGAGACGACTTTCCTTATGTATACTAGAGGTTGCTTCTGAGATATGGCAACACCAGTATGAACACGCCAAACTCGACATTGTCATCGCAAAGAGTGTTTTGTCATACGAGTAGTGTTTGTGTTGTTTACCAGTTACTTAAAACAATCTTTTTGGACAATGAATGGAATTGAATCGTGAATAAATTCGTGAAATGATTTTCTTTGGCATTGTGTGCTGATCAACTCGCTTCGACTTTTGATAATGGAGCACCATCTTGAGCCACTGTGTTTCTATGGTTTTCCAAATTCGATTGTAGTCGCATTTATTTTTTTATTTATCTATTTTCATTTTATAAGCTTAACTTATTTTACGATTCCCTTAAAATTATAGATGTACAATGTTCCCTACTCATATTGAAATCAATTAGGTTTTTGAATTTATTATAATTTACGCAAGCTCTGTGTCTAGGCGGCATAGAGAAAAAAATGTTGCCCAGGTCGAAGAACACTAGAGGGAGCATAATACATTGAATTTAGACAGTAAAACGAATAATAATAATCAATGTGGCCAGTCAAGACGTCAATATCACAAATTACGAAATAATATATCCTTCTTTGAAAAGCGGTGTAAAATTATTAAAGAATTAATTAGTAACACTTTGACGGTTGGAAATTGGCTAAAATTTTGCCAATACCAGTTTAGACCAATTTCCATTTTACCATTCCTTTCGAAAGTTTTCGAACAGATTATTAAAAAAAAAAGATGAGCGATTTTCTTAAGGCGTTTAAATTGTTAACCTCAAAACAAAGTGGTTTCTATGAAAAGCATAGCTGTGCTACTGCTTTGTTGAATGTCATAGAAGATCTTTTGCAAGCACTCGACGAGGACAAGGTAAGCTTACTTGTTGTCCTTGATTTTTCGAAGGCATTTGACTCAACGGTACATAGCAAACTTGCAGATAAACTTCATCGGGCTTATAATTTTTCGCCTGAAGTTGTTAAGCTTATAGTTTCTTACCAACAGAATGCAAGCTGTGAAACTACTTGATAGCCTGTCAGACTTTCTTCCAATTTGTAATGGTGTCCCAAATGAAATTCCATCTATCGTCAAAGGCGATCTACTTGAAGACGTGTTTCAATATGTTTAAGACAGTAATTAGTAGCAATAAGAAAGTTTGTAAAGGTCGATTCATAAAGATAGTTGCGAACAACTGAGTAGGTGCAAAATTTTTTTAACAGCTGCCTGGAATATTTTCCAAAAAATTCACGGTTAAGAATCTAGGCGTTATAATTAAAATTTCTGGGGTAGTAGTAAGAAAATATTAAAATTGTATGTTTAGCATATATTCACATCAAACAACTAATAAAAGATTTATTAATTTTAAGTAATATTTGCTATTACAAAATATTGCTGAAATATTAAATTCTAATATAGGTAGATAATGATGGGTTACAAAGCAAAAGTGTTTTAAAATTAAACCCTTAATTATATTGATTCGAATTAAATAGTAAATAAACATCTAATTCAAATTTAATACTTTCACCTCCAATTCAATAGTCAATACTTCTTTTGCTTTTTATAAACCCATAGAATATTAAAATATAATACAATGTTATTATATTTTAATACTTCTTTCGATTTGATTTAAATATCTATGGGATAGGTACATTTCAACTCCAAAAATATTTTATGTTAATACTAACTGTTATTACAAAATTTGTGATCGTAGGCAAATTCCCGTGCATTTTTGTCTGCTTTGAAAATATTCCTATGGAGTGCCGCTGTGCTTCTTTTAGACCTTTAAATGAAGAAGAACTCATGAATGCCCGAGTTATCTCATTAATTATTCAGCCAATTACTAACTTTTTAGTAAGTAATAGCATACATTCAATATTACATGACCATTTGGCCGTCAAAAAATGTTGTCAATGGCCCAAAATAGGATCGTGTCGATGGGTGACAAGAAAAGAAAAAAATCAATCGCATTTCTCTGAAGACGTTTAAAATAAATAAGACATAGATTAATAAAATAAAATAAATAGTTGGTCCAACAGGTAGTGACTCTAGGTATAGCTTCTCACGTTTTTCGTGTGAGTTTTTGATTTTTCGGACGAATGGAAGGGATCTACAATTTTAAGCTGGTTCCAAACTTCTAATTGAGAAGCTCTTTCAACACAGTTATAGTCTTGTTTGTCAGACGTTCACGAAAGGTGGCGCAGTGAAAAAAACCCTGAGTTGGAATTTGGGGTTTTTGTGGGATTCGAACCTGGGACCCCTCGCTTAGTAGTCCAACACACTCACCACGAAGCCACTGCGCCTACCACATATGCATATGAACCTAATCAACAATGTGTCATTCAACAGGAGACAAACCCAACACAAGTTGATCGAACACTAAGGGCCTCGAAACAAAAATGTAGCCTGATATTTCGGAACAATTGGCCATGCCTGGAGCAACTTAGAACGGTAAATTCTGAATAGTACACCACCATTTGTTTTGCCAGAAGTGTTCAGAAAAATAAAGGTAACCAATCGCAGAATACGAACCATTCCCCAAGTGGCTCAAAGAAGTGCGTTTTTGAGCATTGAAAACATTCAATTCATATGTCATCAGCAGTACAGTCCCTTTGACAACCAATTCTTCTTATTTCCGCGGATCAAACATAAAAAGCAAACTCAAAGTTTTTGTCGCCTGAAGAAGTAGTTGATGCGCTCAAAACACATATTTGGGAAGCTAATCAATCAGAGTGGAAAATGTAAAAATTCTTTCAAGTGCATTAAAGTGTATTAATATTCACGGAGAATATTTTGAAAAACAATAAGTCTATAAGTTCTGCCAATCGAAAATCCATGGAGCCGATTTTATGTACCTTCAGAAACCGAAACGAAAATCAGCTCTTTTTCAGAGAATTTTTAAAATCATACACCTTTTGAATGAGTTGGGCGTTTGCGACGAAAGTAACACTTAATGTCTAAACAAATCCCCATGCAAATTAAAAAAACAATTTTATTACATCTAAACATCCTACCTTATTAATCACATATTTGTACGTTGTCTTGTTTTCTTGAATAAATATCTAATAAGTTGCCGTCTGAAAAAAATAAAAACATTGTGTTAGTGCGGGCTTAAAAATAGTAACAATTATTATAAAACAGGAAAATTGACACGTTATGTTAAAAAAAGTCAAAACATCTAAAACACCCTGTTCCAAATGGTAGGACGGAGAGTATATATGACTGTGAAACTAAGGGCCGATTTACCGAATCCGTGATCAAGTACGTATGTTAATTCCGCACAATTCCCAGCTCACGAATGTAGTAAGTCGACTCCTGACTGTCGAAAATGAATAATTGTTGTCACCAAACAATTGGTCGTTGCTTTTTCTAAATGTAAAATATCATTAGGGTAAGTTCGGGCATTATGGCGCACCGGGCATTATGGCGCGCCTCGCAAATATCATACTTCCCAAACTCTAATTAAAATTAAAATAATACAGAAACTTCAATCTTTGCCGAACACGTGCGCAGTATACATAGTCAGTCGGTACGACGAGTTTCGCTGAACTAAAAAATAAAAACAAAAAAAAATTGTTTGATTTTGGTTTTTTATAATTTCGCTTTGTGTTTGGATTTGGATTCGTTTTTCTCGGTTAGTATACAACGCAGGTTTTCGGTGTGAAGAGTTTCAGTTTTGTTGTGTAACGGCAAAAATTTGAAATGAAAAGAGAACTACGTTTTTTTTTTAATGTGTTGTGAATAAGTGATTTTTGTGTAATATGGCGCAGGTGCTGTAAGGGCATTATGGCGCACCCGCGCCTTATGAAGTTTTCATGTAAATTATGGTTTCATACCGATGTCCTTCGTCTCTACCTACGTGAAGTTAGCCCGCACTTTTTCTAGAATGAAAAACGTGAATTGCAGTTCGATAGACATTCGTTTGTAGTTGTTTGTAGTGAAATTTTTTTCGTTTGTAGTTCAACCGTTAGAAAGTTAGAAGCATTAGAAAAAAATCTCAGCCCGCACTTTTGGCTTTTTGAAATAAAAACTAGCCAGTTGTATTCGAAATCGTTTGTAGTTGTTTGTAGTGAAATTCTTTTTTAACAGAAATGTCTTATTTCCGAGATATAAGGACATTTGTGTTTGCACCTGTAACTCCGAATTTACAAAAGAGAGAAATAATTTAAAACCACTGGTGCATAAAGCATATCCTAACTTAAATAACTGTATTTAAAATTTCTCAATTAATTTAAGCGTTACTTAATAAAAAGCAATCAAAGTCAAAAAACGCATCCCTTTAGAGTTGCATCCATATATGGGCTTCCCAAAAACAACAAAACAACGGTAAACACATTTTCGCAAAGCACTCATCTGTACCCATCGACATGAGTCACTACTTGTCAATTAGCAACAACAACCAATCAATAAACCCCGATTTTATCCAACAATTTGTTCTATTCCTTCGAATAACATTAAAACCTTATCTCTTTGAAACAATTTATAACAACAAAAGTGCAATTTCTGCAAAGCCTGTATTCCTGACTATCTAATCCAATTCAAATTTTGTGATTTTATCACAAAGAAAAAAAATTAGATGAAACTTAAGCGAGCACTACTTCGTCATATAAACTCATATCCATATTTCAGTTATTAAGCAACTCAAAATAGTGAAATCTATTTTTTTCTAATGCTTTCTGTTGGATGTATCTAATGGAGCAAAAAAAAAATTACCTCTTATCAATAGATACCGATTTATAGAAAATTTAAGAAAATGGTTGAAATCGTCTTCGCAGACTGATTTAAGGGGACGGATATTTCAAATGCTGGACAACTACAAACGACAAAAATTAGTTGGTTGTTAGAAAGCATGTGTGCTCTATCTAATAAAACCTTAAATGTCGAAATTGACCAAACCAAAAAGAATTTATAAGCAATTTAAGCAGGCGATATAAGACCGCATTATCTTCGAAACGGTACATTGCCGAGTGATGAAATTTCCTATTTCAACAGTTTTCCACCTCACCAATCTAATAAAACAAAAATTGTATCAATCGGCCTAACGGTTTAGGATTTATATGCAATTTAAGCGAAATTGCAGCTTAATTTTTTTTGTGAAGTTAGCCCGCACTTTTTCTTGAATGAAAAACTGAGTTTGCAGTTCTATAGGCATTCGTTTGTAGTTGTTTGTAGTGAAATTTTTTTCGCTTGTAGTTCAACCGTTAGAAAGTTAGAACCATTTAAAAAAAAAAATTTCAGTCCCTTAAAACCTTGTTATCTCCGAAACCGTGGCAAGCAGAGCGATGAAATTTTCTGTGTCGAAAGTGTTTGCCATTACTAATCTAATAAAATTCAAATTATACCAATCGGCCTAACGGTTTATGATTTATTTGAAACTTAAGCAAAATTTGGGCTTCTAACTTAAGGTCCCCATAACTCAAAAACTATTGAACTACAAACGATGAAACTTTGCATTCCTATTCTCTGAACCCTTTTCTACCTATGATATCAAATAGAAGACAGCCCGCCCGAAGAACCCTTTTCTACCTATGATATCAAATAGAAGACAGCCCGCATTACTGGACACTTTTTATTCGCAATTTAAGGGGAGCCTATAATGGTATAAATTGACCCATTTTTAAGCTAATGAGTTATGAAGGTTGGAATGATTTTTTTTTAATCCAACAACCCACCCCCTTCTAACAAAATCATAAAAAATTCATTTCCACTGCACTCCAGTGCAAAATATCGAATCGGGTAAAAATGGGCCAATTTAGACCATTATAGGCTCCCCTTAAATTGCAAATAAAAAGTGTCCAGTAATGCGGGCTGTCTTCTGTTTGATATCATAGGTAGAAAAGAGTTCAGAGAATAGAAATGCAAAGTTTCATCGTTTGTAGTTCAACAGTTTTTGAGTTATGGTGACCTTAAGTTAGAAGCCCAAATTTTGCTTAAATTTCAAATAAGTCATAAACCGTTAGGCCGATTGGTATAATTTGAATTCTATTAGATTAGTAATGGAAAACACTTTCGACACAGAAAATTTCATCGCTCTGCTTGCCACGGTTTCGGAGATAACAAGGTTTTAAGGGATTGAAATTTTTTTTTTCAAATGGTTCTAACTTTCTAACGGTTGAACTACAAACGAAAATAATTTCACTACAAACAACTACAAACGAATGTCTATCGAACTGCAATTCACGTTTTTCATTCTAGAAAAAGTGCGGGCTAACTTCACGTAGGTTTCGTCTCTTCCTGTTTTTTTTTTTTTTTTGTGTTCTGTTTTGCAATATAATTCTCTAGAAAATCTTGAGATCCAGCTAGCCAACGAGTTATTTATATTACTGTTTTGTCTAGTTTATTTAAAAAAAAAATAATTAAAAAATGCTGTTCGTAGAAAAGTTATTTCAGATTGAAATTTTGTGCGCCATAATGCCCGAAGTTACCCTAAATGTGATTTTGCCTCAGCAAAATGGGGAGTTGCACACTTTATAGACTTTAGAAGATTTCCCCCGACAAGAAGGATACGTCCCATGGGATTTATGCAATTCAAACTCAAAGCAATGATTCCGTTTAATTGCACAATGGCCTCACAAGTAATTTGCTTTTAAATAAATCTGTTACAAATGAAACACGTGAAATGCAAACTCTATTCGTAAACGATGACCTAATCGGTGAGAAGCAACAACTCTTCATAACAATATAATGGCCAGCACCCGCCCGGCTTGTAACCGAGTTATTCTGATTTAAAGCCATTCCCGATGCAAGGCACGTGTTCCTATAGCAAACTATAAATCAAGCACCGTCAAATGAAGAGAATCGGAAAAAAAAATTCTGCTCCTCCTGTGGAAAAATAAAGCGCAGCATCGCCATCTTTCATGCTTCGCGAAGCAAACCTTTTCATGAATTTATAGCCCACCCACTTGTGCCCAAGCAACAGTCTCGCGAGAGAAAAAAAGTACACTCCGTTCGCCTCTTTTTTTTTTTTTCCTTCTGTTTGCATGTAGGAAAATAATTTCTCTAATATCCGTAACTCCTATTTATTGTTAAAGAGCTGTCAGAATCTTAAGCCAGGATAATTTTGTTGTTTCACCAATATACCACCGCCAACCAGCGCTCAACTGTGTTATCAGCACTTGTTCTTGCATAACATCCCTTCGTGGCGTCGTCGTGGTCCTCCTTGCGAATGAAATTCCAAACCCAGACACAAAATAACTGCAAAGCACAGCATACACCAGAATCACTGGAGGGAACGCGTATGCTCTCACTTTGGACTTGTCCTTGTCGTCCAAACGAACACACCCGACCGGCCAACTAGAACTAACACCAGCGAGCACTCCTACTGCAACCTGGTGTTGAATGTGCAATTTTTAAGCATCCGGGCTGGTTTCTCGTTTCCGGAGTGTCCGCTCCACAGAATTGTTTCCACTACAACAGAAAAAAAGGAAAAAATCATTCAGGACTTCTGAATGCAATTTTCCACACAACTAAACTCTTAAAGTTTCACAGTTATCCACATTCTGGTGTGGGTGTGTACTACCTCCTCCGCTTGCTTATTTTGAATTTGCCCAACTGAAACACTATAAGAAAAACTGAGAGCGTTCCCAACAAAGATCGGGAACAAGCAGCGCGTTCGCCGAAAAAGGATGAGGAAAAGAAAAACTTCTCATTTTGTATTCGAATCCATTCGTATATAGAGTGCTCTTTAGCGTTTGTTTTAGTTCTTGTTGACCAACCCACCGCCCCCGCCCCCACTACCTGTCCTCCGCCGACATATTATTTGTGATGATTCATTTCGCTCTGTTTTTGTTAAGCTTGCCGTAAATAATTAAATAACCGAACCAGCCATCCTGTTAATAACGCGCAATAAAAACCAAAAAAAATAAACAAAAAGTTTTCCTCTCAAAAGTTTTATACGATTATATTTTTTTTTCTCTTCCCGTTGCAGGTACGACTACGAGACGCTGCTCCAGAACTCGACATTCTGCTTAGTTCCACGTGGCCGGCGATTGGGTTCGTTTAGGTATGCAATGAATGCCAGGGAATTTATTTTAATTCCATTTGCGCGTTCCTATTCTGTTATTCTTGTGAATTTTGCCAGAAATTAAGTGCTAACCTTGTTTATTCCCTCTCTGTGTTTGTATCCTTTAAAGGTTCTTAGAGGCGCTGCAGGCGGGTTGCATTCCAGTGCTGTTGTCGAATGCATGGGTTCTGCCGTTTGAGTCCAAAATCGATTGGAGACAGGCGGCCATTTGGGCGGACGAACGGCTTCTGCTGCAGGTGAGTTTTCAAGGAATTTTCTCTTTTTCTTTTTTTTTTCCTCTATAGACTAGGTCAATGGCGACCGAGAAGAATGCCTATGCGTGCATTTTCTGCCTCTGTTCAATGACAAATTAATTTCGGTCTTCGGTATCCTTTTGACTAGCCGAAGTGGGTTCAGATAAAGAGAAGGCAAACAAAAAGAGAAACGCCCACTAAACAGAAATGAAATTGCAATTTTTTTCCAGTTTTTTTTTTTTTTTTTTTTGAGATCCCTTACATTGCAAATTTAAAGTGAATACACAATGGAACGTTTGTGTTCGTTCCAAATTACGTTTTGAATGTTATTCTTCGTTTTGAAGTTACTTGAGGAGCCTTTCATTCTCTCTATGAATACGAAGAGTTGGAATCTTATTTTGCATTCATAGCTACTTTTGTTCAAGAAGTAGGTTGGCTGTGGAGTTTGTTTTCTTCTTTAGATTAACTCCGGAGTGGTTTTATATTTTTTTTTTTTTTTCAAAATAACACATTTTTACGAATATAATTCGTAGGTAAATAGAACGAATTATGTTGCGAGAGGAGTCGTGTGAGATGGAGAGGATAATTTCCACAAGTAAGAAAGTAGGTAATGAACTTGCTTCTTTCGAAACGAATGCTTTGCGATGGGTGGGTACTAATTAGAGAAGCGCTACGGGGTGTGTTGGGAGCGTACCTATATATCATACAATTTATAGAAAATTGTGTCGCTTTTGCAAGGGATTTTTTCGTCAGTAGGTATTGCTTGTGGTCTTGTATCAAAAATGGTTCCAAAGTGAGATGCCTTTGAATATTACGATTTGATTAGGATAAGTGCTAGAAGAAGCAAGGTAAACCTGGCCAAATTGAGATATCACAAACTCGCAAGTTCGTTATGAAATTTACTGTACTAACCGTTGCTTTGGCAATAGTTGTTTTGGAAATTGCAATGGTTATTTGCGGTGGAGAATTGTATTAAGTCAGTTGGTTTTGGACGAATTTTTGGACTTGAATCCATATTCTGCCAATGGACCCAATGTTGTTTTGCTATATATTTTAAATGAAGTTCATGTGGACCTTTAAGTTTTTTTTAAATATCCATCAAAGGTTATATCGATAGAGTCTTCGCCGCCATTGTTGATCACAAGTCGGATCCTTTTTTAACGGATTTTCAATCGTTTTGATGAAATCTTCAGTCGATAAGTTCTCGCGTCGAGTATTCTTTCTGATAGCTTCCAGAGTTGGTGGCTTGTCTTCGTAGAGATAGACCCGAGACTTCAAAAAACCCCAAAGTAAGAAGTATGTACCAGTCAAATCGGGCGATCTTTCCGGCCAAAAGAAATCGTGTAAACGAGACAATAGGTGGCCCGTTGAGCACGACACACATTCTTGTTTTGTTGTCCAAATTGTCAAAACTTGAACATTTCTCATAAGAATTCGGCATATTCAAGTCATACGAAGTCAGTCAGTCCCCAATGTGCCTAGCCCATACATCAACCTGTCATAGTATCCCCAATCTACCCATTGCCCAATGAGCTATTAAGCTACATTTCGTGTAAAATGTTGACATGCTTACGTTACAAAAAATCAGTTGCCACGACAACCTAGAATTGTTAGAATTGTCATGCCGTGACAATGATAGGTGACAAAGGCAAGTAACCAGACAGGCGATCACACGTAGTGACCAATTTGGGGCAAATGTTTACGTCATAGTGAGTCGGCATGTCAAAATTTGACACGTGTAATCTTTAATTTAGAAGTATTCACTTAAATAAAATGATTGCTAATGAATATAATGTACAGTGTTTGGAGTGATGGACTTCTGAGCGAGGGGTTTTCAGTTCGATACCCGGAAAAACTCAAAATTACATCGTAAGACTTTTTTTCAACTCTCGTGAACGTCTGAAAAGCACAGGAGCATCTATAGTTCAGTCGATTCGATGCGCCGAAAAATTGGTGGTCCCTTCTATTCGTCCCAAAAATCAAATATCACAATCGACAATCATAGGGTTAGCTGTCAAAATAAGCTGTCCTCAAGCTCAATTCGGCTGTTCTTAGTTGCCGCTAAAGTTCGGGTTGAACATGGGCCATCGGCTTCTCGATCAGGCAAATTATTCAAGGCTCATATATAGCGCTCCGAGAATGCTCTGAACGATAATTGAAACCGAAATTCTGAGTCTAACGAGCTAAAAAAGAATCATCACCTGTGTTTGTTAGCTCAGCTTGAACTAAGCCTGGAAACTGCGTAACTTTTCGAGACGATTATCGACAGAACTATAGACCTCTAAAACAAGTCCCAAATAAATGCAAAAATTACGAGTTTGAGAGCAAGTTAATCAAGTTAATTTTCTACAAATGTATGAAGCAAGACGATAAGCCAAAAAAAATTCGCCCAGAATTAAGCTTATTATGGTCATGAAAATTTCAAAAACGATATCGTCCAAACGATTATTTTTATACGGATTCTGCTCCTAGGGAAACACACATTGACTATGAGATTTTATTTATTAAATATGCGAAAAAGATTCTTTATCTCATTTTATGGAAATTCACTTTAGTCGGACTAGGAATAAGTGAAGTAAAAGACACTGAATTGGGACTGATTAATGTGGTTATTTCCAACCAAAAATTCGCTTCAGCCGAGTGTGCTTTAAGCTCACTTCATATCCCAGTGTCTGCCAAACATCAGGAGGTAGGTGAAAGAAATCCTCAAATATTAAAACCGTTTCTCAGGGGCAGTCCCGAGTCAATCAATTATTACTCAACAGAATCCTGTTTTTATAACTTTTTGTATAGTGTAGAAGCACCCCCTATACATTTTTGTATGCTTTCCCCAAACAGCCACGGACACAATTAAGCAAATGACGCACAGCTATAACAAATTGTAACATCACTGTTTTTGATGATCCCAAATCTGATAAGCTGTTCTTCCATTATGAAACAGTTCACTGATTATTTAGAAAATTCAATTCATGCTCTTGACGTTTCCCCAAGGACAAAACGCGAGCCACCTGTGCTCTGTATACGTACAGTGTTCCCCCAACCACTTCACTTTATATAGTGTAGTGGCAAAAAGTCTTCCTTTTTTGCATTATTTCTCGGTGAATAACAAGTTTGCCAGCCCACATTTCTGATTCGAACGCCCTTGAGCTTGTAAGCGGCATTCACTCAAAAATAATTAATGTATCGTCATTCTACGCAGAGAGGTCTTGCCATCACTCATGCTTCACCAGATAACCACTCCGGATCTTCCTTACCAACAATATTTTACAGAAATATACTGACAGTATTATTCAACAAGTAAAAAAAAACCCAGATCCCCAAAGAAAATTTTTTTTTTATGAAAAACTTCCTTTGTGGTGAAATTTATGTTTTTCTCTCTTCTCCTTCGCCTTTTCCAAACTCATTCGAATACTGAATTATATTTTATAAATTTTTTTCCCATTCAACACTAAACTATAATATCTTGTATCGTTTGACAGGTTCCTGAAGTGGTGCGGTCGATACCTGTCAACCGCATTCTGGCCCTCAAACAGCAAACTCAAATACTATGGGAAAGGTACTTCGGATCGATCGAGAAAATTGTTTTCACAACTTTTGAGGTGAGTGTGTAATGCTCTGTTTATAAATGCTTTTCTTCGTCCTACATGCTCTCCCGCTTACCGTCATCATAACAACAAACAGAAAGTTTAAGGTCCTTGCAGTGGATTCCTCTTCGCATCCAACTAAACCTGACAAGCAACCATACTCTGACACGCTGCATGTTGTTATCCTTATGTAATGCCGTACGTTGGAAAAAGAGTGAAAAAAATAAAACTAAAAGGACTCGCGCGTTTGTCTGGGGCTATATTGTGTGTTCTTTGGCGCATGTATGTACGTATCTCATACACGGTGTGCAATGGTGGTTTCTGGTGTTTACTATTTTTTCTTTTTCCTCGCCCTTGTGATAGGAGGCTGTTGGATGTTGGGTTGCTTCTGCTTCAATCCATCTATCCAAAGATTGGAGATTCAAATGTACCCGAGTGCGGAAGCTGTGTGGCAGAAAAAATGCACTTACCCAACCCTCTCGGCTGTGTTTTTGGAGGGCAGGGAATTTAAATTGATTTCCGTCCGTGTCTGTGCCGGTAGGCTCTTAGGGTGGGACGCGAATGATAAGAACCCGATTAAGGAGGTGTGTGCATATGTTTTTTTTTTTTTTTGTGTAAGAGGGGCGCAACTTCGCGGAGATCGCTGATGTTGAATTTCAATTGATTTTTCTTATCCCTGACAGAGTTCATTATATTCAAGTTTATTCAACTTTGAATTGTGTATGCAACACATTTGTTAAACCGCCTGCCGTGCTGAGACAAGAACCACTCTATTGGATCAATTAATAAACATGCGTGGGCAGCTCATAGAAACTTTAAAAAAATGTTACTCTAAACATAAAGAAAATACACGATCGACACGTAGTTTCCCGTGAAAATCTGAAAACCGAAATCGGATTAGAGACCGAGCTGGTGTTTGTATATAACCTCGTTTCGGATTAGTCAAACATTTTAAGAGCGACACTGCGTAGTAATTTTCTGTAAAGAAAAGTGATGCATAACTTCCAGCGATCACTTACAGAACAGAGACCTTAACCCTAACAAGGTATGGAAACCGAATAGCCTACACACCGACTACAAAGGCAAAGCGGAGCTAGACTTGAGTCGTGACAAGGACATCATTTATCCATAAAAGGTGCACCAGGAGACTGTTAAAATAAAGATCAGAGAGCTGAGCCTAAAGAGCACACGACAGGACACAATAAAAGAGCTTGAAAGGGGCCTAGGTCTGACTTTGAACAGAAAACATGATAGACACTTGCATCTTTAGTCAGTTTAACTTACATCGAAGGGCAGTTAGATAGCTTTAGCAACATTTAGCTAGTTAACAGGGTTGTTATGGTCTTTGTTTTTAGGTTTAAGTGTGCATATGTATAAAAGATCTAAAATCTGGGTATGCTGACTGCTGGAACCCCTTCTTATACCTACCTTTTTCTTTCACCCAAAGAGGATGTTGTTGCGCAATGCAATAACTTCTTAAGAACTTAAAAAAATAACACCATTTTCTTTTTTTTTACGGAGCTTTGTTTGATCAAAAACTCGCCAAAAGTTGGCGTGTCCTGTCAACAGAAGGATAAATATTTTTCCATGAAAATTCCTTATTTTTATTGATCCCTTTTGGTCAAAAACGCCCCCAAAAGTGGGCGTTTATTAGCAGATGGACAAATATTTTTTCATTAAAACTCCTTGTTTTATTATTAAGCCTTTGTGGTTTCCCAAATTTTTCCCAATCTTGTACCTTGGTTGATGAGGCATGAGGGTGCAACTTCTTTGGGTTCAGAATATAGATAAAATATCCAATATTTGTCAAGAAAGTACAATGGTCGTGAACCTAATTGACACAGTCTTATAAACCCTCATATATGTTGCCATCTCTCCCACTCATGGTCATGAATTTGTTGTCAAAATCAAAACGATCCACGACAACTTAAAAAAAAGATTTCAAATCAACTACAACTCTTTGGGCAATCACTCAAAAGCAGCTATCGCTAAGAAGGCCTTTTGCAGAATAGCCACCCAGCAGCAGGATGCTCTTCAACATACAGATCCGGCTAAACACCCTTTCGAAGATTCCTGCGATGCCAGTGCATCTGGTGGTTGGTAAAAATCTCATTCGCATTACTCGTCGTTGGACCACATTAAAACGTCGAGATAAAAATGTTTGCTGATGCCAATCGCTTAATGGATATCAAATCCGTTCTCGCCTCAACCGCTACTGCTGCATCATTGTCCGTCCATTCGCTGCTTTCATGTCATCGCATCGTCGTCGTTTGAAAACAATTTCAGCTCGGGCTGTAAAAAGAAGGACCTGAAGGACGAAAAACGGGACAGAAAAAATGCTGTGATAATAACAATTCCTTCATTATCCTCGTAGCAGTAAATTGTGAAGGAGGACGACGAGCATGATGATGGCGGCGGTGCCTGGCTTTCCGTGTCATTTGGCATTTAATGTTAAATTAACGAACAATCATGACAGGCGCTCGCGATAATGTAATGCCATTCAAAAGGCATTCTTTTGTCACCTTCCTTCGGGGTAGGAGCTGGCACCGGCTGATTCCCTCGTTTGTGACTCAACCCCTTTCCCTATTCAGAGCGATTATTATGTCGGTTAGATCAATGCGGCCGATGTCAATCAACCAAAGGATAATCGACTGCGACCGTAATCTATGCTGGAAGTCGACTTTGCCGCACCACGTCCGAGGCTAATGCGCCCCTCGGAGGATTATGATTTATTATTGGTTGCAATGTTGTATAGGAATTGTATCCCACTTGCCGTACACAGTGTGCGCTAACTGAAAAAGCAGATTAAAATAAATCAACCTGTGGTCAGTGGTAGGATGCGTTCCACCGAGCAACGACCACCTCCGATTGATATCGGAGGACGTAATTATATGGGAGGTGATTTATGCAAATTGAGTCAGTTCATCCTGGATGCTCCGTCTTGTGTGCGCATAGCTATGCAGTGCATTAGAGTTCGCGCCTTGCATTTCGTTTCCCTGGCATTTTATACATCGTCGCACCCACACACACACACAGGCAGCCAACTTTGACCATTAAAAAGTTGTGAACCCTTGTGTACCTACTAAATATTCTGGCCGCATGCACCCAAGTTGGTCGGTACATCGGCGGCAGTGGCGGTCTATCGTCCTTTCGACTTGAATATATACCTACACAAAAGGAGAGGCATCTTTTTTTCGCTTCGAGAGACGACTGATAAACCTGTGCCTGAGCATGGAGCAAGTTGCAAAATGTTGCCAATGGATCTAAGAGCTGAGGACACGAAATGGAAATTTGCCAAAAAGTAATAATGCAAAAATGAGAAACAAGACGTGGTGTGCGGAGGTACACTCGTCTTGATACAGGAGACAGCACAGAGATGGACAAGGACATATAGACGCAAATCTCTGTAATGGTAACGAACTTTCGATCCTTAAAGCCATTCCAAACACAAATTCGAAATTGCTTCCTCTGATTTTGTTTCTTTGCATGATTGGGGTTGTTCAAATGAGAGTGGGGAGAGTGTTCGATGTCAAGGCGGCCTTCAGATAACCAAAATCGTGTGATTCCTTTCAGAGAAAGAAAGAGCTCCTCGAGTACCTGGTCCTTGGACAGTGGACACGTATGATTTTTGATTAAACGGGAAGTGTGTACTAAGTAAGAATGATAGAGTGGCAAAGTAATTAACGACAACCGACAGACTTGATGGAGAGATTACGGCTTGTTGCGTAAATTGCAAATGCTCACAAAAAAAAAAGTTGCTCAAAGGATTTGACCAAATGGTGTCTCAGTGAGGTTGGTATTCTACTTAATTCAAAAAAGTCTGAAGAAAGTCGTGGTTTTGTTTATAACTTAGGGGACTTCACATTGTGACGATCGTACTCACTGTCTCTATGACCAACGGTCCAATGTACGAGAAGCTTATTCGATTTAGACCCTTAAGACATACGCAATGAGAATGCCATGATTTACTTTTGAGACTAAGTTGAGAAGCTTTCACAAGAACAGAGCGATTCTCTTATGTTTGTCTGACGTTCGATAAAACTGAGAGACGCAATACGGTGTTTTTTCTGGGGGTACTACCGGAGATCCCTCGCTCTGTTATTTTTTTTGTTTGCAACAGAAATAAATGGAAGATGGGATATTTAAAATAAGATTTGAGTTTCGCAAGGAGAACTTTTAAATGCGCAATAAATTTTATAAAGTCAACTTTTTACTTTTACAACAAATGAAACGTTGAAGGGTAGGGGCCCTATTTGTGAAAAGTAGATAACTATAACTGAGAGGTTTTTTTTAGAGTTTGGTTGGTTTTTCAAATAGCAGCACTGCTTCTAGTGATTCTGCCCAGAACGTTATACCAACGCTCCATAAATTGGGCGAAAATTCCACTAGTCGATTGCGAGTTATTCAAGCTAACCGCAGCCGCCCGTATGCTCTAATTCAATGCCTAAACACTAATGGCATAAAATTATATTGCCCATGAAGCTGGTACCATGAGTATCGCCTTTTTTTGCGTAGTTTATTTTTTATTCCATTTTAAGTTCTGCCTCTAAAGACCACCATTAAAATAGAGACACGCGATTCGTTTAAACGCACGATTTTGAATCGTATCTACTACTAGCTGTGCCCGCAACTTCGTACGCGGCGTGAGACTGTGTAATTTCCAATAAAAGAGGTAATAATAGTTAAGTTTCAATACATGAGATAATTATATTTTTTATGATAACTGTTTTACAAAGCTTCTTGAAATACAATATTTGAGGTTCTGTTGCCTGGAGCATACACGTATGCATGTTTACTTTCGCTGACTCGGGAAGGAGACACGTATAATCGACGGTGCGAGAAACAGTCGTTGTTGAGGGTTACACCCGCGGTGCACAACGTCACAGGCCTAAGCCATACCAGCAAATTCGCCATAATTAATTTCTTTGGTGTAATAAAATCCACTTCTGATTTAATTTACCACGGAGTATGTGTTTCTTTGTAACGATGGGGTCTGATATTTTTCATTCGTTTTCTGTGATCTAACTCGTCTCATTTTTCTAAATCTTGTTGAGCTTCGAGAAAGATTTGACCGTTTCCTCGACGGCATATTTGTTTAAAATTAAGTCTAGCTAAAACAAAGCGGTGAACATGGTCAATGTGAAAAAAAAAACATCAGGCACTCCGGGAGTGCCGACAGAAGTTATTACTTGAACAATTACGTGTGTATTCTGCGAATCGTCAGGAGATATTTTATTGCGCAGGAAATACTTAAAACTGTTTTGGGAGTAAAAACAGCGAACAAAAACATCGACAACAGCGCCACCTATCGGGTCCAAAACTATCCTATCTTTCTAGCTGCATACAACCATACACACATACAAAGTTTCATTGAGATCGGTAGTTTCTCAAAAAAAATCGACAACAGCGCCACCTATCGGGTGTCGGTTTCTCGGTGACGATGACGCGGTGCCGTCAAAAAGGATTTTTTTGTTAACTTTAATAGTTGAATTCGCCAATATATTCTTTTGTCGCAAGTCAAAAATTATTAACAAAAGACAGACACTCCCGTATTAATAAAGGCTGCGTAAAATGTATCTACTGTTACACTGACTGCAGTTGCGTAACATTTTCGGGTACTAACTGACGTCTTCTAGCACAAACAAGGTAACGCGGGCGAGAGTTGTTGATTAACATTCTACACGATAACATGGTTCCAAAGGAAGAATACATTGCATATTTATAGGCTGGATGGTTCTACGAAATATTATGATGAACCAAAAAAAAGAAAGCAGGAAAACCCTTGTAATTCAAGAAGACATTTTGCATTTCATTCAAAGTGGCTAATTATTCAATTAGATTTAATTAAAATTAAACAGGAAAAATGACATTGATTTTAGAACTGATTTGAAATCGTTTAGAACGAATTTATTCGCAAATATGTAAAACTAACGATGATTCGAATTTCGAGAAGTTTCGGCCGATTTTAATAATAATGCATTGATATAGTTATAGGCTCATGAGCTTGCTCATTGTATGATACTAAACATTTCAAATAATCAGAGGTTATATATACGATAAGTAGCGCTGGCATTATAGGAGCTTAGAATAAATACGCCGCAATAAACTGAGTCTGAGCCCAATTCCCCAAACAAGAAATAAAAAAAAATACTTCCAACTCTTTTTTATAATGCGAATACAAATTTAGCCCGCTTTGTTTTCCTAGTCTTTACTTATCCATCTTAATTGAAACACAATTGGCCATGCCCACTGAATGTGACTGCAACTTCGTCGAGGAGTGATATTTAGTTTATGCACAGTTCGTGGTTCACCATGAACCCAAGTGACTTTTTGTTACCAAGTCTTCAACTGTATAAGTCCTTAAAGGGAAATAATTTAGAAACTACTAATTATTGTTTTGTAGTGCCTTTCTGGTCTGTAGGGGATACCTGAGACTTCTTTTTAAATGACTATCTCTACAAGTTCCAGCAAAAAAAGCGGAAAAGACCAATTTGTGTCTATTTTTTTTATCTGGGTCTCGATTTGCGTTAAAAAATAATTGTTGGTGCATTTAAATGTAGTTATTATCAAGTGTGGTCGCAGTGGCTTAGTGGTTAGTGTGTTGGACTGTGGTCGCAGTGGCTTAGTGGTTAGTGTGTTGGACTACTAAGCGAGGGGTACATGTTCGAATCCCGCAAAAACCCAAATTCCAACTCAGGGTGTTTTTCACTGCGCCACCTCTCGCGAACGTCTGACAAACATCCGAGAGTATAACTGTCATGAAAGAGCTTCTCAATCGGCCCGTTTGGAACCGGCATAAAATTGTAGATCCCTTCCATTCGTTCCAAAAATGAAAAACTCACACAAAACGAATGGTTGCGAGAAGCTAGGCCCTGGGTCCCTACAGACCTGTTGCGCCAACTATTATTATTATTTTTATTATTATTATCAAGTCAGCGCAGTGTCTTAGCGCCTAGTGTGTTGGAGAGTAAAACCGTCTTGAAAGAGCTTTTCAATTATCCTTTTGGACTCGGCTCCCACAAAACAAATGGTTGTGCAAAGCTAGGCCTAGGGTCCCTACGGACCTGTTGCGCCAACTATTTATTTATTTATCAAGCTATACAGAACATATGCGTTTATAGCATAAGAATATCTTTAATCTAGATGACTTACGAGATTTCGAAATCAAAAGGTCAAAGTTTGAAATGTTTCTGAGTTTCTTCGCCTAGCAGGCAACATATATGTATTTGCGAGGGAATGGGAGACAGAAACAGAAGTTAGGATGAATCACACAGAAGTTACGCGGTTTGAATATAAACAGATTTAAGGCCGAACTGCAATTATAGTTTTCAGCATATGGTTGAGTTTAGAGCCAGTAAGCTAGAATGTGAGTTATTATTAGATTATTATTTTTTGTGTAGTAAAGTTTTTTTGGCTTCACTTGAATAGCACCGCCCTCTAATACCATTTTTTTTGGAAGACAAAGCAGGTAGTTAAATACTGTATAACAACTTTTAGTTATACTAGGTAAATCATTGACGGACGATGAGAAAGCTCAAATCAAGTTTTACAACTAGTGTGGCCTGTCTATTCACCAAACAGCTAAAAAAAACTCAACGAAGCTTCAAAGGCATATCAACATTTTTACGGATATAGTCCAAGTATCTGAAAAATATGAAAGGACGAACAGTTGGTGACGTTACACCTGCTAAAGCGGATAATTTCGAAGTATAAGAGTTTGCGGTGGAGTAAGGATTGGCACCTTGCTGTTTTCTCCGATGAAAAAAAAACATATTTGGAGGGTCCTGAGTCCTGACGGACTATTACTATTACTTTTATGATTTGCGCAAGCAGGAACATCACATTGATCGTTTGCTTAGCCGAATGGGCGGTGTTAGGGTGTGGTTAGCCACTATGGCACTCTGGAGTTCCAGTTGCAAACTCCTCGTATGAATGCACAGTCCTACATTGGCGACTCCAGAATTCTTGACCTTCTATTACTAGAGTGTTTGGTTCTTTCACCGTATAATGCACACATTCACAACGCCAGAGTGGTAAAACATTTTTTTAGTGTCAAAACATTTTGTAGGATGTCCGGGTCCACCATACTCGCCAGACCTTAACATTATCGAAAATGCTTGGGGATGGCTTGCTTAGAAAGTGTACGAATCAGGGAAGCAATACTCCAATAATTAGGAACTGACAACAGGCATAAAAATTAACTGCCCCTGCATTTCGCTTGATTGCATCAAGAAATTATATAATTCCCTACCTAACAAGGTGTTTGAGGTTATTTCTAACCAAGGAGGAAGCAACCGTTACTCATTTTTGTTGTAATGGCAAAAAATATCTTAAAATAATGTTCCTAATAAATTTCTAAGTTTAACATTAAAAATAATTTTTAAATTATATTTTTATGGGGAGTATTGCTATTCAAGTCGACATATTTTGAGTTATTTCACTTCAAAATTTATAAAAAAAAAAAAAAACTTTCACTGCAAATATGGACTCCATTCCAGAAATTAATAACCTTGAATTAGAAGGCTTTATTTTAAAGATATTAAACTTGAAACACAGAGCAAAGCGGGGTTCTATTTAAGTTACCGGCACTGTATGATATTTGAAATTATAGTAACACTAGTTGACCCGACGAACTTTGTTCCGCCCGAATTCGTTAATGTAATGAAAAAAATAGTTTCGAGCATGAATAATGCACACATGCTTCTTTATGCAATTCGGTCAATTCAAATTCTTTATTCAAAAGTTACGTTAAATACTTAAAAATAAAAGAAAAAGAACAAAGTTCGATCCTTAAGTCCACTATTGCTCTAAATTAACAAAAATCAACTTCTGCTAGCTATTGTGACTGCATTTTGTTGTTTCACCTGCCTTCTATAGGCATAATTCCGATACTTGAGGAATAGCTTTTAGAAAATAGGCATCATTTTTCGTTTTTTTTTTTTTTTTTTACAATCAATCCACACAATTACATTTTGAATTCGGTAAATCTGGTACATTCTTTGATCAAAGTTGCCTTACAAATTTTTATTTACAACTGTTTCAACTGTTTCACTAAAGTGCAAAGCGGAAGGTAGGTACGCCACATAGGTACAATTGGAATTCAAGATTGATGCAACAAATTTCCAGCGATTGTCCTTGCGACTCGTTAATTGTCATAGCGTTAAATACGAATGACAAATCGTTCTGAATAAGCGGAATCCGCGGAATGAAATGGTTTGCCTTTGAATTTTGCCCTCAAAATCATCGCTTGCATAACATTTGACTTGAGATTTTTCACATTCAATTCAAACGGGATCCGTTACATAGTTTCGGTAGATTGAGGTTGCGCAACAAAATTATGACTGAGCCGACTCTTAATTTCAAATTGTGTAGCGGTAAGACCGAAACATCTAAAGAATTCAAAAATTTTAAATATGTTTTGTTGTATTTGAAGTGGCACTACCGTTTTTCTATCCAGTCTATTTTTTTCAAAGTGTTCTTCAGCATACAAACTTCCCCAATCTCGTCCCCTTAAAGTGTGCACGACAAAAAGTAGCATACCTATATCCTTCCTTGAGCCAATACGAATCCACCGTAAAAATCGAAAGATTCATTATCAAGTTATGAGTGCACATAATAGCCATCAGTCTCTTTAATATATACTTATAGCTGGTTTTCTCGTGACTTTCGTTTTAAATTCACTAACAATTTTAATTATACAACTTTGGCGTTGGATTCTTTTTTCAATACCTACTATTTGAATGGGAGGTGCTAAAACCTGTTTTCCTAACCCCGCTTATCTTTTAGAAAGTGACACCTACATATTAGGTCCAAAACTATCCTATAACTGGAATCTACAATACCTATCCCATTGGAGATCGACAACAGTGCCACCTATAGGGTCCAAAAGTATCCTAACTTTTAAGTCTTGCTCAACCTGAAATACAGGAATACGAATAAAACGAAAAAGATTCATGAAAATTTGCCTAGCAGTTATCGAGTTATAAAGTCATCGAGTTTCATTCCGAATTAATTATGTATATATATGTATATTATTGTTATTGTATTATTATATGATAGAAGATAATTTAATTTAACTAAAAAACGAAATGTGTGCCTACAGCGCCACCAGTTGATAATTTTCCGATTTTAATATTTTCCCTAAACCTGATATACAGCAATACGAACAAAACCAAAAAAGAATCATGAAAATCGTCTCAGGGGTTATCAAGTTATAACATCATCGAGTTTCACCCCGAAAGAATTATATATATATAGAAGATTATAGTAACATTGAAATCAATCGTGCCATCGTTAAGTGCTTCTTTTAAGAAAAAAAAAAAAGGATTGGAGAGAGAGAGGGGGTCAGAGGATTCTGAACTTTTTTTTCATTTCATTTCAAACAAAAGAACACTTTTGGGTTTTCGCAAAGTATATTTTAGTACCACCAAATGAACAATTTTCTATCCTTAATAATAACATATTCGAAAAAATTCATGGCGATACTACTTCGGAGTCGTCATAAAATTGTAGGCCTCTTCCATTCGTCCCAAAAATAAAAAGTTACACAAAACGAATGGTTGCGAGATGTAGAGTTGGCCATAAGTTGTAAACAACCCCTCGCATAGGGTTCTTGCGCCTCCAGCTAAGACCATTCGAAATTTGCTTGCTAGCTCATGGTGTGGCTTCAAATCAGTGTGGTTATAGACGCACCCGGAAATCTAGGAACAATTTACGAATCGATGGTTAAAATTATTGCTTTTACAAAAAACTGACAAAGCACTCACACTCAATTGGTTTTGACAAGTCCAGCCGCCGAATTACCGCATCCGTGATCGAGTTTTATGTGACTGAATTAGTTATTGTTTTGCACACAATTCAGTGACGTATTTCTTGTTCAGAAGTGCGGTAATTCCACCTCAGATGTCAGCCTTATGTGCACTTGCTGAGAAAAAAACATTTTGCCTAATGATTGCATTGAATCATTTTTCAACATAGAAAACGACACACAGACACAGTGCTTTCGACATACAACTTACCTCTCGAAAGCAGAACCATGACAAGGAACAATCGTTGTAAATATTTTTCAAATTAATTACTGAATTTACTTGTTCGAATTTAGCTCCTCAGCTACTGGATTCTAGATGAAGCAGGAAGCAGATTGACATTTTAAAATATTCAGGAAAGTGTTGGCTCCCTTATGCGACCTCTTTTTTGTATTGATTAAGAATTACATAAGAACTGAGAAGTTGTAGTCAGGAAAATAAAAAAAAAATATATTTCGGTTAAAAACGTGGTCGTGGCAACAAACAACATAGCGTATAGCCTTCTCAAAACGCATTTGAAAATGAGTTTCATTGAATTTTTTTCCCTTCAACCCGTAGCAGACATAAAACCCCCTACACTTCTGTCAACCGTAACAAGCCCGCATCCGCAAGTCCAATTAACCAACCAGGTCCCCCATTTCCCACTGTTCACTTACCTTGTGCGTGCTTGAGTAAATAGTCGCGACACATAAATACAAACAAGTATCAACAATCAGTCAATATGGAAAAATATGCCCAATCTCGAAATACAATCATGTTTGCGGCATAGGCCGATACACTCACGTAAGGGTTAAGGAATACAAACGCTTGGCCTTGTCAATCCCTTGTCGGTATTCTGTTGTTGTCCCTCCCATAACGACAGTTCAACAAATGTTAATTGGAAATCCAAACTCCATGTAATCACAATCAAAATCTATTTCACTTGTCAGCGCACCCTCCTTGAAAGGTTCGATTGTGACAAAGCGTTTTAAAAGCCCCGCACCAACATCTCCATAATAATTTCCAAAGTTCACTCAAACTCTGATCTTATAAAACACAGCTTTTTCTGCTTTAGCGTTAGCCTCATTAAAATTGAATGTTCCCCTCGTTTCCTTTACAATGTTCTTGGCAGCGACTCCTCTCAAATACGAAATTTAATTCCCTTTGACGATGATCGCTGCCGAAAAACAACTTCCTGTACGAGAATTCACACCAAAGCCGAGAACATTGCTACCCCGCCCCGCCCCGAAATGTCACTGCCACTTCTTTTACACTTGCACGCCCTTAGTTGGCAAGTTAATATTTAATTTTCGCAAAAAGCTGACGAAACTTTGCCTTTACCCAAAACCAACATCGGCGACAACGATGGCAGCGACAACGCCAACATTTCTGAAGGAAACCAAAACGATGATCATAAGTTATTAGGAAATCTGTCGATAAGTTAATTTTCCGCTTTAAATTCTGCAGCAGAGCAATGAAGCTGGCGTTGGTTTTTTTTTTTTTTTTTTTTTATTGTTCGAAAATAACGAGTACTCGTACTCGTATATAGTTCAAAGGCTGATGCATCTGCAGGAGCAGCAGCATCATTTGCAGAACTCTGGAGTTATTCAGCTGTTGGATATCTCTCAAAGAATTTTCAATTCCGATTTTCAAACAAACGCAAATTAATTTGCTTTGCTCCTCGAACCCGATTCTCGTGCAACAACAATCATTCTCAGCTTCTGCCGCTGCCGCTGTCGTCGTCGTCGCGCAAATCGATGCGATGCAAGAAGCAACCCGAGTTGTCGTGATAAAAACTCGAAAAAAAAGAAAAGTTTTTTGTCACTACTCCAGCAGAGGTTCGCTTGTGAAAATATAATTAAATATTCACTCACGCTGCTGCTGTAAAGACGTGACTAGTCCGCGATTTATGGGATCTGATGATGCATACACAGATGCAATTGCCACAATTATTAAAGTTGGCACTAGGACCATCAGCAGAACTGGTAGGGTATTTTTTCTGTTCCTTCTTGTTCGTCCTTCTTTCGACTCGACTTTCAAGTGGGATGACACAAGGAGCAGTGGCAGCATCTCCTCCAGATATTCTCGTGTCATAACTCATGTGATGACGTAATATCTGATTTGTTGCCGAGGGTCGAGAACGTTTATTGTTATCCTTCATAATAAGAAAAATTTAAATTGTTGTGTCTGTGGGGGACAATTTTGTGTCGCTCAGCGCACTGTGATCTAACATTGTTCGCTGGTGAAGGGCGGGGGTTGAGTTTGAGAACACTGTAGGTGGAAAACATTCTATCGGTGTAGGGTCAGGTTGTGGGCTTCGGTAAGTTGGGGTTGTTTTGAAATTGTTGTCTTGAAAGTAGATTATGTATAGCGCGGGGACTGTTGACAAATTTTCGTGGAATACATTCGTGTTTAGAGATTTTTGGATAAAGACGACCCTTACTCTAAGTGGCCCCAATGAGAGGTGGTTAGTCAGACATCACTCATCCACCGGGAGGGAGATTTTTGTGTGATTTAGAAGGTCGGAAGCAGGACAATTTAAATAAATATGATGGCGATAAGCCAGGTTATATCTGTCAGCTGTCAGAAAATAAAGAGCTGTCATGTTAACTGGGCTGGGGAATTTTATGCGACTAGAGACAATGTGTGCGCTATAGAAAAACAATTATAACCTCAAATGTGTATTCAGCTGGCCCAAGCCATGCTAATGTAGGACACTTGACAATGAGCATTGACGTTCAACTTGTGCGGGCTTAAAAAAGTGTCAAATCGGCGAAAATCCACTTAAGTTTAGTCAAATGCGTGGCCATTAATTCCGTTATGTTGCCGTCACGCGGCTTAAGTATTTTCGCACATTGGCTTAAGCTGGGTTACTCTCGTGAAATTATATGGTTGCAACTGCCCTGAAATAAAAAACTCAATGTCTTCGATGCTTCGATGTGACATGCAATTGTATGCCCCATCCAGTGCTGCCGAAAATAACTTTGAGCCTTGGGGCCTATAAGGACCTTTGGAGCCCAAAACTTTTTTATTTAAATTTTGCTGCATGCATTTTCCGTAATTATTCACCAACTAACTAGGTATTTTCAAAGAAAACACTCATCCGCCGCTTCCCAAGAAAACAATGTTAATGTATGGGAAAACAACATTTGGAAGAGTGAACGAAAACTTTTGGCCCGCAGTGTACTCGGCATTGCCCTGCATGACATGCTACTGTTGGTAGAGTTGGTCCTGCGGCATTTCTATATTTTTCCAACAAATTCTCCTCCTAAAAGGATGCATGCATTCGCTTAGCGCGATGTTTGTCTTAGGAGAAGTTTCCAAAACAACCCAAGGAGAAGCGTGTATGTATTACGTCCTCTATGACACGACGACGAAAGGAGGTGCAACACGGAATGGTACATGCTGCATGGAGGTTGTGTCACTGCTTTGGTGGTTTTTCAGCAAAAGTTTCGCCAGCACGTATAACATGCATGCCTCAACGAGAAAATATATAACGGCTTCATCTCTCCCACACACACGCATATACACATGTATAGGCTTCCGGGTGCATCAACCGATTGGGTTATCTTTCTTTATTGCGAACCGACCCCTGGGATAATGTCAGACAGAGCTCCGGGTGCCACATGTGCATACTTCGTCCTTAAACATATATTAAACTAAAAGCAGAAAAAAGAATAAATTTCCAACTAAAACAGAAAACTGTTGAAAAAGGCAGGAAAAAGGAGGCAAAACCTACAAAACTATAAATGCAACACGCCATACCCAACAGCAAGGAGCAACAAAAAATAATAAAAAAAAAAAAAGAAAAGGAAATGATTCATTTCGGTTCCGCAAGTTGAACGATGAGTGATGACGATGGTAATGGTGATGATGTGAATGTGGATGGCCGAGCGCCAGCCAAATCATGTACAAACGACTTCTTCGTGTCCATTTTATGCCCCAACATGACGACGGCCGACAATAACTTTCCAGCGAATGGGCCACCAGCTAAAACAGTTGTTGCTCATTAATGCAGGAAGTGGAGTCCTGTTAACACATATCAACGACCGCCATTAGGCACTCGAATGGACAGCGTAATTTCCATTTGTTTAACAAAACTCCGACTTCTAGTACTTGCATCAGCTGAAAGCGGACTGTGTGAGAATTCGTGTTACCATTCGCTCTAAATATGACGATGATGATGATGATCAGAAAGGGTGATAGCAGGGAAAGTTGTGAATTTTGTTATTGAAATTCTAAATTTGTACGCGCGTTATATGGGAAAAGTTTTATGACTTTAGATTTTCAACGACGCAGCCAGAGATGGCATAATGGCATTTCAATTTAAGTTGGGCGAATGGCAACTTTGGATTTGCAGGTTGTTTGCCAATTTTTGACTGATCCCATTTCGTGGAAAATAAATTTTAGTCGGATTTAGTTTGGCCTATATACGAATCTGGTCCTGAACAGTGAAAGGGCATATTCGCGTGTATTTGAAGAGCACTTAAGTGAAATGTTTGGGCGCATATGTTATTTCGCGTTCGGAAACAGTCATAAGTCTGCATTTTCATATGTATTAGAGACGCAAAAATGACAATACGACATTGTTAACAGTTTTAACCTTAAAAAAATAAATATGTATTTCAAATATCCTTTCACTGCAGCAAAACTCTTTATTTATCGCAAATAAAAGTCTAATCCTGAATGATAAAAGGTATCGTAAATAAAACGCACATGACGAGACGGATGAGCGCGTACGCAAATGCTCCAAAGTGTGCGTTTCTGTATTGGGTTAACAAAAAATGGAGTAAACAATCACCCGTAAATAGTTTAAATGATTAAAAATAAAAAATAAAATGTTAAACCTTGGCAGTGTACCGTATATCTATCGTATACCTAAAATTATGTTCCCGAACAATTTAGGGTCAAAAATCGTGTGTTGCAATTCTATCAATTTTGTAAAACTAACAGTTCCACATAACATAAGTGCGCAATTATGTTGATTCATGAGCGCACTTAGGTAATTGTGCGTTTGTGTAGTATAAAAGAAAAAGTCCAATAAAACACTGTTAACAATCTGTTTTAATTCTAGAAGAGAAGTTTAACTAACCAAGCTATTCAGCTCCAATTGCAGGAAAAATTGGATAGAGATATACAAGGCAGTGCTCCGTATCTATCGCACAAACGATTCCGCATGTTGATAATGAAAAATTGAAGTGTGTTAAATGTCATACAAATGTTGCAATTTATCGGATAAAAACCGCAATCCTGCAGAACCTGTGTGCGCATATTTTGCAGAAGTGGCTTTAAATATAAGAAAAGAAAAAAAGCGATAAAAGAAGGGTTACCATAATAATATTTTTACAAATCTGCAATTATGACAAAAAAAAGAAAATATGTATCTCCAAAAGTAGCATAAGGCAGTGCTCCGTATCTGCCACACTTACTATTCCTGTCCCGAACCGAACAATGAAAAGTCACATAAATGTACGCTATTCGTAATTAAAAATAAAGCGCACTTCAACAGACTATGTTTTGCGCACATTTTCAAGGTGTGTGTTTCGTATTAGAAAAAAAGCCATTAAACCGCTGTTAAAAATAGCTTCAGCTCCAATGTATTTCAATGAACATTTAAGGGAAAAAAAAGAAAAAAAAGTTTTTAAATCCCGTCTGCTACTTCTTTTTTTGTAAATCCTGCCTTTTAAAATCCCGCCTAATCCCGCTAATCCCGTTTTTTTTTTTTTTTTTGACAAAACATTGCTATCAAAAAATAGATGTTGGTTAATGCGCTTTTTTTTATATTATTATATATTTTAAACATATTAAAAATACTCGACCAAAAAGAAAATGCATCCGAATGTTTTTAGTTTTTACTGTAAGCACACATTTGTTTTTGCTTACATATTCTAGGTACATTGTTTTTACGCATTGCGAAAGTAGTATATAATGCACATAAAAACCAACCTCTTGCTAACAGTTTTACCCTTATCATTTACTGCTCTGCTGTAACAATAATTGGAGTTTGCGCCAATTTATATTGTGTAGTATTGGATTCAGTGCGCAGCGCACGCAGAACAATTGACCGCGATGAGTTATATTTTAAGTGAAGTAAATTCAAACAAAGGTGGCAAAAGATTAATAGTTGACGGCTACGATTATCACCTTGAAAAACAAGTAGGAGGTGCAGTTTTCCGATGGTGCTTTTCGCAGAGAAAAAATAGATTTTGCAAGGGAAGAGGCAATACAACCTTAAAAGACGGAGAACATATCATAAAAAAGGCACCATCAGCAAAACTGCTACGCTATTGCCAATTTGCTACGCTGCTACGCACTCTCCCTAAAACGTCTATTTTGCTAGTTGTTTTTAAAGCACGAAATGTCAACATAAATCTTGTAATTTGTAATCCCTTTCTTTCTTTACTCACTTTCCCACACCAACTTATATTCTTTTCTACCATACCCAACAAGTACCCATTTCCTCGGATGTGTTGCCTTAAGCTGTGTTCGAATATGACTGGAATTTGTTACTTATAGTTTAGTAAAATATATAGTTTACCAACTATACTTGAACTAGCCCTTAAAAAAAAGTTAAGTGTTTTTTGTTTGTTTCCGAAAAAAAATGGTATTTTTGACTTTTGAGTTTTGCTACGCATTTTTTTTCAGCACTGACCATCAGAGTATTGCCACACTCCTGATTCATATGTTAAAGAAGTTTGCAAAACAAATAGCAACATAGCCTATAGCGAAGTTTCAATTGTTTCCAAAATTATTCGAGGCAGTTGTTAACAAAAAGTTGTATTTGGCTGTACACAATAATATTTCACAACTGCAGCATGGGTTTGTGAGTGGTAGATCGACTTCTACAAACTTGATCATTTTTACTATAATTTCTGTCTGGAAAATATAGAAAAACGTCTTCAAGTAGACTGTGTCTATACAGATTTTTCAAAAGCATTTGATCGTTTGCAGCACAATGTGCTTTTAAATAAACTTGAAGTTTTCGGATTTCACTCTAACATTTTGAAATGGATTGACAGTTTGACAAATCGCAAACAATTTGTCAAACTTGGATCTGTGCTCCCAAACGAAATTCAAAACTATTCAGGTCATCAATCGGTCCTCTCCTCTTTCTTCTTTTTATCAATGACTTGCCCTCATTCGTATCAAGCTCAAAATGCCTATTATATGCAGATGACTTAAAGATTTACAAAACTTTTAATTGCATGTCCGATGTCCTAGCGTTACAGAGTGATTTAGACCGAATAAATGACTGGTGTTCTCTCAATGGACTGTATTTTCACATTATGAAATGTTCAGTTCTCACATTAAAATAGTATTAAAAAGGGTATCCGACCAAAAGGACTTAGGAGTCATCTTTGATACCGAGCTTAATTTTTCATTGCATATCGACTATATAGTCGGCAAAGCTAATCAAATGTTGGGTTTCTTATTTCGTAACTCTAAAGACTTCAATGATCCGTTTACCCTTAAAACTCTCTTCAACGCCTTGATTCGTTCTATATTAGAATACTGTTGCGTAGTATGGAATCCTTTTTACGCAATGCCGAATGACGCATTGAAAAAATACAAAAAAGGTGTACTAAAAATATGCACTGCGTAAATTCGATTGGAATAATAATTTGCCACCCTACGAAAACAGAGGTTCTTTGATAAATTTGAAGCTTTTTTTTTTTTTAAATGAAGAACCTATTATTCTGTAAGATTTGTTCATTATATACTAACAGACCACATAGATTGTTCATCTTTACTGTCCTTATTTAATATGTATGCTCCTTCTCGAATTTTTCGACCTAGGGAAAATTATTTCTTTAAACCAACGCGGCACATGACAAATTATGGTCAAAATGCTCATATTACTATGGCTTGTGTGAATTAGGTGGCGTTAGGTCTTATCGCCCAAAACCATAACGCCCAAATTGAAAAATGTCATAACGCCCAAAAGCCACCACATCGCCCAAAATTTAAAGGAAGAAAACGTCACAAAGCCCAAATAGAATGACATATCGCCCAAAGTAATTATCTAATGTCATAACGCCCAAATCTAGAAATGTCATAACGCCCAAAATATTTCTTGCTATTAGGTTTGGGTGTTACGACATAGCTGTTGGGCGTTATGACATAGTTTTTGGGCGTTATGACATTTTTAAAACCAGAAAACTTACTTCTGTTTAATATCAAACAAGATGCAAAAATTTAGTTTGGGAGTTCTTATTTTTGTCATTTTCTACACAAACCGTTATTTTATTGCTGCTTTTTTACAGGCTATACAGCTACAGTTGAAAAAGTCATTAGCATGTGAAGTGCATCGAAAAGAAAAGGAGTGCGAAAATTTTGAATATATAAGTGGTAAAAGGGTTATTTCCAAAATAGTTTATTTAAAAAACGAAAAGCAATTATACAAACAAAAATTGGTGGATGCAAGGGTAATTCATTTTACGTTTTTTATTACAACAATTGCAATGCAAGAATAAAAGAAACTTCGGATGGTAGCTGCACGAAATTAAAAAAATTGGTGCATAACCATGGTGACCAAGAAAATATGTACAATAAACTTAAAGTAGTACAACAAATTAAAAAAACAATGTTCTAGTCCTGCAGTGCTTTAAAGTGATACAAATTCTTCAAGTGGCATCAGAAAAATGTTTGAAAATGTTTGTGCGAAGTAATACTATTACCTACCGCGCCCGGAAGAGGGGGGGGGGGGGCCGAGCGGAAGCGGCACGCGCAAGCGGCACGCGCAAGCGGCGGCGGCCGGCCGCCCTAGCGTCGCGCTGCGCGCAAGAATATTTTCTAATATGTTATTCCGTTTTTTACATTATAGCAGTTAGAATTTGGGACTAAAAGTCGATATTTTTCTGCAATTTTTTTGGGCGATTTGTCCATACATTTGGGCTTTTTGACGTTTTATTTCTCAATATTTTGGGCGATGTGACGGATTTTGGGCATTGTGACATTTATTTACTTGGGTTCTTTAAGACCCAACGCTACTTTAGCAAAAATAATGTTATTACGCCCAAAATCAATGTCATATCACCCAAATTTACATGAATTTTCCACCAACAAATTGCCTAGTGATGTTTTGGGCGTTATGACATCTTTCAATTTGGGCGTTATGGTTTTGGGCGATAAGACCTAACGCCGAATTAGGTATAATGCATATTGTAATTTGATTGATTTTAATATGAATAGAGAGCATGTCATATCTGTAATTTTAAATGAATTGTGAATATTGCAATTTAATATAGTAACATTGTTAATAATTTATTTATAATGTAAAGTAATCTAAACTAAGTTTAACTTATAGGATGAAATAAATAAATTAATAAATAAATAAAAAAAAGCTTCAGAATCACTCTGTTTTAATTCATCGCAGATTATACGTGATTGTATAGTGGAATGTGAATCTTCTGTGGGACCATGCTAGCTAGAATCTTCTGTGAGACCATGCTAGCCCGCCCAAAAGCAAAAAATATGTTCGAGCGTCTTTGATTAAGGAACCTCAAAGTGTAAATGATATTAATATACCAGAAGATTTGGCGCATCTTGATGGCGAATTGTTTGTTTTGTCCAAGAAGGAAAGCGACGGCGGAAAAATTATTTTGTTAGGAACAATGTCTAGTCTGGTTCTCCTAAAAAGAGCAAGATGTTGGTTAATGGACGGTACAGTCCACGGTCAGATTGAGAAAAGTGTTGTCCCACTTATTTTCTGTTTTATGTAAAAAAAGACAATGAAGTGTTACGAGCTATTTTTTCCGAATTGTTAAGAGTTGCAACTGAATTCAAAATTGAGTTACAACCCGAAAGAATAATAACTGATTTCGAAAAGACAATAGTTTCGGTTGCGAAAGTGTTTTTTCCGCTCTCACATTTTCGAGGATGTTTGTCAAATCATTTGGCGAAGAGTACAACAAAAAGAATTTGCGACCAAATATGGTAACTGTAACTAGTTTGCATTAAAAATAAAAATGGTCAAAAGTTTAACATTTGTACCACCAGAAGAAGTCTCTTCCTAATTTGACTATTTATAAAATAGTTTGAAAGATGACGAAGACGCACTCAGTTTTGCAGATTGGTTTAAAATTAATTACATTCGTAATGGAAGTAGACAAGTGCAGTACTCTCCCAACTTTGTATGACAGTGCAGAAAAACAATTCCCGGAGAACACTTAATAATGCTGAAGCGTTGCATCGCAGACTATAAGTTTTGGTTGGACGAAAAGGTGCTGGCTTGTATAAACTCATTGCAGATTTGAGAAAGGAAGCAATTGTTGTGCAAACTGAAATAGAAAAATTAGAACATGGACAAGAAAAATTATATAAAAAAAATAATGTTATAAAGTCACGCGCTGTAAAAAAATAATTAATGAGATATCGAAAAAATATGAGTAAAACAGGGGTCGAATCGCGTCGTCCGTGAACGAGCATTACGAGACGGAATTTGTTTTGGTTTCACATGCAAAATCAACATAATTCCGTGAACGTATAGCTCGTTCACGGAAGTGGCGATTCGACCCCAGGATTTATGCGTCGCATTGCTTATAATATATAGCTCTAATAAAATAAAAAATGTTATTATGTAATTGTTTGAAGTTTTTCTGTTCCCTTTTGCAGAATATCATAACATTAACATTACTTTTTTTTTTAATAATTGAAGACTATCATATTCATTATACTCAAAAATTTATTTTGATATTATTTATTTCTTATTTTGTTACTTCCTCTAAAAATGATAAATGTTAAAGTAAACTGCATTTAAAAAAAAACACTCATTGCTTAATTTATTTTAATTTTCTTATTATCAAAAATCGCTTTAAAATAAAACAACCACTTTTGACTGTGAAGGCGGGATAATAAGACACGGGATTATAAAAGGCGGGATTTTAATAAGCGGGATTTTTAAAAAACGGGATTATAAAGATGGGGATTATAAAAAGCGGGATTTTAAGAATCGGCAATATAAAAAGCGGGATATTGAACCCAACCCACATTTTACACATTGGAGAAAAGGGGTAATATATAAGCAAAACCCCAAAAACGTCATGCCAGGCAACTTCTTGCACCGTTTGCATAAAAGTTGTTATCCTGAACAATTGAAGAACACAAAACATCTGTTATATGTATGTCATACAAATGTATCACCTTCCCAAAAACAAAGCGCACATCAAACGAAAAGTTATTTCTTATGCTCACATACTTTTAGTACACTTTCAAATACCAGGCATGCAAACAAGTCAACGCAACAAGTAGAAGTAGATGTAACCTTAAATAATTTAAATTATCATCACAAATCGACTACATCATGATGTTATTGCCTTTGATTCGCAGTTAATGGCTTCAAGATTTTGATAATATATTAATTATCTCCCGCCTATCTGCTTAAAATATATCTTCGCGGTAAATACATAAGACTGCGAAGGCGCGCTTGAACTATGAAAGATGGATATTTAATGTGTTGAATATTTAAACTATGTGTTTCGTGGAATTTGACAAATCATTTCAAAGGTTAATTACGATTGACGATGTCGACAAAGACAACTACACCGACGATGATTACGATAATGACGGAGACGACTACTAAGAAGACGAATGAACGCAGTTCGAATCAATTGATTCTAAATTCCATCCCCCACGACCCATTCACAGTTGCATACCCATCACAGTTGAATACTCGCGTTCTCTGTAATTGAGTTTAATTCGCCAAATGAATGTGCGTGTTTTATAGCAGTAAAAATCTCCGAGGGTGATTGTGCGGTGTGTTTGTTTCAATGCTCTTTCATTTGAAAGTTTTCTATTTATAACTAATGGTTTGATTTATCGACAAAAAGAAATAATTAAAGTGCAGATTTAAACTAACTTTACGGTTGGTACGAATTTTAAACTTGTTTGTTTGGGGAAACGGCACTGGCAGGCGCAGTTGTTATTCTAGGCCGTTTTGATGTTAGCTAATTTGAAACGGGGCCAAGTCCATATTCAATTCATTTGTGAGTAAGTACATATATAATATAGCAACCCTTCCAATCCATGCGTAGCCGCATGCATGATGGACTGATATTTTCGACAAAATTTCACCCAGCAACAAAGGTGTAGATCGAACTATTTCGGGAGCCGACATGAAACGGAAACGCCTTTACTAGCATTTATTGTAAGTAAGTAAATCCCAACGGTGTAACGGTACCGTGGTTTAATTTTCGTACGAACAGAAGGAGCGCACAGTCATCCCCGATGAGTGCTCTAATCCCTGATACATTCAGCAAAAGTCTGCCATAACAATCAGTAGAATTATTGCAAACATTCATTAGTAGGTTTCTGCGTTCATTTGTAATGTTGCGCCATTCCCTCTCAATGCAAAACTGAATGCAACCCACTACCCCCGTGCATAGTAACATTATACGCCGACCTCCCCCCATATCAGCTGGGTAACCTTAGTCCCTCTTTATTTCGTAATTGTGTTTTACTATGCACTTCGGTCATTAATTCTCATTTACTTGGACCTATCAAAGCAAATGGCAACCTTTTCATGTCACCCTGTCACAATGTATAGAGCATTTCATTGAATCACGGCGATATTGCGGACACCGCTCTTTCCCGGCTGCGCCAACTACATATATACGTGTACGTCAAACAAATTCTGATTTACCAAAGTGGTCTGCACTTTAAAACCTCCACCCTCCGCCATTACACCCACCCCACCCAGCACTAATACTTTTAAACTCTATTTGCTCTTCATTTTCGCATAACCAAACCCACTATAGCCACCAACCCACCAAACCAGGAACGACCCCCGCCCTCACTCGCAACAACTGCATAGTTAAGGTATTTTCGATTATGTCGCTTGTGTTTGTTATACAATAGGAACACAACTCTCCGTTGCACCGCAGCCATGGCAGCTCCATCGACCGTTGACATGCGACAACGACTGGCTCCGCCGACCCGAAGGACAGTTGAGCGTCCAAGTCCTTTGAAAACAGCTAACGCGGTCACTTGGCCACACAATGGCAATGGCTAAAAGGAGAGTCCGCCACCGAAAACAATGATTTGTACGCGCCCAACACACAATATTGCCATTCAGAGCCAAACTGAGGAACAATTATAGCCTCGCTGTGTACGAGTACATCGAAAAGTCGTGCATCACTTAATTCATGCAGCATGGTCGCTTGTCCCGCCTTTTCTCCACATTATTGCATGCTAATTTGGCATTTACGTCGGGGCGCACGACCAAAATTATTCATACCCATGTAAACAGAGTACCGCGCCCGCCGTAATACACCCCTTCGTATAGTACCGGCCGCAAATCATTTCATATACCTAACGGGAGTAAATATCGGTGAAATGCAAAAGCCTTTTACGGATACACCCGCACCGGCCACTGCCACCGTATACAAGGTTTGTAGGACACACGAGCTCCCTCTGCCATCTAAGCAAAATTTGTAGGGTAGGCCGGGACACATTTTATTGACTCCACACGACTGATACACACGAGCCCGCTCGTGGTTTGGCATTTTCCAAAAGAGAAGGGCAAACCAAACAAAATGTCGAAAAATGCTGCCATTTTTATGAGAGCACAGCAATTTCGATTCGGGTAAGCATTACCCTTCCGACGGTGGGTGACTCCCCGATTAATACTAAACCAATGCCGATGCGGTTTCTAATTCACAATGGTTCTCTCTCTCTGTTTGTTTGCAAATTGTTGATGGTGGTTATAATGGGAGATGATTGAATGTGGTGCAGGATACCTAAGTACACACACGAGCAAAATAAGGTGGCGAAACAACTTGCCAAGGCTAGATGGCGCGACTACGTAACAAACACTCCGAGTGTGTGTGCCGTGCAGTGAGCTCTCAAGGTGGAAACACCTACACCAGGGGTTGTCACCGCCACCACCATATAGTGCATACGTAAGCACGCAGGATGCGGATTAAAATTCATATTATTCCAATTGTTTTGTGTACACCTGCGGGCCACCATACACCATAAAGCTATAAAGCCCGTGTATCCGTCTGACAAAGGTCATTGCCTCGGGCTATTTCGATTTTGATTTATGCGACCAGGTCACGCTAAATAGTGGCGGCGTTGGTTATACATATTTTTTTGTCTCGTAAGAGTGCCATTTCCCCTGCTGTCACTCAGCTACCCCACTTCACCTTGAATTTTTTTTTTTTTTTTTTTTTCGTTTTTAGCAAACAGCAACGGAAGGGGAGAAAAATGCCTAAGGCACTACTGCCACTTCCTTAAGTTGATTGGTTTGTTGGTGGCTGAGGGTAAACGTCGAAGGATCATGTCGTTTTTGCGGGAGCGTTTGTGTGTTTGTTTTCCTCAGTCAATTTTCGGCTTGGGAGAGCAATTTTCAGGTTTTTTTCGCCGTTTGTTTGCTGGTTAACCTTTTTTTCCAGAGTTTTGGGTAGCAACGCAGTTAAATAGAAGAGTTGTTTAGGACACCATCCGAAAGAGAGACGAATAAAGGGCAGCGATGAGTTCATTGGGCGATAAATTGATTGGTTTACCAGAATATTTATCCTTTTCATATTTTTTGATGGCGCAGATAAACATCGATGGATGGCGCTATTATTTTTTTTTATTGGATTGTTATGAGTAGACGTAATTTACAGGAAATTAAATTATTGGTATTGTTATTGCGGGCGGGGTTTTCTTATACGATAGTGGACTTTGTACAAGTTGAGAGAAGGGTTCGCTTATATTTAGTTTGGTGGAAATCGCACAGTGGATTCCGACAAAATAACTGTTCCTATGACGTTCTCTTTGAAGGGGCTTTTCAGTGTGAGCAAAAAAGCCTACCGAAATGTGAAATCAGCTTAATAGTTTTGTAAGCAAGTGAGATTTAGTCGAATGGGGTTAAATTCAGAATGTCATTTTCATCGACCATGTTTCTAATATGAAGTTGGAAAAAACCAGGTCACAAGCAAGAAAGGAGCTGTGATGCTACCTTGCAACCGCTTCTGGGTCCGGGTAGGTGAAAAGGAACTGCAACAATCGACGACTGACCCAGATTGAGACATTCAGAAAATAAAGCTGTGTTGTATTTTAGCTAGGCGACACAATCGGGGTAATCGGCGTGCAACACCTGGCTATTTCCGCTGAGAATTCAACTCGTGACGGCTTTCTCCACAAAGTACAACATGAGCTAGCTCTTAATAGATCTGTGACCAGACCACAAACCATACATATTACAGTTTTCAAAACGAGTCGTTTAAAGTCGTTTTCCCCTAAAACACCACGAAAACGACTTTCCATCGTTGGCAAATTCAGCAGCTGACCGAAAAAACGTCACAACTTAATTAGTTTTCACCGAAGTCTAACGTATAGTGTCTCGCAGCTGATTGAAACGTCAAACGAAAACTAGTTGGTGTTCGATGTGAATGCATCGACAAGCTTTCGACGAAAAAACCGTTTTCGGCTTGCTGTGAAAATGCTATTAGGACGATTTTGAGTTATTGGTGCCATCGTGCTAAGCATGCTTTAGTGTACTACCACTATTCTTAACTTTCTCGATTACGTAATAAGAGGAAGATATTGTATTCGTACTAAATTTCGAACTCGAGATCAGGGCTGACCTTATGCGACTAAAGTTGCATTTTACCCTTTTTTCTCTCCATCCCTAGTGAAACGACTTTTGCAAAATTGTCCCGATTTGCCCCTTTTCGTTGATACTTGATACTTTTAACCATTTTGAAAAATTAAACAAACACGTTTCTGTTTGAAACTAGTTCACAACTGGGATCTGGATGCGTTTTTTTTTTTTTTTTTTTGAGCTATTGCCTCAGTTAAGCCTTTAGCTATTTAGCCGCACAACTTCCATGTTCAATGCAACAGTTTTTTTTTTGTCCCATTTTTGAATGCAAATCCCCTTTGTTGCGACTTTTTCAAAATCTTCGAAGCCAGCCCTACTCAAGATGTTAACTAATTCTGACATTACGATGATAGAGGAACTCAAAAGAGTCGGGTGTCGAAATTCTGTCCGTATGTCCCGATGCCTTTTTTGTTCCCACTTCGGATTAGGAGGTTTTGGGTCCACAGTCCGGTGTCGTTCTTTTTTTTGCAAGGTAACCTCAATATTAATGGTACTTCCCATAAAACATTTTCATATCAGTGTGATTTGTTCGAAAACATCTCTACGATTTTGGCTAGAAAATCGAATAATGGTACTTTTGGAATGTGGGCATGTATCTCGAAAACTGTAATGATTGTGACAAAAAATCATTTCTAAGCTAATACGGTCATTTCTAATTTAGGCCCTAGTTATAGGCATACGTAAAACGAAACCGTAAAAAATTTCTTTTGCTTTTTTAGACCACTTAGTCCTAATGGTTGAACTCAATCTTGGTCTTAAAACGTTGATTATGAATTATAAAGTTAGTATATCAAAAAAAAATTAGCAAATGATCTTTAGATTTTCTAGAAACATAATTTATACATTTTTCCGTACGAAACACTTTTTCCGATCCACTTCTCAGTCAATTCCACAACAAAAACCCAGATCATTCCACTGAAGTATTTCATTTCTTTACTGTTCCATCTATCAGGATTTTTTTTTCTGATGGAATCCAATCAGTGGTGGTTAATTTGTTGTTGTTGTGCGAAAACAATTACAACAAACCAATCACCCACGGTTGCCACATTGGTCATTTGTGACCAAATCTGGTCATAAATTTTTTCTAGTGGTCACATGGTCATTTATTATTCCATTTGGTCATTTTATTTTTTGCGAAATGAAAAATTATTAATAATTAAAAAAATAATATGTGATCTGTGTACATGAAGAATATGTTTAAATAATTAAGATCAATTGATTGTTCCGTTTGTACAAATTTAAATTTTCCAGAGTCTATTGGAAGAACTACACAATATTTACGGGAAAGACACCGTTAACGTTGTGGATGTGTAGAGTGAATTTGGTTTCTTCTTTTTTACCCAAGCCAACATATTTTCGCAATCAAGTTCTACGTTCGTCGGTAAATATAAAAAAATAAACATTTATTTTATATTGTTGGTGGCTATAATATTGAGATTTATTTTTTTTACAATATTAGATATTTGTAAGTAAAATGTTTCCCAGTTATCCATGTGCATTTCAATGTACAATGCGTTTTTTGAAATGTCAAAAATTATGTCGATTATTACCTATATGGAAACAAATTTTTTTTTTGAATATCCTTTAAAATAAAAAAATAAATTTCTTTTTTTCTCCACTGAATCATAATGCATGCAGTAGAAGGTTAAATTATTTTGGTCATTTTTAGCTACAGTTGGTCGTTTTTATTTCCAATTTTGGACACAAATTTTATTTTCAAGTGGCAACCGTGATCACCACTGATTGGATTCCATCAGAAAAAAAATTCCGGATAGATGGAACAGTAAAGAAATAAAATATTTCAGTGGAACGATCTGGTTTGGACTGAGAAGTAGATCGGAAAAATTGTTTCGTATAGAAAATTGTAGGGGAGATTAAGATGACGTGGACATAATGATGAAAAGCAACAGGAGTTGTTGAGGGGTTGAGTTTTCAGTAAGGGTTTGCTACGGCAAATAAACGAGTAACAATCATGGACTCTGCTCATTCGTGAGTAGGGTTATGCTTATGGAGAGGGCAGCTCAAAGGTACCATAACACCTTCGGTACCGGTGTGGATAGATAAGGCTGACCAACCAAGTTTATAGGTGTGATTAGTTGTCTTCTTGGCAAAGTTAAAAATATTTCGATTAGAGTTAATCCTATCCCTATTTTCTGCCCATAACTTTAATACTCTCAATTTTTAAAACATTCTCATTTTGTTTTTCTTCTGAATTCAATTATCTTCTATAATATACCTAGCTGATCCCGCGAACTTCGTTCCGCCCAAATTCGTTAATGTAATGAAAGTAATAATTTCGAGCATGCACATAATGCACATGCTATTTTATGTAGACGCTTAAATACCAATGGCAAGTCGTTCTGAATAAGCGGAATCCGCTTAGGTTTGCAAAGTGCTTTATTTGGACAATGTCCATTATAATTTTAATTATGTAACTTTAGAAATAGCGCTCGATTTTATTTTTGAATAGGAGGTGCCACAAATCGTTTTCCTATACCGCTTATGTTTTGCAAAGTACCACCTATAGTGTGGTATCCTATCTTTCAATCTTTCAGCACCACCTATCGGATCCAGAACTCAAGTAGAAATTTATGGTCATAGTGTAAGCGCTGTTCTTACATTTCAGACATATTTCCGTAGCAGTAACAGTGTGTATAATGTATTTGGGAATGACTTGTTGAATTGGTTTTCATGTGTTTGTAAGTTGGTTCACACGAAACAGAAAATATGAAATGAAAATACTGACACAATTTTCAAACCTTCCCATGAATTATGTTTGTAATTATGACATCATGCAGGTCTGGATCGCTTTCGGGATCTGGAACTTCGGCACATATGATGTCATCAACTTGGTCTGTTTGCATTTTTTCGATTGCATGAGGCAAGCCTCTTTTTTGCCATTCAATCGAATACATCCAACATCGAGTACAACCAAAGACACAATGCTTAACAATATAGTCCATCAGCGACCGACGAAATATTTGTAACTTTAACAGCCATGAAGAAAACTAACCGCACCTATCAACTTGGTTGGTAAATGGTAAGCCTTTTCCCTTCTCTCTCTACACCGTTACCGAAGGTGTTATGGTACCTTTGAGTTGCGCTCCCCATAACCCTATTCATTAATGAGCAGAATACCACAATTGTTACACGGTCAATTTTCGTAACAACCCCTACGTGCAAACTCAAAATGCTCCACAGCTCCTGTTGCCTGTCATCATTGTCCACGTCATCTTAATCACCCCTACATTTTAACTTACTTACACATACTTCTGCAAGGATCCCGAAAATACATGTCAAACAAAAATGATGGATTCAAAAACCATGAATTAAAAAAAGGATCTACTCCATTTCAAAAAGTTACTTAATGTAACATAGTAAACATCAACAAACTTATTGGTTATAATATTTAAAAAAAAAAATGTAAAAATTGATGACAACAACAATTTGCTTGGAAAATAATTCAAATATTTGACAACAACAATTGCTTTGAAAATGTAAAATATTTTTTTTTTTGTATTTGAAGTGTCACTACTCGATTTCTATCCAGTTTATTTTTTTCTCAAAGTGTTTTTCCCCATAAAAAAAACGAATTGTGGGCCTTCAACGCCACCTGTTCAGAATTTTCCAACTTTTCTTTTTTCATAAACCATCCCTGGTTCGAGACGAATAAGACACACCAATAATCATTGAAATCGGTTGAGCCGTTCGTGAGTTATATGTCACAACGCACTCGCAACAATCTATATATATAAAAGAAAGTGTCCGAAGCGATGTTATCCCATAACTCGAGATTGGCTGAACCGATTTTAATGATTTATACTTTGTTGGAAAGGTATTTTCTCAGCACGGGTTTTAAAAGAACAAAATTTAAAAATTTTAAAATGTCTTATTTTGACCACCCAGCGTGTTTCGACAGGTTTTTTTTCGAGTAAGAATGTGGCGTGTGGGGCATTGGATTGAAAGAGATTGGGTGCGAAATGTATACGGGACTGAAAGAAAATGATTTAACATTTGAAACGAATACCTGTTAAAATTACGGAAGGAAGACAAATTAATTTATGCAGTGGGAAGACATGTCCTGTTATTGGCCAACTCAAGCGTTATGAGAATATATATTTTTTGCGAAAAAAATGGGCCCCTACAAGATATCAAATTTCTTAGATCTTTTTTCCATCAACTGTTCTGAAACCACATTTTGCACGGGCGAAGCCGGGGGGTACAGCTAGTTTTATATATATAGAGATTCCATCTTTTTTGTTTTGTTCGAATTAATAATTTTGCTGCGCAACCTCAATCCAAAGAAACTTTGTATTGTAGTATTGATTAGACTGTGATGTCAAATGTCATGCAAGCGACGATTTTGAGGAGAAAATTACAAGGTAAATATTCTTTTTTCCCGGAGTCCGCTTATTCAGAACGATTTGTCATTGTATCTTAAGCGTCTTCAATTTCCCCTCAATTTCAAATTATTAGTCGCAAGGATAATCGCCGCTTGATATTTGTCGCAACAATCTTTAATTCCCTTATTTCTCACATGCTCAATTGTATGTGGCGTGCCAACGTGTGAGCAAACCTTCCGCTTTGTACCTTGTACGTCGTGATCCTAAAGCGCTTTAGTGAAAAAAACATAAGGTTGACCAACACGTTAATCATTGCCGTTTGATTGAAACACATAGCCATTAGCCATTGATATACTTCAGTTATTTCTATTGTCCCTTAGAAATAAGTTTGGAAATAGTAATATTGGAGTCACCGCCAGTGATGCTAACCCGGGTGACATTTTTATGCCCAAACCCGTAAAAAATTATGCCCCTTCCGAAAAAATTATGCGGTTTTGGTAAAAAAGATAAAAATTGCATACCTATCTTACAAAGGAACTGCAACTATGTAACCTACAAGGTGATTGAAGAAATTTTTAACTAACAGAATGTTGGTCGATTGATAGGCAATTCTATCTGTTTTTAGCTCTATAATCCAAGGTTTTGGTTTGGTAAGTATAAGTATGTCAGAGATAATGGGAAAATAAGCATGGCGCACAGTAGTTGTAAATAAATATTTGTAATGTGACTTTGATCAAAGAATGTACCAGATCTACCAAACTGAAAATGTACCTACCCGAATTATGCCTATAGAAGGCACAATAATGCGGAGTATGACTGGTTATCGCTGACTTAAATATAAAGTCTCATAATTGTCACAAGCGTTTTTCCCCTTGCTTTATCTGTCAAATCATTACAATTTTTGTTCATTTAGTTCACATCATCGACAACTTGAAGTTCGCCTCAGGTGAAACAACAAAATTCAGTCACAATAGCTAGCAGAAGTTAATTTTTGTTAATTTAGAGTAAAAGTGGACTTAAGGATCGAACTTTGCTCTTTTTCTTTTCTTTTTAAGCGCCATAGCATTTAATATAACTTTTGAATAAAGAATTTGAATTGACCGAATTGCATAATTGTGCATGCTCGGAATTATGATTTTCATTATATTAACGAATTTTGGCGGAAAGAAGTTCGCCGGGCCAGCTAGTCATTCATATAAATTGAGGAATACAAATTATAACTTTACTTTTGTTTCGATGGATTAGTTTAAGGGGCTGAATTACTGCATCGTCTCGTCGAATCAAAGTTCACTGAATCCTCTTAATACATATTTAAAAATTTCTGTTTCAATCTGATTTCAAGTTTCGTAACATTTTAGATTAAAATCCGTAAATTAATTAAATAACGTACATTTTTTGCAGTAAAAACAAATCAAAAGAGTAATTGCGTTTACATTATAGATAAGTTGAAAATACATGCATTTTCTTTAAAATGTCTATTTAATAATGATCCCGACTTTCTTTAAAGTAATGTCGATTTAAATGTTAGCGAAATACGCCTATTGTGGATCAAGATTATAACGACAAAAGGCAGGAAGTTTTACCAAACAGGAGGAAATTTTAATTCTATTATTTTAACTGGGTCGCTCACTTATTGGCCATCCGACCGAGCAAAAATAGCAGACCTCATTAACTTCTTCATAACGAAAGGAATTACTAGAAAAGAATTGAAAGTTGAAAGAAGCGATTTATTTGTCGTCGGATCATACACCCGTAATCTAAAGTTCAAGGGCATGCCAGTAGAACAAATAAATAATGAAAGACGTACCAACAAAAGAACGAACTAGTGTAAAGTTTAAGGATTACTGGTAACATGACAAGGCATATTGACATCGACATGAAAAATTTATTGCCGATATACAGCAGACAGCAGAAGATAGTAGGTACACAAACTTATCAACAACATAAACACGCATAGGTAAAATATTCCACAGAAATTAGGGAACTAATATTAGAAAAGGGACGAAGATCTGATGGGAAATGGCTACCCGAAAGAAATAGTCAACTTCGCAGGAAAGAATTCTGGGAGCAGCACTTATTGTATGTGTACTATACTTGTGATAACCACATACGAATGATACGATGCCACATTCACAGACGACACTGCTGATGGATGCGTGTTGTCTCATCAAGAGGTGTAAAATTCTGTTAATAAGATATTTGCATGGGCTAAACGATGGCCAATAAAAATTAATGAGTCAAAGTCCACTCAGATCAATTCTGCAAATAAAAAAATAGTTTATAGATAGTTTTATTTCGTATATAAATTTACAATAGGTTTTGTTACCACACATTTTACAATTCAGAGATATGATAATTTGTATCTTTCTTCTGAAACATTGTTTTTAATTTTTGGAATTTTATTAGGTAAAGAATATAATTCTGAAGGAAAATACAAAAAAACCTTCAATTAAAAAAAAAAAGAAAAAAAAACATAAAAATAAATAAATAATAATAATAATAATGGCTAGTTTATATAAGTAAATCAGGTACAAATAGATAAATAAATAAATAAATTAATAAATAAATAACTAAATAAATAAATAGATAAATAAATAAATAAATAAATAGATAAATAAATAAATAAATAAATAAACAAACAAATAGATAAATAAATAAATAATAAATAAATAAAAAATTAAACAAAAAAAATAAACAAATAAATAAATAAGTAAATACTTAAATTAATTAAGTTATCACGAATTAATAAATATTAACATTAATAGCTAGAGTAAATAACATCAGTAATACAAAAAAAAAAAAAAAATTAAATAAAATAAAGCTACATCAACTATCCAGTGAGATATAATTCGTATTTAAAGCATTTACGAGGGGATTTTCAGCAAAATCACAGCGTTCTAGAAAACGTTGCTTTAATTTTTGGATTCTTTGAAAGATCAATTCAACATTCGCCTTATCGTGAGTATCCAGGGTCGAGTGATGCCACGGAAGATTAAGCATCATTTTTAATAATTTATTTTGGGAAATCTGTAGTTTCTTAATATGACAAATTGCACAATCTCCCCATACTTGGCACCCATAAAGCAGAATTGCTTGAAATATTACTTTGTGGATGATTATTTTATTTGCATTTGATAGTTGCGACTTTCGGCTTATGAAAGGATACAGCATCCTTATGGCAATTGCAATTTTTTTAATGGTATTTGCTATATGCGTTCCAAAAGTCAACTTGGTATCCAAATAAATGCCTAAGTATTTTACCGAAGGTTCCCAACTTATACTTGTTCTATTAACCTGTAACGGTCCGCTAGGAAGATAACAAGCTTTTCTTTTTCTAGTAAAAAAGATGGCTTGTATTTTTTCTTTATTGACTTTAATTTTCCATTTATTGTAATACTCCTCTAATATTATCATCGCATTTTTTAAATTCCTCTCAATGTCGAGAGCGAGTTCATGCGATGAAAATATCGCAGTATCATCGGCAAAGATTGCTGCTTCGCAGTGAGGTAGACATGGCAAGTCCGATGTGTACAAGTTATATAAAACGGGACCAAGAACTGACAAATAAAAAAATAACAAATGTTTCTATGGTTAACCTTATTTTAACTTTTGTTTGATATTTGATAAAATGGAAACCAGTATCTACTATTATATTATAGACCTGCCACTTTGATTGAATGAGGTACGCTTTTAATTATACACATATTGTTTTCGGCCATTAAAAATATTTAACTACATGGAACTATTAAAACAATAGTCCATGTGATTGATATTCGAAAAGTCATGTCCTATTAAATTAATAGTTTTACCTGGTTAAACTCTTGATGGTTGCCTATTTTTGAGCTATGGTATCAATGTAATTGAAATGAAAACAAAAACTAATAAGTTAATGGTCCGCCCATTGAAATAATAAGACGGCAGTACTTATACGAATATTTTTCAATGGTATCCCATAACAAATAATAATATTTTTTAATGGGACGTATGCGTTTTAAAATATTAATGGTAAAAGACTATTATTTTAATTGTGCTTCCCATTCTATTAATAACGAATACCCTATTAAAAATAATATTTTCAACACCATTGTATTAAAAAACCCACCAACCTTTAATTCCATTAGAAAGCTATTGTCTTAAAAGGAAAATCTCATTAAAACACGTCTTATAGAACCAATGGTAGTATCATTGACGATTTAATTTGACATTTTTCTCTAAGTGACAAGGATGATATTCAAGAAGTTCCCTTTTTCGAAATTAAACGACTCGGTGATGTTTTTGCTGATTTTGACGGAGCAACCAGATAATTTCTCCATCGACATACTACATAGACAAACGAGTTTGGCCGAATCGTGACATCGTTTTTATATAGCTCGTCAATATATGCGCTATCATAGGCGACTTCGAAGTGGGTAAGGAACAGTCTTCATTTGTGACTTAAACTGGCTACGCCGGTGACAAACCTAACATTTTGAATCGAAAGGTCAAAAGTTTGTTATGCGAAATAAAGTGCCTAAACATTTCAAACTTATTTGTTGGAGAAAATCTCACAATCTTCCCGAGAAAAGTTATTCTAGTGCCCCGATATTATAACGACTACACTAAAACAATGTGAACTGAAGCAAAATGTTCCTTAGTTTCGATGCGAAAATTTATACCATGAGCCTTTAACACGCAAAATAATTCTAGCCTTTCGACAAAGTAAATGTTTAAATTAACCAAACAAATTATATTATTCGCCTTTTAAAAATATATAATAAACACACTAAAAGTAATGTTCAAATGTGGAATTTCTGAACTCCATCACATTCCTCCACGTTGGGCTAGTTGGCAGCATTTATTTTATATTTTTTATGAGCCTTACTAATAATTAATTTTAGCATTCACACTAAATATTTCCTAGGTCATAATATGCAATTTTATATGAAAAATTTCATCATTGTGTGTTCGAAAAATTTAGCCTGGACTCTAAAAATAATTATTAGTACAGCGGTATATGTTTTTGCATGTCACACGGATTGTAAATTAACATATCACCGATAGGAAAACAAAATAACGAATTGGAAAAAAAATGAAGGGCCAGCAGCGTCAAGAGGATTGCGACTTGGAGGTCTCAGTATTGTCTTCAGTGCGACGTTTACCACCAAAGTAAACTCCTTGCAATCTAGAGATTTTCCAGTAGTAGCTAGTAATGACCACCAAGAGTGTGCTGTTTAGCTTTGAAAGAAAGTCGGAAATTTGTGTGTTTCGTCGTGAAGGACTAGTTCGTTTCTCTGGATTGACACCAACGCCAGATTCTTTGGTCAATTTAGAGGCCTTAGAGAGGGAATTCTGTAAATGGTCCCTAAGTATGTTGAGTCATTAACAATCGATAGCAACATCTTCTGCGTAGGCAGTTATATTAGACCCTTCCTCTTCCAGTATTAGAAGTAGTTCATTTAGCTCCCGTCCTCGATATGCAACACTAACTGCCCGAAAGCAATTTTTAAATATACACCCCCTGCCATAGCTTCTCTCAATCATCTCTCCCATTGTTTTATAAAATCATTATGATTTAAAGTTCATTATAGACAACAACCTCGATACAAGTACCTACTCCCCCAATGCAGTTGCAAGCAAGTCTAATCTCCTCGCGAACAATTATAATCTCCGGACTACTTGAGGTTCTCCCCATTTTCATACACCCCACCCTGTATACCGAGCGTAGTTTTAAGCGGCCTTGCAGGGAGGTGCTACCAAGGAAGGACATAGACTCCGACACAGACTCGTGGATGGGTGGTGGCTACAATTGATGTCGCGCTTTCCTTATACTCGGATTTATGCACAAGACAATGAAAAATACACTCACACACTTTAACAAAAATAATAATGAATTGAAATCCTTGACTTGTGATGCCGACAAACACAACAAATTGAATGCCAACCGTACAGAGGGTAACCACCCTCACCATATATACGTATACACAATACACATACAGCAAGCAAACTAACCCATCACCAGAGCCGCTTAATAAACAGCAAACGACATGCATGCGACACTAAAATGAGTCGGCTATGAGGGCACGACAACGACTCCTTTTTAGCGCACAGCACAGGAGCATAACAAGAAATGCACAAACGACGTCAGAAAAACAAAAAACAAAAGGAAAAAAACGACGACGACAACAAGAAGAGTTTCCCGTGTCACCTCATTCCTGGGAAGCAATCAAGCAAAAAGCAAAGGAACAAGGACAATCTAACTGCCATCACATGGATTCTAGACAACGAAGGAGCACGAGCTTAGTTCGGGTGTATCTGTATATGCTGTTGTAATGAAGAAGGAGAATAAGATGTTCGATTGTGTTTTGCTAATTTCGAATTTGCAGCTACTCGTCGTTGTTCTTGTTAATGAACATCATCGTTTGCAGACACAGCCACTCATACAGACATGCAGCAAGAAAAAGCAGAAATTTGCGTGTAATTATGTTGTGTGCTACAACTGGTACTGCCGCTCCTGTGAAATCCATTAAGATTAAGCCATGAAGGACTCGAGCGACGATGAACGATGTCAGCCACTAAATCCAGCACGCCGAGTACCGCAGTGACAGGAAGAAGAATCCAAATGATAAACAATTCGGTGTGATATCTTATCTTGGGAAATTACACGCTTTGCACATGGCGTAGAGAAATCCTAGAAAGTTTCCCTGCTCCCCAATTATAGCGCTCATCAGTTGTTGGTGGCAGTATATAGCTGGAACCGCAGAAGCAAATTTTAAACGACGACACTCTTGCTGGAAGCGCTCCACCTCCACGCTCCACCCTGTGTGCAAGTGAGTTATTGTAATTCTGTAACCCAGGCCCAGGATCCACGTTTATATTCCTGAGAAGGTTCCATATCGACCGCAGCACCGAGCCGCATGGAGATGGAGCGGAGGAGTACCTACTCGGTATTTTATCCGACCAACGCGAACACACAGAGCAAATATGTTGCAGCAGGAGCAGCTTTGCACCGCACCCCTAATTAGTCTGATTGCGAACTTCCGTGCAATTTTCTTTTCCCTATTTTTTTGTTTTTTTTTTTCTTCGCCGCTTCTTTTCTCTCTCTCTTGTTTGCTTACTTTAGTTTTACTCTCACTGCCTTCATTTATCTAAAAGCACACACAGATGTACTCACTCGTTGGTGCAGTGTTTTAGAGGATTTTATCATTTTAGTGGCAGCAGCACACGCCGGGGGTGGTGGCGCACATAGTTTAAGATTATGCAGGTTGATTATGGAAGCAATTTGTCATTTTGCGGTGTGGTCTTTATTAATCGTCAACATTGTCGGGGTTAATGTTGGATTTGGCGTCGCGGGGGGTAGCAATCGAGGTGTAAGTGTATGACACAGGGCAGTTGATCACCTGAAATCTTCCAAGCCTATTAGGGTACATTAATCACGTCGGGTGGGGAGTGTGTTTTTGGTCTTATATTATGCTGAGATGTCGACCTGTATGGTGGTTGGCAGTTGTGAAATCATCAAGGTATTGAACAGCAGAAATATATCTTTTTTCCGCTTGCCCGCATCCAACTCAGACTCATCAACAACTGGGAAATAATGTGGGGGGATTTGACAACTATAATCAAACAGAGACAGCTTCCGTGTAACTTCGCAATTTTTGAAAGAAAATTCAGAGAGATACTTAAATTCTATATGCGCAGTCGGCAGCTTTTAGGCAAAATCCTCGTTTTTGTTCTTAGCCGTCCCCCAAAGACTAGGCTATAACCTTGAGCAATGTACCTACACTATGGTTTCCTATTAGACTAAGAAATTTTTTTTGTGAGATAAGAAAAATGCATACCCTCCATTTTTTGTCTATTAAGTCCTATTAGCTCGATTATTAAATATCATAGCTCAAAAATAACAGGACTTGATGATATAGTTACTATATTAATATTTGTACTGGATTACTTTGGGAGATCTTAAGAATTCATGTTGTTTTTAAGGAAAAAAAAATCAACCTGTTCAAATTGTAAAGGTACATATTATATTTTACTAGCTGACCCGTGCTGTCCTTGCTTCGCCAGAATTCCACTTCTCAAATTTTGATATAATTAGCGTTAAACCATTCACTCCGCGAAATTTTCTGATTGAAAAGGAATCATATAAATGGTTTGCTTATAAGTTTATAAGTGAAGAAACAGAAACAGAGGAAACAAAACTTTGTTTTATTTTTTATAACAGTAGGGACAAATTAATTATTATGTACGTATGTATGTAGTTGTATGTTGCATTTTTATATTAAAATCAGTAAAGGAAAGGAAACTATACAAAGTAGAATCTCTATAGCGCATTTTAAATCACATTTGAGTGTGACTCCCTCTAAATTTCAATTACATTTCATACCCTATCTATCTCAATTCACGGTGGTCATTTGTGGTTAAATTTGGTCATTAATTTTTCTCTTGGTCATTTCTTATGCCATTTGGTAATTTGTTTACAAAATGAAAAAAAAAAATCGACTTTAAATTTTATGCAACTAAAGGCACTTTTCTTTTCGTCAGATTGTTCTATGTTTACAAATATTTCGGATTTATATTATTTTGGTAATTTTTATTTACATTTGGTCATTTTTTTTTTTTTTTTTTTTTTCAATTTTGAACACAACCGTTTTTGAAGTGGCAACCGTGGCCACATTCGCTCTACCACTCAACTCATTTATAATCACCTCTATTCTAAGATCCGAATCGAATAGAAAGCTATTCGATTTCCTCAAACTGACATTTCTACTTTCGATTTCGATAGAGATTCATTTTGTGTTCATTTCTCCCCGCATTCTCAGTCAAATTTTATTCGAGAGGACATTTTTTGACCGAAAGCTGTATAAAAATGTAAGTCAAATTGTTTTTTTATAAATTGAATAAAGGCTGCTTTATTGAGCGGAAAACTTCCAACAAATCTTAAAGTAAAAAGAATTTGATGATGTTTAAGCCTAACAATACAAACTTACACGTCGTCCGACAGATTAAATGGATTCGATTTGTCTCGCAGTATTCTTCGATTCAAGTTGACCGATTTTTCCTCCAAAAATACATAATAATCTTGTTTTGCTTTTATTGAATACCAAATTCGCAATTTCGAAAATCGAATTCATAAACTGAAACCATTCGATAATGAATTCCTTTCCCTCGAATGTGAGGAGTTCATTCGAGTGAATGTTTTAAATTCGAGGAATGGTCGATGCGATCGAATCTCAGATGCATAAAAGAAAAAAAGAAAAGTTAGTTTAAAAACCAAAAAAACCCAACTGACTGTAAAGAAAAAATTATATTAGAAACCTACAATACATAGTCCAAAGAAAGAAGAGCGAAAAGTAAAGTTTGTTTGATAAACGTGGATGTGTCCGCACTCCACTGGTGGGCTGTTCATTGCAATGACCTACGCATATCCGTGAAATCTGTAAATGTCAAATAATTAAATTTTTGCTATACACATCAATCTCTTCATTGGGAAATGTACTAATCGAAGAGTAAAGTCATATTCAATTTTGTTCATCCATTTCGTAGTAATTTGTGTAAACACTAAAATTTGGTATTTTTTAGTTAAAAAATCATATAAAATGTGTTAAAATTCTCAATAACGGTATTAGAAAACTAAAAATCATCCTATGTAATACCGCTACTCACGACAAATCGATTGATATATATACATATATTGTTGAGGTATCGTTACGTACCTACTCCCTAGTCCCTACTCGCGGAAAAACAGGAAAATGTGTTCTCTTTTATAGATGTAGACAAGAGAAGAGATTACGCTTTTTATTTAAGTGTATTTTTTTTTTTTTAACGTTTCTTTTTTACAATCAGGGTAGATATTCCTGTTTTTTTGGTTTACCTCGTCGTCAAATAAATAAAAAAAAGAGAGAACAATTCAAAACGCATGTATTCGAAAACATTCATGTTCAAAACAACTCTATTCAAATGCATTGCTAAATATTTCCGATACCTTTTGAGGTTTCTCAATAAATTGCATTTAGTTAAGCTTGAAAACCTATTCTAAGATATAAAAATGAAAAAGTTTTCATTATTCTGAGGCCAACGGCTTAAGAAACGTTTTGTACGATTATCTCAAAAGTAGTATAGGACCATTGCTTTCGATTCGTATATATACGTATGCAGCATACGTATGCTGAAAAATGTGTCCCAATCACAACATTTCGTCTAATAGCGAAATTTCTGTCATCGCTATTAGACGATATGTTGTGATTGGGGCACATTTTTCAGCATACGTATGCTGATTCATCATATCGTCTAATAGTAGCTTAATAAATACAGTTTTTGGTCGTCGTCAAATAGTGACAGGATAGCTGTTTCATCAGTCAAATACCATAAGTGTTGGAATTCAAGAACAGCTTCAATTTTGGAAGCGGTTAGGTATCTTTCCATGTTTTCTCTATAGAACTGATTCTTATTTGGGTAGCGAATTTTCCAGTTTTCTCTGAACTTTTTGAATATTGGGATATCAGGGCTTGTGGCACTTGACTGATTTTAGCTTAAAAAAAACACTTACTTTTTAGCACCAGTTAAAAAAAAAAAAAACAAGTCAAGTTTTTGCTCAAGGAACAAACAGGCACCATATGTACGACCAACATTTGAGACTGTAGTACCAGAGCAGAGAATCCGTACTTGATCTTCGAGATTCCAATGATGAATTGCATTCCAAGCAGCCTGCATCTGTTCTTTACCACTTTAACACTAAAATTTCGGATGATTTACTGATCGGAAAATCATGAATATTATGACCAAGTGCTTCGATTGTAGCTTGAATTGGCATCTGTCTAATGCAGCTACTAATTTTGGAGCTACAAAATCATACTGATGCTTTACCAATTTATTCGTATTCTCGTATTCTCAACAAATCTTCCTGTGAACCCATATTTTCACTTAAACGGGATGATAAATCATCTTGTAAGGGTTCATGTGACGACGCGGCTGTAGAACTTGATGCCGAACAATATTTAATTCTCCAGTTTTCCTCATTAATAGCCCCGAGTTGCGTCCTTTCCTCAATTTTTTGACAGTTTTCTATCCACTCCACCAAAGTAACCGGGTCGACCTGACTATCTAAAAAATCGTGTCTTCTTCAATTTTCATCAATAAAACGTCCTGTGTTTTTTTTGCATTTTTTTTTTTGTGAGTCTCTCCAGACTTGGTATAACTTATTAAGTTTTTCAATACAATTAGGAGTCGATTTTGTGGGAATTAGCGCCTTTTCCCAACATATAACACGTTCCCGTTTAACTAGTTTTGCACTTTCATTAACAATTCATTTTATTTCGCGTATGTTAAGCACTTCGTAATTCCACTGGCATGTTTTTTTTCTTGACAAAAAAAGAAATTAATAATTAACTTTACAGCTAGGTTTTTAGAAATCGAGTGAAATGAAATCGGAATCGAAATTGTAAATCGAGTGAATTAATTTTCAGTGTTCTGCATTTCGACCGATTTGGTTACTCCGAATTTTTTTTCGAAATCACTTCGTGAAATTGAAAACAGCTCTCAACTGTCATTTGGGATAAATTGTATAGATAAAATTGTCAGTTTGGTAATCAATGTTGGTGTTCTCGCGTTTTAGAAGATTTATTTTATTATAAAAGATAGAGGAATCGCTACAATGAGTGTTGTCTTAATTGCTGCGGTATTGCAAACAGAAATGTGTAAATAATATGCATAAAAAAAAGAAGAAAAAAAGACGAAGGTTGAGAGTTTCATCAAATCCCTTGGTAGTGGATAATGGATATGTTAAGCGAAATCGTCCAGTTATATTTTTGTTAATTTTGTAATGAAATATTGGTTTATTTCAAACTACCGTCTTAATAAATGTGCACCCCAAATGGTGCTGCAAATTGCCTCCTGGGCAATATTTTATGTTTTAAAATTTATTTTTAGTGAAATTACCTATCATTGTTAATTTTGACTCTTTAACCTCTCAACTCAGAATTGCTCAGAATACCCCACAATTGCCCCATTCCCATATTCGCATATCGTCTTGTAAGTATAATGCTGTGCAAATGTCTATTTCACATCGAATGACCAGCTCGATTTGAAATCACTTTGAAATCGGCAAAATCGAATTGTGGAACACAACAATTTCACTTCGATCGATTCCGAAAAATTTTAAATCGAAATCGATTACAGTGAAATGTAGAACCTAAAAATCTATTTTCGATCGATTTCAATTTCATTTCGAGTGAAAGTGAAATGTGGAACCTAGCTGTTAGGCCCGGTTTGTTCAATCTTGGTTATCTTTAATCAGATGTTTTTCCAGCTGGTAACCAGCGAATGTGTTTGTTCAGGAAACTAGAAAAATCAGAAACCAGAAAACGATAACCAGTCGATTTTGTCCGGTTAATGAGATTTAAGCTCTGATTTTCTTTAATTTCGTTTGTTCAAGATTTTTTTAGGGAATTATATGCCATAAAATTTCTCACATCGGATTTGTTGACGTTTACAAGTGACGCATAATTATATAATATGTATAATACACTACAAACCAGTCAATTGAAGGTGACGGTATAGCTATAGGTTTCTAACAAAATAATGGATGAGTAAGGAATATTTTCAACATTTTAAGCCGATGAGAGCTCTCATGAATTGAAATAAAGCACACGCGTTAGAGGAAATATTGTAACAACATTTTTTGGGTATTGGTTTTGGATTTAAGAAATTACTTTTGTCTCACAAAAACAAAGTTTCATTCTTCAGTTCTTAAAAATTGGATTTTGACATTTTTTTTTTGTGGTTATTAATGTGGTATTCGATTGGGCGCTCTCAGAGCACTTTTGAGAATCTGGATATATTATCATGCTTGCTTCAGATTTACCATGGAAATCGCTTGAAAAGTGTCGAAGACTACACATATTCAAATCGCAGGAATATCAACACAAAAAGTGACGTTTTCATCAGGTTTTCATGTTCGATAGGCACACGAAATCTGAAACCCGAGAGCAAATCTGCAGAAGCCCAATCTAACACCAAATAAGTTAACTAGAGCTGAATACATTAATAAAAGATCTACCTCAACAAATTACTTATTAAAAACTTTTTATAAAAGGAACCAAAAACAAAAAAAAAATTTAACCAAGGATTCGGTCAATCACTGAACTGACAAATAAATTGGGAAAATGGAACGATTTGTTAGAAAGCTATGGTTTGGTGACCGAAGTGAAAAAAGCGCTCAACAAACACTCATTGGTTATCACGGATTTATAATCATTGGTTTAAATAAATCTATGGTAACCCAACCAAGGATTTAACCTGCTTTGAACAGACCGTCCCTTAGTCGACGAAGCGCGCTCGCCCTTATACATGCAATTCAAGTACTGTTATATTTTTGAAAGTCGGCACGAGTTGCTGTGATCCAAGTTCTATAATATTTTATTTTCGAGTGTTTTAACATAATAAGAACAAAATTGGTGGTACCTATCCATTAAAAAAAATTACTTTGAATTCTTTGGGACACCCTAACCTACACTACTGCGAGTATGTCACGCCATTTTCTAAAGAACTATTTTCAGGCTAAAAAAAAATAAAAAAAATTAAGCTCAAACCTAAGCTAAGAAATGCCATTCACTGCTATCTGCATAACCGCATCATCGGATCCACTCCCTGCTCATCCGCACATCTCCAATCAATCACTTATCCGACGACTACTTATCATCCACTCCGTTCATCATATCCCAACAGAAAAATGATTGCGATAACTCGATTCCACTTTAAAGGAAGAAAACGCCTCCCGTTGTTGGCTGTCAGTATATATACATACAAGCGATATCCCCTAATCCCCCATAAAGGATCAACATGGATCAACCACATCTTTCTATAGTCGTCTTGAAAAGCGATGACCTGGTGTGCTGCCCCCCTGCTTCTTCTTAGTTCGATAAATTCCTATAAATGCATACTTGAGCCATTTCCACTTCCACTTCCACTTGCACTATATCCATCCATCCATACAGCGTATAGCGTCAGTCGTTTTGGCATGGATTTTATTGGAAATTCCACATGAGTGGAGGTGGACATTAAAACTTTCATCGATTCCTTTCTATGCGGCTCCTTCCGTCTTTAGTGCTATGGAATTCCATTTAATTTTTATTGCTGCGCTAAAATCAAAGCGCGCTGGCAAAAAGACAAAGGATTTGATGTGGCGGGTGGCACAATGGGGAATTCATTGGGTTGCGCGTTTTCTTTTACAACTTTCAGTGCCAATTATTCTGGCGAATCGGTATAGAGAGGGAGCTTGTGATTCAATTAAAAAAATAAACTCAACTATGCGACGGCCGCTTAACTTTCCTTACAAACTCTTTTCAGATTATCCGCGAACGACTACCAGACTATCCGGTGCGTAATAGTCTTATTTGGAATACATCGCCGGGTGCTCTCCTCACACTTCCTACATTCACAGATTCCTCTAGGTAAGGACTGATCTCTCCTCGTTGGTGGTATATCTCGCTCACATTTTCATTTCGTTCCAGATTTATGCCATTTTTGTTGGACTCGCTGGGCAGTGAGCCCCGCCACAATTACACAGCGGTAATTTACGTGCAAATAGGAACGGTGTTGACGCCCAATACCGCACTCTATAAACTAGTCAAGAGCATCACTAAAAGTCAATTTGTAGATAGGGTATGTATCAGTGACTTGTGCGCCCTTACATGCACAGTGATTTGACTGACTCTTTTCCAACAGATAATTGTATTGTGGGCAGCTGATCGACCTATCCCATCGAAAAAACGCTGGCCCAGCTTATATCATATTCCGTTCCATGTGATACCACTGGGCAGCAGTAGCAGCACCAGCGGAGGGGCGGCGGCACCAGCAGCCGGGGCAGCACCCGGATCGACGTCATCGACAACAGACGAGCGGCCCAGCATATCCCAGAGATTCTATCCCTATCCAGAGGTGCAGACAGACGCTGTTCTGTCGCTGGACGAGGACGCCATTTTGAATACGGACGAACTTGATTTTGCCTACACGGTGTGGAGGGACTTTCCCGACCGCATTGTTGGCTATCCAGCCCGAGCTCATTTCTGGGACGACTCAAAGGTGATTTTGGCGGACTTTGCAAAGGGGAATGTAATTTGAAAGGTTTTTTTTCTTTAATTTTTAGAATGCCTGGGGCTATACGTCCAAGTGGACAAACTACTATTCCATAGTATTGACTGGTGCAGCTTTCTACCATCGCTACTACAACTATCTATACACGAATTGGTTGTCGCTGCTACTCCTTAAGACTGTACAGCAATCCTCCAATTGCGAAGATATCCTAATGAATCTTCTGGTCTCGCATGTGACTAGGAAACCGCCGATTAAAGTTACACAACGCAAGGGCTATAAGGATCGCGAAGGCGGACGTTCGCCGTGGAATGATCCCGATCATTTCATACAGCGGCAGAGTTGCTTGAATACATTCGCGGCGGTGTTTGGGTAAGTATTCTGTTTTATGCTCCAAAGTGAGGACTTTATGTCAGGTTAAACAGGGTTTTTTAAAAGTCGAAGGAGTTGAAATTACGAAATCAATCAAGCAATTAATGAATTAAATCGGTTCATACTGATATCCCTGACTGCATGGTAACCCTGGCTATAGATATGACACCTTTGTAAAGACAGACTAAATAGGGTTTGAAGACGAGGACCTGTACGACGCGACGTCTTTTCTGGAACTTTTTCGACCACAGCAGTCTTGATTTAGAGGGATTCACGATTTTTTCCTACTTATGGCAAATATGGACTTCATTTAACATCAAAATTTGTTCGATGCCACTGAATGCTACTTTCGGAGTGAAAAGTTTTGACAACAACCGTCTTCAAAATTACAGAAAAGGTCTCTCCTATCCAACTGTCAATTTGAGATGAAAAAGAGCAAAGCGTTTGGTCCACAACTTCAGAACGTCTTGAGGCAGTTAGGCCTGCTTGGCTGGTTGGTTTAAGTGGCTGTATTCCCGTTACCGACGAGGGAAAAACACAAGTAGCGCATTGACCGCCGTTTTGAAACCACAACTAACGGAATCTGCAATAAAGGGGGATGAAGGAAGTTAAGGGAGTTCAAAACCAGCCTGCGGAGTTGAGAAATTTGATAATCTTGTTGAAATGGATGCTTTGGATGGCCGAAAGGTCATCATAAAAGGGATGACCTAGTGCACTGCGTCTGGTTTTAGCTAGGGCTGGACACTCACAAAGAAGATTTAACATTGTTTCACTCTTGGGGCCTGGTTTCCAGTTATGCCTATTCTTAGAGTCACTGTTAAGGGCTGTCTCACTGCCATTTTGAGAAGAATCTTTCTCTCAAAGCGACCGAAGATATCTTCATCCGCTTTAGACAGAGTACATGCTTCAGCGCCATAAAGTAGGTCGAGGTCTCATTCAGAGTCTTCTTAGTTCTCTGAGATATCTATTGAATAACCTTCTTCGGTTGCCACGAGTTACCTTTCGTTTAATTTCCAAAAGGGAACTCGTCTTCTTATGAAATAGCTTGCTTAAAAAAACATACCTCAAGGTATGTAATCGTTGTCATTTGTGACATTCGTTCATCAATTCGTCCATGTTAGGAGAAGGTACTTGATTTTAAGCTACTAAACCGACAAACCATTTGTAGCCACACACACAACCGGATCAGTTACAGCTCTGTTTGTCATTTTATTTATGTCTACATGCTTAATCAGTTGAACGAGTTTGACAGTGATACCTCTAGGCATCGTCAGTATGAAAGGCAAACACAGCAGAGACCACCTGACATGTTGTGGCTTGTGGTAGCATTTTTCTTCAGACACACTTGTCTGCCCAAAAAGACCATTGATCTCCCTCTTATAAAAATGAGCTTAAAAGTAGCCTTCAATTTTGACTACCATTTAGAAAGTCATGTCCCTAATGAGAAAGAAGGACTTGAAAATACGTCGTAGATGTAGGCGGTGGGGTCATCTCCTTTAGACCGTCGTACTAAGCCTTGTAGTCTTTCAAACCGAGCTGTACAAACTCATTCTCTCGCAGGGTTTTTGGTTGCTTTGCCATTCCAGGAAACTGTGCAGAAGCCCAACTTTTACTACACACTTTACAGGTTGTCTCAAAATCTATAATATTACCTTTTTATTGATCTTGGTAACACAAGCTCCCCTTATTTTCTAAGCGTGACTCAGTGCTTAGCGTGTTAGACTGCTGAGTAAAGGGTCTCAGGTTTGATCCCCGGATAAACACAACAACACATCTTAAAGTGTTTTCCACTGAACAAACGTTTAATGAACATCCGAAAGTGTTACTGTCCTTAAAAAAAACTTCTTAATTCATCCGCTCGGAGGCGGCATAAAACTTTTTTCGTTATAAGAAATAAGAAATCGTGCAAATCGAATGGTTGTGATAGGCAAAGCCTAAAAGGGCGAACTTGTGTTCGACATCAATGGTGTTAAAGGTCTTGTAAATACTGTGAAAACTTCTTCTCTCGAAAAACGTCAACACCGACTCAAAACTAAGTTACTTATGGGCGCAGTGGCTCATTGTGGCCCGAAAAATATAAATTACAGCATAAAATCGAAGAGAAAAACTGCCTGCTGTTCGAATACTTTGTAAAATTGGGTGCCCCTTCCATTCGTTCCAAAAATATTAACTGCCCCAATCAAATTGTTGTAAGAAGAAAGCTAGGCCTAAGGAAAAAACCGGACAAATTACAGCTTCAGAAAAGCCGCCTTAATACAGATGCTCGGCTACGGTATAAAATTAAGCGCCCTTCAATTCACACAATAAAAACTCACACAAAACGACTGGTTGTTAGAGGCTAGAACTAGGCCTATTTTATATATTTATTTATTCATATGTTCAACATCAAAGTCGGCGGTCTTAAAGGCAAACGTACTCACTCGTTCGTTAAAGATTCTATACTAATTCAAAACTAAGCTTTACCTGTGGCTCATTGGTTAAATCGAGATCGAAACAAATACAACTTTAAAATCGAGTGGAAAACTGTCCTGAAAAAGATTCCGAATCTAGCTGTTCAAAGTTCGAATATGGCATAAAACTGTGCGTCTCTTTTAGTAGCCTCAAAAATTATTTAAAATACCTTCCAACCTTCGCTCATTATCTCCTCAAAATCTATTTCATTTGATTCGTCTACTTGCAGATACATGCCCCTATTACGATCCAACCTCCGTCTCGATCCAGTGCTCTATCGGGATCCGGTGTCGAACCTAAGGAAAAAATATCGCCAAATCGAACTCGTGGGGAGCTAGCGATTCATTTACACCTCCTACAGATAAGTTATAAACTAGTTTCGAAATGAATTTTCATTCAATACATTTTCCTATATACTTTTTACAATTTCACTTTATTTACGTTTTTGTTCCACTATGTTGTAGTTTTCTAATTTTAATTTAAGACATTAAGCATACACACAATATTTTGTAGAGATTTTATTTAAATACTAAGATCTATGAACATAATATATAAATATATATATATACACTTAAAACCCAGCAGACAAAACAAAAAATGGAAAGAAAAAAACACAAAATTATGTAAAAAGAATATTTTATACACAAATTTTTGTAAATTTTATGCTTAGTTAATGAGAATAATTAATATTAATGAGAAACTGAGAAATAATTAGTGGAGCAGCTTTATACAATTAAACGTTACTCGTGCTGCTAATTGACTGTAAAAAATATTAATCTTAATAGCGAATGATGGAAGGAGCAAAATTGATATATACATATATATATATATATAAATAAATATAATACGTTGTTATATTATTGATTTCGATTTTTAGGAAGAAAATAACATTTTTGTAATTTATTATATAAATATTATGAGTGTAAATAGTACCTACTTGTACATGTGGAGCGTTTCACATTCACATACTCCTATAACATAATGTATAGTAATATCCTTGTCATTAATTATTCAATTCAGTTGCCATTTTGCTTCCAAAGCAGCTCTCACACTTCAATCAGGGTCTAGTGAAGAACAAGAAACAAAAATAAATAATAAAAGAAACAACGATAACGAACAAGATATGCCATTTCACAATTCACCTGTGTGAAAATTACTACTACTACTACGAAGAAAAAAAAATTATTTCTTGGTGGTTGGGGAAATGTTAAGGGAAACCAAGAACGACGGCGGAAAACAAAAGTCATTTATCAAAAACCGTAGCTATGTTACAGCGATGGTGACAAATTCATCAGGCACTTGTTAAAGCTGTCGCAATAGCAACGCAGCAGTGACGATTAATTTTACCAAAATGTAGGTGGTGGGTGGACCAGGCGGCTGGGGTGCACAAGTTTTTCCGCCCCTAAACGCCCGCGTTGTTTTGGGATTGCCTCCCCCTCCCGAAAACACCACCTCAGGGATGTCGAATAAAATTTAGAGCGAAAAGGCGAACACGAGAATAGGTATAAAAGCAGGCAAGCAAAAAAATAGCAACACCATCATGAACATCTTTTTAATGTCCTTGCTGAGAGTTCGCTTCACTCTGTTGTAATGGAGTTTAAGGAAATTAAAAAAAAAAAAAAAACTGCTCGCACACGATAACGGCGGAGGATGAAGGATGCCAGTTCCATCCCATTCCCATTGCAACACTATCGCAATAATTGAGAGAAAATATTCATGATAAGAGGGCCACCGGAATTACTGTGGATTGTTTAAGTTGTTTATGACTGTAGAGATGTGGTGGGTAACTTAATAGATAAGACATCAGATGAGAATTAGCAGAAATTAAAATTAAAGCTTCAGGGCGAAAAAGATAGTAGCGCGCTCTGCTGAGGTATACCTCGAAGCTTTAATAAATAATAAATTACACAGGGATTACGCCGGGCTCCTTGTAGTCTTTGAACTCTGCGTGTAGATACGTATGTTGGGAATGGATGATGGGATTAGTAGGTAATTAATTTGTTTCTTTTTCAATTGAAAGGCACATGGAGACTTACCGAAGTTACCGTGTTTTGGGGCCTCCGACATTATTAAGGGACTGCGTATAAAGCCGTATGCGACACTGTCCGTCCGTTGCATTTGGGTTATTATTTTTTCCTTCAAACACCCTACGTGGCTTCCGTAGCAGTTCGACTCCCCGAACTTTCCAGACCTACATTGAACTTGCCGTCGGTCAATTGGGGGAAAACTCGACATGAAGTACTATTTTTGCATTTAAAAGGCTCTGCCCCAATGAACCAGTGCGTCACGATAAATATATCGCGGTAGAAAAAGAAATATCTGTGTGGGAAGAATGCGGCAGTTCTTATGTCTGAGTGCTGCAACAACTAAGCAACATTTTCGTTCAAAAAACTCAGTTGACAATACTATTGGCTTGGAGTTATTAACTCTTATTTTGACTTTTTGAGTCTAGATAATCACAAGAAACGTGACTAAAGTTCTTAAAATTCTTCATACTTTTCGATTCGAAAGACTTGTGCTGTACACAAAAAAAAGTACAACGTATTTTGGGCTTATTTCGATAACAATCACGGTATGTTAAAGTTTTCTTAGCCTGCTCTTTAAACCTGTTCCACGACCTTTTTTTATTGGTTAGTGTAGTATAGCATTTTCATTTAAGTTTCTTGACTTTACAGGGTAGTCCGAGGTGAGCGGGCTTTTGTATCTGCTTGTTCTAGATAACTCGAGTCTGCTGGAATTTTGTTGGAATCAAAATTTTTCCGAATGTGATTTGTAACATTGTTGTATAATTCCGTAATTGCCCCTTATAGTTGGAAGGGAACTAGGCATCAACTAGCAAACCTCTGAAGTAAGCGACGTCATAAGATTACTGCCTTCTGTTGCCCATAAGTCGGTTGAGGTCTCCTGGTGCTTGAGGGCACCACCTATGACGAAGTCTTCCTCTACGGTGTCATCGCCACAGGATAGAATTGAAGACTCTTCGATCAGTTCGTATATTTCGTAGTTGAATCTCGTCCGCCATAAGCGGGACTAAATATTTCACGAAGAATCTTTAACTCGAATTGACATCTGCTTTAGACAAAGACAACCTTCGGCGTTACTAAGCAGGACTGGGACACAAATTTCTTAGTTTTGGGGATAGGCATAGACCTCTCCTACTTGATGACCTTTTCAGCCCAAAGAAACGGCAATTGGTAAAAGTTATACTTCGTTCAATTCCTGTTGAGATGGTGTTGTCTGATTTTGTAGAAGAATCGAGACGGGTAAAGTCCCTTATTACCTTAAACCCTAAGCTATAAATTATGACATTCTGTCCGTTTCGTGGATGTTGTTGTGGAGCGACGAAATGATGCTGATATTATATTCATCAGGCTGCTCCAAATCAGAGATACGTGACAAAGATGCTTTGTAAATTTATGTAGCATTTTTGTTCAATTGAACAGAACCCACACATATCCTTGCTGAACTAAATAAGAGAGATCCGATAATTGAACCTCTCCATGTCTGCGTAAACTCCCCTAACGACTTATTTCTTATGAGCTTGAGTTTAAACATCATCATCATAATTTTTAATGTCCCCAAGACTACCCAGCTGACTACGATTTTACTAGCCTTTAAGTGGCCAATATCGGGTGCTTAAGTGTCAATGAAATATATCCCTGGAGAGATAATCGCCTGATTGTCTTCAGCTGTGCCTTTCGTTTGCATATTTTTAATTCAGCCATAACTTCCCTGACAGACTCACTCGAGTGTGCTTATCTATTTAAAAATGAAACAAAAAATACTTATTCTCATGCCAACAAAAAAAAACCTGTTGAGTCTCAGTATACCTACACCCCTTCGAAGACTACCTCTATTCGCTTAGGGGTACTCCTGCAGTGTTTTCCCCGTCTCGTGCTCTCCATAATAAACTACACTCATACCTCTCGTGTCTCGTGTTATAAGGTACATTTGTCAGCCCCTCCATTTAAATAATGTTCGCAGCCTTTTACTTAAGTAATTTGAATATAAAAATGCCTGCCATAAATTTAACTATCAATATAAATGCGATCGTTAACGCCTTTCTGCAAAAGAGTTTTATTGACAGCAATCATGTCACGTCAATGCCAACGCATGTGCATGTGCCTGCTTTATGTGTCCTTCGAATTTGTTACCATCCCAGAAACCGTATATCTTAAAATAACTATTTCATTAAAAAATAAAAAAAAATAAGAATAAATAAATGTAAGCAATATAAATGCAACTCATACATATCGACTGCCAAAGTAAGAATATTATTATATTATGTGTTTTCTTCTTTGAAATGAATTCTGTTTTATTGTCTACTACGATTTCCTTTTGTGTATCACATGCTTAACACTGGCAAACAAATTCCTGGCAAACAGACCTCATTTTACAATTATTGTTTATATCTACACAATGCATTAATTAAAAAGAGTTGGAAATCAAAATCAGATACTAAATTGAAAATAGAAAGACAAAAACATTTAAAACAATATTCAGCAAAATGAAATCGTAATTTCACAAGACATAGGCAAAAGAAAAAATTAATACAAATCACTGTAATTTGATAAGAGGTACAACTATATTGTAATAAAATTGAAATATAATATCTATGCAAGCACTCACAAATACTCTCCCATTGTTTGTAAATACATAAAGAATAAAAAAGAGAAAAAGCAGAGAGAAAACGAAAACAATTCTAAAAAATATATATAAATCTTGTTTTGTTATTATTTTGATCTCCGGGACGGATAGAAAGTATTATGTCGTAGATTGGTTTTTCAGGATTTGAAGGGATGTTCAGGAAGCCGTGGCAGTTTGAGGTATGTATGTTTGTTTGTTTGAACAGTGAAACTGTCGCATTTAATGTACGGATAAGCGAAAATGGTATCATCGATGATGAGTTGTCAACACTTTGTTTGATGAATTTGAGGATTTTACATAAAAGAATCAGCGCTGTCTACAAGTTCATACAATTTTTTCTTATCGGACGAATTCTTTCTTTCACATCATCGCATTGAGCGACATCCTTCGTTTTGTAATCAATTTTTGACAGCTGAAAAACTTATCGCAAAAGTCTCATTTTCATGCGCTCATTTTATTTATTAGTTTTATTAAGAAAACACGTTTAATCGTTTTTGCATTTATAACTTTGAAAGCGAAAGGAAAAAAAAGAACCAAACCACTTAATAGACGTTTTTGTTTTATTTTATTTATGTAACTTAAAAACGAAAAATGTTTTCAACAACATAAGAAAACGAAATTCGAAAGCTTTTTCACAGACGAGTTTAATTTTCTGTAACTACAGCTATAGTCGTATTAGCGGCTTTCACAAATAAAGTGTAAAGAGAGGAAGACATTCCTAGAGCAGTAATAATTTGAACACACAGGCTTTAGTGTCTTTATTAATTATATAAATAATTATAATGCTGCTCGTTTTAAATGAATGATATAAGCAAACTACAGTCTATTGAAAGCAGAAAGTGAATAAAGGTGCTTACATTCAGGTGGTGCGTTCGAAAACCAAAGTTTCTCAAACTTTAAATGGAAAACTATGCAAATCAAACTTCTTAAAAGTCTTCTATGCAGAAGAAAGCGACATTTTGTACATTAAACTAATTAGTGTTCGAATAATTCCTTTCGTTTTTTTTTTTTAATACGTTTCGTTTCGTTTTTTACAGAATCGCACCCCTGTGTTTTGAACGGTTCTGATCTAATATCACTTCTCTTGGGAAAATTCTTCCGAACGAATACCTCTACTGGCCTCAATTTTCATGAAAAATACAAACAATAAAATAAAGTAGAGGAGAGCAACGATGTGTTATAAAAGTCTTTATAGTCGATGTCGTATGCGTAAGGGAAAAACGATACTTTTTGTACGCTTTATCGGATTTTGAGCGTGGACAATAACTCAACGTGTTTCTGATTGGATGAAAATCTGAAAAAAAAAATAAACGAAGCGCACTTTCAGGCAGAAGTCATCTGAAAATGCTTCTTAAAATTATTAACTGTCATGCCCAAAGGCTGAAGAAAAGGTTTTATATAAACCGCACAGTTTTAGAATAATTTACACAGTTTCTTGCTAGCTCCTGAATGTCCAAAATGCAACCTAAAATCAAGATTAAATAGAAACGTTCCAATTTCGCTATCGTCGCAGGTGTTAGTGGGGATACCAACTAGACTGTGCAAATACCTGAGCCAATTTGTTGTTCCTTTATTTATTGAGTTAACTGCTATGAGCGTTGCCATTTGGTCACTTTTTGAGACACTTATTTAAAAATGATCAAAATAGTCCCTTGTTCAGTTTATGTCAGACTTTATTCTTAATTAAAGGAAAAAGAATGCAGAAATATAAAATAAGTGCTTCGTAATTTTATAAACAAAAACATTTCCCTTTTTTGTCTCGGGCAATTTTAATTCCCTTTTGACATTTATGATTGGTGGGGTGTGAATGTGACAAAAGTTGTATAAACTGCGGAAGCAGAATTCAAGAAAATGATAAATATCGTGGCAGCCAATATATGTAAGTGTCGTGAATAGTTCATTTCTATTTTAAAATGTGTTAAATATGGAATTTATGACGGCTCGACGGAAGACGGTGAAAATGCCTTTAAAATGCCACTTAATTTCAACAAGAATGTAACGTAAGGTTTGTTCCTTTACTTTTGTAGTAAGAAAGGAAAAGACTGTCAAAAGGGCAGTTGTGGCTTGTGGGATTAATTGTAATTACGGAAAAGTTAGGGAACGCTTTTGTAGTAATCTATGAAAAAGTACAGATAAATAATTAAAAAATTATAAAAATCAGTACGTAAAGTCGTTAAAATTGATAAACTCGAAGATCCAAGTGTGGCGGAGTTTGTACTGACTGAACTACAAGTATTCGAGAAGAGGAAAAGCGGCGACACAGCATAAGGAATTACATGGAGGATGGTGTAGGAGATTATCTTACAGCGAGGAAGAATTTAGTCGTCACTTTCGGAAAGAACATTAAATTATATTTTATATTTTACTGCCTGTTTATCCCATTTAAATATAAAGGAAATGAAAATATACGCACGCGTATTCCAAATAGGACAACAAAAATTTCAAATCACCTGCCAATAGTCATCCGCCTGGTAGCTTTTCCCATTCTTTTTCTTACACCAAGAAATTTGTACAGTAATAATTCCTGAGATCCTCAGTTTAGGGGTAATTCCTTGCTCTCTTGAGACGCTCTCTTTTACGAATTTTTCGAGTAAGAAGTCAACAGATTCATCTGACGGAAAATTCGGAAGTGAGGCTACGGCATAATCGCTGCATAAGCTGGCGTATATATTCTATCCGTCTGTGAATCTATCAGTTGAATATAGGTACGTTGCCGCAACGAACATAACAATTTCTACGGTATATTATTTATTCAACATAAGCGTTATACCAACAAAAACATTAAAATTGAGATGGTTAATAAGAGAATTGGCAAAAAAATTAATAGACTTCATTCTATGAAAATCTTTGCATATGGCAGAATAGCACAGCTCGATAGATTATGCTCGAGATATCAGGTTTCGGATTTGGAAGTTTGAATTTTAACTACTGACCCAAAGTTTATGCAGTCAAATTTTAATACACATAATAGTCCTTCACCTATACTCGTTTAGAGTAGACATAGTAGAACACTAAAGAGAACTCGAGCTCGTTCAGTGTCAATCTATTAAGGGCGATCTGATTTTCTCATTAAACACATTTGCTTTCTGGCGTCATATAACAATAAAAATATACCAAGTGAACACAAGTTTTTGTTTGTTTTGATAGACTTTTTTGCAATCTACTCCTTTTTGTGCAAGCAATCGCGTTCCCGATCAGCAATCATATTATCCCTAATTGCTAAAATTTGCTCTGCTCTGATTTTTACTCAGATTGCTGAGCTGATAAACGAAGACAGGACATACAAATTAAGAGCTCTGCCTGGGGGGAGCTAAACAAGATAGACGAACCATTTTGTTTGTCAGTTCTAGACTATAAAAGGAAAAAACGCTTATGTACTCCCTTGTCGCATTCTTGCAAACTGATCAAAGGGTAAACTATATTTTGTATACGCCTAGGCAATTGTCTTAAATAAATGCAAATACAAGTAGGTACAAAGTCATATTAATGTCGCGATAAATAACTTTAGAATAATTCAATTTGAATTTATTATCAATGAAAATCGCGCCCTGGACCGAGTTGGATTACCCAAATGTAATCCTCTTTCATATTTCTAGACCAGTTAAATGATTTTGCATAATTATACATATCATTCTGACAGCCCGACACGATAAAGCCGAGGCGACGCCATTTTGGTTCCGAATCGCCGCATCCATAAAGCAGCTATACGTCATATTATATAAATATTTTTTATATAAAACAAATTGTGTTACGTATTTTTAACTTTCTCCATTACGTAGTAAGAGAAAGATATTGGTTTCGTACAAAATTTCGAGCTCGAGATTTTAATCTATTCTGATATTACGATGATAGAAGAACTCAAAAAAGTGGGTCGCAAAATTCTGTCCGGTCTGTCCATCTGTCCGTCCTTCAACAGGCCTACATCCTAAACGGCTTCCCGGATTACGTTCAAACCTTGGATTTGGAGTTTTTGGGCTTTCAGCTCGGGAGGTGTTTTTTTTTTCAGGGTAACCTCAATATTAATGGTACTTCCCATATAAAATTTTCGTACCAGTTTGGTGAGGTTACCAGGACTGCGTACCCAGTTTTTGGCTAAAAATTCGAACAACGGTACTTTTGAAATTTCGACATATCTCGAAAACGCTCTACACGATTGTAACAAAAATTAATTTTTAAGGTAATGTGGTCTTTAATAACGTAATAGCAAACTCAGTTTTTCTCTATATAACGGGTGATTTTTTAAGAGGTTTAGAACTTTTTAAAAAAAAAAACACAAAAAATTCGAAAAAAAATGAATGAAATATTTGAATCGATAGTTTGAACTTTGCAATTTAATGTTTAAAGATAATTTCATGCAAATGTTGACCGCGGCTGCGTCTCAGGTAGCCCATCCGCTGAGGCCAATTTTGGCATACTCTTTCACACATATCGGCCGGTATCTCACGAATGAATGCATGGATGTTGGCTTCCAGTGCGTCAATCGAAGCGGGCTTGTCCCTATACACATTAGCCTTGACATACCCCCACAAAAAATAATCTAATGGTGTCAAATCGCACGATCTAGGCGGCCAATTGACCGGCCCGAAACGTGAAATTAACTGTTCACCAAACTCGCCTCGCAATTGCGCCATTGTTTCGCGTGCTGTGTGGCATGTGGCACCGTCTTGTTGAAACCACATATCATGCAAGTCAAGAACTTCCATTTCGGGCAAAAAAAAGTTTGTTATCATCGCTCGGTAGCGTTCACCATTGACAGTAACGCTGCGATTCGCATCATCTTTGAAGAAATATGGCCCAATAATGCCGCCGGCCCATAAACCGCACCAAACAGTGGCTTTTTCGGGATGCATTGGTAGCTGTTGCAATGCTTCTGGCTGATCTTCACTCCAAATGCGGCAATTTTGCTTATTTACGTACCCATTTAACCAAAAATGAGCCTCATCGCTGAACACAATTTTTCGATAAAAAAGCGGATCCTCGGCCAGCTTTCCAAGAGCCCATTCACCAAAAATTCGGCGTTGTGGTAGGTCGGCTGGCTTTAGTTCTTGCACCAGCTGTATCTTAAAAGGCTTTACGCCCAAATCCTTCCGCAAAATTTTCCACGTAGTGCTGTAACAAAGGCCTAACTGCTGGGAACGGCGCCGAATCGACATTTCGCGGTCTTCTGTCATACTAGCTGATACGGCCGCAATATTTTCTTCACTACGCACAGTACGTAAACGTGTTGGTGGTTTAATGTCCAACAAAGTAAATTTGGTGCGAAATTTGGTCACAATCTTCCGAATAGACTGCTCAGAAGGTCGAGAATGCCGATCATAAAATGGAAGCAGCGCGCGATGAACATTTCGAACCGAGCACGAATTTTGATAGTAAAATTCAATAATTTGCAAGCGTTGTTCATTTGTAAGACGATCCATGGTTAAATTGCAAACCAAACTGAAGCTGTTTGACAGTGACACAAGGTACTAAACAAACGTCAGCTGTCAAAACCAGTGTTGCCAAAACCAAACCAGCTAAAAAATCACCCGTTATTATCGTACAATGAATTTTTGAAAAAAATTTCAGTTTACCGAAAAACGGCAATAACGATTTTGACCAAAATGCAAACTTAGAGTCAAATGCATGTTTTCAAAACTATTGTGTCCCTCAATTTTCGATTTGCTGAAGACTCTGAAAACGAGAAAGTTTCGTGCGACCCAGTCGTGCACTTTATTTACTTATTGTTTACTTAGTTCTAAGATATTTAAATAAACCATAAAATGTTAAAATAAAACTTAAATAAGGGTTTTTGGGAGAAAAAAAGTTGTATTTTTGAAAAAGGGGACAAATATTGTTTTGGTGTTATAAAACTGGGATTTTTTTTTCTACGGGCTTAATGGGGACATTCGGATTTCTTGTTAAACTGAAAGCTGTTTGACTTGATGTAATTCAGTGTTTATTTTTGTATTGGTCAAGTGAATAATTATTTTGCGTTGACACTTATGGAGGGTAAGCCCACAAATTGAGTCAAGAAAAACCTGCCTCTATACTCAGTTGACATATCCAAGTGTCAAAATTCAAAATAAAACAACGAGAATACAAAAACGATTCAAGTTGACTCAACTTTTTCGTATAAATTGTCCAGTCAAATGTAGTTGAGGTTTTACATGAACTAGGTATGAAATGACTGCAAACAAAAGTGGACCTATAAAAATGACACCTGGACTGTTACAAAAAAAAAATCATCAAATTGATTACTTAGATCGAATGGGGCAATTACGATCCCAACTTGATGGATGTCATCCCCAACTATGTCCGGCAGTAATGATACTATTACTTCTTGTTATATATCTAGTAAATTATCAACACATAAAAGTAATAGATTAATGTAATGATAAATTAATATACCATAGCATTGTGAATTGGTAATATCATCGTGAATTATATCTCAACCTAACTTAACTAAACTTAATGTACATTTATAACTATTGTGAATTATATGGTAAGATGGCGACTGGCTAAATGATGAACGTGTTTCTCGTTCTTCTCTAGCCGACCGTCCACGGGTCATCATCTAATAAAATATAGCTCCAACTTAGTAATACATAACTACTTGGTTTTCCTTGTTAAGAACTTGTATGTAATATTGGCGACGAGGATAACTGGAGAAAGTCTTAAAAATTGCACAGGATAACAAAGTACGTGTGCAGTCTAGTTAATGTCAGACACAGACGAATTTCCTAAATTTCCAATCAACGACGAAAAAGAAATAAAGTCTGAAATCAAACAAAAAGCTAAAATGACTCAGCTATTGGGATCTATGGAGACGTTTTCGCCAGGTGAGGATTTCGAGGAGTACATCGATCGTCTGGAAGAATATCTTAAATGTAACGAGGTGCCAGAGGAAAAAAGAACTTCGGTGTTCATAACCTTAATTGGTTCGGAGGCGTACAAAACCTTAAAAACTGTATTGGCACCCATTCTTCCCAATACCAAAAAGTACGTCGAACTAGTAACAGAAATGAAAAAAATCTATTCACCCAAGAAATTCTCCATCGCAGAGAGGTTTAAGTTCTACCAGAGAAGTCAAAAAGCCGGCGAGAACATCAAAGAGTATATAGTGGCGCTAAAACTCTTGGCGAGGGACTGTAAGTTCGATGGTTTTCTCGATCAGGCGCTACGAGACAAATTTGTGTTCGGACTTTATAACCCAAAAATCCAAGAGAAGTTATTCGAGGATGATGACGCCAAGTTCGAAGATGTCTGTGAGAAAGCCATTAAATTAGAGCTCATCGCAGAAGATCAGCAAATAATGAACCCAAATCATGTGAACATTGTCAGTGGCAGAAGAATTAGTCCGAAATCAAGTCAGCAGCAGTCAAGAGCACGTGGTCTCCCGAATCGGTATAGTCAGCATAACCGGTCGAATGACAGCTCAAGTCAGTCAAACGTCAAATGTCAACGTTGCGGCAGTCAGCATAAATACAAATGTCCGGCAAAAGACATTATTTGCTACCGATGCGAACGCCGAGGCCATTTTGCAAAATTCTGTAACGCAAGGAATAACAATGGCTTAATTAAAACAATTAAGGAAGACGATTGCGGCAGCAGCGATAGCAGTATTCAAGAAAGCATTGGGACCATTCACAGCATCAACAATAGGAGCACTCGCCTCATCGCTAGCGTTTACATCCAAGGCACAAAAATGGACATGGAAGTGGATACTGGGGCTAGTCACTCTATTATAAGTTACGTATTATACGATAAAATATTTCCACAGATACCCCTTAAAAATTATTCAATAAATTTGCAGGTAGTAACAGGTCATCAGTTGGAATGCGTAGGAGCTTGTGAGGTGCTGGTTGAGTGGCCATATGTTGGAGTGTTGGAACCTCAAAAAGTAGAGCTATTCGTCGTTAATTGCGAAAAGGATTTCCTTCCAATAATGGGGCGGCCGTGGTTAGATACATTAACACCTAGTTGGCGAAATTCATTAATCGGACTCGGTTGCCAAGCACCAAATCAAGTAAGTCATATCAAAGATTTAAATTTAGTGGAAATCAGTGGTGGTTCAGGTCATTCAAGTCAGGTCAGAAGTAACGGCGATAAGGTAGTCGAAAAAATTAAGAGTCTGTTCCCGAAGGTTTTCCAGAACGATTTAACGAAACCCATCGTTGGGTATACGGGAGAAATTCGGGTTAATTCGAAATACTTGCCCATATTCCATAAAGCGTACACAGTTCCTTTTCAAGTCCGTCCAAAAGTGGAAATTGAGCTAGACAGATTATGCCAATTAGGTGTCATTTCACCGATTAAATATGCGGAAAATGCAAGCCCAATCGTAGTTGTCCCTAAGGCAGACGGATCAATTAGAATCTGTGTAGATTTTAAAAGAACCGTCAACAAATTTGTGCAAATGGAACACTACCCGCTGCCAATATGTGAAGACCTTTTTGCACAGTTGGCAAATTCAACATTTTTCTGTGTATTAGACCTTACAGGAGCATATCAGCAACTGAAAGTTTCAGAAGAATCAAAAAAATTTTTGGTTATTAATACCCATAAGGGGTTATTTTGCTACAACCGCTTACCATTTGGGGTCTCGTCAGCTCCTTCAATCTTCCAAAGTGTCATAGATCGCGTACTTAAAAATCTTAAAAACGTTTTTGGATATCTCGACGATATCATCATAAGTGGATCCACAAAACAAAAGTGTGAAGAAAATTTGTATGAAGTTTTACGTCGGCTGGATGTTCATAATATCCAGGTAAATCTTAAAAAATGTGTTTTTTTTGCGCAAGAGGTTCAGTATTTAGGCCACCGTATTTCGTATAATCAAATAAGACCCAGCAAAAATAAAATGGATGCAATTGTTAAGGCTCCAAGTCCAAGAAATTTAACCGAGTTACAGGCGTACCTTGGTCTTTTGAATTACTATGGAAAATTTATACCAAATCTATCAATTAAACTAGAAAAGTTGTATAAATTGCTGAAAAAGAATGTTAAATTTAGTTGGTCGTCGGATTGCGAAAAACTATTCCAAGAAAGTAAGCAATGGTTAGTGAAAAACTCAGTTTTGGAGTTATACGACCCCAACAAAACTATAGTAATTTCAGCGGATGCATCCCCATATGGACTGGGAGCAATAATGTCTCATATGACAAATGGCATGGAAAGACCTGTATTGTTTGCGTCATGTACTTTAAGCCCGGCGGAACGTAACTACTCCCAATTGCACCGCGAAGCGCTGGCAATCATTTTCGCTGTTCGTAAGTTCCATAAATATATTTATGGGAAAAAGTTCATAATCCACAGTGACCACCAACCACTGCGGGAAATTTTCAATCCCAACAAGAGCACCCCTGCTGTCGCAGCAGCTAGGTTACAGAGGTGGGCCGTTATACTTTCAACGTATGAGTATCAAATTGTTTACAAAAAGGCCCAACAAATGGCTCACGCGGATGCCTTATCAAGGTTACCGCTGCAAGAGTCCTCAAACGTTGAAGACGCTGTAATAAATTCTTTTAATATGTCCGACGACAATCCAATTGATCTAATAGAAGTAAGAGATCATTCGATGGCATGCCCATCCTTAAAAGTAGTAATGGAATATTTGGTTAACGGGTGGCCTTCGAAAACTATGATAAAATCGCCAGAAATATTGTCATTTTACGATAAGCAGAAGAGTTTAGCTCTAGAAAATAATTGCTTATATTATGGCAACAAGTTAGTAATACCTGAAACGCTACATAATGTAATACTGGAGTTGCTTCATGGGGATCATATAGGCATAACTCGGATGAAACAGGTAGCTCGTAGCCAATTTTATTTTAGGAATATTAATAAAAAAATTGAAGAATATGTAAGTAAATGTATAGTATGTCAGCAAACACAAAAAGCTAATAAAACAGAAACTATCCCTTGGCCAAAGACTTCGTTTGTGTTCCAACGGATCCATACAGACTTATTTTACTTTGGGAAAGATGAATACTTGATTTTAATTGATTCCTTCAGTAAATGGATAGATGTGTATTTGCTTACGAGGTCTACGGCCGAAGTAGTTATAGAAATGCTTAAAACCAGTTTTTCGTATTTCGGGTTACCAGTAGAAATTTGCAGTGACAATGGACCACCATTTTCTTCCAATAAGTTTTTAGAGTTTGGTAGACAAAATGCGATCAAAATAAGCAAATCGCCACCATATCACCCCCAAAGCAACGGCTTGGCTGAAAGGGGAGTGGCTGAGGTAAAACGCTCTCTGAGAAAGTTTTTGTTAGATAGCAAGTACAAAAAGCTATCTCCAAAGGAAAAAATATTGCAGTTTTTATCAACATATCGACACACTCCAACATCGGTTACTGGGCTAGCACCTTCAGAAGCATTTTTTAATTTTAAGCCTAGAACTTTGATTAATATTCTTTCTCGAGAAACTAAGGATAGAATTAATTCTAAAAATACTGTAATAAAAAAACAAAATGATGTTAATAATTGTAAAAATAAGGGTGAAGTATCAAGAACAATTAATCGCATTCCTAAATTTATGATAGGGGATAAGATTATGTATTGCAATTGTAATAATTTATTGGCAAAATGGATTCCAGCGATAGTTACTAAGGTAGTTAGTCCGTGCATTTATGAAATATCGTATAATAACTTAAAAAGAATAGTACAATATTCTGAACTTAGGAAATCTAATTTGGAAGATAAATATTACCCATCCATTTCATTTGTACCGTCAACTCGTGAGCCGATGAAGCTGGAAAATCAGCCAGACGCGTTGAATTCTAAAAAGGATGAAAATACTAAGGAAAAAGGGGGCAAGCGAAACAAAAAAATATATAAGAAGATTAGAAGTTCTGCTAGATTAGCTCGACGATTGTGTACTGAGTAACTAATATTATACTCGTATGTATTGACTTAATGGCATTATTACAAGTATCTAAAAGGGGAGAAATGTTATATATCTAGTAAATTATCAACACATAAAAGTAATAGATTAATGTAATGATAAATTAATATACCATAGCATTGTGAATTGGTAATATCATCGTGAATTATATCTCAACCTAACTTAACTAAACTTAATGTACATTTATAACTATTGTGAATTATATGGTAAGATGGCGACTGGCTAAATGATGAACGTGTTTCTCGTTCTTCTCTAGCCGACCGTCCACGGGTCATCATCTAATAAAATATAGCTCCAACTTAGTAATACATAACTACTTGGTTTTCCTTGTTAAGAACTTGTATGTAATACTTCTAACCGTGAAAACCAGCAGTTCACGTGTATCGCAATCGCAAACTATAAAAACTTTACTGTGATTCATTTATGTAGTTATTAACAACACAACGCACTGAGTGAACGAACTACCGAACTCCTTTTCGAATACCGACTGTAAGATGGCATGCAACTGACATAAGTCTAATCATTAACGACAAGTTAAGTGCGATGCTCAAATTGCAGAAGGAAATCTTGTTATATTTGTGAGCTTTGTTTACACTAGATTAATTTTTATGCATTATTTAACCATATTGCTCTTAGTGTCATCGGAACAACCCATCAACTTGGCGGAGAACTACCAGAATATTATGGAGGCACGTTTCAACCGAAAAGGTAGGTAATCCCTAACTCTACGACCGAATACTTTCTATGCCACCCTCACTGCCCGTTCGACTTACTGTAAATATGTACTTTGAATCACTAGCGCTCTTAGTGTAAATTAAAAACGCACCTAATCAAATTGTAGACTAACTCTGAAAATCACTTTAAATACTCGTTCATTGGACAAACAAAATATATTTACATAGAAGGTAAACAACTCAAACATATCATAACATACTCGTAACTATGCTAAAAGCAAATAGAAAATAAATAAATTTCAATCACTCTCATTAAAAAAAAATATATAAATTAATATCCACGCATGTCCTTGTCAACACCTGTTCATTTCACAAAAACACTGAACAGACACACACGAATGCAAATGATTGACAAACAGAGGTTTTTCTGTGGCGTAATACAGAAAAAAAAATCAACAAAAATTGAATATGTATGCGTCAACAAGTCGGTTCTAATTTAACTTCTCGATGGGAAGGACTGGGGATACGACCAAACTCCCGACTGCCCAATTTAATTTCGCTAATTATTTCGGCTTTGTTTCGGCGGGTTGGTGCTGCCATGATTATGTTGTGGTTGTGCCAAGACCCATATACACCCAACAGTCGTCATCATCACCATCATCGCATCCAGCGGAAATATTTCCACAGAACCGGGGAATAATTATATTATTTGATTTGATTTGCCTTCCTCTAGCGGGTTTTCATGTGGTCTTCCATGGAAAATCATTTTCGGGATAATTATGGGGAGGTGGTCGTGGGTATACTCATACTCGGTAGTGGTGGTTCGCATAGTTTTCCAAATGAAACTTGAAATTGGATAAAGTGCGCGCTTGACATCTTAATGCAATCGCAAGGAGTCCCCTGTTTAGATTTTCACATTTCAATGGATAACTCAATTAAGGAAAGTTGAAATATTATTTTTTTGTTTTTAACTGTTGATCTTCTTGATGGGGAATGGTGGCTTTGTCTCTCTTTTTTTTTTTGCCAGACATATTGCAGTTGCAGTTGAAATGAAAAGGCTAACGAGAGGTATCGCATTTTTGAAAATAATATCTGGGAACTTTGACAGCGCAGCGAATAGCGAAAAATACGAAAAGAACGGCACGTGGCTAGGAGAATTTCCACCAAGGACTCTGGTCCTCATTTTTGTCCACTTAGAGGATGATTTTAAATTAAATTTTCAATAAATAGTTAATGGGGACGGTGTTTTGTACAGAAGAATATCCAAAGTGGAGTACTTAAAATGTGGGCTCGAATTGCAGCATAAGAAAGCGGTCGTTACCAATTACACTGGTAAGTGGGGTCGTCCTTTTAGAAGAAAACAAATCTATTTTCGGTTTTGTTTTCATTCAACTTGTAGATTGTAGTCAACAATGTGATTTAATTTGTTGTTTGGAAATTTGATGACAGTTTATTTAATACGCTGAGAGGGGGACAGACATCGTATTCAGGGCTTAAAGTAGATGCACGTACCCATTGGAACAGACGCAAGACACACGGTAAATGTTCAACTTAAATTTGTCGAAGCTTCTATGACAACTTTTGTATTGCCGATTGCGAGTTTGTGAAGTGTTATGTTACGACAAAATTTCTAGCAGTGATTTTCCACCTGGAAAGGGTTCTGCTTTGTGTGGGCAATATTCGGAGTAATGGCTGCTTAACAATGCGGTAATGAGCCCCTATTCTTGCATGGAGGGCGTACCCTCCATTTGAAAACGTCTAAGTCTAAGCTTGTGGACCATGGTTCGAGTAGCTTCATCAGTTTCCGTAAACGAGGAATGGAATTTGATTTTCTTTCTTATGTATCCAACGTAATTTAGGACATTTGTCCCTTAAATTAAAAAACGATAACTATGTAAATTATTCATTTAATTATATGTACCTATTATTAAAATATTGTTTTGCCAGTTTATGCTGTAATGAAATGAATAAAACAATTAATCAATCAATCAATAGCTCCTTCACAGAAGTTGCGATTCGGACTCAGTTGTGCAGATTAACGTTCTTATGTAAGACCTAAAACTTAAGATGCTCTAAGTGATTAACCATGAATGGTAGTTCTTCTCGAGTCTGTTACCTACAACTTTTAATCAGCAAATGAATGAGAATGGAACCATGGAAGTGGTCCACTTACTTTATGAAATTGCGGACTTAACAGTTCTTAGATGACCTCTTGGCAATCTCAGGAGCACCAATGTCAGTAGTATCATCTACTTTCTCAACGTTACAGGTTCGTTTTCAGCTTCTATCTATTCCTATCCTATTTAACCAAAGGTTTCGTGGTATGTGGTTTCAAAATGGCGGCCACATAAACCAACCAACAAAGGTCCGGTGAAAAATAGTTTTGAAATTTGAGTACATTTCATTTGAATCACCGAGAATGATAGAGAACTGGGGTTGAATTACCGCATCCATGATCGAGTAATACGTGAATTGAATTTGATATTATTTTGCTTGTAAAGCGGCTCGCTCACGGAAGCTGTAATTCGGCCCCTGATTCGATTTAGTGTTCATGAAATGTCAAGCCATCTTTTACTCCTCCACAATTTTTACAGGCCTAGGATCAAGTAGGACATAAAGTTTCTCAATATCCTCCATCGATTTCCAAGCGACCAAGATTGGCAAACATATCAGATCAACAGTTATTAACAGTGGTTTGAAATTCACTACCCTGTGTGGGAAACAGTGAAGAACAGAGTGCAGAACCTTCTAGTATGCCGATAAATCGTAAGGTCAACTTAGTTTTTTGCAAGTTTGTTACGTTCTAATGTGTCAAATAAATGGAAGAAATCGAGGAGAAAACTAACCTGTCCTCAACGTTCTTCTAGGTATCCGACATTTACCAGTATTAGAGCATTTCACTCCTTTAAAAATAGTGGGTCAATAGATTATTCCAAATCTGCTTATCTGTCTTTTAAAATCCGTTCAACTCCTGCCGAAGGGAATGAAAATTGATCTGAACACATTACCCCTTTTGGGTATTGGCAAGATTCACCAATAAGAAAGCAGTGTGTTGTAGTAGCGAGATCTCAAGATCTATTTAATTCAGTTTTTCTATTGTGACCCGTTTATATAGTCCCAATATCGAGAACTCTCCGAGGAAGTGGCATTTGTCATTACAGCACAGTTTAATAATATAGTTGCATATGAGGACCTTTCAGCCCTAAGAGATTTGGCAGCTCTACTCATTACTATATTGTCAAAGATAAACCTTAAGCCAGATGCTTTTTAGATGAGTAGTATCTATGAATGGACGACAGTGAGGAACAAGCAATTGTCTCTCTGTTATTGGGGATCAGCTCAGCCTAGACCAAAATACCAACCTTTCTTGCATTTCCCCTCAGTTGGTGTTTGATGCGCCTTGCCGATAAACAGAATTATCAGGGCTTATTTTACCACTCGACCCTGTGCGATTTTGGTGCGTTTACATCTCCCACAAGAACCGATCAGCCGCTTTGGATACGTCTAGTGGCAACCTAGGACAAACTAAAGCGTAGTTAAAATTTGATATGTCTACTTCTTAGAAACAGTACAGCTTTGTGATTGTAATGATATTTCGCCAAAGGGTTTGGTCTGCTTGCTTGCCCAAATTCGTGAGAATTTCTTACTAATGAATCTGTTGACTCATAAAACACGGTATCGCTGAGAATGAATTGACGCATGGGAAAGTGGCGCAAACGAATGCGAACTTTGTCAATTCATTTCCAAGACCAAACTGCCACTGCCAGTGTAGCCTATTTTAAATGTTGGACCATTCTGTTTATTGAAAGGTTGTCTTATGAATTTAAATAGCACCCAAGCATAAAACTCTGACGAAAAGTTATCTCTCTTTCTGTGGTTAAAATTATGGTGCCCGATAAATTTTAATTTCAAAACTAAGAAATGCTTTTGAATTGCAAATGGAATGTCAAAAACTGATCCCGACAGTGAAAAATGCGTTAATTGTATCGACCTTTTAAAGCAGTTAAACTGTCATAACAATACACCAAATACCAAGTATTCGAGCATTCCATCAAATTTCAATTAAAAAGCTTTAAAAAATTAAAAAAAAAATAAAATTACTAACTCGATTTTTAATTTTAGACAGTAAAACTATTTAGAGACAGAACTCTAAATAAATACAACTACTCGCTAATAGCCCTCGCAGAATAAACATAAACGTATGTTATGTAAGACGATCATCGAACAATTCAAACCAATTCAAATAATTGGTCCATCTGCAATGAATTTGTACATGTTAGGGTGCGCCTTATTTTCAAACTTTTGAAATTACCGTTTCCCAACCGGTCAATTGTTTTCATCTCTTGAGAAAAAAAATAGAAAATAAAAATTATTCAAATCGGATAAAATGTAAGGGTCGCTACCGGGCTTTGAAAATACACTGAATAAGTCGAAAGGCTTTTGGTTCAAAAGGCAAGACAATTTTTTGTTATTTCAGTTTTAAATGTCTGTCGAGCTAAAATAAGTATAAAAAATATGTTTTAGCGCGTTATATTACCCCTACAACGCTTTGTATTGAATATAATTTTACAGTCTATTGCGATTTGCCGCATACTGTACCATCTCTATTCTGTTTCTGTTTTTGTGCTTAATAATTAAATTAAAAAAGTGAATTGAACAGTGAACATGGATATGGCCGCAGCTAGTTATAGCTCTGATCAAGGAGGGTTTTTAAAATCAGCTAACGTAACCACTAGAAAGAAGACCGAAATTTGGTTGATTGGACAAATAACATCATGTCTTAGTGAAAGAATATTGCCTTCAAGGAAGGAAGTTCTTCATTGTTCTTCCATTACAAAAAAAAATTTAAAACAAAACATTAAAGAAGCACCTCGTTCGACTACGAAAAATGTTATAGAAATTTGGAATAAAGCCCGTGACTACAGGGAACTTCTGGAACACACAATTATTTTCTTAGGAGGAGTTCCTCAGGAGAAAAAACATCATTTAAGGCTCTGTCTGGACTACGTCGTGCTAGATGGATGTCTAAAGCTATCTACTCCCTTAAGATATGGATGTTCCGGAGTCAGTTCAAGTTGACAAAGAGAGAAGAACATGGGATTTTTTGACATTTGCCTATTTGTTGTGAGACTTTATGTTAGGGTCTGGATGACTGCCCCCGATTGTACGTCAGCTCCACGAAATGATCTTGAACTGCTCAAAAACCTTGAAAACTAAAAGAAAATAAATGAAATTATTTGAAAGGTTGCTCTTTAATAGTTCCTTGGACACCTTTGGTACTTGTCGGAAGAACTTGTGGCTTTTGGATTTTTCGATGATGGAGTCTCCAATAAAACAAAAAGAAAGATGGTTTGCGCTGTAGACATTGACAATATTCAGTCAAAAGGGTTGGAGGATTTCGTAAGCTCAAATACCCGCCGGTTATTTATTTCACAGGACTTTCTTCGGAGCTCTTAACTAAAGATGTGGATGATTGGCCCGAGGACAAGGCCTACAATGAAGTAAAGTATGGAGTATACGCAACATGAGAGTGGTCAACGACATCGCTGAGCGAAGAATAATGCTTATGGATGAGTACAACAAGCTACACAATAACAACGAAGAACAGAAGCAGTTTCTGTTACTGGTATTTAAAGACTACAGAAATAAATATCCTAACAGGAAAAAAACAACATTGCTGAAGTGAAGCAATAATTTAAGTTTATTTTGTTTGTTAATTTTACTGTATCTTGTGCATGTATTTATGTTTTCTACTAAATAAAATCGAATTTGTAAACCAAACTTTAGTTGCATATTTTTTTATAACTATTTCCATTAATCCATTATTTAATGGAGCCCTCTGTAATATTTGGTTATCGGTAGCGACCTCTATATATTATCCGATTTCTATAAAACTTTCAGAAACATTGTTTTTTATCAAAAGGAACAAAATGACGGGTTGGGACGGTCAAAATTCAAACTTTTTTTTTTTTTCTTACAATAAGGCGCACCCTAACATGTATTTTAGACTTACCACTTATTCATATCATACTTAAATAAGAAATACATCTATCGCTGCTAAATATTGCTACCCAATAAATTCCCGCCTCGTTTCGCATCTGTTGTTGTTGTCGTCGGCCTTCTCCCCGAGTCGTAAATCACAAACGTTAATTCCCCGCTAATGTCATTAATTTGTAAAAATGAAATAAAATAAAAACATTCCCGCTATTAACACACCATAGACTCGTACCTACATTACTTTCTCTTTTATTGTATTGAAAACGATTACCTTTTTGTACAAAGTGTAAATACCCGTAGGTTTTAATTAAATTATGAAAAAGTAATATTTGTGATTAAAAGCAGTAGCCCCCATAATTTAATTTTAAATATATCAAACCCACGCAATAAGCAATCTGTGTTTTGTATCCCATATTTATCCAGATACCACACAAAATGTAATATACCATTACATCACTGAAACCCGATAAATAAATTACTGTTTTTGTCATAATATCATTCGCCGCATGCAAACGTATTGTTGAAATCAATAAAACAAAAATTTATTATCAATAACCGATAAAGAAAGATACAATAAATTTAATTATAGTTGCCCCACATATTTACCAAAAGAAGAATAAAAATGGAAACAACAAAATATGTCTCCGAATAATATTTCCAAAACGCTTTAGCGAAATAAATGCATTTATTATCAGAGAATACCACAACTCAATGTAACAACAACTAAAGCGTGAACGTTCTTAATGTTAAAAGTAAAATCTTCATTAAATGCATTAAAACCCTAGCCAATCACTTAAATTTATTGAAGAAAAAAAGTTAAAATGAATAAAAATAGTAAAACTGTTAACAAAATAAAACTTTGTATATTTTATTGTACATTGTAAATTTTTGTACGTGATTTTTATTGAAAGCAAAAAACAAAATGGGAAAATTATTAAAAATCAGAAATGAAATCAAGTTTAAATGAATATTGTGCGAACCGCAGAGTTTTGCAAAATTATGTACCTACCATGATTTGTTACCAAGAAATGAAAATAATATATATATATATATCACATACACGATAAATGCATTAAATGTGAAGAGCAGAGCCATAAGATAAAATATTAATAATATTACTGTATAAATTTTTAAATAAAATTATTATAAAAATGAATTAAAAAAAAAAAACGTTTTTCTTTGTGCTGGCGAAGGAATACATCTTTGTACAAGTGTTTTTCATCACCTATGTCGGAGTAACTATCGAAGAGTCTAAGGCGTAACATACACGTTTTAATGCAGTGGAAAGTTTTCGGTTTCTAGAAAACTGTGCTTGAAATTTGTGATTGGTAAAAACCCACCATTGGAATAATCTATCGTGCTGTGGTTATGTTTGGCTAGTTGGTGCAATTATTATGACATATTTACAGACATATTTTGCTCGTTTACAAATCTTAGGCAAAAAACTATATTGCCAAGAAAATTGTGACAATGTGTTTCATTCAGCCATTAAGTTAGCAAGTGGACGTATTGCAACCAATGAATTAAAGAATATACCAACTGCTCTGATGTTGTGCGAAATGGAAAGATATTTGAAGCGGATAGGTAAAATATTTCTGCAACGTTTTGGAAAGTCCGTTGTCTTTGGTTCGAAATAGATGAACAAAACCAATGGTTGGACTTTCAGGAAAGTTTGACCGCTTGTATAGACATTTTGTGTTAACATTTGGAGATTTATGAGCCTGAAACAACTTAAACTTTGGACTAAGCAAAATAAGTGGAGATCGCAACTATGCATTTAAATTACAAATTTAAAACAAGCTACAGAATAAACGTAACTTAATCATCTCCATTAAAAGTTCAATAGAATTTTAAGTATTCAAAGAATATATGCAAAGAATTCCGGAACCACAGCTAAGTATTGGAATTATAAGTGTATTTGCTTGCAACAGGGGAATATAATGATGAGACGTCCATGCCTTGTCCACTGTCGTTATTGATGTGAGTTGTGAGTATTAAATGGCCATTTTATAATCTCTTTAAATGTCGACATATTCGATTTTCGAACCACTACCACTATAAGCATTATTATGAACAAGAGATCTATTGGATTTTTACTACATAAACGACACATTTGAACTCAGGAGTTAAATATAGAGTCCTTCTTCTCTAACTAGGTGAACATCTTTCTAAGGTCAATGTTGGTAGCAAGTCACCTTGAAACAACAATTGGACTGATCGTGTTGTTGAATTGATGATGCAATTGAGTGAATTTCACTTACATAAATAAAGAATAGGAGAGGTCCAAGAACGCAGCCCTGAGGGACCCTTCTACAATTGTCAATGAAGTCCAACGAATGATGACCCACTGAGATGGTTTGATTTAGAATATGAAGATATCGATACATTTGGGTAACTACCTAAATCGAGAATCGTGATCCAAAGAAATTAAAAAAAAAACTAGACTTTCCCGTGTTAGAAATGGAAACGAATACATACTCGAAGCATAAAGAAATTTCGACCGGTGTACCGCAAGGAAGCATCCTTGGGCCGCTTCTCTATTTGTTATATACTCGCGATATAGCAAGGGAAGATGGCACTACCCTTGCTACGTTCGCCGACAACACAGCTATCCTAGCAGTAGGTAATAAATACAATCGAAGAAACCACTAAAAATGCAAACCGCACTGAATAAGGTAAATGAATGGACAAGGAACTGGCGGATCGCCCTCTACGAAACTAATAGGCCTATTATCGTTAGCGAATCGAACAATTTGCGTAAGTCGAGTTACTTGTCGAAACACTCGCCTTGTAGGCGAATCAATTCATTCGCCTAGAAATCAAAGGCTACCAAAATAATAAAAACGAAAATGACGTCAATTCAAACATTTATGTCAACACAAAAAAAAATTCAAAATAAAAAAATTGAAGAAAACGACACGGAGGTGCAAAAAAATGGATAAACACAGAAATGACCGAAAATAAAAACAATCCATGAGCTCCTTTCCTCATTTTTCGTTAAAACTGGATTTCCTGGGGCGATTGGCTTAGTGGACGAAACACACATTGGAATGGCTATATTTGTTCCATGAGCTCAAATAGCTTCTGGATTTGGCTGGAATTGTTTTTTTTTTTTTTTTTTTTTTTTTCTTCGAAACTATGAAATGAATTGAATGGGTTTTATACATTTTTCTGGATTATAAATTCCATTCGCCTCTGGTTTCACCAATTAATTTTGTTCGCTAAAATTTGTCGTTTAAGGCGAATGAAATTTCACAAATTCGCCAACCGCAATAAGGCGACTTTACATTCGCCAGCGGTTTGGCGAATGAATTTTGTCCAATAAAATGCTTTTATGCAAGCAAGTGCTGAAGCCAGTGTGGACCTATGGCTGCATCTGGCCTTTTGAAGCGAAGTTAGCAATTGCTAAAAGGTGTGGTAGCCTTGGGCACTTGCAGCCGTGACCTCTTACGTCTTACCTCAGCAATGAATTTTCTCGGCGCTTGACTGGTACTGATATTGGTCCCTGTCCAGTGTCCATGTTAGCACCTCAAAATTTCTTCTGTTGATCAGACGCAAGCATGGCAAAGGCAAGTAAACAAGACATATTCGACAGCTGATTCCAATATATTTTGATGTCACTGTGCCTTATGGCGTCATAAGGCCATAATTTTGTGCGACATAGGGCCATATTTCAAAAAACTATGGTACATGTTTATATTGTCAACAACAAGAACCTGTCTTTACGGTTAGAATGGTGTTATTTGTTGTGAGATCACCGAGATCACTCAAATATTTCGCTATGCAAAAGTGTAATAAAGCCAACTTTCAATAGTTGGTCTTATTTCACTCCGACAATGCGCAACACGCCAAATTGGTGTTATTGCGCTTTCAAACTATGAAATGTGTAAGGGGGACATGCTGCCCCTCTGCAACCCCCCTGCTTGGGTTTGCTGTTGGATTACGGGGTGGGTGCAAGGTTGGTCTTATTACTCAAATCGCAGTAAGATTTCAGTTACAATTGTGTCGTACGGCATATCCATAAGACACGGGTCCAAGGATAATTCTCGCACAGGTTCTTAAAAATTCCAATGCGTGTGGTACCAAAAGCCACCTCTCTTTAACCGAGAAATGATTTTCAGCGTACTCCCCATGATACAAATATGAAGAGTGGGGAGGTTCATGGTTCATCATGGCATCTTTTAATAACATCTAAGAGGCATTATTACGAACGATGATTTCAACAACACATTTCGTAGTGAAGACTAATACCACGACCGAGTTCGAGGTACACACAGCTTCCATTCCGAGAATTAAGCTGCACGTGCTTAGCAGCCAGATTCAATGTTCACTCTCCCATCGCTGATGTCGAGGAACATCCCGACAGGGATAAGTCCGCAGCCTATTACGAGGTACCTTCGTTCGACAAAAAATTATCGACATCCTCATCGGCGTACAAAAACTAGCAATCATCAACCTGACGCGATAACCACACCGTTTGTTTTTTTACTCCGCTATCGTTGGAAAAAATCAAACTCCCACCCCAAGGCTCTAAAATAATGTTCGGTCTACCGTAACCCTAATTAGCATTCGCAAACTACAATTCCTTCAATTTTAATTAAAGAAAACAACAAAATCACTGCACAAACAAAATCATTTTCCACAATTATGTGTCCGCATGATATCAAGTGCATGTAAACCAATTTAGACTCGCAGTTGAACAAATAATTGCACATACGCCTACGAGCCCGCACACATTTTATTAAATTAGAAACCAAGCCACATTTCTGCTGTGCTGCTCTTTGTCACGCCGGTGATTTCATTTTGGACCGCATTTTATGCATTATTAAGTCGATAGTTAAAAATTGTGGTTTCCCAATATTAATTAGCGGGAGCGATCCCTAATGCCCACCGGAGGGTGTGCACCCGCAATTGAGAATAATAAAATCGAATGAAGAAGGGCCACTTTCAGAGCCCACTTGGATTGTATCCAAATTGAAAATTTGTAGTCGGCAATTCGAACTTTAACTTGCTTTTATTTATACGAGCAGGGAAATGGATGGTTAAACTTTTACCCCGAAAAGTGTATATTTTATCTTGAGGACGACGACACATGGAAAGGGGAGGGAACATACCAACGACATCACAATACACTGCATGTCCCTGGGTACTTTAAATATTTAAGGATGTTCTTCCGCCGTGTGGCTGCTTCTGCATCTGCAGATGAGGAACAAGGAAGAGTGGATTTTGCATATTGTTTTCGTAGGTGCATTTCACCAGGAGAACTAAATTAAAATCTTTTCTCTTAGTATAGCAATTTGCATGTGAAGTATACGCCAGCACATCCTCACTTACAAGCGGGTATACAGTATGTGCATGGGGACGTAGTACATATTTAATGAAAACTTTATTTGCATTTTGCCATATTTAATGCAAAATGTTATCCGAAAGAGAGGAGAACTGTTGTGCTAAGAGTAAAATTCGTACCACCTTGAAGGAGTGTTGTAAACTTCATCATCAGGAGATAACACAGAGAGGCTGCACAGATGTTCTGGGTTTGCGTTGGAGAATGGAAGCAAGTTAAAAGTCCCGTCACAAAGGAGGATAATCAACAACACTTGGCATGTCAACAGTCGGACATAAGAAGTGTAACCTGGATTGCAGACGACAGTTAGATGGTGAAAAACGAATGATGTTGCTGGATGAGCAAACAACTGGTTCGTTTATAGACTGCAAGGACCGGAAATGGACTGACGATGTGAGAAAGTTTTGAATGAGAAACCGCATTTCGAGAGACGTCCTAATTAGGTATAATTTGCTGGTCTGCCTGCCAACAGCTGGTTATGGTCAAGAAAATTACATGGCTATGTAGGTGGGTGAACCAAAAACTCACCGACATTTTCACAACATCACTGATTGTTGGCTAAATCGCAAAGACTGATTATAAAATTAATCAGCAAATATACGCATCTCCATCTTTTGGCTAACTATCTCCAGTTGTGCACTACGATTTGTCTGAGTTCTCCTTTCAATAGCGTGAGCCAACTAAATCAAGGTAATCCTCTATTGACCCTTCGGGTTGAAGTCGAAGACACTTCGAGCCGTGGGTGTCCATTTACCCGACATGTTATAGCCATTTCATGCGACTGATGCGTACTTTTATGAATGAATCGAGGTCGACATACAGCTTGTAAGACTCCTCCTGCAAAGGTCGTCAAATATGCTTTCCTATAACTACGGAATAAAGGAGCCCAAAGGAACGCCACTTCTAAGCTAAAGAAGGTACAACGTCTGGCAACTTCAGGGCATTTTCGGAGCCATGCAAGTTTGCCAAGTTTTATACAAAAGAAAGAAGCCAACACGAACTGATCAGGATCACTCCGCTTAAATAACCTCGTTGAACCATACGTGGCGAAAATTCTTTAACAAAAGAGTTCACTTCTAAATCTTGTCTTATGAAAAAAAAAGTACCTACTAAAAATGTTATCACCCAATTCTCCATAAAAGAAAAAATCTAACATCCCTGTGTCGGGTTAAATGTAAACAAAAACAATCACTCACCGGTATCACATTTTTCCAACACTCGATAGCGGACCCCGAAATGGACTGCGGGTGCGGACTCTAAGAAAAGCACTAACGTAACGTAGGAATGGAATGGAATTTAACTTGGGTCTTAGGGGCGATTCGGCAATTACTTTAAAGTCTCTCATGAAAACCACACAATTGCATTTAATGCCTTACAAACTTTGCACACTTTTTCACAAGAGAACCGATCAGCTGACATAGCTATCACTTTTACAACCACATGCAATGCAAAATTTAAATGGAAATGAAAAAAAAGAACAACTGAGCGCATAGGTCAATGCACAGAGCACAGTGCTGACGCTGAGTGCAGTGCAGAAACTCAACTCGCGGTTAAGAGAGAGAAGGAGACACTAGTCGAAATTTTCCAGTGGGCGCACTAAACAATTTGGAAATTAGAACACTAGAGACTAGACATGATAAAGCACAAGCCGAGATGGAAAAAATACGTGTGCTGGTGACGAGGCGACTGGAAATTTATTTTGCGAAAGCTCTTTTCTTTCAAGGGCGATAAGGCGATAACCAATTACCGCTAACACGCGACGACAACGATAAAGCTGCGAAGGCGAGGCGCACGAGAGACGGAGAGAGAGAGAAAGCTCAACACAGAGAGATTCGAATTCAACAATTCAACTTCGATCCGGGATTTACTACGAGCCGCGCACTGAATCTAAACTTGAACCACTTAACACAACGAGACACAAATCATAACTAACTGATGAACTTGAACTGACCAAGGTCGAAACTGCTCACACCTGGCGCTGCCACCTGCCACTGATCGCTGATGAATTTTCCAAGAAAAGAATGCACCCAGTGAAATGGCACACTCTCTGTACAATCTCTTTTAATGAGGGGTGACAAAGATAGTTAGCTCGGCACATAACTTTAATTTGCATATTGGAATTTTGAAATGCAATTTGATTAAAAGTGATCTATTTTTCAGCGATTTGTTAAATATGAATTATGGAAGGAGTACCTATGTACTTGGCTGTGGGTGGGTGGGGGACGTTCGTACGTCTAGATTTGCGTATTTGCCAAAGTAGCGAAAATGGTGAACATTCCGATTGTTGAGTAGGCAGTGGGGATCTTAATAAAATGTTAAACTGTCGCTGAAATCATGGTAAAGATCGGAATGCAGGTATTTTGAAAGCGGCGGCCTAATGAATTCTGCTTTCCTGCACAACAGATTGACTTTCTAAAGTGCAAATACGAACTTACCATCCGGAACTGATGACTTTTTTTTAGTAGAAATATTCCTGAACTTGACGAGGTCAGAGACTCCTTCACAAATACATGTTGCTTCACTCATGGGTGTATCGATGTACCCACTTAAAAGAAGGCATCACGTATTAGTTTTGGTCATAGTATCCACAAAGGTAGCAGTTGATGTGCCTACATAAAAAAGAGGTAGCGCATTTAGTAGGGCTATCTTAGCTCTGTAGTTTTCTCAGTGCATAAAGAAGCATGAAATGACATTAAACCACTCATCTGCCACAATGACCTAAAGGCGTAAATGGATGGTTTCAAAATTGGCTCGAGCTAGTATCCAAGGACCAAATCGTGTAGTATCTCAATATCTAGAGGGAAAAGCCCCAGTTTATTCAGGAGCTCCATGACATTTTAGAATGCGCTAACCCAATCAAACAACTCTCTTATTATAGCCGCAAATATCCATATTTTCATTGACCGTAAAGCAGATATAAACTGCCCTTGCTCATCCATTTTTGTCCTTAAATCATTCCCGCACTTATTCAACAATATCTTCTGAACTCTCAGTTCCAGGACTAAATTCAAACCATGGTAAGTTAGCGGCATATAATAGAATGGAGAAAATGAAAGAGCTGACGAACAAGGGGGGGTCCGGAAAACTTCTTTGTCGGACCAGAACTGCGTATTTTTTCCAATTGAACTTGGCACAACACTTATTGACCAAAAGAGCAATTCAACCATCTTACAAATATTCTAGAAAAGTGGTTACTCTACGAAGGCGCGATAACACGAACTTAGAAGTTCACCACTGCTTGGGATGCTATCTTAACCAAATGCAAATCATGCTGATTTAAGGGTGTTGCGTTAAAACTTACGTCCAAAACCTTGGTCCTTTCCATCCTTTTTTTTTGCCTTTCGTACCCTTTCCTTCTGGTATCTTAGGGGGCTTCGCTTTCGCCCCAGGAGGATGACAAAAACACGTTGTCTTAGAGCTCAGGCGGACGGTTGGGAATCTTCCAACGGGTGGACGGATGGTCCCCAATAAATAACTTAAAATAAGGGATAACGACGATCAATCGCCCAAAGGCCGCGTGTGCCCATCCTAAATACAATGGCAAACTAAATAGTATTGTAAACGATAACTTCCAACTACTTCGGCTCTGTTAGCTTACCCTTTCTGCGCGGAAACCCACTCGACATTAGCATGGGGGGTCGCGAATTACATTGATCCTTCCACTCGTAGGGTTGTTCTATAGAAATAATAATAATAGTCTGGTAGATGTTGGTAAGAGCGAACTAAGCAACCACAGAGATGTTTAATCGAACAAATAAACCGTTTTTTGGGCGAATGCTAATATTTTTTTCACCAGGTTACTCGAAAACCAATCGATGTATCGCATTGGTATTTGTCGTTTAACTAGAGGTTATGCCGGATGTTGTGTGTAGATTTTAGCCTTCTATGTCAATCCGTTGTTGAGATAGACCTGGTAACAAAATTGGCTTAGTGGGTTCGGACAGACAGACGGAGAGACATCTTTCGATTTTTACGATGTTGGCCTAAGTGGATTCGTAACTCTGTATGGGGAACTGCATTTTGAAACAAATAGACTGGATAGAAAAACGGATAGAGTCACCATTACAACAACAATTATTTAAAATGTTTAATTTTTTAATTCTTTGCATTTTCCGGTTGAAATTGAAAGTCGGCTCAGTTATAATATTGTTGCGCAACCAAAACGCACCGAAAGTTTGCAACGGACGGAACGCGTTTGGTTTGATTGTGAAAAATCTCAAATCAAATGTCATGCAAGCGACGATTTTTAGCCAAGATTCTCATTCCGCGGACTCCGCTTTTTCAGAACGATTTGCCATTTGTAGAGCTTTATGCTTACCTTCAAAAGGTCTGATAATATCGAAGATATCTACCGAATTAAAACCATACTTAATATTGTGGTAAAAATCGAGCCCGTGCGCAGAAATTTGAAAACAATTCCACAGTGCAAACGTTGGCAAGAATTCAATCATACCCAAATGTATTGCAAAAAAGAGCCGCGATGTGTCAAATGCGCCGGAAGTCACTTCTCCCAAGACTGTGGAGCAAATAAACAATCCTCCGCCACCTGTGCTAATTGTAAGGGAAAGCACCCGGCGAATTATAGAGGCTGTGAAGTAGCTAAGGAGTTGCAAAAACGGAGAGATGCGCTACTCAAAAGCCAAAATAAAAAAACAAAGCCGCTTACCAAGGTAAAGCGTAGGACCGCCCAGGAGGTAGTAGGCAATATAAAACCTCCGGTTCAAAAGCGTAGCATTGTCAGAGAAAGAGAGACAATAGAAAGGCCCTCGACCTCTGTTGTCAAAAGAAACGCTACTGAAAAGTTACCATCAGGAAAGCCATCGAATAGTGGCCCTCGGACAGCCAGAGTGCAGACCTACGCTCAGGCCGCGGCATTCGAAGTAGCGAAAAACGTTGAAACTTCGCCGGACCCTGTTTCTCATGTTTTCTCCATTATTCTCGAGAAACTTGAAGAACAAAGCAAAATAAATAAAATTATTCTCGATCGCTTGGTTAAGCTCGAAAATAATCCACGGAAAACGCGTGCTTCAAAAATAACATGAATGAAAAACCAATGTTAAAAATATGCACTTGGAATGCAAACGGGCTTTTACAAAAACTCGGCGAATTGGAAATATTCATACGCGAGAAAGATATTGACATTTGCTTAATTTCTGAAACTCACGTGAAAAAGGGATCGAATTTAAAAATAAAAGGATATAATGATTTCCACGCTTGTCACCCATCGGGGAACGCCAGAGGTGGATCATCATTGCTTATTAAAGACTGCATTGAACAATACGAAGACCTGAAGATAGAGCTCGAAACTATGCAACTGTGCACGATTCGAGTTAAAAATAGTCAGCGTACTCTTAGAATTTCATCTATCTACTGTCCACCGCGTTCCGCGCTTGAAAAAAGTGATTTTACTAACCTGCTTAAATCGCTCAAACCAAATTTCATTATTGGCGGCGATTTTAATGCGAAGCACACGTTCTGGGGCTCCAGATACATCTCGCAGAATGCTCTATGGGGCAGGTATGGAATACAGTTGCGATTTCCTCTCGACGGGCAAACCGACCTACTGGCCAACTGATACTTCAAAACTACCTGATCTGATAGATTTCTTCGTCGTGAAAGGAATACCTACCAGTGGCGTGGCGTCCATATAACTCGATTCCTACCGAGTTACCTTTTGAAACCTCCACCAGGTAACACTATCTGTCTACCAAAAATCGAATATACATGAAACACTACCAAATGAATTTGAATACTCACAAAATGGTATACACACAAAAGCACTCATATAAAAATTGTGTGTGTATCCATTTTCATACAACATCGTCATCGTCTCGTAGCGACAAAGCGAAGGTAACCCAAAATATGTCGGGTTATTAAAGTTCTCACTTTATAGTACATTTTGAGAGAAAATTTGCTTGTTATCTCTTTTTTTCTTCCCTTAGTACTTTGTCTGAGTCTGACACCTCTCTGTTCAACACCCATTGTAGAAAATAACCCGCTTTTCTTCGAGTTATAAGCTCTCACAAATTTTATTTTGACTGCCGAATCTGAGTCAACATTTGTTTGTATCTCTTTTTTTCTTCCCAGAGCTGAGTACTGGTACTGGCCATGGCCACTGGCCATTGGGTTGTGTTTTGGGTATATCGTATTCGTATGTGTTTGTTTGGCTATGATATGAAGAAAATAACGCGCTTTTCTCCGAGTTATTCGAATTTCTTTTACTTCTTCTTTTCTTATTGTCTCTTGCAGGTAGTATGTTGAGGTAGGTAAGGGTGTGTTTTGGTTTACAAATTCAGTTGGCAGATTGCATTGCATGACAAGTGAATTTAGTATAGGTACTCTGAAAACGATTTTGCAAATGTGCAATGTATGATTTTGTTTCAAGTTGCACAGGGTCACAGGTCTAAGGTTTTTTTTAGATTTATAGGTATACCTACATGATAAATTTTTGCTTCGACTTCCCATTTTATAATGTTCACGCCACGCCACTGATACCTACCAACCACATTAAAGTTGAAGAGAGCTTTGATCTATCATCTGACCACTCACCGGTTATTCTAACATTGAGTGTAAAATTAGCCAATAACCTAGAGCCAGCGAGATTAACTGGTAGAAACACTAACTGGGAAGGCTTTAGGAACGAAATAGAAGAGAATGTTGAACTGAGTGTTCCACTTACGACACCCTATGAACTTGAAGTTGAAGTTGATCGCTTCGTCGAGATCGTACAGCTCGCCTCCTGGAATAATACGCCTAATCCAAGGAAAACGCCGGCCAAATACGGGCTACGATATCCTCCCGAAATAAAAGAATTGGTCAACGAAAAAAGGAAGGCGCGTAAGAAATGGCAACAGAGTCGCGCTTCGCAACATAAAGCACATTTGAATTATTTGTGCAATTTGTTGAAGACAGTTATTAAGGATTTTAAGAATCGTGCGATAGGTTCTTACCTTGAAAGCTTAACAGCGAAAAAAGATTCCAATTATTCACTTTGGAAAGCTGTAAAAGGCACCAAAAGGCCCAAAATCCCCGCGCCGCCAATTAGAATAAATCAAAATGAATGGGCAAGGGAAGATAAGCAAAAAGCGGACGTTTTTGCCGCTCATCTAGAAGAAACCTTTAAACCGTACGATGGCCAAGCGATCTACGACAATACTAATAGGACGGAATTACAACCTGACGATTCAACACTCACAAGAGCAACGCCAAGGGAACTAAAACGTGAAATCGAATCCCTAAAACCTAAGAAAGCTCCTGGTTATGATTTGATCACCGGAGAAGTTCTCAAAGCTCTTCCAAGGAAAGCATTAATTAAGCTCCTTCATATTATAAATGCTGCGCTCAGACTAAAACACGTGCCGAGTCAATGGAAAGTCGCGGAGGTCATAATGGTTTTAAAACCAGGAAAACCGCCAAATGAAGTAAAATCGTATAGACCGATTTCCCTTCTTCCGGTCATTTCCAAAGTCTTCGAGAGAATATTGCTTAGGCGCCTACAGCCGGTTATTGAAGACAATAATCTTATCCCTGACCACCAGTTTGGGTTCAGAACCAAGCATTCGACGATTGACCAAGTACATAGAACTACTGACGTAATCGAGAAAGCATTTGAAGAAAAAAAGATTTGCTCAAGCGTATTCCTTGACGTCTCACAAGCCTTTGATAAGGTGTGGCACGACGGCTTGAAATTTAAATTACGACAAGTTCTCCCCGCAAGCCTATATGATATACTAGAATCATATCTCGGGAATAGACTCTTCCGGGTTAGAAATGGAAACGAATACTCGGAGCTAAAAGAAATTTCGGCCGGGGTACCGCAAGGAAGCGTCCTTGGTCCGCTTCTCTATGTGTTATATACTCGCGATATACCAAGGGAAGATGGCACTACCCTTGCTACGTTCGCCGACGACACAGCTATCCTAGCAGTAGGTAATACAATCGAAGAAACGACTACGAAACTGCAAACCGCAGTGAATAAGATAAATGAATGGACAAGGAACTGGCGGATCGCCTTAAATGAAACTAAATCTGTATATGTGAATTTCACGTATAAGAAAACCAATGACTTGCCAATTTTCCTAAATATGGCCCGAATACCCTTCGCAAACGAGGCCAAATATCTGGGAATGACACTCGACGCAAAGCTGAAATGGAGTTCGCACGTGAAAATGAAACGTAAAGAACTCGATATCAAATATAGAGAAATGTACTGGTTACTCGGAAAACATTCCCAGCTCAGTACTGAGAACAAACTGCTTTTATACAAGCAAGTGCTACAGCCGGTGTGGACGTACGGTATACAACTTTGGGGTTGTACCAAGAAAACAAATGTCAATATTCTACAAACTTTTCAAAATAAAGTTCTTAGAGAAATTGTACAAGCACCATGGTATATTAGAAACGACGATATCCATAGGGATCTCGGAATTCCAACAATCGAAGCTGAAACTAGAAGCTTCGCGAGAAAGCATAGAAACCGACTAATCGGACATACCAACAATACAGTCCGACAAATCTTGGACGAGAGCAATTTATTGCGCCGACTACAAAGAACGAAACCGTTTGACTTGGCAAGATAAGATTAACCGCGTTTAATTTGCGGAACACGCAGGATCTTTCATTGGAAAGTAACCTGTCAAAAGTTTTTATTTAATGATAGAAAAATTGCTTGATAAGTTATATCTTAGTTGCAGTATCTAACAATCTTTACCTAGAAGGGTGGTGTTTTTAGTCAGTAAAAATCTGACACTACTATGAGAACGCGCTTGCTATTCTCATAGTGTCTTTGGAAGATTTTCACCTACCCTCGGACAAAAAAAACAAAAAAAAAATTGTATTTAAGCGTATTTAAGCGTCTTCAATTTCCCGTGCGTTTTGATTTCACTGTGGCAATTCTTAAGTCACAAGGACAATCGCTGGAAATTTGTGGCATCAATCTTGAATTCCCATGTCACTCACATGGTCAATTGTATGTGGCAGGCTCACGTGTGTGCAAACCTTCCGCTTTGTACGACGTGTACCATAAAGCACTTTAGGGAAAAGGCGTACGGTTGGCCGACACATTAATCATTATCATAATTATAAATTTCATTACACGAATTTATAGTTGTGCAATAAATTAGAGAAAAACTGAGTTTTCTATCAAGTTAGGAATGACCATCGTACCTTTGGAATGTATTTTTGTTTTTGAAATAGCTAAGTCCAATTTTCAAAAGTAGCGTTATTAGATTTTTTAGCGAAAAATTATTAATGCAGCGATGTAGACCTTACCTGCATAAACTCAAATATAAATTTCAGTTGAAATCGTTAGGTACCTACATGTTTAGAACCGTTATATGGGAATAGTTAATAACGGGGATATGAACAAAAAAAAGTGGCCCCGAACTGTAAGCGCACAAACTGTAATTCCGAAGTTTGAAATAAATTCGTGCAGCCGTTGAACCTGTAGACCTCAGGAGCCGACGCACGGACATCGTAAGGCGAGAATTGAGTAAAATATTGTGTCCGACATTTTCTTCGACTACATCAAAATCTTTCTCATACTACGTAATCGGAAGAAAATGGCACAGGATTTCAAGACCTTTTAATCTGACGAATTTATGAAACTTAACAGAGATAGGGATACTCCTTGTTGATTGCCTTCTGATGAAGCACGCTATGGAACTTTGTTTAGCGATCACGGATACGTGGAAGTACTTTGACGACCTTAAAGTCGTAGAGGTGATCACCCACATTCTCTGTAAATGTCATAAGCCATTGCTCGGAGTGGAAGGAAGTGATCTGAAATTTAAGTTATGTCTGGAAATTGAGTGTACAAGAGAATTGGGTAGGTTTCAACTGTGAAGGTTCTCAATAGGGATGATGATGGGCCCGCTTTTTTCTTTGTGATGGACCTCGCAACCCTAAAAACAAGAACAAACAACCACCTATGTAATGTTACTAAATTGGGGTTTGAATTAGGGAAGTGACAGACTGGCCCGAGTCTGATTCTTTAACATAAGAGTGAGGTTGGGTGGACTAACTTTGTACAAGTTCGCTCTTCGCCGTTATTTTGCGAAAGAATGCACCTCATTGATGAATTCAATTCCTCAAATAAGACCTAATAATAAGAAACGCCAATGATCTGAATTTTCATTACAAAATCTGTTGTTGTTATTCTTATTACAATTAGAGGCTTTGCTTCCCCAACTTTGTATTCCTTACACCTCGGGTACTTGTGAGAACATTTTGCGTTACAATATACGAGTAAGTATCTCGCAACTATAGAAAAACTTTTGCTTGCTACTTTGATGTTTAATAAACACATCCATCCAATTTCTAACTTAGTTAATATACAAAATCTTTCGATATAGCTATCCGCACCCACATACCGCGTACAGAGAAATTTTGAAAATTTCCAAAGAAAGGGAGACCACATTAACTCGCGTAGATTTACAATACCTCCGCCGTCAGTTTGCGGCAAGAGACAAAGAGGACCTCACTCATGAAGTGCAGGTATTCCCGGAATCCTCCATTAAATTTACGAGTCGAGTCAAAAGGATAAACTTTTACTTAAAGTGTGTGCCATTAAACTTCATATATGCGACACGGAAGCAAGTGCCTGGGACGGGATGCACACTAGCTCACTCGTATGAGTGGCCTCAATACACACATGCTTGGATGAGCTGTATGGAAGAAGAGGACACCGGGGACGGACAGCCAAAGTAATTTAAAACTTTTGTCCTATTCCGTCGCCCACCTTCATATAAAGTTGATAGTTTCACCTCTCTCGCAAGACATTGCAATTTGGCTGGTGGAACACATTGTGACAGGAATCCCTCTCCAGGACACACCGGGTCCGGATATAAACCAAACGTTTACGTAGTCCAACATTTATCCCGGGGATATGGCAAGTACCTATACTTCTACAAGAAGTAGGGTAACGTCGAAAAGATCCCCAAAGTGCAGCAAGCCGTGCGTCGTTTTTTTGTTTCTCTTTCTTTGCTGTCTTCTTCGTGTGTCATACATTCCCATGCAGCATTCCATTCTTTGTGCTCTACACGAGATGTAGCAAGTGATTTCTGGGGTCGTCGGTATAGTTTTTCGCTTTTTTCTCTGTAAGGAGGGACAACTTTAAATGGATGTGCGAGATCTAGGAGCGATGGGACAAGGGATTCCGCCAGGTGCTTGCTTGAGCCGGTCGAGCGATTCTTCGTAATTTGTTGAGCTCTATGACATTGTCTGCCAGAGGTTTTTCGGGAAAAGAACATGTGTCGATTTTATCGCAGTCCTTACGTTTGCGAATCAATGACACGTAGGTGGAAAATAAACCAATGTTACAGCAGCAATTTGAAACGATAACAGAAGTGGGTAAGTTTATCACAAGGAATCTGCCAAAACGGGATGTATCGTAATGAAGTTAACCCTTAAGTTGACACCGTGATGCAGACACATAGATGGAATATCGTTTCTGTTTCAGTGGTTGACAGCTACCGTTTGTTGTTTGATGGGGTGGACGTAGGTATATGACAGGAATTCGGACTCGAAGCGAATTGAAACATTGACTGGTTTGAAACCAATTTGGGATCATGGCCATTTCATGTAATTGCGGACAGAATGAAGATTGTTTGCAATTCAACTGCCCTGATCGAGTAAAGCATTCAATAGAGGCATAATTGGTTTCTACTTGGCCGGCGGCAAAGTATTGCTGCCGAGGATCTAACCTCAGCTCTACTCTGGTAAAAACAACAACCCTAACCAGTAACCACATTTTCGCCACCAAGGGCTAAGGGAATTTGGGGTTTCTCGAGAAACCTCCGCTTAAATAACCTCTCAAGATCATTGAATCATGCGTGGCAAATATTCTTAAACAAGAGTTCATTTCTAAATCTTGTCTTATGAAAAAAAAAGTATTAAAAACTTTATCACCCAATTCCCCATAAAAGGAAAAAATCTAACATCCCTGTGTCGGGTAAAATGTAAACAAAAACAATCACTCACCGGTATCACATTTTCTTCAACAGCTGCTCTCACAAACACTCGATCGCAGATCCCGAAGCGGAATGCGGACTCAAAGAAAAGCACTACCGTACCATAGGAATGGAATATCATTTGGGTCTTTGGGACAATTCGGCAATTACTTTAAAGTCTCTCATGAAAGCCACACAATTGCATTTAATGCCTTACAAACTTTGCACACTTTTTCACAAGAGAACCGATCAGCTGACATAGCTATCACTTTTACCACAAAGCTACAATGCAAAATTGACATTGAAATGACAAAAAAAAAAAAAATGCACAATGCAGTAACACTACTCGCGGTTAAGACGTAAGAGAGAGAAGAAGACACTCGGCGAAATTTTCCAGTGGCTTACACTGGCGCACTAAACTATTTGGAAATTGGAACACTAGACATGATAAAGCACAAGCCGATATGGAAAAAATACGTGTGCAGCTGCAGGTGACGAAATGACGTGCAGTCTGCTGCACTGCTGCCATTTATTTTGCGAAAGCTCTTCTATTTCGGGGGTGATATCCAATTACCGATAACACGCGACGACAACGATAACGCTGCGAAGGCGAGGCGAACGAGAGACGGAGAGAGAGAGAAAGCTCAACACAGAGAGATTCGAATTCAACATTTTAACTTTGATCCGGGATTTACTACGAGCCGCGCACTGAATCTAAAATTGAACCACTTAACACAACGAGACACAAATCATAACTAACTGATGAACTTGAACTGACCAAGGTCGAAACTGCCCACACCTGGCGCTGCCACCTGCCACTGATCGCTGATGAATTTTCCAAGAAAATAATGCACCCAGTGAAATGGCACACTTTCTATACAATCTCTTTTTATGAGGGGTGACAAAGATAGTTAGCTCGGCAAAGAACTTTAATTTGCATATTAGAATTTGGAAATGGAATTCAATGAAAACTGATCTATTTTTCAGCGATTTGTCAAATATGAATTATGGAAATAGTACCTATATAAATGTACTTGACTGTGGGTGGGTGGGGGACGTTCGTACGTCTAGATTTGCGTATTTGCTAAAGTAGCGAAAATATTGAAGATTCCGATTGTTAAGTAGGCAGTGGGGATCTTAATAAAATTTTAAACTGTCGCTGTTGGTCTGACTGCAGGTATTTTGAAAGCGACGGCCTAATGAATTTTACTTTCCTGCACAACAGATTGACTTCCTAAAGTGGCAAACGGACATAATTTTTCCTTATTTTCTTATTTATTTTTAAAGGTATGTTTTCATAATTTACTGAACCAAAATACTAACCAAATCAGACATCAATATGATTGTAAATGAAGTGTTTTTGGTTGATTGTCGAAATGTTTTTGGCGGAACTTCTCAAGGCTTCTGTTAATTGGTAATGATGTCCATGATACAAACCCAGTATCAGAGGATTTTGACATTGAAGGATCCGAGATATAATTGTACTCGAAATTCAAAATTGATGTTTTTAATAAAGTTCGTTGGAGTAGTTTTGGTGGTAGGTATGCGAGATTTGTTTTTTTTTTTTTTTTTTGCTATTCCTTTTAATTCCTTCAATCGGATTTGCGATTTCCTTCTCGTTCATTTATTGGCATTGACTGCGGAAAAACGAATGTCCCCCTTTCAATTGGTGCAACAAATTCCATGTTTGCGATGTAAATGTAATGATGTTTTTACACCTTTTTTCACAAATAGACTTTTTAAAATAGTATCAGGTGAATATTCAGTTCGACGTGGCAAGAATTTCCGTGTCGTATTCCTAAAACTGCTTCGTTACTAACCGCGGTAACATTCCATCTGACGTTTTGCTGGCAAAATAGCTTGTTGCATCAATCAAAAAAGCTTAAAATTCAAAGGAAATTATTTGGTCTGTTCCCTTACAATAATGCATTCGAATACATTCGAATACATTAGTCAAAATTCGTTCACTTCTAACCAACTTTTGCGTAAGGGAACGAAGTTTGACTGATGTATTCGAATGCATTACCGTAAGGGAACAGACCTATTGTTTGCTGATATTTAACAAAAGTTCAAGAACTTTTTTGCAGATATTTTATTGGGCATTTGACATCCAAAAACAAAGTAAAAATGAAATTGAATGTAATTTGCATGCAATTTCAATACTATGTTCGTAAATGTTTCCATATATTTAAGTGTTTTATTTTTCTATTCCTAAGAAATGTATTTAGAATTTAGGTGCTCTTCGAAGAAATATCTTTGGTGTACAAATATTTGGGTGGTAACCACAATTTTCGTATAAGGCAAGCTTACTCTTAAATTGATAAATACCTATTATAGATCAAAATTTACATTTTTAGTATTTACCTAATGTTCTTAACAGGAGTAGTTTTTAACAATATTTTACTTATTGTCAACATTAAACGATTTTAGTTTAAATTTCTTAATCTTACAGCAGCTAAATGCGGCAGGAAATGTTAAGTTTAAGTTTATATTGAAAAAAAAATGTCTCGTGAAAAATGTTGTAGAATTCACTTTAACTTTTTTACATTTTGATAGCCTTAAGCCCGTATGACACTACATTTTTCTCTCATTTTTTCCTCATTTTTATAGCATTAAATCATGCTGAAATGTCAGCTTCGTGTAAAAGAGACAAAATGTGTATTTTGAAAGGGGAAACAATTGTTTTGCGAAGCAACCACAAATTTTCAAACGAATTTATAACCACAAACTTCAAAGTGACTGGAGGCCAGGGTTCCCAGATTAAAGAAAATAAAGTGCACGACTGGGTCGAACGAAACTTTCTCGATACTAGAATAAAGAAAACTAAAAATTGGATATCTATCTCCAATGGCAGTTATATAAAATACCAATATAAGTTTTTAAAAGTTTAAGCTCTCCGTAAAAGGCAATTGTCACAAGTTCTGGCTAGAGGGCTATAAGCGGCTACTGTAATATTTTATAAGGTCTTACAATTCACAAGATATGGGGCATGTGAAAATACATAGATCGTGATTTCTGTAGTATTTTTTGATAAATAATTTAAAAAAACTCACATCTTCGAATTTTTTCAGAAAAAGAAAGTACGGGATCTTATTAATAATGCTTATATTATCTTTTATATGTATATTGGTCAAAATCGTTATAGCGGTTTTTGTAAAATTTGCCAGACAAAACAGTACCAAATATTGCAACGTTTAATTTGAAAAATACTATTGCGTAAATATTTAGGTGAAAACCGATTATAAGTTATTGTTCGGTATGTAGGTAAGCATTGCTTCGTAGTTTTATCGAAATCAACGATGGGGTTTTCGAGATATGAGCAGTTTTTAAAATTAGTCTGCATTTTGGGCAGAATCGTTGTTGCCGTTTTCAGGTAAACTAAACAAAACAAAATTTTTAAAAAATACAATTTTCAAAAATCCTTTGTACGATAATAATGAGAAAAACTGAGTTTGCTGTTGTTCTAATGAACCACATTACCTTAAAAATGAATTTTTGTTACAATCGTATAGGTAGACCGTTTTCAAGATATTTCGAAATTTCAAAAGTACCGTTGTTCGAATTTTTAGCCAAAAACTGGGTACGCAGTCCTGGTAACCTCACCTACCTAAGCTTAAATATCAATTTTGGTTGAAATCGTTATAGCCGTTTTCCGGTAAACTGAAAAAAACTGAACGTTAAAAAATTCCTTTTTTCAAAAATCCATTGTACGATAATGTAGAGAAAAACTGAGTTTGCTATTAAGTTATAAATGACCACATTACCGTAGAAATTATTTTTTGTTACAATCGTATAGAGCGTTTTCGAGATATGTTGAAATTTCAAAAGTACCGTTGTTTGAATTTTTAGCCAAAAACTGGGTACGCAGTCCTGGTAACCTCACCAACTTAAGCTTAAATATCAATTTTAGTTGAAATCGTTATAGCCGTTTTCGATCAAATCAAACTGGTACGAAAATTTTATATGGGAAGTACCATTAATACTGAGGTTGCCTTGAAAAAAAAAAAAACACCTCCCGAGCTGTAAGCCCAAAAACTCCAAATCCAAGGTTTGAACGTAATCCGGGAAGCCGTTTAGGACGGACAGACCGGACAGAATTTTGTGACCCACTTTTTTGAGTTCCTCTATCATCGTAATATCAGAATTGATTAAAATCTCGAGTTCGAAATTTTGTACGAAACCAATATCTTTCTATTACTACGTAATGGAGAAAGTTAAAAAACAGCTCAGTTTTTTTACCGGGATTTCACTGTGGCACCACTCAAATTTAAAAGCCTTAAACTTCAGGTGGAAGTATGGCTCAAAATTTGTTTAATTTCTTTTGTGTTGGATAATTGACTTGTAATTTTTATTGTGCACTTACTTAAAGCCTTAACATGAATGTCTGTTGATATAAGAAGGTTCTTAAATTATCTACGTAAATTCAAATTAAATTCAATCTTTAAGACCCAAAGCAAAGTATGAATTCACATCGAAAAACCGCCTTTTTTTGTGTCCCTAACCACACACTGCTCACTTTTTAATCAAAATTTGGTCAATTCAATTTGCAAAACCCATAACCTAAATGACAAACCAACCATCGTATTGTGAAATTCAAAGCGAGAACCTTTAGCATTTTATTGGCCTCGGCACACTCTCATACAATCGATATTTACAAGGATTCGCTATGAAATTCCAATCAAAATTTCATCGATTGTCAGATGATGTCTTCATAACTGACAGCAGTTCATTTAATAAAAATCTTCTCTCTTTCGTATCTTTTTTTTTTTGCGTTTCAGCAAATCGAAGGCAAAAGCGTAAAATCTACAAATAGGTAAGTAGAAAGGAGCAAATTCGGGAGCAGAGGAAAATAAAACCGTGGAGGAAAACTTCAACCGAGGATCAAAGCAGAGTCAGAGTTCATTTGGTTTCATCGCGCAGAGGGAATCACCTGCGGCTAAATCGCCTTTGGGGCAAACATCACGAAGTTTTACAGTGCCACCCAGCTATACCCCCACTCCCAGCTCACATCACCCTGTCAGCATGCACTCGATTACGAACTTTTGTTTAAATTGGTTGGAATTTAAATTTCTCCATTCTCTCTAAGCTCGTGCACCACCCACGTTATATAGTTTCCGTGTGCATAGATGAGGTGGTTGGACCGATTTTTTCCTACTTGTAGTCCGTGGATCTAACTTGTTGGCACTCGCCGTTGCGTGCGTGTGAGTGTGCTCTGCTGCATGCATGCTAATGCTGGAGGATGGAAATTACAGAGGAAAATGAAGTCGGGGAGAAAATTGCAATATTCATCCTCTTTCGGTAGAAGATAAAGACAAAACGTAACTAAAAACAAGAAAAAAAAAGACGGTAGACAAAAAGTCGTATCCATGCCACGTATACACGAGTCCATAAAGGATTCCGATACAATGGTGCTGTCGTCCATTTAGCTCAGCGAGAGTGTTTCGTTCGGTTTGCATTGTTCTGCTCACACCCCAGAGCGGTAGAATAAATTTAAATAGCCAAAAATGTTCGCGAGTCCATTATGGGGGTGGCGCGCGGGTGATATCATGGCTTCGCTGCAAGGAGAGACTCGTATAAAGTGCAGATGCTGGAAAATGGCTAGTGGCCATTTACCTCTCATCCTTTGCTGAGGAAAAAAAAACTCTGAAGTACGGAACCTATGGAGTTCTAGAGAGAGACTCATAAAAAGAAGGAACGATTTTACTCGCTGTCATAGTTGTGCACTACATGAAGTTTACATATGGTGGAAGCGCATTAGACTGAAGCTGCTGCCAGAGAAGTTTTTGCCGAACGAGTGTAATATTTTAAATGCGCTTATCTGGGGTGGAATCCTCAATAGAGGGCGTTATTGATAGTTTTTTTTTCTGGATGCTTATGGTGGTGTCGATGCGTGCGGGAACCACTGCTTGACGAGGATAAAACTCTATGTAAACTTAGTTCGAGACTTTTTATGTATATGACAGTTGAACGAAAATCGGAAGTGATGCCAGTGGTCTGGGATTGATGTAGATCATGTATCAGAGTTTTTACACATTGTACTTTGAAAAATTTATACTAGCATCAATTAACAAGTGTATTTTGCAGAAGACTTGGCATCACTAGAAAAAAATATAAACCTCTTTCAAAAAGCATTACAACATTGATTTAGGATTTAATTGGCATCCATTGGATCCTTTGCTAATAATAAAATTATTTTTTTCTACTTTACTTTTGTACCTATACTTATAAGGCCCTTGACCTTAGAAAGTCGGCATGTATAGTTATCGGTCACATTTGCACCAGGCGTCGCTATTTAAAAGGATACATGGTATTTCCTGTTGTTATACTGTATAGAAATTACTTGAATTGCATGAGCTTTCGTAAAGCGAAACAAACTGTCATTGCATCAAAAATCCAGGAAAAGAAGAAATCTTAATTGGTTCTGTTGGAAGATCAAGTGAATATTCACGCGAAGCTGTATGCTGATATAGCGTGCTCCATTAAGGAGAATTGAATTCCAGTGTAAGGAGGATCTACCGAAGTCTTGACAGATTTCAAGAACAACAGAAACAACACTTTGAGGAGATGAAATATATAGCAACAACAAATATATAATGACTAATTTTTATTTGCATACAAATGTTTATTGACAAATAAAAGACAGGGGCCCTACTATGAAACTCGATTCTACTATTGATTCTATCCGAAAGATATTTGCGATTCTACTTGTAAATGGTACTCTCTATGGGGACGTTCGGATACCTAGTTTATGTAAAACGTCAACTAGATTGGTCGTGACTATGAATCCGAACGCGTTGACTAAGCAAGTTGAATTGTTTTTGTATTCTCGCGGCCAGCATTACCTTTGTTTGAATTTGCGCTTTTTTATTTGGAAAAGCCCCTTCATAAATTTTTAATAAATTGCTATTTTCAAAAAAGTACATTTAAAATGTAACACGGCTGACAATCACTACACTATTATAGTGTTATGCGAACTAATGGTTGTTAAATATCATGTGAAAATTCTAAACTACCAGAGGGGCCTTAGAAACCACACCTTTTTCTCTCTTCGCGCCTTTTTTCGACTCCTCAGAATTCTGCAACGGCCACTCTGTTTATTTTAAATTTGACTCTTCGAAATGTCAACTGAGTACGCAGGCAGGATTTTCTTGACTAGATTGGTCGGCTTCCCCTCCATAAACGTCAACTGCAAAAACTATACACGTGAACACTCTAGGCCAATAAAAACTGAGACGCATCTAGTCAGACAGCTGTCAGACTTACTAAACTACGAATCCGAACGTCCCCTATGAAAGTAGAATCGAATGCCGGTAATGCCAATTCTCGCATTATGGTTGAGATAACCCAAACGAGTCTCGCTGTTTGTTTGGAATATCCCAAAAAAATTATCGTGAAACAATAAAATAATGTTGCAATTTCGTTGGATTCTGAAGGAAATCAGGAAACAATCAACAAGTTGAACGAAGGCTAAGCGAAAAAAGGTTTTTCTATTAAGTATTTATTTAAAGACATTTTGAATGGAATAAAATAACTTTATTTCAGCTTTGTTAAAAACTACCGCCTTTCGAAAGATGCCTTCATGTACTTGTTGAATAATATTTCAACAGAACGAATTCAATTAATTTTTTCTCAACTTGCCTTTGGTATGTACTTTAAAATCACCCGAACCTAATGAAACAAAAATAAAATAAATAAATTTGTCAGTGTTGAAACTTTGTTTATCTTTTTCCATCCCGCTGCACCGTGCTGAGGCTGACCTTCAGCATTCAAATCTTTGGACAAATTAGTCCACATATTTTCGGATTTTTGAATGAAAATCAATAACAATGAAATGATTCCCTGGTACAAAAAACAAACATTATACATACATGTTACTATGTTTATGAAATATTCATGAGTTATTAATTGATATCTTTTATTTACTTACATTCTGAGAAAAAAAAAAGCTTCTTAAATCGATCTCTCGCAAACACATTTGATGTAGAATGATTATTTACGAATGCGAACGAATTTGGCATTTCGGAAAAGGTAGTACCAATTTTGTACCAAGGAAATAAAAATATGGTTGGCAGTACTAGAGATATGCTCGATTTTCGTTTCCATAACTTACTTATAACGGGTGATTTTTTAGCTGGTTTGGTTTTGGCAACACTGGTTTTGACAGCTGACGTGTGTTTAGTACCTTGTGTCACTGTCAAACAGCTTCAGTTTGGTTTGCAATTTAACCATGGATCGTCTTACAAATGAACATTGCTTGCAAATTATTGAATTTTACTATCAAAATTCGCTCTTGGAAAGCTGGCCGAGGATCCGCTTTTTTATCGAAAAATTGTGTTCAGCGATGAGGCTCATTTTTGGTTGAATGGGTACGTAAATAAGCAAAATTGCCGCATTTGGAGTGAAGATCAGCCAGAAGCATTGCAACAGCTACCAATGCATCCCGAAAAAGCCACTGTTTGGTGCGGTTTATGGGCCGGCGGCATTATTGGGCCATATTTCTTCAAAGATGATGCGAATCGCAGTGTTACTGTCAATGGTGAACGCTACCGAGCGATGATAACAAACTTTTTTTTTGCCCGAAATGGAAGTTCTTGACTTGCATGATATGTGGTTTCAACAAGACGGTGCCACATGCCACACAGCACGCGAAACAATGGCGCAATTGCGAGGCGAGTTTGGTGAACAGTTAATTTCACGTTTCGGGCCGGTCAATTGGCCGCCTAGATCGTGCGATTTGACACCATTAGATTATTTTTTGTGGGGGTATGTCAAGGCTAATGTGTATAGGGACAAGCCCGCTTCGATTGACGCACTGGAAGCCAACATCCATGCATTCATTCGTGAGATACCGGCCGATATGTGTGAAAGAGTATGCCAAAATTGGACTCAGCGGATGGGCTACCTGAGACGCAGCCGCGGTCAACATTTGCATGAAATTATCTTTAAACATTAAATTGCAAGGTTCAAACTATCGACTCAAATAAATATTTCATTCATTTTTTTCGAATTTTTTGTGTTTTTTTTTTTTTTAAAGTTCTAAACTTCTTAAAAAATCACCCGTTAGAATTACAGAGTAGCGATTTTTTGCGAATTGGAACAGTTTCACTTTAGAATCGAGTTTCATAGTAGGGCCCCAGGTTTTTGACAGTGAAACTACCTTTCCCAAAACATGTCGATATGGAAACTTTTCCGGCGGATTCCACGATAACAGTAGAAGGTGAAAGGGAATCGAATAGGTGAAGTGAAACTCAATTCCGACGTGTTAAACATTGCTGGAGTCTTGCTTGAGGTTGAAATGTTTTTCTTGTTTACCTGCTCGTCTAAGCTCCCGATCCCTATTTTATAAATGTACCTAATACTGAACCGAAAGCCGGGTTTTCGCGAAAACAATCAAAAACTTCATCGAAAACAGAAGTTTTCCCATACACATTTCAGTTTTCAAATCGAGAGTGTTCCACGAAAACGCAATGAGAAAACGACTTCCAATTGTTGGGTTGTTGAAACAAACACACCTTTTCCAATATGTCACAACTCACAACTTAAAATCATTCTCCACAATAAAATAATGGGCTAATATTATTTTTAAATGATCTGAATTAATTTTGTTTGTTAGTTAATGCGATCGAAACTTGTAAACAAAAAGTTTACCCAAAAGATTCACGACAAGGTGTCTCACAGCTGACAGAAACGTCAAACAAATGGTCGGTGTGAATGCATCGACGAGTTTTCGATGAAAACTCAGTTTTCGGCTCTGTCTGAACAATAAATCCATTACTGGTCACTAGACGTCAACTGCTTTTCAGCTTTCCAAAGATGCATAGGTATACATACGTAGACTTAAATAAATAGGGTTTTTTGGTAAATGCTAACTGTGGTAGCTGCTGCAACTTTTTGAGTGTGAACTTAGCTGATTGCTCCGCCGAATAAGAAGAGAAGAACACTTAGGAAGTATATATGTATGTAACTTATAAAACTATAAAACAACGAAGGACATGCAATTATTTTCTTCTAGTGTTAGTTTGTTTTTTCTCAACTACTATTAGAAATTAATTATATTACAAAAATATTCTTGGGGAAGCAACATTCCTCGTGTCGGTCTGCAAAGTAAAAAAAAATACCAATCAAAGAAATGCAGGTCGCCATTTTATAGACAATATCGCATATACCCATAGTTCAACTAACTGTGCCGAACGCCCTCTTTCGTTGGATACGCGCATGAATGATTGCCATCTTGAAGTATGTCGTCGTTAATTTTAAGCCACTATGCAATAAATTTCTGATGCTACACATCAGCAAGCAATTGAATTTAGTCTGTCATATCACCGGCACACATATACGTAACCCCACTTGTCATCATAAAAAAATTCCACTTTACGACTACTGCACTTAGCCCTATAAATGTCATAAAAGTTTTGAAATTAAAAGCTCCCTCTATCTGTTTTCCACTCATCTGTCAATTCAATCACAACGCGCGTAAGTCATCTCTATATCCCACCCATTTGAAAGATCGTCTTTGCCGATCCGTTAAATATTTTAGTGGCTGAAGTTGGATAACAAAAAATACATTTCCTATTTCAAAACACAGATAACGCTTTTATTTGGCACAGTTAAATACAGCGCCCCCACGGCAATCATTCCGTATAAATGCCAATAAAACTGACTCAGCTTAAATTGAAATCGATTACAATGGCAAACAATTCATGATTCAGTTCGCAGAATGAGCCATACTAAGCACTATTTCCCACCCACACACAACCTCATTAAATTCAATTCATTCCCCTCAGTCGCTCGCCTTTCTTCTGCACTAAACATATTTACCCAAAATCTATACCACACAGCAGTCAGTATAGACAAACAAACTCCAAAATGCTTTAAACAAATGAAAGCCGGTTTAGAATTCCTGCCAGTTAACAACATAAATTCTTTATGACCCCCATATCTGCATGCATGCAATCCGAATTCCAATTACGAACAAACAAATACTCAAATGCGGAAATTGCACTTGGCCAGCTGCCGGCCATCATTGTCCAATGCACATCCTTCTACTAACGTAGAAAAACGACATGAGTCGAATTGACAACTGCGGTCCAAGTTCCAAGGCTCTTGTCCAGCACTTGTCTGTGGTGTTGTTATTGCTGTTGCATCATCGGCCGGCCAGCTAGGGATTAGAATTGCAAACACCATCGCCGGCCGCCACCACTAGAATAATAACTGGCTGATGTGGCACATTCCTGTTCATAATTGAAAAGCCGATAAATTCATTATGTTTAATTTAAATTTGCCAACGGGATAATAATAAAAGCCCACAACAAGGAAGCTGCCAAAAAATGATATCTAGCTCTTACAGCCGCCACTTAATTTATTCATGAATATTTATTTCTATTCTGCTTATTTTTTTAATTAATTTCGTGCGTGTGCTTGTGAACATAATATGAGAATGGCTGATGTTGTAAATATTTTGTAAATCGTTTTCTTTCGGAAAAAAAAAATTATTTGAAAATGCAGGGATGTCTGATTTTTTGTATTGATAAAACTTGTAACAATAAGAGTTGTTAAAACAATATTTTAAATTTTTGCACGCCTTATGTCAGAATAGCGAACATAACAGTTGTTGTTACTTTGACAGTGATCACGATAATGAAATATAAACAGCTGTAAGTGTATTTCTAGCCATAAAATGATGTCCCCTATTCAAACCATTCGCACTAACTATTTGGATTATAATACAAAATTGCGTTGACTAAATTAATTTATGCACCCAACAACAAATGGATATAATTAAGGCAAATTCAGGAATGTAGTTGCTTCAGCTAACTAGATGGTATTATTTAACTAAATTTGAAAACCAAATTGGTCGGAAACGTCACTTTTACTAGTCGTCAGTCAGCAGTCATACTTACTTAATTAAGGTTTTGAATGTTCCCATTCCCATAGACACACTATTTATGGAAGGTCACCCATAAGCAACGCATAATACCAAATATGATGTATATAATCGTATTAAGTAGTTTTACTCCTTTGGATCGTTGACAGATTTAGATGAGGCACACTCCATAGGTGGAATCTTTAAAACGGCGATGACTTGATTACTAGAAAGTTGTTCAAATAAAACATTGGGCAAACAAAAATTCTGTTCAACGTATTTGCGACGGATTTTATGGTACTGATCCTTCCGATGAATACGTTTATGCTAATAGTTCCTTCGACGCAACAGACGCAACGTTGTTCGTCCGAAAGATTTTATGAAGGTTAATGTCAAAAAATTAAGATCATATTAGATAGGTATTTAGGATATTTTTAAATCGATAATTTTAACCACGTAAGGTATGTGGATGCTCAGTGGTCGTCATCAAGGATTTCGGTGAGGAAACGCCGGCTTTGGATGTTGTCAAGGAGCACTTCAGACAAAACAGTTAATCTAGTTGACTGGTAATTTGGTTTATTTGAATCAAAGACGTTCTACTGAGGTTAAGATTTATTTTTAATGAAAAACAAAGAAAATGAAACTTAAATGAAACTTTTAGAATAATATATACAGATTGGTAATGGCTTGGAAAATATATTCCTTTTCCACTGGAGCTTGGAACACCTGATAGATAACTATCCGATCATTCATTGAATGTTAGTTGGCGATTTTCGGAGCGTTTTTTAATTCTGTTTTTGAAGCGCTTTTTGGCGTCTTCTTTTTTAATTCCTTATTCAGAAGGTTTTTTTGACTAATTGTTTCTGACTCTATTTTAGGTGTTTTGGTAAGTATTTTTGAATTGTTCTAAAGTCGGTTTTCAGATGCGTGGGCAGTTTTTGTGTAGATTTTTTTAGACATTTTGAAGATTTTTGCGACAACTTTTTGGACATTTTTTTTTGGTAGAGGTTTGTGGCGTCTTTCGCCACCTTTTTTCACAGCTTTTTGTTCTGCAATGTTCAAGGTGGAAACTAAAGCGCTCTGTTTAAATTAGTTGCTTATTGGAAATGAGAATACAGCGGTGTATATTTTTCTATAAGAAAATATTAAAAGGCCGTCTTTTTCTAATCCGATTGATACAAGGTCCAAGAACTTCTGCGCACTCCTCTGGGCCTATTCTCAGGGAATAGATTTAGTGGACGATTGGAACTAAACTCCTCCATGTGTAAAATTGTATTGAGTTCCGACTTCGCAGTTCGTATATATATATATATTTTTATTAATTGTTTTATACACGATTTAGTGGTTTTGATGTTGAAGTTTACATTACGTTGCCATGAACATGATACTCGCCCCACAGGCCGTTGACGCATACGGGCGTAACTTTGTATTCAAGTGCGTAGACACGTCTCCTAATTATTTAATTTAATGAGCGAGATAACATACTTTCGCTCATTCTTAATCCCGCTCACAACTAGCCTCCACTCCACTCTCTCAACTGCACGTTGTATACCTATGTGCAATAGAAAAGTAATATACAAAACAAACACACCGCTAAGAGACATTTATTTCGCAGCTTACAAAATTGTCAGTTGAGTGTCGAAATGGAGGACTTTAAACGTCAAGGATTACCTTGAATGGTTATTGTGCATAAGTCAAGGGACGACGACGCTGCGGTGCATGAAAATGTATGGTAATAGTGATGAAGGATTGTGTGTGATTGTGACTGTCTGCCACAATTAAACAGATCTCTCATCACCACCTACCACCACCGACACCACCATCATCATCATCGTCGTTATCTCATCACCAACATTTCATGGCAAGTGAGTGTGAAAAATTAATGGTATAGCGTATAAGCCCTTTGAAACATGCCCGTACCCCTCGTTTGTGTATGCAGTAAATAAGTGCAATTAGCGAAAAACGCTTTTATTTTCCAACTACGTGTGTGGTAAAGTAGTTGGTTGGTGTGTTTAGCAATAGCATTGGCGGGTGCTTGCACATGTTTTGTCTTCGTCAAAAATTTTAAACTAATTGCAGCATTTGACGGTTTGACCTGGTTCGCTACCCGGAGCTATATGGCGAAGAATTCATTCTTCTTCTGCACCTCTTATGTAATTTGTGCATGTTATTTTTGATTTTCAAAACACGCATCAGCGGCCATATTGTTGGTTTTATCCATTGATTTTGTTATCCCGATAGCGGGGAGCACGAATTGATTAGGAGAACGCTATTGTTTGCCAATGTGTTTTATTTGCTATCGTATACCTATACCTATACTCAGGAAGAGAGAATAAGGTTGACTGCAGCTCGGATAAAGTAAATATTTTAGTGTAAACATGAAGAATGGCTGCCGCAAGCTGGTTATACTGCGTAAACTTGAAACTGAGTGGCTTATTTACCCGCCGTCTAGGTGTTTTTTTATTTTTATTTGTGGTGGAAAAACGCTCAGCTCACCAGGTGTTGTGTAAGAGGGGGATTAGGGATTACCATGCAAAGTGTGGGTGTCAACATTGGATTATTATACATGGCCTGTCAGTAGCCAACTTCACGTTGGTATGTTCGAAAATAATAGAGAAGCCATTGTTTTACAGCGGATCAGTCAAGAAACACAGTGACCGTTCTATAGCAAACTTTAACAAAAACAGTGACATCTAGGCGAAAAAGATATAAACTCAACATTAATTATATGGCTTATTTTGTAACAATAATAGATGATACCCTTGAATATTTAACACCAATTGGCGAACAGAAAATAGTCTTTTCTTGTTACTTTTTTCCTTGCATTACCATGGAAATGAAAATGCTTCCTTTATTTGTCCGCAGGTAGAACAGCAACGACTTAATTGTTTTGAAATATATGGAAATGTCAACTGACTATTTTTCCATGAATAATAATGTCTCAATGGGGTTACTCTTTTTTAACTTTCTCCATTACGTAGTAAGAGAAAGATATTGGTTTCGTACAAAATTTCGAACTCGAGATTTTAATCAATTCTGATATTACTATGCTAGAGGAACTCAAAAAAGTGGGTCACAAAATTCTGTCCGGTCTGTCCGTCTGTCCGTCCTTCCACGGGCCTACAGTCTAAACGGCTTACCGGATTACGTTCAAACCTCGGATTTGAAGTTTTTGGGCTTACAGTTCGGGAGGTGTTTTTTTTTTTTTTTTCAATGTAACCTCAATATTAATGGTACTTTCCATACAACATTTTCGTATCAGTTCGATTTGATCGAAAACGGCTCTAACGATTTCAAACAAAATCGATATTTAAGCTTAAGTAGGTGAGGTTACCATGACTGCGTACCCAGTTTTTGGCTAAAAATTCGAAAAACGGTACTTTTGAAATTTCGACATATCTCGAAAACGGTCTATACGATTGTAGCAAAAATCAATTTCTAAGGTTATGTGGTCATTTATAACTTAATAGCAACCTCAGTTTTTCTCTATATTATCGTACAATGGATTTATGAAAAGAGTAATTTTTTAAAAATATAGTTTTGTCTAGTTAACTTAAAACGGCAATTACGATTTTGACCAAAATGCAAACTTAGAATTAAATGGATGTTTTCAAAACTATTGTGTCCTTAATTTTCAATTCGAAGCACCGAAAACGCTAATTTTAGAAACTGCTCATATCTCGAAAACCCCATCTTCGATTTCGATAAAATGTTAAAAACGAAGTATTTCTTTAATCCGGAACAATATAAGTCAGTTGTATTTTTCCAAATAAACATTGCAATATTTGCAACTGTTATGTTTGAATGGTTTTACAAAAACATAAACTTCATTTGCACCGCACACACGAGCATCGGGATATTCAATTTATAGCTACTAATGCAAATTCACAAACGCCTGAATTATTACATAATCTTTCTAAAGATATCGGTCTATCACGAGCAATACTTCCAATAATTGAAAACTTAAATCATATTCCAATCAAAATTAAAAACATATCCTTAGGTCAAAAACAGAAACTGCTACTAGGTACGCCTGTCCTGTACTCAAAAATCAAGTGAGGAGTAAGACCTTATAAAAAAGTACAGTAGACGCTTGCGACATTGCCAGTTACTGAGAGCTTTAACCTTTAAAAACTTATATTGTTATTTTATATAACTGCCATGAGATGAATATCCAAAAGAGAATTTTGTTTTCTTTTGTCTAGTATCGAGAAAGTTTCGTTCGACCCAGTCGTGCACTTTATTTTAATCCATTTTCGGTCGTTCTTTACTATGGAAAGTCCTACCTGACTTAAATTTGTTTTTACCAACCATAACGTCAGACATACCTATACAATAGAAAATTCAGACTAACTTGAAATATCAAATGACTACTCCGTCGGATTTTTTTTTAATTTGTCTGTTACCGCTCTGTAAAACATTCAAGAATCTAGTCATCTTAAGTCGACTAGATTGGTCTGGAAAAGATGTAACCTGAACGCAAAAACTAGATTAGTGGGGAACGTCACTTTTCCCACGTCATCCACATTTCCGGACTGTCATAAGTTGTCACGAATTTCTTGACTAGATTCGTCGGTTACCTCTTCATAAACGTCAACTGAAACAGCTGCTCACATGACCGATTTCAGCCAATCAAAACCGAGATACATCTAGTCAGACAGCTGTCAAATTTACTACACCTGATACATGAATGTCCAAATTTTAAAACACCACAAATTCATTTGTCAACTAGACCTATTTCATGTAAATTGATTTAACAATAACTGTTCATTTACTTCCGGAACGGTCCTGTTGCCAGTGCTGTCAGCCTTATGCCTGTGACGCACATATGGTTTCGAAACCATGGTTTCAATACTATGGCATCGTCAATACTATGCTAGGTGACACACAGTTCAACGTAGTATAGTTTGACAGTTACCATCGTTACCATGCTCGGGTAGACAATAAAACCCGTGACACACTCCTAGTATAGACTCCATGACAAGAATACTATAGAATTTTCTATGAAGGTGGCAGGTAGTTTAAGTAAAACTATGCTGCACTTCATGAGAGTGGCGCTGTTTTCGCTAGGGGGGTGGCTATACTACGCAAAAAACCCTAGTATCGATACTACGCTCAAACCACATTGCTCGTCTGGTATTAGCGTAGTATACCCTGACAGACAAGTGGTTCATCTCGATACCATGGTATCGAAACCACATGTGTGTCACAAGCATTACTAAGCTAGAAATTTGATAGTGTCCGAGTTCTTATTGGCCTAGATTTTTCATGTAAATATAGTTATTTTCTTTGTTGAAATCTCTGTAGGATAATTTGTCAAAAATTCCCAAACTGACATTTGAAATTTAGAATGTGTACACCTGACGTTCAAAGTGACATTGAAGACCAACCTAATATTTGCGTTCAGTGAAGATCTATCCCCGACAAATCCACTAAACTTGAGACAACTAGACTTTTGAATGTTCCCACATCCAACTACCTATCTGTTAGACTTGGTAAGGTAGTGTGCTGAACACTCTCATTGTCACAAGAGTTGTTAACTCTTTCGGTGTAAAATTTTACATATTAACTTGCTGTTTAATGTATCAATAAACATTTATTTTCCTGTTTGTTATTTTATATTTATTATATTTCTGTTTAAACAATTGCTATGTCGGATTCAAGTGAGATCTCAAATCATGCTTCTAAAGCAACGGCATCGAAGCCAAAAACTCAAGTTATGGTTGATAACGCATTAATTACGCTGAACGACCGTACGGGATCTTCTCTGTCGGCGATAAAGAAATTCATTAGCGGCACCTACAACATCGATATAGAGAAGGCCGCTTCATTCATCAAAGTTTACATTAAAAAGAGCCTGGACAGTGGTAAACTCATTCAAACAAAGGGTAGAGGATTAAATGGTTCTTTTAAACTATCAAAAAAACAGGAACCGAAACCAAAGCCGAAGGAGAAGGAGGAAAAAGATGCCGATGGAAAGCTAAAGCTGAAAGTAAAAAAATCGAAAAAGAGTGATGAGAAAAACGCACCGGAAGCAAATGGAAAGAAGAAGAAAACTGTTGCGAAGAAAATAGAAACAGGTGGTGGTGGGAAAATAGCGATGAAAGGTGATCCTGCCGCGAAAAAGATTCCTGCGTCCAAAAAGCCGGTGCAAGAGAAAAGTGCTAAGAAGGAAACCTCAGCAAAAAAGCCTGCAGAGCCAAAAAAGAAAATTAATGCGAATGATGATGATGCGGAACCACCGAAGAAGAAGCCCGTCCCCAAAAAGAACACAGAACCTATTGCGCCTTCTGAGGAGAAAACGAAAAAGAAGACTCCGGCTAAAAATGTGCCAGTGACAATTGATAATGTTCACGATGATGAAACGGCAGAAGAGGAGGGAGAGGAAGAGGAAGAGGAAGAGGAGGAACAGGAGGAGTTTGAAGTAAAGCCAATGATAATTCAGACGAAAGCTTTGGAAAGCGGATCAGATGGTTCGAGCGACGAGTCAGTGTCTGAAGAAGAGAATAAACAGGAGGAGGCGGATGAGTCTGAGGAAAGTAGTGAGCCCAAGGATTTGCCGAAGAAAACTCAGAAGGCTAAAAAAAAAAACAAGAAGTTGGCCAATAAATCTCTATCGCGACGAAAGTCGATCGCGTCATTAGCCAGGCCAGCAAAGCAATCCAAAAAGAAGTAGGCGATCGGTGGTAGTTGGTAGTTGAGTTTCATTTGTGATCTGGTTTTCATTTTGAAATTAGTTTTTAATATATATATTATGCTTGTGATAAAAGGATGGTGTTTATTTGGTTGTGTTTTGCCTGGAGATTGCCTTATTTTGTTTTGAAAAGTACCTACCGACAGTACTTCCAGAATTGCTTAATCGAATTCCTCAAAATCTGTCAACAAACTATATCATCCAAAATTTTAGCCATGGACTGCGTCCTCCTGAAAGTATCCTCGGAGTAATACCTACTTCGATTTCTTTTTGATAATAGTGAGGATTACGTGTAAGATATAGAGGAATAAAATTCCCATCAACAAAATCTCACCCCACGTTCCCTAATGACACTCTCCATTCTCCACCCTGATCGTCTTCGTCTCATCTTTTGTTTTTTGTTGCATAACAAAGTCTGCAACTTATGAGGGTAGGGGCATTAAAACTTTCCGCCTGTTGCATATCTGATGCGACAACGAGGGATGTGCAAGAGATATTCGCTAAAAGAAAATTACTTCCTCTGATGCTTCTGCTACTGGTGCTCTTCATCCGTTGAGCCATCAATGCAGCAGCGGGTTTATTCTGATTATTATTTTTTTCTTTTGACGAATTTTATCCATTTTGCCCCATGATTTCGTTGTCGAAAAGAGCAATTTCCTCGTCCAAAAATAAAGCCAAATTGTCACACGCAAAACTTTTCGCATTATCCTCTTAGCTATCTCGGGAATTATTGCAAAACTCTACTGGTGCTCCTCTCGTCCTGATATGCTCGGGGGAGAACCTATTTCCCTTAATGCATCGAATGCAGATCAATTTTCCGATGAAAGTGCAGACGGGGTATGGTGTTGGTATATAAACGTGGGTCAGAGGTGAAATTGAAAAGTTTTTCGATGTCCAAAAAAAAACCAACCAAGCTTAATAAAAAATTGCTATCCCTATCCGGGCATAGAGAGATTGATACTCTGCTCCCTTAGATGCAATGGGAATCATACGAGATTCCATTAAGTTAATGAAGTGTAACAAAACTGTGCCATCTGAACAAGGAGTGTATACGTTGCCGGCGAAAAGGGTGGCTATCCGGTTAGGATGTTCCAATCTACTTGGACTATGTGCATGCATATCCTTCAAATCGATATATTAGGGAGGAGTGGTTTTTTTGTGTACTTTACTTTGGTTACTGGAGGCCATAGTTTGGAGGAATGTTCCCTTGCAGAGAAATGAGTTTTAAATTAGGATGGACAATGGAAAAGACAATGCAGCTGCACAAATTATTACTATACACAGATATTCCTGTAGTGAGAATATAGAAATCCATGGAAAATATTTCGAAAATACATCATTTTGAAACATGGTTGAGATCCATTGCAGGAAGGACGTCATGTGTTTTTCATACATTTTTTCAACTTTGCGAAAACATCGACGAACCATGTACTCGTACCTGTTGAATTATAAAACAGCCAGCAGGCATTTTTAAACTTCAGTTAATTGTGGTGAATAATGCGTTGTAAGTCTCCGGTAACAGAGCCACCTTTGGGTGTTGTACATGGAAGAGCATCCCCTTTCCAAGGCGAGCTACTTAAATATTGACATACCTATTTTTAATATAAAATGAAAAGCGGACTGGGGGCTGTGTATATACTTACGTGTTTTTCATCATGCATGAGTTCTCGTCATAACAACTGAAAGGCTCAGCGATCCTTATCGATATTAAAAACAACTGCGAATGGATGCTGTATGACTCACCATTATTGTAATTAAATGACACAAAGTAGGACATTCGTTAGCTATATATTGAAATTAAATTTCTTCTTCAACTTGGGCCCTATTCTGCAGAGTTTGTGATCAAAAATATTATTTTTCTACTGATTACATCTGCCGTGTACTCCCTATGCCATTGCCATTAACTCCCTATGACAAATCAAAGAATCGAAAGCAGCCTGCACCTCTTTCAAGCCCTACAACAAACCACTTAAATTGATACAAAACTTTAATCCGTTACAAACATAAAATTGAAATCATTAATAAATAAGTTTACACACAAAACAAACTCTTATCACTCAGTGGTTCTCCTTCTTGGACGTTTTTTCTGGCAGGCTTCGCAAAGTCCCAACAATGTTCTCCTCCTTTGTTGTTTTTTTAGCAGAGATCCTCTTCATTTTGAAAACATTGCCATCGGAGTACGAGTCCCAGCCTTTGTCGGAATCGAAAAAGTTCATCCCACAGTCTGAATTGTCCGAATTTGAGTCCGTGCCGAAATCAAAATAGCACAACTTGACAAAGCATTCTTTTTTCGTTGGCCTAGAAGTGGTAACATCCGTTAACTTTGTAGAACAATGTCCAGTAGCAGCAGAGTCTGCGTTTTTAGACGTCGTAGATTCTATATGTAGAGCCTCCTCGGAGGAACAGTTCTTATTGACTTTGTGCTCATCGACATTAGTTTCTGTTAGAGGCCTCGAATTCGCGCCTGCTTTAAAATAATCGGAGGATTTAGGCACTGGCATGATTTCATCAAGCACAGTGCACAGTGAACTAAATGAAATAAGATTACAAAAAAATGTTCGAACGGTAAAGCGAACGAGCTGAAGTAAAGCGGAGTAGGAAAATATGCTAGACTTTGTCACTTTTATAACTGATTGATGATCGCACTCATTTCGTTGTTGTTGCCGTTTTATGTCCACAGTGTTTCTGTTTGTGTAACTATTTTGAGAAGAGTATGCATGATGGAGGCGGTTGAGTAGAGGTTTACGTTATGAGCAGTGTTCCTAGATGAAAATTTTAAAAATCTTGTTTTTCCGAAATAAAAAGCTTTTTATTTCAAGATTTTCTCCAAATATAAAAATAAGGAAAAACAAACACAATTTTGAAGTGCTTCTAATTAAAACTTATATTTATCTTTTCGACAAAATTATAAATATCGATAAATGAATTTAATTGCTTTTTGGAATTTGGAACATATTTATTTATGACTTAGAATTTCATTGCTATACCTAACAAGATGATAGCAATGCACTTCACTAAAACCCAACAAATCCTTTGGAAGGATTAAAATTTCAATTACAGAGGAATGTGGAAGTGATAAAAAATATTGAAAGTTAAACCTCTTAAGATTGAATATGCGAAGGTCCTGTCCGCCGTTATTACTCCTAAATAATTTCCTTCCTTTCGAGTTGATGAAAACATAAGTAAAACAGAAGTTGTGCATGGGCTCTGTTTGATTCACATTCTACACATTAATGGCATTAATAGAAAGCGTTTTTCTTCAATAAAAAAATGTTTTAATTGGTTATATTTAAAAAATCAAAAATCTTGAAATTGGATGAATTTGAGGTAAAAGTTCTTGTATTATTAATTTATATGTTTATATATTATTTATATAAATAAAATTTTTTTTGAGGGTGTATAATATATTTGTATAAATTATAATTTGAGTCTTAATTGTTAATTGATCTTGATGCATTCAAAGGAAAATTGTTTTGTTTTAAGACTGTTTAAACTTATTTTATAAAGTAACGTAATTTTTTTGGATTTTTTAAGGGTCACGCCACCCACACATAAATTTTTTAAATGCCTAAAATGTAAGTTGTAATGGCATTCATCACTATTTTTATTACAATAGTAAAAAAATACAGATTGTCAAATGAATTTCATATTTTAATTGAATTGTAATTATTGATTTTACTGAATTTATATATATAGCAATTTATGAAATAATAATAATAATATATATACCTTGCACCACTGGTTATAAGGGGAAAACGACATGAATAAACATTAGGATCATGATACATTATTCCTTTCCCTTGATAATGTGATAATGTAATGGAACCTTTTTGCTATATATGACCAGGATAATTTTGACATATAAAAATGCTCAAATAGCATATAGTGTAATCGGACAATAAGCACAAATGCCAGCATTAAGCTCTATATGCCCATATGCACTTTATTGAAATTTCGTTATGGATGGCATTGCTGGAATTTTTGATGGAACAATAATTATTTTGATATCATCGGTGTTTGATGAGTTCTTAGAATTGGGATTTATTTTAATTTTCTCTTTCTTTTTTGTAGATTAGTGAATAAATTTATTCATTTTTCAGTACAAAAAAAATACCTAAATTAATTTCGAGCACCATAAACAAATAAGATAAAATAATACTAATTTTACTTCCAGAAAATTTCCAGCTCCAACCTGTTTGCTTTGTTTTTCTTTACAGCATTACCCTTCTACAACATTGGGTAATAAATAACAAATGCCTTCAATGACCATCAAGGCAAATATGACCAAATTGGTGATTTGTGATATATAGTCTAATATACAGCCTTGACAATTGTGACATTTTATTCATTTGACAGCTATCTGGTCATTTGCCTTTTGGCATTCATATGCATAATTGATTACAGTCCAATCTTAGCTTCAGTACTTACTAAACTGATTGAAACGATTTCCTAATTCGTTGGTCCAATTTGACGCAGTTTGACGAAATTTGGTCAAACTCCTTTTTTGCTGGTAGCACTAAAAAGAGGGAAAGTATTTCGCCATACATAAAAATCCCTGAAAATATCAGTTATTATTATTCCAATTTTTTTTTTTGCTTGTTTCTAAGGTATTTAAAAAAAAATTTAAATGATTTTTTTTTTGTTTTTGGGGGAAAAATGATTTTTTTTTTTTAAAAGGAGAAAAATAATCTTGTTGGTGTTTAAAAAGGGGAATTTTTGTTTCTTTAATCTGGGGTCCCTGATTCCAACGCTGTGTGCTGTGAAGGGAAAGGGAAATAAAAAAGGGAGTCTTATTCAGAGAGAACGACTGAGTGTAGCAGAAGTTTGGTTTTTGCTATGCACACGAATAAGTGTATTAAATGTACGAACGAAGAAGCGATAATAGGTACTTTGGAAACAGTCACTAAATTTTTGTAACGGGCTTTTATGTTTTTTATTGATACATAGGTAGGGGGAAAGCGCCCTGTTTAAGATTAGCGGTTGGGCTACAAGTTGTGGCCTCAGCGTTAACCCAAGTAAAACTGAACTGATGCTTTTCACCACCAAAACCAAAATACCAACCTTCTCACTTCCCCGCTTAAACAACCAAAATCTTCCTTTATCCACCAGCGCTAAATACCTTGGTGTCATGCTTGACCCCAAACTCAACTGGAAGTACAATATCGAACACCGAGTGCGGAAGGCAAGCATAGCTTTCTACACTTGTAGTAAAACCTTCGGCAAGAAGTGGGGGCTTCAACCAAAGATGGTTCGCTGGATGTACACAGCTGTAGTACGTCCCATCCTCACCTACGGATCACTGGTATGGTGGCCCGCTTTAAGCAAAGCCTATAACGTCCTTAAATTAAGTAGAGTCCAAAGAACAGCTGGAATTGGAATCACAGGAGCCCTGCGATCAAGTCCGACCGCTGCCCTCAATGTCATTCTAAATTTCCTGCCAGTGGATCTGCATATAAAAAACATTGCAGCGTGTAGCGCTGTTAGATTGAAGGAATCTTAGTGTTGGTCCGAAAGGCCTTATGGCCTCACCAGCATCCTTCTTTCCCTTCCTGACGGCATAGGTCATATGTCTACAGACTACATAGTACCCAAATACGACTTCCATAAAAACTTCTCTGTTAGATTCCCCTCTAGATCAGAATGGGAGGAGAATGCAGTCGTTAATGAATTCGACATAGCTACCTATCTTCACAGATGGTTCCAAGATGGAATGTGGAGTAGGAGCAGGCATTTTCTCAACAGAATTAAACATCTCTAAAAGCCTTCGCCTACCCAACGTAGCCAGTGTATTTCAAGCAGAAGTACTTGCAATTAAGGAGGCGTGCAGACTGCTCCACAACAGTGCGACTCCCAAAAGAAAAATAGGCATATTCGTCGACAGTCAGGCCGCGATTAAGGCTGTCGGTTCAACTAAGTCAACGTCCAAACTTGTTGTGGAATGTAGAGAGATACTGACCAGGGCTTGTCATCGGTTTGATATCACTCTCGTCTGGGTTCCCGGCCATAGGAACATCGAAGGGAATGAGAAGGCCGATGAACTTGCCAGATCTGGCTCAGCTCTGTGCATGTCTCATGCGGAGGAAGTTTTCCCTCCGCTGGGATATGTAAGGAGAGGAATCCTCCTGCACTTCTCCTCATGGGCTGAGACTAGATGGTTGAACCTGACGAACTGTGTCATTTCAAGGAAGATTTGGCCAACCTACGATGATGCCAGAACAAATAGCCTTTTAGCCAGAACACGTATAGATGTCGCCAGACTAACGGCAATTAGTACGGTTCATTGGCCTTTAGGAACTCACGCAGCCAAGCTTGGCATCCCCCACAATACCCACTGCCGTAGCTGTGCTGACACTAACAAGAGTGAAACGGTTTTTTCATCTATTTTGTGAGTGTCCGGCCCTAGCCAAAACCACACGCAGTGCACTAGGTCATCCCTTTTTCGATGACCTTTCGGCCATCCAAAGCATCCACTTCCATAAGATTATCAAATTCCTCAACTCCACAGGCTGGTTTTGAGCTCTTTTAACTTCCTTTACCCCCTTTAATTTCAGGTTCCGTTAGTCGTGGTTTCAAAACGGCGCTCAATGCGCTACTTGTGTTTTTCCCTCGTCGGGAAATACAGCCACCTAAACCAACCAACCAGGGGGAAAGCGGGAGACTTGAGCCACTTTTTGTTAGATCGTTAATAAAAATTTGTTTATCAATATTTTAAGAACGGTCTCTTAAACTTATAATAGACGCAAGAAATTTTTGGCAAATGCCAAATGTTTGAAAACAGATTTTCGGCTCAAGTCTCCCGCCCCACCGGGAGACTTGAACACCCCTTCGGGGAGAGTTGAACATACTCACATCCTACGAGAAAAACAATAAAACGATACGAACGGTACTTCAGTTTCTTAGCAAAACAAAAGTTAAACAAAAACTAAACTTCAGAAACATAACGAAAATAAATCAATAACTTAAATAACCTATTACAAGGTTTATTTCTTTGATTTTTTTTTAAATTAAATTATTTTGTTTTATTACTAAAATTAAATACAAGGCTTTAAAACACTTACATAACATTTAATCAGAGAAAATGGAGATTTGAGCCACTGATCAACTCTCCCTTCAGAAACTGTCTCAAGTCTCCCGTTAACATTTTTTAACAAATTTATATTCATAATTTTTGTTATATACAAACTAGAATGGTATCATACTAATAATTACAATGTAGAATATCAATATTGTTAGGTAACATCAAATTGATTTATTTACCGCTCAATTTACCGATCAATTTTATAGAGAAAAAAGAAAAAAAAATTTTTTTACTATTGGCACAGCAAAACACCTTTTCGCTTCCACCAACCAGAGACAGCTGGTGATTTAGAATTCTTTTTGTGTGCAATTAGCTCGTCACTGTCTGCATCGCATACACTTACACTTGTTGGATTTCAATGGAATTTGAGCAAATTATTGAGAGTGTCTCAAGTCTCCCATATGTCCAAGTCTCCCGCTTTCCCCCTACATTTTTGAGCGCGTTTTGTGTTTATCAAAAAGTCTTAGAATTGAAACTAATCTGCTGGCTTGTGTAAGTGATAAAGTTCCTATTTCGCTTGAATGTTACTTTTTCTAATATACGACCATGTATTCCGGTCTGATGATTTATTAGGACTTGGAATCACAGTCATTCTTTCTTTTTGCCTCATCCCGAAATCAACAAATCTGGGTTTTGTTTCAAAATATGAATTGTAACAAAACCATCTCGATTCAGTCTTTGATCTTCGATATAAAATTGAAGATCACTTTCATTTGTCCGAAAAAAACAAACGATGCAACTAATTCTAAGGCATCATGATTGTGTCATTTTAATAGCCAACTTCGTGAAACTTGACATCCGTTCATGATAAATGTTTTGTTTCTTGGGAAGAGCAACGCGTTGATCGTTTTACATTTGAATAAAATATGAATAGGTTGCATCAAAATATGTAAGTAAGACAAATTTACAACTACATATTTACGAAGAATTTTTCGAATGCTTGTAGTTCAAACACTCAAACTCTTCAGAAGTTCGATTAATTTCAGATCGATATTTAGTTTTTCGACCAATTTTTTTTTATTCTTTGTTTTTAGTAGTTCGGGTTTTTTTGGTCTGTTTCTTTTTGATGCAATTCAAAGACTTTTAATTTATCCTTGCACCCTCCGTCTCGTCGGTTCTTTTCCAACATCCTCAGGGGTATTCTTTATTCCTAAAAAAACATAACATATATGTGGAACTTAATGATATTGAATTGATATCGTATTTGTTTAAATCTTATTGCTATTGCTTACGTCCTATTTTTTTAGATCAGATCAATTACATCGCTACTGTTACTAGTGATGTTACTTATTTTCTTAGTAAAATAGCAAATTACCCGAGTTTATCAGGCTTTTCGTACCACTTTTTTGAATATTTTAACTTTGTATCTGTCATTTTTCATAGATTGCTACAAAAGCGTTCCCTAACTTATTCGTAAGTGTCTCTCTCTGTGAGAGAATTTGTACCCACCACTTCCATTTTGAGTCTTTTCCATTTTTACTACAAAAGTAAAGGAATAGTCCTAAAGAGTAACGAACATTTTCATAATCTGTCAAGTTGAACAAATGAGTGCTGCTGAACAAACAGTTCAAACATAATTTAAATTATTTATGCTACCTATGTATATAAAATGTCCACTAACAACAGCATAACTAGTTTTGACATATCAAGAAATTATTTGTTCGATTATTATCCATTTATTATTGAACTTTTATCTTCGAAAATGGATTGGTATTCAAGCGGAATACGAGTACAATGAAAATAGACTTAAGACGAGTAATAAATCACGAAATGGAGAAATTTGTTGCGCCGTCAAAGTAAGCAACCATTTGGTAAGATAGTAGAGAGAGGAAGGGGACTTTATCTAAGCTTCCCTTGAACTGGAACACCGTATTATAGATTTGACGACCGGGGCCCGACGTCTGATTTCTTGTAACTCTTGTCAAAATCATCTTCTGCTTCAGAAATAAATACTGATATTGCAAGAACACTTTTATATCTGTGTATATACTATGTTGATAACTGCAATTGGAAACGTGGAGAAAGAACGATTCACCCGGTTTCAGGTTTCTCCAAAAATTTCCGTTTGAAAATAGCTGTTGAATTATAGCTATGTATATGTAAAATCTGTTCATTTGACCGATTTAGGCCAATCAAAACTATGACACATCAAATCAGGCAGCTATCACGATCAGACTCAATTTGTGTGATAAGTTCTTATATGCGCAAGATATGAGAAAATGAGAAGCACTTGTGCTTTCTCTTGTTATTGTTACATTCAGCTGGGATTCGTAAGGATAAAACACTGTTCTGTTTAATTTTCTATTAAAATTAACTTTTAGTACACTTTTATCGACTATTCTAATATTTCACTTATTAAGTACCAGAACAATATTACTTAAACAATTCAAACCAATAACCTAATCCACTCTATTACTTTACCTTATTTTATTCTCACAGCCGATTACTATCTCGAACTTTAACCAGAGTCACTGCTATAAATCAGCTGTCACTCTTCTAAAAGCTGTCCTTTTATACCCGCTCCGCCATCCGAACGAGAACTTTCTAGCTAGTTCTAAAGGGTTCTAGAATTAGCTACAGTGGTGATATACACTTATTTGACTGATTCCAGTCTCCAATTGGAAGTGAAACTTGAGTGGAACTTGTTTTGTGACTAAGGGCTTGTCTCACCGTACACCATTTAGGTTACACGATAACTTCCACGCCACATTATACAAGCATCAGACAAAGGAACGTGAAAAAAATCCAAAGCAAATGCGATAATCTTACATTTCTTTTAGTCATGCAGCTGAGTAATAAACGCAGTCACCGCGACGCGACCGAATAACATGGCGGAACGAGGAACCGAGGAGAGCCCCAATCCCCAACCTCAGCTCAGGGCGTTGTTGTTTCCTTTGCTACGATTCGTCCGTTGTTTATTGTCATTCTCACGGCATTTTTCGCCATATCTTTTTTAAAGCAAACTGTTATCGTAAAGTCAAGTCATTACTCAGGAGTGTTAACTTGGGTCAGTTTTCAAAAGTTTCATAGCAGAAAGACCCCTATTGTTTTTGTTGGGAAGAGTTATTCGCTCTATTGCCGGAAAGGTCCCCTTTATTTTCTTCACTTAAATCCGTCATTATTCGAACGATGTTGGTCTTTATTTTTACGTAGGTATGTTCAATTCTGAATAATAAGCTCGATGAATTACTGTGAATGCCAAACATCTTTTTTAAAATGTCCTCAATAGCTCGCCCAACCACAAATTGGATAATTATTCATCTTGCTTAATCAACTTTCATGCACTGCGCCATCAATCAGTACGTAATTAACTACCAATTGCCGCTCTCCCCCAGTTGCTGCCCACAGCAATAATCAAATGAAATCTTTCTTTTCCTCCATCTAATTGCTATTGACACGTAATTCCTTTTCAAGCTGCTTTTCCATTCGCACCCACACCCACGCCACTTGCCTGTGCCAAAGTAGATCTATAAGCCATGCCATTCCATCCACGATAAATTAAACATCCTTCTAGTCGTCTTATCCTGTGTGGTATCTCGCCAGATGCATACATATAGACTGCAAAAAAATGCTCTTGCATACATTTCCATAAAAACAGATAGAGAGAGAGATGTAAAGGAAACAAAAAAAAAAACAAAATACCCGATACACAGCTTGATCGTTGAACCCAACAAGAAAAGCTTTGCCTTTCAATTACTCAATCTCTTCATATACTACTATCGCTCAAAGCGAATCCTGTGTGCATCCTGTGCAACGTAAAAAAGAAAACAAAAACTCGAACGAATCGAATGGGAAGGATAAAAAGAGACTTTTTGCTCGGATTGGGTTTGGGATATTGGGAAACTAATAACGAAGTGAGGCACAGAACAGCCACCCCATTCGCAAAATGTGAATGCGAACTTTATTTGGCTATAACCCACCGACCCCCCTTCGTGTACCTATACTTATCTCTCGGATCGATTGTGAGGCGGGAGGCGAGGAGGCGATTGAATTAAAATTGTATCGCTGTGTAATTTCCCAAGAAATCGAATCTATTATAAAATCTCTTGGCCCGGTGCACATCTGCACAACCGCTCCTCGGTCGTCTCTCCACTTCACATTCTTGAGTTTGACGCCGACTTAAAGAGCGAATGCCTCGCCATCACGTACTGCAGGAATTTAAACGTGAGTGAGGAGGATCTATGAGAATCTACCCCATTCATCTTCAAGGAGTCAGTGCAGGCACATAGGTTAAATTAGATTTCGCTTTTCTTTTCTAGCTATAGGTTTATATGGTAGGTCATTTAAGGTTGAAGCTCGCAGCTATCTACAAAGGTGAACGCCGCCATATCCGCACAGTCACCACACACACAGACACTCTCGGGATATTTACTCCTTTTGATTTCATCTCCAGAGTGTGTGTCGTGTATTATGGCATGTGATTGGGGTACTAATTATTCGCATGATACGTTTAGCAGAAGCAATTAGTTCTCAAAATGAACTTATATCGTATCACCTACTCATCCACACTCACGCACAGAAACACAGAAACACAGAAACCCTCGTGGCCCGCACAAGTTGAGTGTCACCTTCTTTGCACAGCACGTTTTGTAATCTGCTTTTGCAAATAATTATCTCGAGGGAGTTCAGTTTCGCCTCCGAGCACGGCTTGGTGACCCTGAAAAGTTATTATACTAGCTTCGAGTCAACATTATGTGACCATGTGTTCGTGTGTGTGTCGTTTTGGGAAATCCATCTGATGAGCTGAAAGTAATCTTAATCAAAGAAAGCCGATGGTGATAAAGGAAATCAATTAAACTTGGTTTCGTGGTCCTATATGAATTTGGCATAGGCCTGATTGGATAAGCTCGATCCGAAGGTGTCTTAAAGAAAACAAATCGAAAGACGAGTAAGGCCCATTTCTAAGTTTAGTGTAAGCCTGATATGGGGTATTTTCCAACCGTTACTAGTTAATACGGTACCGGTAGTCATGCCGTCTCGGTTGAGTGAGCCCATTATTCTATGGAGGCTATAAAAAGCGCAGTGTGTGACCTATAATGTCAGAAGTGGCGGACGGTATAATTGAATCATTGTATTATTGTTCACTGGTCGGCATAATTGCCGGTTCATACTGGATGACTACCGACATTCGATTTTTAAGAGTGATGGACATTTTATCTGCGGCGATAAATATTACTCGAATGTGTACAAACGGAACTGAAACCACCTACTTGAGGCGATCGACCAGCAATAAAAAAAGGCAGCAACTTTTTAATAAACAAAATAGCCTCAGCTGCACCACAGCTCTGAAACTGTTGCCATATAAAATGTAGTAGTCACTGCATTCAGGTATAGATTAGGTTAGGTTAGAAATAGGTTATGTCGCAAGAGACTATGTGCCTTATTGGGTATTTCTCGAGGCGCCTGGGAGAACCGTCATTCAATAGATGGAAAAAACCTACACACAATGTAAGCTTAGATAGAGCTGAGGAGCTCAGCCCAAGGACATACCAGTGGAAAAGGCAAATACACACTTCTGTTTCAAAGAAAACGCATAAAAAATATTTATTGTTTAAACACTAAAAAAACCATATACTTTCTAAATCACTGCCCTTAACCTAAAAGCTATCACACGTTAGTTGGTACTGCCAGTTTCTAATATCCACCTCCTCGTGGTATTTGCCGGGCACAGGATCCACCACGTCTCGGTCTCGTCTGGACTTCTTTTTTTGCCGCTCCACTTGCTGCCTCGACGAAGTATTTTCGATCTCTTTGTCTCCACTGGGATGCTCTTGGATTTCCTGCTGCTGCTGTTGCTGCAACTGTCTTCGCCAATTAGAGTTTCTTCGGGGCAACTTTGGAGTCGGGGTTTTGATGGAACTCTTCGGCCGACCATCTTTCCGCCAGTGCTGGCGGTCAAAGATGGTCGTTCGAAGAAAAAACTTATGTCATAAGGACCCCGACGAGAACCCAGACCGCTGGCGGCGCAGCAGGTATATGCAGATGCCTAACAGTGCCAACAGCACACACACCAGTCCCAACATTAAAAAGAATGCGTGCTTGTACCGCACCGCATCCGCAGATGCCTCCATAAGGCGGACTCTTTGGCTAGTTGCCTCGTCTGTGCTGACATTTGTGTCTGCATTTGAGACCTTTTGCTGAGCCATGTGAGGCAGGAGTATGTTCCAGAACGAGTAGACCTTCTTCAGGTGGTAGAAATATGAACTATCCTGCTGGTTGAGGTACGATGCCTTTGTCTGGCGGCTGTCTAAGCTACTGGGACGATCACCCAGTTGATAGGGGTTGTACTCATGCCTGTTCGACCTGGATAGCCCTACGTTTGATTTCCTGTCCAAGAGACTCTCAATCTCGGCGAGATTCCTTTCGAACGGACTGGTTAGCGTGTTACTTTTTAACGGCTCGGCTTCAGCCTCCCCAATGATTTGAATGAACTTCCGGTCCGGGGTGTAGGACAGCCATGCGTCGTATATCCTGCCGGGAGTTGGGTTTCCAGTTTTCACAAAGTTCACAAACGCCGTCCGCATTTTGCGGCAAATCTTCTCCTCAGACGGGGTAAATCTACGCCTTGCGATCTGCTGAAACAAACTCGGCCCCAGAAGGAAAGGCAAATCCGATGAGTGGGACGCTCCACCGAACAAATTCACTTTGCCACGCATATCCATTGAGTTGGAAATCTGAAATGCATACGCGTACAAGTTCACACCCTCTGTCAAGTTCAATGCCATCCGTCGGGCTAACGTCTCTGTCACATGGTAGAAGAAGGACTCATACTTCGCCTCGGATATCATACGCTGCATCGCGTTAAGTAGATAACTTGCACGGGTGGCAATCTGGCCGAAGTACTTCCAGTTGAGGGTGTCTAGCACATGACTCTTATCGGCCGCAGACGGAAAGTGTATCTCCCGCAAAACCAACGGAATGGTCGTGTGATTAATGTAAGCCCTTAAGGGGCCATAACCCTCCTTGGCCAAATCGATCCAGTAGTCATGGATGAAAGCACCCTCATTCGAACAAATCCCCACGATGATAGGACGTTTCGTGTAGTTGCCCAAAGCCAGTGCCTCTATCAACCCAATGGGGACGTATTGGTCGCTTTTCGGTCGGAAGCCATCCACAACCGGTCCCATTACCGACGAGTAGTTTCCATGGGCATAAACACTTTCGAATGCCTTCTGTAAGTCACTCGCACTCTTCGACCGGAGGCACTTCACCACCACTTGGTTGAGTGCCTCGAACTGGCATCCCAATTTCTCGATGACCCTCTTCGATGGTATTTGGCTGTTGGCGACATTCAAATTAACTGCAGCTCCGGACATTAGAATCAGCTGGCTGAACAAATTGTTGCTCCTCGGACTAATCATGTGGATTAGGGTGCATGCAAAACCACTGGTACCATGACCGAGCAGAGTCACCTGCTTGGGGTTGCCCCCAAAGTGCTGGATGTTCTGCTGGATCCATTGCAATGCCAATTCCTGGTCGTGAATGCCATAATTTCCAGGCAGCTCTTCGTTGTCAAGGCCTATCCAGCCGAAGATATTGCTTCTGTAGTGAATGGTTACTACGACCACCCCTTCGGACGAGAAGTCCAGACCAGACGGACGATTTCTCGACCAATCGAAGGACATTTCTTCGCCGGTGATAATCGCCAGCACTGGTAGGCTACCAAAGCGTAAGCCAACCTAAATCGAAATGGACAATAATTTTTCATTTTCATTTTCATAATGGCAACTGGTCTCACCTCTGGAACCCAGATGTTCAGGTACAAGCAGTCCTCGTTCGTTTCTGGTTCGCGTGCTGGGGTTCCTTCGGGGGTTTCATCGTAAACACTGTTCGACATCTGTGGGCATATAGGCTTCGCACTGGTTGCCAACAGGGTATTGTTCCAACCTCTGTGCGGTCTGGGATTCTGTTTTATAGGGTAGTGGAATTATACCTTATTGCATTTGTGTAATCCTCTCAACTTACAGTGAATCTCAAGGCTCCAACAGGTGGCTCTGCGTACGGAATTCCAAGGAATGTGTATACTGCAGTGCGTGATGATTCCGGAAAGACCTTTAACTAAACAAGATTTTAGGTTGGAAGCTGGTATAAGGTTTATCGTCTTACCCCCATTAGTGGTCCTTGATCGAGAGTTATTAGGGTATTTTGCGACGCTGCAACATTCAGTGCTATCCAAAATGTTGCACATAGGAGGTTTAGTGCTGCGGGCATTGCGGTTATCCGTTGGACATTCTTGAATTGCGAGATATTTGTTTGGACAAACTGGTGGTTGTTCTGAAAGTAACATAGGCTACAAGGTCCGCAATGTAATGTGAGTGGAACTTATAAGAACTTTAAAAATTGTATTGCACACAATTACTTTCGCCTTGCAGAATATGGCAATTATGTATGCGATCTGCTTAAGCGGCCCATACACGTGACACAAGTAGGGAAATTAATGCCAAGCCTAACACGATACCGATCACTGGATATGCTTCCTTCTCGCAGTCAAATCCGGATTTCTTTTTACAAAATTTCTCGTTCCCATGTAGTAGTTAGTATTTTTTTTTTTTTGTATTTCGTGCAAGAAAATAGGATTTAGAAGTAAGATAAGATCCAAACCTGGGACCACAACAAAAAACTACAAATAAATACCTATGCAACAAGTGCATTATTGCACACGTATCACGTTTCTGTAACACAGAGTTACAAGTCCGACGCAGATCTCATGAGCAATTGTGAGCAAGCTCAACAGGCTAAGTTCACAAGAAAAGCTTGATATTGCTCGTTCGGGGAGCGAAATATGGTGAACTTAAAAGAGTGACAGGTCAGTAATTTCTGGCTTCGATGAAACGAAGAAGCTACAGAATAATAAATTGAAAAAGAACGTAAAGTCGACATAGACTCGGAATAAGGAGCAAAAAAAGAAAAGGATAATGTGCGTGGTGAAGGTTTTTGTAAACATAATTGTGAGTCACCTAAACTTGGAAGACATTTTTGGCCTCAACATACACAAAGTTTGTGAAACAATCGATTTTTTGTGCCGATCTTCTTCCTTCAAGATCGTGTGAGTTGACACCTTTTAAGCTTCTTCCTTTGATTTTGTAATAAAAAATGTGTCAATATGTCAACGAAAGCCACAAGCTCTTGCTGTTCTTAAAAACAACATTTGTAACAAGATAGATTCCCAACAAGGTGAACTGTCATAATTGGATGGCCATTGACTATAAACTGCACGGCAAGTGATCAAAATACGAAAATTTCTGACAGTTTCTGTAAGAAAAAAAAAAACTGTAGTTGGCATTTCTCTTTCGGGGCCTGTTCGCGCACTTTCTCTGGCAACATTGGCCAAATGGCAAATTTTTCTCATTGCAAGAGAATTCACACACCGCGATCCAAAAAAAAATATTAAAAACTACAGAAACACGCTAAGCCTCAAATTTAGAAAATCCATTTTTATTTAGCTGGAAAAACGTGCAACATCAGCATAATTTGCTCGTTTACAATTAATATTAAAATCCATGTTGTAGTACAACAAATACTAAGCATAAATTAATTCCCAAATTGACATTTGACAGCCATCAAAGTAATTTATTAAATATGCGGTCATTATTATGAAGGGATATTCTTTTCGTAGCCAAAAGCCAAACTTTTACGTACGGAAACAGAGTTTGGCATTCGACTACATAAAATTGAAATAAGTGTTCAAATGCATTAGTTCTCTTTCTGTTCTCTTCTAACTTGTAAATTTATTGAAGTATTCAATTTTGGAAAAAATTCTATCCGCAAGTGACAAAGCTACTTTTAAGTACAGTTTGAGCAGACGAAATGTAAAATTTGTGTTTTTCTTAAGGCGGTTGCATGATTTATTAATTAAAACTCCAAAATATTTATGTTCTTGATTTAGCCATGAGTTTTCGATCGGAAAATATTACGCACTCTCGGGTGGTAGGTATCTCTTTTACGACGTTATGCGATCGGAAACAGGGTTTCGTAAAATCTTGTTCGAATGGTAATGGACCCATGTGCTGAGAGAGATCTTTGGCTCGATCCTCGGAAGAGCACCGATTCGAAATTTATGTCGGAAGAGACTTTCTTAGTATGTGAAGTGCATTTCTTTGGCCCAATCAGCACATATTTAAAGTATCCTAAATATATGTGTTAGGTAGGTACTCTTATTATTCTGTTTAAAGGCAGTTTACTTGGAAATCTTATCGGATCTTAAGCTGAAGCCCAACTTCACCATAATTTTTTGTGAAATTATTTCCCACTAGAGGTAAAGTTATTTCCATGCACCAAAAGTAAAGGCAAGAGTTGTCAATTTTCAACTATTGAGTGAATGATCTATCTGTCATCAAATTGACCACAAGCTTGACAGAGTTGATAATTTGATTGCAAGGGTTATGGATAACCCTTGACCTTACTGATCAATTTTTATTGCCCTGCAGTCTTTGTAAAGTCATATTTTGTTATTCCTTTATTGGCAGCTTTGTGATAATTAAAGCTTGCGATGACTAAATATTGCAGTGGTGACGTGTATATCCTCGCATTAAATGTGTCTAATAATCCGATTTGTAGTAAGGTTGCATTACCGGTAGAAAAAGAGGCCAACTCAACACTCAATATAAATTAATTCATCCGCTTATTCCGATTTGCATAAATGTAGGTGGGTTCACTTAAAATCACATTAAATTTACAAATTTACATTATTTCCACTTGTGGTTGGCTAAATGCAACTAAATCTGATATCACTATACTATACACTCTGTATCGCTATTAATCCGATTATCTAAATGGATTTCCAAATGAATACACCAAATCAATTTACAATTGATTACCAGAAAATATTTAATTCGACTAAATTCCTCCGCAGGCGCGAACTACAAACGATTGCCAACAACTGAACTCAAAAGCACTCCACAATCGACGAATTGCCACGATCGCACATCGCACACAAAAATTCGTTTGTTTCTGTATAAAAATTCAGAATTCCAATATTCTCTCGGCACTGAACAGGAACACTGAAACAGATGTGCGTGGATAATTTATTTACTCCGCCAAAGAGCTATCAATATAAAACCCAACCAGTGGGGACATTTACGAATATAACGAGAGTAGGTATCTATGGGCAATGGGCAGCTGGCAATACGACGCGAATCCCTGATGCGTGGTTCCGGTCATATCTATTCACGGTTAACTGTCAGTGTTCCATCTATGCCAGCCAGCCAACTCACCCCCGTTGGCGAAAGTCGATAGTGTACACAGCTATAGAGTGGATGAACCCTTTCCTACACCTACTTCCGACGAGCCGACACAGTTGTCAATTTCAGCCAGAGCAAAAACACTAAAATTACCTACTCCAAAACAATATTTTGACAGGGGGACGGTGGACCGTGGACGTGCTACGTGCATAAATGGCGGATGGAAGTGGTAGCGTAGTGCGAGTATGTGCGCGGTGGCCATGAAAATTAAAATTATTGGAAATGGAATCCCTCTGCTGCGACTCCGACTCCGACATATGGGTTTTAGTGTGAAAACGAAATTTTCCGTAATCATAATTATTTCGATTAATTATTATCCCTCGACCGTTGAGAGTTGGATTCGATAGAAAATGCATATTTTTTATTTTATTCAGCTTTTTGTTTAATGACAATGGTTTGAGCGTGACTGTTAAATGGATGATTCTGGTTGAAATGTATTAGTTAGCCCTTTATCATTGTGGCCGCAGGAAGTCGGAAGTGGCTTTGGCTGTTCGTTTTTAAACTCGAAATGAAATTTATTGGGAAGGGGTTATTATGAAATAAATACACATGTATTTATGTGGATGAATGTCACAAAGGTATTGGTTTTTCATTAGAGAGATTGCAATCGGAAATAATCGGACGTCATGACTCAGGAGTGCACATGCACATTCAGCAGATATGATGGACTACTCTTACCGGCAGATGTACCTGTTTCAGAGAGCATGGCAACTGAACATTTTGGAGAAGTGAAAATATTGCCCACCCGTTCAGTTATTTTTGCAGCACGTGATATCAAACTATCTTTTATTCATCGATGGTAATGGGGATGTATCGACTAAGAATAAGTTACATGAATAAAACAAATAATTTGTTGGTCGGTTCATTTCATTTGTGAATCGTATGGCGTAATAATGCTATGCACATTTTTAGAAGAGTCGTCGTTTTGTTCTACTAAATAGGTGGGGCTCGCATTTGCAATAATTGAATGATAAGAACATTGGATAGAGAACGATTTTCTGCTCTCTAAATCAGCTGGTTGTCAGATTTCATGTTCCATTGGCTCTGAGCGAGATTAACACCTACTTAACCTAACACCAACACAGTATTTGTCTTTTGACAAACTTTAAAATGTGTTATTATTTAGGTTTTTTTGATGGTAAATAGGTCTGTAAAGAACTACATTTGGCCAATGGATTTATATAAACACAGATTACAATTTAAGAACAGCTGACTTTTAAAACACGCACCACCACAAATGCAAGGAAAGACAAATCTCGTTTTATGTTTCATTGGGCACGAAAAATCTGAAAGGCGCAAACACCAGTTCAAAAAAAGCTTAAAAAATCTCACAAAAAGCTAGATAATAAATGCGCCCGATACCGCGTCAAAAAACTCTCGAAACGCATCCAATAACAATATCAAAAATTTCTGAAAATTGCGTTCAAAAAATGTTCAAAAAAACTTGTTGAAAACGCTTTAAAATAGTAGGTACCTACGTGGCAAAATCGTGTCAAAAATGATCTCGAAAAATTAACATAAAAAGACACTCTAAAGGACTATTCACATGAGAGCGAGCGAACGAATTGCTGAAATGCGAACAAACCACTTTTGATGCATTTATGAACAGAAAATTGTACATTTTACTATTCCATGAGGAGGATAGTTAATTATCCCATCAAAATGTATTAAGAAAACATGTTAATAAACAGTTAAAATAACGAAATTTCGAATTGCAAACTTTTTGCCGCGAACGAATACACCCTTGGCGCGAATTGTCAAAGTTTATTCACAATCCACATCATTCAATTCGCGTTCCACAAACTAACCAATAAAGCATTCGTTCGAACTTAACCTCAAACTCAAAATGTTATAGAGACAAATAACGGCGACTGTAATTGGATTCGCGGGTTTCTGCGACCAAATTAAATGTATCATGTGAATGGACTGTCAAAACTTGCGAATATTCGTTCGTTCGTAGGTAGTTGGTCGCTCTCGAACTGCGAATAGGCGAATTGCGAACAAATCAATTTAACTGTATTTATGAATTGAAAATTGTTATTTGTTTTACCACAAAAGCATTATATTGAACTAATCTAACATCTAATCATAAAAAACTGCGTCTCAACTGATAAATAAATAACGAAATTTCCAATTAAAGCACTTCTCCCGCGAATTAAAAATTCTTGCCGCGAACTGTCACATTTTATTCACAATCCACAAAATACAGTAGCGATCCACAAAACCCGCTAATAAAAAATTCGTTCGAACTTAACCTAATTGACGCTGACAGTTGCTTTGCATTTCCAATTTCAATTTGTTGGAGGTATCTCCGCCCCCGCTTGGAAAATAAAATTAAAGAAACAATACAATTCATGTTAAAAAAGGTAAATATTCAAAAAGAAGGGATCAATCTCATTATAAAGCAAATTGCCTTGTTTCAGGAATTTTTTTTCGTTGTTTTTCTTTTGTTATCACACCTCTGCCAAAAATAAAACAGTTTATGATTGTTGTATACTTAATAAAAATACCAAAATACACCGAAACACGAAGAAAATTGAATTTGGGATAATATTTTTGACATTTGTGTTGTTTTTTTTTTTGTTTGTTGAATAACATTGAATTGGATTGAAACCGCTGCAGGTATGTTCGATTTTATTTTGTGTGGATTTGCGATGGCAGATACGTAATTAAAAATTAAACACGTCTAAATCACGTAATTAGTAATCACGAAAATGTATGGTAAATCACGTAATTTATGAGATGATTTAGCTAAATCAAGTGGATTTAGCTAAATCACGTTGGTGGGAACATGGTATAAGACAAAAACTAGATTTTCGCTTCATTATAATACGCGTGCTCTGTTCTACCATACAAAAAAACCCTGGCATTTATACTTCAATTTTCGTTGAAATAAACCAAAAAGAAAAAACCGCTTAACTCATTCTCATAACTGAAGGCATATTTAATAACCGCTTAAGTCATAAAAGAATTTGGAACTGCAAAAAGTCTGTACCAAAATAACGACTTATGTCGATTTAAGATACTTTTCCAAATCAAAAAACTATTCACAAATCCATCGAGCATATTCTTCTAAAAACGGCTTAAATCGACTTAAGCGTTTATTGAAAATTTAACCAAGCTCTTTCGTGATAGCCAAACTGAGATAAGTCGTTATTGCGAGAGGGAAATATCATTTGAGTTAAGCGCTTTGGGAAGTCGAGTGCCTTAAAGAATTTAATTGTTGCGAAGATATAATAATCAGTGTTAGTGTAATTAATAGTGTTTGTTAAGTTTAATCAAAGTTAAGTGTTGCTTAGATATAATAATCAAAGTGTAAGTTATTGAGAAGTGGTGTTAAAAAAAGTATTAACAATATGAGTTCCCGAGCTTTGCAAATTTTATACATGGCTAGGAAAGGTGTTTTTGGTACACCTGATCAAAAAAAAAAATCAACAACGGCAGAAAAGAAACGATTCCTGCGAAAAAACAAGTGATTTGGGTAATTTTTTTTTACATTAGGTCTATTTATGAGTGTGTATGTGAATGTTTGTCCTAGCATCTGATGGCAAGCTGTTCTTGGAACCCGTAGTCAACGAAACGAAATCATCTATAGATGGAGTTGACTATGACAATCTAGGTGTACTTTTCGAAGAATTTGGTGGCAACGCAGACTTCGAACTCGAACACGATTTCAGTTCAGACGATTCTGTACGCGATCCCAATTTCGAGCTGTCACATCTGGATATTTCCTCAGATTCTACCGATGATGAACTTCTGCAGATGGGAAAGCAACTAGAGCAAAATTTGGTCGATTCTTCTCAACATACTACAGTTGCAAATCAATTGGAAATTGATTCGAGTAAAGCAATTGCTTTAAAAAGAAACAGAGGAGAATCCTACATTCGAAAAACTGGATTGGTTGCGGCAAGAAAATGTAACCCTCTTAACAGCTGCCGACAAAATTGTAAGGAGAAAATCGGTTTCGAGAAACAGAAAGAAATCTTCAAATGTTATTGGGCTTTGGGGACGTTCAACCAAAGAATCCTTTTCATCGGTGGTTTGATAGAAATAGATGATAAAAAATCGCAGACTTTGAATAAAAACGAGATTCGATCCCGGAACCGACAGCATCATATAAAGTACTTCATTAGCTACGAGAAAGAAAAGATTCGAGTGTGTCAAAAGTGCTTCAAGCAATGCTTCGAAGAAACTGAAAGTTTTTTGAAATCAGTAGTGAAGAAAAAATTGGAGCAACCGAATATGCCTTTCAAAGATCATCGTGGTTCTGCAGGAGGAAGTAACAAAATGTCTGAAGAAGTGGTTCAACTTGTAAGGACTCATATAAACAGCTTTCCTGCTTACGAAAGTCACTACACCAGGCGGGACACATCTTGTAAATACTTTCATGCAGATTTGACATTGGCCACAATCTACAAATTATTCTGCCAAAAACATCCGACTGTCTCCGTTAGCTTGAGCAAATTTTTGAAAATATTTAAAGGTATGTTTAGTTATAATCGTGTATGATGCTTATTTGATCACTTAAATTATTTTGTATTACTTTGGTATAGATTTGAACATAAACTTTAAGAAGCCCTGCATCGACACCTGTAATAGGTGCGACACTTTAAAAACAAAAATAGAGATAGCGAAACATGATGGTGCTGAGGAACTTGCAAGCCTTCAAAGTGAATTCGACCAACACCATATCATTACGGACTTGGCATACGACGCTAAAAAGGAAGACAAAATTCTGGCCAAAGGAAATCGAGCGATCAAGGTATATGCATTTGACCTTCAACAGTGCCTTCCAACACCTTACCTCCGAAACTCAGTAAGTTTATACAAACGGCAATTGTGGACATATAATTTAACCGTACACGACTTTTCCTCAAACAACCCATATTGTTTTATGTGGCACGAGGCAATGGCTAATTGAGGTGGCAATGAAATTGCATCATGTTTGCTGAAGCATATGCAGAATGTAAGCGCTGAAGATTCCAACAAATTTGTTTGGAATAAAGTGAGATGGTTGAGATACGATAAAAATATGTTTGGCAAGATTCTATACAAAACAACTCTTGATAAAAATCAGCCATTTTCAACATTAAATGTTGCAAAACGTGGTGTTAACTCACTTAAAATGAGTGATATTCCCAAAGCCCCGGCCAAAAATTTAATAAGTTCTAAGAAAAAAGATGATCTTAAAAGTTTATTTTCTTTTATTGATCCTGCGTTTCATGAATTTTATAACAAATTAGATACGGAGATGCAACCCGTAGCTGATATACATCCTGACTTAGTTGATGAAGACGAAAATGAAGAATCTTAAGTCCCTTCTTATTTTTAAGTTTTTTTTACGAATTTTTAATCGAATTTTCTGTTTTTTAATAAATTTTTGTTTCTTTTTGTTATTGTGGACTGCTTTTAAAAAAAATGTTAATCTTATGTTTCAATAAAAAAATCACTTAAATTCATAAAAGTGAAAAGAGTGACAATGAAAAACAGCTTATCTCATTTAAGAAGACGTGAAGAACATTTTTCAGGTTGCAATAAGAGCTTAAGTGACATTGGTAAGCAAGAAGGTGTTAAATTAATTTTGGAAAAACAACTTTAAAAATACTTTATGCAATAAAACTGCAAATAAACAAGTTAGAAATAAAATGAAAGATTATGATGATTACGGTTGAAACCCTCTTTCAAAATCTGTGCACTTTTCCTTTCTTAAATGCACCATTTTTTTCCAGTTCAAAAATGAAGTTTGAAAGTGCATTTCCCGATAATTTAAATATTAGACTTAAGCGGTTTTTGCTTGTGGCCACAGATATAAGTTGAGTCTTACCCGGTTATTTATAACAAATGCCTAAAAATATATCCCGACCGGTACAAAAAGGAGGATGCTTGGCAAAATATAGCCAGTATTTTGAATGTTGATGGTAAGTTAAATATAGTCTCCTTAATTTGTAGATTCTTAAAATATATTTACAATTTTTCAGTGAAAATATGCAAGGATCGATGCAAAAATTTAAAGGACACGTTTTCCAAATATTTCAAAAAAGAAAAAAATCAACCAAGCGGTTCTGGGGCTGTCACCAAAAAGCAGTGGATGTTTGGAATCATGGGATTCCTAATCCCCTTCATCGAAGTTCCACGGTATTTACGAGTTAATGACATTATCATTTCATTAAATTTATTAACTTTTTTCATGATTTGCAATAGTTTTTTATGTAGATTTGATTTCTCTATATACCTACCTATAATCCAAAAGTAATAATAACTTTATTTCATTATAAGAACGGTTGGAAATTTGCAAAATGAAAATGCCTATCATCAAAGTAAAGATTTTGAAGATGAAGAACATTAGTCAGACCCACTAGAGCACTTAGAACAAGAAAAACTTGTGCAGCCTAAAAAGAGAAAAATTATGAAAAATGACCAAGCGGAAAGTGACAAATTTTTAAAAGCGTTGGTGGAAATAAACAATGTTCCTACAGAAGAACCACCTTTAAAGACTTTTTTTGTTCGCTGGCGTCTTGTGCAAGTGGTTGGAGTCGCAAAAAAATCGAATTTGAGGGTTATAAATCCTAACGCGAGACAACACTGTAGTTATTAGTTATCTATATTTATTATTATATACTTTAAATACCTAAGAAGGACTCAATATTACTTATTTGTTTATTGCTGTTTAGCTCTGTTTCATTAGTTATTATTCTCAAGTTTATTTTCGTTTCCCCTAAATGAATTAAAATATATTTTAAAAATTAATTAAATACATAATTTGAATGTAACGTCTTTTTATTGACTAAAAATTATCGTTTAGGGAATTAATAACATTGTAGGTATGTTTCATTAGATCATTCTGTGCTGAAATTCTACGTCTCCTTCAGAAACACACCAATTTGCAAATTTGTCTCGAATGTCATAGGCTGGAATTGGTGTTATCACTTCATTGAAGTCAACATTGCGTTCTGAAGTAGTTGCGTTATGCTTTGATCGAGCTTCAGAAATGTTTGTTCGTAATAAATTATGTAAAATACAACATACTAAAATAATATTAGTAGCCGATGATTTTTCCACTTCCATGCGCTATAAAAGGATTCTCCATGTTTGTGACAGAATACGAAACGCATTTTCCACCACCCTTCTTGCTCTCGATAACCTGAAGTAAAAATAAGTTAAACCGTTGAAATACAACTTTTTACTATCGTTTAAATGTCAATTTAACCTGTAGTGTGTGATTGATTGTGACCAGGAAAGGGTCTAAGAATAGTTTTCTTTAATGCAAAGCCCTCGTCTCTAATAATTACGTGAGGGAGGTTTGACGTGGTACCAGGAAGTGGTGAGTCCTCTGGTATATTAAGGCCCATTTTATTCACTGGAAGTTGAACACAACTCGGGGAGTTTTCCATATAAAAATCCCCAAGTTGTGTTCAACTTCGAGTGAATAAAATGGGCCTAAGGCTACTTGGATTATTTAGCCAAGCATTACTTCCATAGACGCCAACATCTACCATCAAAAATCTATAACTCGCATCTACGATAGCCATTAGATTGTATGAAAATGATTTTTTGTAATTAAAATACAGGCTTCCAATTTTTTCGGTGCAAATGTCAGTGCATGTTTTCCATCTACAGCTCCCAGACAATTCAGACAGAAAATTCCATCGTTGCAAAAATTCTGTGGATATTTCCTTCCAGTCTGCTGCAGTCAATTTGTCAGGGATTGCAATTCTTAAGCAATTTGAAATAATTGCGTTTATGGTTTGGTCGATTGAATTCTTAACTGTTGACACTCCCATTCGATATTTAAACGCCAAGTCTGCAAAACTGGTGCCAGTAGCAAAAAATCTGGAAAAATCTGTTGTGTCCTAAATAAAAATTGTAGCCATTACCTCAAAGTTATGACCACTTTCTCTCTGGCTTAGGCTTTAGATCGTCTTTAACCATTTGAAAGAATTCTTCAAACACTTCTTTGGACATTCTAAAGTAAGTACCTACTGATAAAACCGACCAGGATACATTTCAAGCATGCTTATTAAAGTAAAATATTCTCCTTTCCCTTTTCGAGTTCTGTTAAGCAGATGTACATGCATTAATTGCTGTGCTTTACATTTTTCCACCACAAATAGGCTAATAATATTTTTTTTGTCCTTCTACCTCCCATTTTCGAATTTTATTTATTTAAAAAAAGACAAATGATGGCGACTGTCATTGGATTCGCGGGTATCTGCGACTAAAAAAGGCACTGGAATGAAAAAAGCATGTGAATGAAGTGTCAGAATCTACGAATATTCGCCAGTTCGTGGTTCGCAATTCGCTCTCATGTGAATGGTCCTTAAAAGCGTCCATACGACGTCAAAACTGCCAAATGTCAAAAATTCAAAAAAAAAAAAATTATATATTTTTGGGATTAGAATTCTAAAATTTTCCATGCCTTGACGTTGGTAGTTCCAATATAAAACTGACAGTTGTTCAGTATTTTTTATAGGACGAAATACTTAAGTTATTCTTTGTCTTGTGTTAACGATTTCCATTTCTTAACCTGCGCAGATACATAGATGAAAATCACAATATGAGGTCTCCTCCATGTCGGAGTCTACATTCTAAAAGCTGTCAAATTTAAATAAAAAAAAATCCAAGAATTATGCGAATGTCATAATTCTGAAGCTATCGGACTTTTTTTCTTTGCTAATCTCTCAATATTCTATATTTTGACAATAAAGCTATAAAATAAGAAGAAACTTGCTTCTTGTTTTGAAATTTTTGAAAAGCCGAGCTTGCGAATGGAACTAGTATTTTCTGAAGGAGTTGCAAAGACATTTAGAAGTTCCTATTGCTATACATCCGATTTCTCTGAGCCTGTGATTTTTGACACAATAGGCGTTTTTCTTTTTTAGTTCAGAGCAAAACCTCAAATGTTATACAAAAATTTCGTGTTTCTTTTTTAGCTCAGACACATCAGAGCTCGATTACACATGCAAAAATGTGTACATGCACACTTTCAGTCACATTTGACAAACAAAAAAAATTCGCAAAAAAAAAAACGTCTGACCGATCTGAGCACGCTTATATTGCTCGAACTCAGTTCAGTGCTCCTGCTCAGCTCTGACCTAAAAAAGAAAAAAGCCTAATAAAGAAACACCCATCAAAGTTCCTCCCAAGTAAAATCTTCCAAGCAATGAACAATTGACTCAGACACCTAATTTTTAAATTGAAACAAAGTGCTTAAAAAGTACAGCTTCTTTTACACTAATCCCCCTAAGTAAGTCATATCGCACATCGTACTTCAACATTTACTGCAAACGTCATTCACTAGCTGTCAAATGTCCGAACAAAAAAAAAATATTCCAGACTTCCCTGATTCCTATGGCTATTCCCCTTTAGTTTAGCTCAAAATGTAACCCTTCTCGTTTACAATCTCAAATCCACAACAATAGTTATATAGGCATAGCCATACGTATAAGCCTGCATGCGGAGTAAATTCCTGAGTGCACTTATGCACACATATACCTACTACCATTTTGGCAGGTTTTTGAGCATCAGGAAAAGTGGTTTGGCAAGGCGCTTTGATTAACTCGTCGGAACCATTTCGTTGTTATCTGCATAACAAACATCACAATCGTCAAAAGCGCTCGAAAAACTTTAGAACGTCCCTCTGTTCTTCTTTTATTTGCATTTCGTAGTCCGAGGAAAAATTCCGATTGCATTCATTCGCGCGCTACAAAAGATGCCACATAAATCGTTGGCCACGTAACATTACCACCGTGTATTTGGAATAAGGGAGGCGAAAGCAGAGGCTGCCCAGACCGGACATGATACCCGACCGCGTGCTCTTCTATTGTTAACCAGGGTCGAGTCCGGTCTGCAGCGCACAACACAGCGATGAACGACGACGATTGTCCACAGGTATATGTAGGGGTAGAAGGAGGCCATCGCCATTGCAAGGTGCTGGAACTCGAAATGACTTTTCCAGCGGGTGGTAGCGCAATGGCGAACTGGTAGTGCTTCTCGAATTTATGAGCTTCCTCGACTCTAACCTTTTGAAACGCCGAGTCGCGCCCCGTATATATGGTCGATCATTGGTATGGGAAAGGCGTAAAAGTCTCACTTTATGTGAGAGCTTGGCTAAATTGGATTGCACAGATTGCATTGTATTTATCTCCAGTCATAACAACCGGCGGTGTTGGAATGCGTAAAGGTACCTATTGTTATGGCTCTAACTGGCGTTGTACCTGGTACCTGCACAGAAAGTGACATATGTAGCTAGTTAAGGACACACAACACGATCGTATATTCCTGTGCATTAGAAGGAATTAAGCCAAATCTCATTTTTGCCCACGGCATCTAAATCAAACTGTCAGTAGTCACAAATACCAGCCAGGTAGAGAGTACAAGTACAGCACTAGGAACTATTTTTTTTTTTTTCTGTAGGTATGGAAACAATAGAAGGGAGGTGACCGTATATATCGTCGATGTCGACATCAATGTCTAGGACTCGAATAATTCTGGTGCACTGTGCTTCGCAGTGCTATAGTAGTTGGCTATTCAGGTGTAAAAATACCAAATGGAGCTGTAGCGGAAGTTTCGATTTTACACCATGTTTAAGCTGTGGGTGGGGCCGGGTGGTAGCCAGGCTGATAAACCTCTTAGTGTGTACAAGCATGGGGGATAGCTCGAAAAGCAACTCCTGCCACTTGCTTGCATATGCACATGGCAGTTAAAGGATTGTTATGCAAAAATCAACATATTGTTGGTGGTGGGTACACATGTACAAGAGTTGTTACCAAAGAAAAGCACACAGCGCACGCTAGAGCAACATACCCACTTGCCGTTTACAAACGTAAACGTAATACAATGCGGATGGGGCTGGACTCTGTGCAACATGGACAATAGCTGTTTTGCTATCAACTGAAATGACACAGTGTTAGATGGGGAATTGTGTCCACCTTTTTTCATTAGTTCTGTAGAGCTCGAAATCAACACTAGGTTACTAAGTTTGACAGTTGGCTACTGCAATTTGTCATTGTTGACGATTTTTTTAGACACGGAGGAGTGACTGACAAGTGTAGTCAAACATTTCAAGCTTATTCATGCGAGAAATAGATGGTACAGCAATATCTAATGAAACTTTGACTGTTAAGTTATAGGTAGGTAGGTAGAATTGGCGGTCCCGCTTGGAACCCAAGTAGCACTGTGATGTGCCTTTTTTTTACCACGACTCGTATTACCTAGTTTGTGATGTTTGTTAAGGGTGCGAAGCATTCGGTGCCTATATCCAGCCTGTGGAGTTGAGGAAACGTATTATGTCTGATATCCCTATGCCCGAAATGTCGCTAAGGTTGTCGAAAAAAGGTTGGTTCAGTGTGCGCAGTCTGGCTCTCGCTAGTGCCGGACATTTGCATAGAAAAGTATATATAGTATATGGGCCATATCTTCCTTGAAATGACGCAGTTGGTCAAACCCTCCCATTGGAATTTGGCTTTCTGCAGGAAATATAAATGAATTTGTCCTTTGACCACTCCTAGTGGGTTGCCCGCTCGTTGCCTATTATGTCACTATGCCCTGGTACCCAGAGTAGTGTGACACTGAAACGTTCACCCGGACGGGCAAGCTCGTTCCGGCACTCCAGCACTAGTTTAGAGGATATGGTAGCCGAATTTATGGCTTTGATGGCGGCTTGGCTATCTATAAGGATTAGGATAGCGATGTTTTGTTTGTGAGTAGTGTTACGCCCTAGATGCACGCAGGCTTCTCGGATAGCCAGTAATTCCGCCTGGAAAACGCTGGCAAAGTCCGGCAAACGGTATGATTCTGATATATTTGGTGATTCTGAGTAGACCCCGGCCCCCACACCACAGTTCATCTTAGATCCGTCAGTGTATATGACCGTGTCGAAACTCTGCACTACTTCGTTTCCCTTCCACTGAGCTCTGGACGGGAAACTTACCTGGAAGCCTTTCTTAAAATTAAGTTGTGGTGTGATGTAGTCGGTTGGAAACGTGACCGTGCCGTTTGGTAACGAGTCCAGGATGTTGCTGTGGCCATACGGCCTTGCACTCCAGCACCCAGACTCCCTGAGTCTTATGGCGCTGCATAGTGCAGTATCTTTGGTGTGCAGATCGAGAGGTAAAAGATGCAGGAGCACGCAGTAAGTTAAGTTATACTTTTGATATAATTTTGAAAAGCTTATGAGAGGGAACGGATTTTGTTGACCTTGCCTTTTTTTTGCCTTTCTTTTAACCATGTTGCCTTTTTTGCCTTTTTCCACCTATTTTTTTTTTTTCTGCCTTTTGACCATATTTGTTAAGTTTATGTGCACTTTCTCCTTAACTATTAAATTTAAAAAAATAAAATCGCGAAAACACTACAGAATTTTGCACCAATTACTAATCTCGCCAATAGTGTACTCTGGATGCGACTAGAATGTCGCATTTTTGTTTACGGTTACCATATAAATGAACCTTTTTGGATGAAATATCTGTGTTTGTTTTTTTTTCCATTTTAATAAAAGGCATTTATGACTTTTTCACAGTTTATAGTTTTGCCTTTTTTTTTTGATTTTTTAGGTCAACAAAATCCGTTCCCTGCGTTATGACACACCGTCAACATGATGACAAGACATTATGAGCAAAATCAACATCAACGGTTCATATGAAAGCGATAACCCCACTGCGATCGACCTATCGACCTATTCCTACTTCTTGACATTTGATTGAGGTGAATTTCAGCCATTAGATACCTACTATAGTTGGAGTTTATAGTTTAAGGTAAAGTACGAACGAATTTTTCTTTCTCGGTCTTGTCGATCGCAACTATGTTGCGTGGATTAAAAAAAAAAGTCTGACAGTTCGCAACGAGAATGGTTTAATACGCGGGAACGATTTTCTGGTAAAAGTATACAAAATAATTCCATTATACGGGTTTTTCACTGTAGAAAACTAAGAATAAAGGTAATGATGTCTTGCACTCAACTGACAGTAGGTACCAGTGTTGTTATATCGTGGGATTTATCCCTTTTTGTGGGATTTTCGATGTCTAAAAAGCTTTCGTGGGATAAAGGCAAACAGCACGACATCGTGGGATTTTTAGGATTCTAACAAAAACATTCAACATTGTTAACGTAAATTGTCTTTCATGAAAATTTCCTAATACCAAAAATATTCATAGTAATGTTAAATATCTGCGGTTTTAATACTAAAGGTTAATTAAACATAATTTGTTTTCCGTGTAATACTAATTTTGCTTCAAAAATTAGATTTTTTTCAAAAAAATATCGAGGGATTTTTAAGGGAATTTAAATACTATGAAATGGGAAAAATGGGAAAAATGACTACGTTTCGTGGGATAAATGAAGAGAGAATCCTTACAACACTGGTAGGTACCTACTTTTTTTCCACCAAAGACAAATGTTGCTGCCAGAGCGGGTCTGATATTTTAATACGACTAATGCAGCTGTGATTACCTACTACTCGCTTTAAGCTTCGTTGCATTTATTGCATTTGACTATTTAGGAAGACTTGACAAAACGCTTCAAAGAACTAGTTAAGACGTTTAAAAATATGTCGTCGCTACAATGCAGAACTAGACTAAGTTTCACTTTTACAAAATATCAGTAGAGCAATTTTTAAGTTGGAAAATGTATTTACTCCCAAACTATTTTTTCAAACACCTTGACGTAAAAAAAACCTAAGTCCTAAGTCCGTGTAGTGGACGTAGGCTAGTTCTGCCCTAAAAAGAAAATTAAAGGACATAGGAGGTTTTTGTATGATCAAAACTGTGTACCTACGTACTATTGCGCGTATGAATACAGTCATCACCTTCCTACGCTCAGAATGCGAGTGGCTATTTTCTTATGTAAAATTCGTAAATTTCGATGCACCAAAACGAGTGTCGAAAAATGAGTCAAAAAACGCAAGATGACGAATATTTTTTCCAATTTGAGTTCTTAAATTTTCATTACCTTGGCTTTCGTACCTAAGTGCAATATAAAACTGAGTTCTGTTTAACTTTAGATACCTAACTAAAAATAAAAACCTGGTAACGATGTGTTGCACTCAACTGAGACAATTTTACTGTCGATGGTTCCGATATTGTAAAACGACTCCTACTACCCATGTAGCTGTATTAGCTGTATGATTGTATTAATTGCATTTGACAGATTAGAAGGACTTGCCATAGGAGAAATTTTGTAATATTTTTTATGAAGCGAAAGTCACAAAATCTGTGTTCAGGTTGAGGATGACAGTTCTTTATGCACACACTAGAACTGGCTCTCACATAATAATTAGGAGCGATAATATTGTTGCTTGGGAATTCCTATTGAAGACTGTTAGACTAAATTTAAGTTCAAACTAAATCTATTTTCAACTCCCAATGAACCTATATTTTGGAGCTAGTACCTTATCATTTTTTTTTTTTTTTTTTTCATTAAATTGTTAAACTTTTGACTGTTGCCTTAATTTGTTTTGCAAATTATTCAATTTTTATGAATAATACTGACATCAAAGCACAATCCAATTGAAAGTTAATCTCTTCGAGTTCCATTAAGATCTAGATGGCTAGTGCGTTTGGCGTACGCGCTTAATGTCAAACCCTATGTAATAAAACGGTGTTCTATGTATGTGACGCTTTTCTTATTCATACATTAAGTTATTAAGTCAATGGGGACGTTCCAATATCTCCAGTAAGTATTTGGTATAAATAGTAAGCTTGGCAGCTGGTTGATTTTGATTGGCTTAGATCGGTCATATGAACAATTGTTTTGTTTCATTTGACGTTTATAGATATAGAGGGGTAGCCGACGAATCTAGTCAAGAAACACGTTACTGAGTACTAAATTGACAGTTTGCTTATTTATATGCAACTGTGGCTTACGTACGAAAAGTGACGTTCCCGACCAATCTAGTTTTTGCGTTCAGGTTAAATCTAGTCCAGACCAATCTAGTCGACTTCAGATAACTAGATTTTTTAATGTGCCCATCCTTTCTTAACAATTTAGTAATGACAGTTGACTTCTCTGCCTTTATATATAAATCTCTATAGTTATTCAATTGTAGGGCCATATCGCATTATGAATATATGTTTTCAATTTAGTTATTAAGCGCCATTACAGTCACAAAACATATGGCTCATTCCCAACTCCAAAGCGAAATGATTGACATATTCGCCACTTTTTACATGTGAAATACAAAAATATATACAGAGTGCACCTACTTCTTTGTCGCATAGTATAAAATTCGTTTATCCAGTAGGCAGATGTGACAGTCTGACAGTCCCACAACCAACATCCTCTATATTGATGTACAAGTCCGATATTCAAAATAAGACATCTGTGGTAGACAGAGCTCATCGCCAGCATCGTCATTCTACAGCGACAATATTGTCATCTGCAAACCAACATGTTGACATAAGCTCATGATTAAATGCTTCATCAACACAAACGGCAGTAGCATCATCATCATACTGAACATCAACATCAATATCATTGTCCTGCATCGGTTTAGAGGTGATCAATGACATCATGCAATATCCCGCCTGTCAAATGGATGCAATTCAAATTTCGGTTTCGTCATTTTTTTGTAAACTTCCTTCGTCCGTAACTCTGCTGTCATGCTGTGCAACAATGTATACTATAACTATTGCGCTATGTGAACGGAACCGTAAAGGTGGCATGTGGATATGATATGTAGGTGGGTTCGTGTGTGTGTTTGTGTCGAAAGATAAATCCTTTTGCTGCAGAATACCATCCTGCAGAAAACTTCGTGTTCCGGTATTTCATGCAATCTTTGACTGACAAAACCATTTTCTGCTTCTATGTTGGCTACATATACTCGTAGGTAAACGATTTGCGCAGTGATTGTAATGGGGAGCCATAGTACCTACGTATACCTACCGCAGAAATCGCAGAAATGTCGAAAACTGTCGAGGGACCAGAATCGAATCTGGGATGTAAGGGATTCCGCTTTGCGATCCTTTTTTCCATGGATAAAATTGAAATGATTCCTCTCGGAATATTTTTTCTTCTCCACATCAATTGGCAGCGATTTTAATACGATTCGCGACTTTTGTGTATGTCACCCTTGAATGGTGGTTGACAGTTTCCGACGTTTCAAATTTTCCATCGAATGCAAGTATTTGGGGGCGGATAAATGTCGTTATGAAAGTACATATTTTGACAGCTAACCGAAAAAGGATGTTAGGGAAATGCGGAAAACAGCGAAAATCCTCATTTAAATCTTAGGTATACGATTATATTCTCTTTTTGCTGGTTGTCCACTCATTTGCAGCAGCAGCCACCAGTGGAAACGGAAATGCTGTGTAAATATTACAAGCAAAGTTTAACCGCAAAGACTTGAAAGCTCTTAACTGTGGTAATCAGTGGGAGCGAACAATACGGTTAACTTATTTTGTGTTGGCAGAGTTAGTACTGTGGTAATTTGATTTTGAATTACTTTAATGTGGAAATGGTTATGTGCGGGCGCTTTGGAGTGCGAACTTTCAAGTGCAAGTGAATGTGGACTTATTTTTCTCGGAATTGGATGATTTCGTTTGCGTAGGCGTGTTTGATATGCGATTTTCCTCCAGTAATTCGGCTGTGTAATGCGTACAGCTGTACACAGATAGGCGGAACTCGCTGTGGGAGTGGGCCATCTTTTGCTTTGTTTGTGCTGTTGTTTGACAGTTGGTATGAAGCAAACAAAACAAGCGAAACATGAAGTTTTTACAGGCTTTTTAATTTTGGGGGTACAAAGCTTTAAAATTATCAAAATATAAAAGCAGCGGAATGAAGGAGCACTGTCTATGAACTAAGTTTTGACATTTCCTTCACACAGATATGTATACTTGCTTTTCACATTTAGTGGAAACGGTCTGATACCTAGTTCACGTTAAACGTCAAGTAAATTTGGTATTCGAGCGCGTTGACTAGTCAACATCAATTGTTTTTAAGTTTTCGCAGTATTTTTTTGAATTTTGACACACACGAAATGTTAACTGAGTATGCAGGTAGGATTTTCTTGACTAGATTTGTTGGATATATGAACGCCCCCAACCTCTTATTTAATCTGCTATTTAAGGCTTAACTCGAAAGACTTTTTCATCTGCGGATTTGAGGATCAAGACTATATTTTGTGAATTGTGAAAGACGGTTTGTGCCAAAAATGTTTTCAATCGCAGTTGTTGCTTTTAAACTTCGCCATATACCTAAAGTGATTTTATAATTTTCGTAGCTTCATTACGAAATGTCATCTTAGTTCCTACTCAGTGGAGATATTCGTGACTGATTATTCCTCTAACCCTCCTTCTATTTATGAACACTCAGTTCATACTTTTCTTTATCGTCTGTTGTATTTTGTTGATAATATCCAGCCCCGTACCATTTCTTACTGTTTAGATATGCCATTTATGGACGCAATCTGTCTAAGGCCTGTTGTAATGGACTTTGTCTTTAGCTTGTAAGGATCTGTAACTTGATCAGTTAGTCCCTTTTGCACCAGCTTCTTAACCGAAAGCAGGTTTCCCTGAATAGATGGTACAAATAAGTCATCCTCAATACGAGCAATGTCCTTTTGGTTATTGCTATTCTGTATACGTAACTTATATTGCAAGTGACTTCAACCTCTTTACCATTAGCGACATATAACTTCGACCTAAATGTATGATCTAGCTGAGAAAATTGTTTGGCGTTGCACCAAATATGACTCGACGCTCTAGAGTCAACCACCCAGTGGTCTACATCTGTTTCCATTGACATTAAAACAAGTCCCTCCTGTTACTCCATCAGCCGCCTCTTGTTTATATTTCCGTTTTTTGAACTCATGACATTTTCATATGGCCTAGTTTCTTACGCAAGAAACATTGCCGAATGTTTTGTGATGTCGATGATATTCCCTTCAATGGCTCTCGTTTCCACTCCTCAACCAACAAGAGCTAATGTAAGATCGGACTTGTTTCTTGTCTCAAATGCTGTGACGAGTGTATCATACGCTCTGGGAAGACTACTTAATAACATAGCAATAGTCCAATTCTCTGACAACTGATAACCAAGAGCCACTAATTTATCAAAAAACCGGCCAAGTGCGAGTGTCACTCGCGCACCGAAGGTTCCGTATTTGGCTAAAGTCCAACACATCAGATATTATTTGAAATCTACAATATCATTCAATCTTTCCCCTCTTCATGAATTCATCACAATTTAGTTTAATTTAATTACTTAATATTTTTACTCTCAAAAATTACTCGCACATGAATCTCATTTTCTAATTATTACCTAGTACCCAACCCACGCCAATTTTCCATTCTGTATGCGACCTGGCCCAATTAAAAACTATTGACTAAAAACATATTACTTTTATTTTGTTCTGTACTCCCCAAAAAAATGTATTATACTCCCCAACGAAATTAGCAAGCGGGAACCCTGGTGGTATACCACCAGTGACTCTCTTCTGTCTTTGATGGGGTCAATTGTGCACAACTGCGTATGCGTAGTAGAGATTAAAACTTATGAGAGCAACGTATTTTACATGGTAAAACTATCTTTTTTGAAAATATCTTGTAAACTATTAACTTTTCGGCAAAACAGTATTCAGCACATATATAGATAAGAACATGATCTACAAAAAAGGAATTAATGTATTTTTTTGTGAATCAAGAAATAAACCGTTTTTTGGGCGAATGAAAATATTTTTTTCACCAGATAACTAATTAATCCAAAACCAATCGATGTATTCCTTCCATTGGTATTTGTCGTTTAACTAGAGGTTATACCGGATGTTGTGTGTAAATTTTAGCCTCCTATGTCAATCGGTTCTTGAGATAGACCTGGTAACAAAATTGGCTTAGTGGGTTCGGACAGACAGACAGACAGACAGACAGACAGACAGACAGACAGACAGACAGACGGAGAGACATCCGAGCGAAACTAATAAGGTTACGTTTTTTCCCTTTGGGTACGGAACCTTAAAAAGCTCCATAATTTCCTGCATGTGGATCTCCATATTTCCACCAGTGTTAAGTTTCAGATTGCATATTTGTCGCATCAACTGTACCTTACTACTTAGTGTTGACTTTTCATGACACGACTATAATTTTTCCCATGCTTCTTTAGCTTTTCAAGTCCTACTGATATGAATGAGTTGATTGTCTTCTACGTTCTACCGACAAATCAATAAGAACAGTGGCTATATCATTTCCTGTTTTCTATGCCACAGTTACTATATCAGACTTAGATTCAGTAATCACCATCCTCCTTCCTTTATTAAAAGAAGCTGCATCCGATACTTCCAAATATGGTAGTTTTGACTGTTCAGTTTGGCTACCAAAAATTTCAGTCCATCCGCTTACTTTACGTTAATTGATCTAAGTTTCTGTACAAATTTCTGTTATTGAAAAATATGTTTTTTCAACCATTCTTCCTAAAAGTCAAATACGATATTGACCTAAATAAATTATTTATAAATAAATTAGTTCGGGACTTAATATTATAAACATACCTATTTTAAACGCATAAAATTTTATTTTATTCTAATTTTTAAAACAATAAACATCATCATTCAGCAGTCTTCTATATAGAAAAAAGTAAAAAGTTCCAGCAAAACGAACGTCTTCGTTGACATACTTTATGGTGGCATATATTTTCCAAAGTGCATTCGCATGTGCTCTTCGTCGCCCGACGAAAATCAACATTTGCCTTTGGGAGTGTGTGAGTGCCCATTGTGTGAGACAAAACTTTTGGTCACAAAAGTTTTCCCCGATATAATTACCTACCGAACAATGCTAGGACCAACCACTGATGACGTGCCACAGAAAGTCTGATGACTTTTCCGGAACTTGCACTTTTGGCAGTCCAAAACTTAATTTCATCAACTTTCCCATTGCAGTCTGTCGGCCAGTGGAACTTCTGGTGGCTTTTCCCCATTGGAATAGTCTTACCTGTCGAATGAGTAGAAATGATTGAGGTAAATAACTTTGGAAGTACTCTCTGCTGTTATGTTTCCCAACATACACTAGAACAGTTCTTCACTCATGCAACCAAACCCGATGCTAAATGCCAGTTCAAGGATTTTCTCCTCCTCTACTCAGGTTCTTCATCACTTTGTGGTAAATTACTTTAAATTGCTTGTTCCTTGTAGGGAGCCAGAGAATATGGATTGTTGTAAGTGCGTGTATATGCATTCCTACATGCTGTTTTTCTATCCGTGACCATGAATATTTGTATATGTACTTCAAAGGATAGTCTTGGCACTTACTCTCTTTGCAAACAATCTTCCTGTAAGCGAGTTAGAGTGGCACACAATAATAAAGTGGTAAAAATGCGGCGACAGTTTTAGAACATCCACCCTCGCCGCTGGGGTTACTGTCCCTTCGCTTGCATGCATATTGCATACCCTTCCACATCTATATATACACGGAGATCTGGAAACAAGGACAAGATTTATAGTTGATATTTGTTTGTGAAGATTTGTGCGCTGCAAAATAAAATCTACAACTTCCGACAAAGTTCGTCGAATTGTGGGTTCATCCCAATGAAACCGCGTGCACGAGAGAGATGTCTTTGCCTGACTTTGCACACCCGTACAGCAAGCTAAAGACGCCCACAAATGGGGTGAAGTTTCCCTTTCGCATAGTTAGGTTTTTGCAACCTGTGAAATTAAATTAGGAATTCTGGGCATGGCGGTGGCAAGGGATTCACTCAGGAATTCGCCTTTCCTTGGCGAAGTAGGTGGGTGAAGTGAAGAAACGATCGAAGAGTGGTACTATCTTGTGTGTTGATCAAAACTAAGTTATGGAAAAACAGGAAACAAAATGGGATGCTTTGGTTAGTTTTTAACACAGTTAATGGGGAGCCATGGGACAGGAGAGTAAATGAATGTTTAGTGGTACTTTAAGTGCTGGAGCTGTGCCTCCGTGGCAAGTGTTTTTTTTTTTTTTTTTTTTTTTCCCGAGGGTAGGTGAAAATCTTCCAAAGACACTATGAGAATAGCAAGCGCGTTCTCATAGTAGTGTCAGATTTTTACTGACTAAAAACACCACCCTTCTAAAGATTGTTAGATACTGCAACTAAGATATAACTTATCAAGCAATTTTTCTATCATTAAATAAAAACTTTTGACAGGTTACTTTCCAATGAAAGATCCTGCGTGTTCCGCAAATTAAACGCGGTTAATCTTATCTTGCCAAGTCGAACGGTTTCGTTCTTTGTAGTCGGCGCAATAAATTGCTCTCGTCCAAGATTTGTCGGACAGTCGGACTGTATTGTTGATATGTCCGATTAGTCGGTTTCTATGCTTTCTCGCGAAGCTTCTAGTTTCAGCTTCGATTGTTGGAATTCCGAGATCCCTATGGATATCGTCGTTTCTAATATACCATGGTGCTTGTACAATTTCTCTAAGAACTTTATTTTGAAAAGTTTGTAGAATATTGACATTTGTTTTCTTGGTACAACCCCAAAGTTGTATACCGTAGGTCCACACCGGCTTTAGCACTTGCTTGTATAAAAGCAGTTTGTTCTCAGTACTGAGCTGGGAATGTTTTCCGAGTAACCAGTACATTTCTCTATATTTGATATCGAGTTCTTTACGTTTCATTTTCACGTGCGAACTCCATTTCAGTTTTGCGTCGAGTGTCATTCTCAGATATTTGGCCTCGTTTGCAAAGGGTATTCGGGCCATATTTAGGAAAATTGGCAAGTCATTGGTTTTCTTATACGTGAAATTCACATGTACAGATTTAGTTTCATTTAAGGCGATCCGCCAGTTCCTTGTCCATTCATTTACCTTATTCACTGCGACTTGCAGTTTTGTAGTCGCTTCTTCGATTGTATTACCTACAGCTAGGATAGCTGTGTCGTCGGCGAACGTAGCAAGGGTAGTGCCATCTTCCCTTGGTATATCGCGAGTATATAACACATAGAGAAGCGGACCAAGGACGCTTCCTTGCGGTACCCCGGCCGAAATTTCTTTTAGCTCCGAGTATTCGTTTCCATTTCTAACCCGGAAGAGTCTATTCCCGAGATATGATTCTAGAATATCATATAGGCTTGCGGGTAGAACTTGTCGTAATTTAAATTTCAAGCCGTCGTGCCACACCTTATCAAAGGCTTGTGAGACGTCAAGGAATACGCTTGAGCAAATCTTTTTTTCTTCAAATGCTTTCTCGATTACGTCGGTAGTTCTATGTACTTGGTCAATCGTCGAATGCTTGGTTCTGAACCCAAACTGGTGGTCAGGGATAAGATTATTGTCTTCAATAACCGGCTGTAGGCGCCTAAGCAATATTCTTTCGAAGACTTTGGAAATTACCGGAAGAAGGGAAATCGGTCTATACGATTTTACTTCATTTGGCGGTTTTCCTGGTTTTAAAACCATTATGACCTCCGCGACTTTCCATTGACTCGGCACGTGTTTTAGTCTGAGCGCAGCATTTATGATATGAAGGAGCTTAATTAATGCTTTCCTTGGAAGAGCTTTGAGAACTTCTCCGGTGATCAAATCATAACCAGGAGCTTTCTTAGGTTTTAGGGATTCGATTTCACGTTTTAGTTCCCTTGGCGTTGCTCTTGTGAGTGTTGAATCGTCAGGTTGTAATTCCGTCCTATTAGTATTGTCGTAGATCGCTTGGCCATCGTACGGTTTAAAGGTTTCTTCTAGATGAGCGGCAAAAACGTCCGCTTTTTGCTTATCTTCCCTTGCCCATTCATTTTGATTTATTCTAATTGGCGGCGCGGGGATTTTGGGCCTTTTGGTGCCTTTTACAGCTTTCCAAAGTGAATAATTGGAATCTTTTTTCGCTGTTAAACTTTCAAGGTAAGAACCTATCGCACGATTTTTAAAATCCTTAATGACTGTCTTCAACAAATTGCACAAATAATTCAAATGTGCTTTGTGTTGCGGAGCGCGACTCTGTTGCCATTTCTTACGCGCCTTCCTTTTTTCGTTGACCAATTCCTTTATTTCGGGAGGATATCGTAGCCCGTATTTGGCCGGCGTTTTCCTTGGATTAGGCGTATTATTCCAGGAGGCGAGCTGTACGATCTCGACGAAGCGATCAACTTCAACTTCAAGTTCATAGGGTGTCGTAAGTGGAACACTCAGTTCAACATTCTCTTCTATTTCGTTCCTAAAGCCTTCCCAGTTAGTGTTTCTACCAGTTAATCTCGCTGGCTCTAGGTTATTGGCTAATTTTACACTCAATGTTAGAATAACCGGTGAGTGGTCAGATGATAGATCAAAGCTCTCTTCAACTTTAATGTGGTTGGTAGGTATTCCTTTCACGACGAAGAAATCTATCAGATCAGGTAGTTTTGAAGTATCAGTTGGCCAGTAGGTCGGTTTGCCCGTCGAGAGGAAATCGCAACTGTATTCCATACCTGCCCCATAGAGCATTCTACCTTTTCGCGAGATGTATCTGGAGCCCCAGAACGTGTGCTTCGCATTAAAATCGCCGCCAATAATGAAATTTGGTTTGAGCGATTTAAGCAGGTTAGTAAAATCACTTTTTTCAAGCGCGGAACGCGGTGGACAGTAGATAGATGAAATTCTAAGAGTACGCTGACTATTTTTAACTCGAATCGTGCACAGTTGCATAGTTTCGAGCTCTATCTTCAGGTCTTCGTATTGTTCAATGCAGTCTTTAATAAGCAATGATGATCCACCTCTGGCGTTCCCCGATGGGTGACAAGCGTGGAAATCATTATATCCTTTTATTTTTAAATTCGATCCCTTTTTCACGTGAGTTTCAGAAATTAAGCAAATGTCAATATCTTTCTCGCGTATGAATATTTCCAATTCGCCGAGTTTTTGTAAAAGCCCGTTTGCATTCCAAGTGCATATTTTTAACATTGGTTTTTCATTCATGTTATTTTTGAAGCACGCGTTTTCCGGGAATTATTTTCGAGCTTAACCAAGCGATCGAGAATAATTTTATTTATTTTGCTTTGTTCTTCAAGTTTCTGGAGAATAACTGAGAAAACATGAGAAACAGGGTCCGGCGAAGTTTCAACGTTTTTCGCTCCTTCGAATGCCGCGGCCTGAGCGTAGGTCTGTACTCTGGCTGTCCGAGGGCCACTATTCGATGGCTTTCCTGGTGGTAACTTTTCAGTAGCGTTTCTTTTGACAACAGAGGTCGAGGGCATTTCTATTGTCTCTCTTTCTCTGACAATGCTACGCTTTTGAACCGGAGGTTTTATATTGCCTACTACCTCCTGGGCGGTCCTACGCTTTATCTTGGTAGGCGGCTTTGTTTTTTTATTTTGGGTTTTGAGTAGCGCATCTCTCAGTTTTTGCAACTCCTTAGCTACTTCACAGCCTCTATAATTTGCCGGGTGCTTTCCCTTACAATTAGCACAGGTAGCGGAGGATTGTTTATTTGCTCCACAGTCTTGGGAGAAGTGACTTCCGGCGCATTTTACACATCGCGGTTCTTTTTTGCAATACATTTGCGTATGATTGAATTCTTGGCAACGTTTGCACTGTGGAATTGTTTTCAAATTTCTGCGCATGGGCTCGATTTTTACCACAATATTAAGTATGGTTTTAATGCGGTAGATATCTTCGATATTATCAGACCTATCGAAGGTAAGCATAAAGAGCGGAAGACCACGCCTTACCAGGATGTCCTTATCTTCTTCCGTTTTTTGCTTCTTTTTCTTGATGATATTTACGGCATCAAGAATTTTAAACCCTTTGGAACGGAGGTCATTTATAACCTCATCTTTGGTGCATGAGGGGTGGAGTCCCCTCGCTACAACACGATGTGGCCTTTCTGACTTTATTTCAAAAGTATACCACTGGATCTTCTCGGTGTTTAGCTTTTGGGACACTACCCGGTAGTCTTCGTGGTTAACGACGTTAATTTTCCACGCATTATTCCTCAAAGATGTTACCTTAAATTCCGATGTTATCGTTGCTTTAAGGAGGCTGTATAACTTATTATAATCCGTTACCCCAACGACGTTTATTGGAGGTGGTGGACGAATTTGCCCTCGGAGTTGTTTTTCTTGCGGTACTTTACGCGTTTGTTCTCTTAGAGGCTCGACTTCAGGCGAAGAACCGGCTCTCCTTTTCTTACTAGGTCTTTTCTTAGGGACCCGATTCGTTTCGCGTGCTAGCTCTTCTTCGTCAGTGTGGTATTCCTGACTAGGCAAGCGTGGTGGAGTACATTCGCGTTCTTTCTGAGAATTAGTGTTCCTTAGAAAATTATTTTCTTCTTTTAACAGTTCTATCTCTTTCTTCAGAGTTTGATAGAGTAGATCCATTTCCTTAAGCTTGATTCGGAGTGTTTTAATTTCTTCCTCAGAGCTTATATCTTTCACTGAGTCCCGTTTTTCACGCGCTGGCGCTCCCGGCGGACTTCTTTTCCCGGGGTTGTTCGATCGTGATGGAGGCGATCGAGATACCCTTGAACTTTTAATAAAAGGGTTAATAGACTGCAATAAGCGGCTCTCCCCAGAATCCGTAGAGCCGACCTCCGAAGAGGGTGGATTTTCCAGTAAAGCTGGACTGCCACCTGGGGTAATTAATCTTTTCGTTTTGTTCATTGCATTTTTTGTATACACTACACGCTCGGTATACGGAGGTTGGATTTTAGTCGCCTCTTACGACAGGCATGCCTACCTCGGGTAAATTCTAACCCCTACCCGAAGGGGGTCTAAGGTTTCATCGACGGAAGAACACAAATCGCACCTTATGGTATTTTAGACAGCAAAAGTATGACAAACATGCTACATAATATAGAACCGTCCTCAGTAAGCTTTACAATTCAACCGAACGGACTCTGTGCTTCAGTCGCCAGTTGCTCACAATCTTAAAAGAAAAACCTTGTATCCCAACATTTGACTGCCGCTCAGTTCGATAATTTACTTCAATTGGTAACGCGGTACATTCAAAAGACCGATACAGTTATGCGCACCAGCATTCCTGCATCTGTGCGACTGATATTGACGCTGCGCTTTCTGGCTTCTGGCGAAAGTCTCCGATCGCTACATTATATTTTTCGAGTTCCTCAAAACACAATCTCAACAACTATTCCGGAAATGCTAGATGCAATATACGAGGGGAGTTCAATATATTCGCGGTATCGACATGAATGAAAACACGAATTAAATTAAAAATATTTTTATTTTTCAATATAATCTTCTCTTACATTAATGCATGTATTACATCTTGAGATTAACTATTATCTATACCCTCAAAAAAATAGTTTTCATCCTTCTCTCCAAAATGTTCATTTATTGCAGTTTTGAGCTCCTCATCATCGGTAAATCGCTTACCACGAAGGTTTTTTTTTAATCTGGAGACAAAAAATAATCACTAGGGGCAAGGTCCGGACTATAGGGTGGATGTTGAATCTCTTCGAAACCACAATCCCGTACAGTAGCCTTAGAAATCCGTGATGTGTGCACCGGAGCATTGTGAGCGAAGTGAGCATTCGAGGCACACATCTTGCACTGACTTTTAAACGATTTAGACGTTCATAAAGAATGGTGTGTATGGTACCAATAGAAAGGTTAATCTTCCAGCTATCGTTTTAACCTTTACGCGGGCATCCTCAAGTACAAGTTTCTCGACTTGTGTAATGTTTTCTCCGGTGCAGTCAGTTAGTGGGCAGCCTGAGCGAGGGTCGTCTTCAATGCTCTCCCTGCCCCTTTGAAATAAACTTGATCACTTTTGAACAGTTGACGACGAAGGTACATAATCTCGAAAAACAGCCATCATCTCTTCGTGAATAATTTTTTGACTTTTTCCTTGTTTAGTAAGAAATTTTATCACAGCGCGGTTCTCAATTTTAGTGATCATCGCGACACCAGCCATTTTACCTTCGTTCAACGCAAAATACAAAGCAAACTTATAATCACAGCCAAATGAAAATTTACAGTAAAACACTTGAATAACGGGGCTACTAAAATCACGAAATATTTTTTTCACATCTTTGGAGTATCCCCCCCATACCGCGAATAGGGTGACGTGGTCGTAAATGCACCACCCTTTTTTCAAACGACCATAACATTTTTAAAATAAGTTGTTTTTGTTTGGTATTTTGACATACATTTTATGAATTTGTTATGGAAATATGTATAGAGTAAATTTGTTGATAGCATGTCAACATTTTAAGTTAAAATGAATTGTTCAAAAAATGAGAAATGGTGCATGGTGCACCATGGTAGGTACTAAATGCACCAGTTGTATGTGTATAATGCACCACCTATTATTTTAAAAATTAAAACAAATATTTCAATAGATAAACATAGTTTTATTAGACAAAAAAACAGTTCATTGCAACTTTAAAGAACATATAAATAAAAATAAATACTAATGACTTCATCTTCACATCAACATAAAAATAAGTTAACAATAAAACAAAAATAACAAAAATAAAATAGGTATTTAAACATAAACAAAATAAACAACTTAAAATTAATTACTTAACGAATATTTAATTTATATACAGATTCTGAGAATTTGTATAACGACTGTTGCCGCTTCGTTGGCCCCGATACAGAAGGATCTTGGTGGTGCATTGTGCACTACTACGGAATTTTAGGTTAAAATTTAAATAATCTGCAGACAACGCATCAAGGTTATAAACTCTTTATTATAAACCAAAAATAAAAGGTTAAACAATCATTTTATTAAAGCTAAATAAAGAAAAAAGTCACTTCCACTGAAGAAATAAAAAAATTAACTTACCCTTTTTTTTTCGTTTTTCACTGAAATTGTAAAAAAAAATTCGCACACGTCCGCGCACAAAGAAAGCCACTACCAGACTGAAATCTACTATCGTTGCCGGAAAAAACGAATACTCTTGAGTGAGGTAGACACAATTACATCTGTCAGTTAGGCAGATGGAGCTATGGTGCGTGGTGCACCACTGGTGCATCTACGACCATGTCACCCTATATTGAACTCCCCTCGTATAAAGGTCTTTGTAGACGACTTCCTGAAGGTGAATGTTAACAATACTTTCTCAATCCAAATCCTGATTTAAAACTTTTTGTCAACAGACGCCGACAACGGCGGCCGGTTGGGAAGATAGTGCAGCGATTTAATGAGATGGGGCAATTTCCCAACTGCATCGGCGAAGTCGACGGAAAACAAGTCGTGATGGTGGCGCCACCAAACGCGGGTAGCGTTTTCTATAATTATAAGGGCACGCACAGCATCGTACTAATGGGAATCGCAGACGACGAATACAAACTGTTTACGTCGACGTTGCGTTGTACTTTTGGTAGGCTCGAATCCCGCTGATGATGCATTTGCTCTGCGGCCAAACATCTTGAAGCCATACCATATAGCCAAAGGGGTCTCAGAGTGATGCAACGCGTTTTTAATTATAGTCTTAGCCGCACGCGCCGCATAATCGAGAACGTCTCCCCACCGACCGGAAGGCTTGAACATACTCAAATTCTATGAGCAAAACAATAAAACGAATAATTTATCCACTTCCAATGTGATTAAAATTTATTTTTATTGTTTTAGTGGTTTGAAAAAATAAAATACAATAATAAAAATTAAAAACAACGTTTGTTAGAGTGAAAAAGGAGAACGAGACGAAAACGTCAAAAAAGCGGAGTGTGAGATTGGATTGCAGAGAGGTCGGTCGCATACTCGCATACGCATCGGTAAAAGTAAAGAAAGAAAGAAAGAAATAAAGAGTTTTGTTATAAATGTTTTAAAGGAAAATTGTTTATTGAAGTCATATAACACGTTTTTCAGTAGATAAATCAAAAAATAGGCACTTCAGTTTCTTAGCATAAATAAAGAAAAAAAGAGATAAACAGAAACTAATCTTTAGAAACATAACGAAAATAAATAAATAACTTAATTTAATAATAATTAATAACCATATAGACTATACATCATTAAGAACTAATTGGTATCACAATTTGGGCAGATAAAGGTTTCGTTGTCATTTTTGGTCAGTCCGACAAACATCTTGTGCTCATATTTGTTGCATAGGGCGCAAAGGTGCATGTCCATTGTCCATAATATCATCAGTTTTGCACACAACGCAAAATTTTCTTCAATTTCCATTTGGCAGTTCAAACCTTTGTCGAAATTGACTTCACGTTCACATGATTGCCCAATTTTTATTGTTTTTTTTAATTAAATTAATTTTTTTTTTTTAATAAAAATTAAATAGGTACGTGGCTATAAAACACTTACATAAATGCAGACTTGAGCCACTGATCAACTCTCCCTTCAGAAACTGTCTCAAGTCTCCGGTACCCGTTCACATTTTTAACAAAATTATATTCATAGTTTTTGTTAAATACAAGCCAGAATGGTTTCATGCTGATTTTTACAATAGCCGTGTGTTTTTGAGCTTCGATATCAGCAAAGCAAAGTAAAGTAGGATTTTCAGCACGCAATTACAACAACTATTGCGAGTCTCGAAGTGTCAAGCATAGCGTAGTTGTAATTAGCGTGCTGAAAAGCCTACTTTACTTTGCTTTGCTGAAATCGAAGCTCAAAAAAACTCGGCTATTAGTTTACACGATACCTACCATCCACGCCACAGTATTAATTTTTAGAAATCAATCGGGACCCAAATTTCAATTGTTTTAATATAAAATTTAACCAGTGAATGGAACACTTTTTGAATATAGTTTCGAAGGCAGAAATGAATGAATAAAAGAGATGGTTATCTTTCGTACGTCTATCCCCCCAAAACCCATTTGTTTACATTGTTGTTTTTGTAATTTCAAGCCCCGTCTGTGAATACGTGTGACCAACAAAAAAGCATGTTGCTAATGGCCGACCGCGAATCATCTCGCGGTGTTTAATTGTTTTCATGAACTCACATAATACTAGAATACAAATAAGCAAGTGTGTGTGACTTCATGAATTTTTCTGGAAACCAGCTTGTAGGCATCCGCCTTTCCACTGGAAAGTTATATATCTCTGTATTCCATTATCTTTGATCGAAGGCTATTTATACACAATTATAGGTACATATCAATACAAAAAAGATCATAGTGACGTTTTTATCTGTTTTTTATTCTCGAAATCTGAGAAAAAATCTGAAGAATCCCAATCGAATACCAAATAACTCACATCTCTGTTTAAATATTATCTCGTATATTCTATGAACACGTCCTTGCGAAACACGTGCACTCAATTGTCATCTCATTTGACAACAGTTGTCATTTTTCTTTCTAGCATGTTGCGCCGTGCTTGCAAATTCATATATATTTGAAGTGATTTCTTATTACAATTTACTAATTTCACAACAATAATTGAATTGAATTCAGGGCGAAAAATCTACCAATTGATGCCCACAAAGTTTGACTAAAATGAAGAAGTCTAAGAGGGAAATCGATATATTTCCTTCCGACCTGCAGTTTGCGGTGTTCACTGGAGACGAAATAAAAAAACTGAGCGTAGTCAAAATCATCACTGGCCTTACGTTCGATCCACTTGGACATCCTTTGCCCGGCGGACTGTACGACAACTATATGGGTGCATATGGAAGGTCAATGGATACGTGTGGAACATGTTTATCGCTGGCAAGTTGCAGCGGTCATTTGGGCCACATTGAACTTCATGCCTTGGTATACAATCCTTTCTTTATCAAGCTTATTCATGACATCCTAAAGATGTGTTGTGTGAATTGCTATAAAATTCAAATGAAGGGTAAGTTAAAGTAGTAAATGCATCTAAAAGTGTTGAGATAATTATGGAACCAACAGATCACCCATTGGATATCCTGATGCTTCAGTTGGAACTTGTTGATGCTGGTTATGTCATTGAAGCGCAAGAAATGGAGATTTTCAAATCTGAGTATGTAAGCCAAAACGAAACACAATTCGTAAAAACTGAAGATGGTGGTATTGTCCATCCGCAAATCGCAAAAATGCGCGAATTATTGAGCAAAGGAAAGAGCAATGCCTGCAACAACACAAAGGTATCTTGCGCTATACGGACATCATTGATACATGCTTCTGTCCAGACTCCAACATCGAAGAAATGCATACACTGTAATCAGAATTTGAAAAGGGTGCGCTACATGTATCGGAAGCTGGTTATGCACATTACCAAGAGTGAATTGGAAAAGAGGTGGGTTTAAGTTTTCAATAATTTCTACTTATGCTAAGATGATATTTTCAGTTCACTTGGAGACTCGATGATTAAAAGTGGACAGAACAAAGTTATCCTGGCCGACGAATGTCGCAAAATTTTGCGGGAGATTTACAATAAGTATCCGACTTTGCTGAAGCTTCTTTTCCCCATTTTAAAAACCGCCTCTGACGAGACTGAATATCCCGTGGATCTGCTCTTCATGGATGTAGTTCCAGTTACACCCCCGAAAAGCCGGCCAACCAATGTTCTTCGGGATCAAATCGTTGAACATCCTCAAACGACTGTATACAGGAGCATTGTGGAGACCAATTCCGCTCTGAGGGTGATCATGGTGAACATCAAAAGTGAAGGGTCCAACATGAAGCCAGAGGCATTGGTAGGTTGTCTTAAAATGTCCACAGAAATAACAAAATAACGATTGTATCATTTCAGGCAGTTTATGAGTCTGCTAGGGGATCAACTCCTTACGAGAAGATGTATTTTGCTTGGCAAGCACTCCAGGCATCAATCGATCTTCTTCTCGATGCGTCCATAGCCAGAGACGCCGTAACCTCCTCGGGATTGAAACAAGTTCTAGAAAAGAAGGAGGGCCTAATCCGAAAGCACATGATGGGAAAGCGTGTTAACTACGCCGCCCGTACTGTCATCACTCCGGATCCGAATATAAATGTCGAAGAAGTGGGGGTCCCAGACATTTTCGCCAGAAAACTGTCCTATCCGGTGCCGGTCACTCCATGGAATGTTTCAGAACTCCGCAAGATGGTCATAAATGGCCCTGAAATACATCCAGGGTAAGCAAGCAATGGAAAAGAAGCTTGTGTTGTACACTTAAAGTATTCCCTTTGTAAATTGCTCCCCCTTTTAGCGCCAACTATATCGAAGACGAGAAAGGCACCACCACCCTCATCCCAGCTGGCAACCCATCAAAGCGAGAAAGTATGGCAAAACTATTGCTGAACGTTGCGGGCAAGGGAATGAAAATTGTACATCGCCACGTTTTGAACGGCGATGTGATGTTGTTGAACCGACAACCGTCGCTCCACAGACCCAGTATAATGGCGCACAAAGCACGCATTCTCCATGGCGAGAAAACGTTCCGCCTGCATTATTCCAACTGCAAGGCGTATAATGCCGATTTCGATGGTGACGAAATGAACGCTCATTTGCCGCAGGGCGAAGTCTCCCGATCGGAGGCTTACAATTTGGCTAATGTTGCCAACAATTATCTTGTTCCAAAGGATGGCACTCCCCTTGGCGGTTTGATTCAGGATCAAGTGATTTCCGGAGTAAAGCTTTCGATTCGCGGAAGGTTTTTCAACAAGCAGGACTACCAGCAACTGGTTTTCCAGGGGTTGTCCCATGTGCAGGGACATATCAAGCTTCTACCGCCGGCGATCATGAAGCCAATTGCACTTTGGTCTGGAAAGCAGGTTAGATTGGTTTTCCTGCAAATGCGATAAAAAAAAGGTTATGTTAGACATTTTGTACTTTTAGATTCTGTCGACGATACTGCTTAACTTGATTCCCAAGGGATATCCTGCAATCAACTTGACATCAACAGCAAAGATCGGAGTGAAGGTAAGTGGGACGGGTTTGTGCGAAAAGTTTACATAAACCGTAGGTAAAGAAGTAAACTTTGTGTAGTTCCACGACTTTAAAGCTCAGTCATGTTAGCGTCGGACCTTTGTGTGCTATAAACTGTTTACTCCCGAGCTCAAGACTGTGAATACGTCGATGTCCCATCTCGAGTAAAATGCAGATTTAATACCATCGATCCTTTCAGAATTGGAACAAAGAAGAAGGCCGAGTAGCTATATCCGGCGGCACTGACTTAAAGCTCATGCAGATGACCGAAAGTGAAGTCATAATCCGTGAGGGTGAACTCTTAGTGGGAGTACTGGACAAACAGCAATACGGAGCTACACAATATGGACTGGTTCACTGTATGTACGAGGTAATACACTATTGCTTTATAGTTACGTCACTCTGATGCCACGGAATGCCATTTGATTGTCAACAGCTCTACGGAGGGGAAATATCAACGCGGTTGCTGACCTCGTTCACGAAAGTTTTTACCAGCTTCCTCCAGCGCGAAGGTTTCACCCTGGGTGTCAAGGACATTTTGGTAACAGCCGCTGCTGATGGTAAACGTCGGAGAATCATCAAAGACAGCCGACTTATTGGCAATGCGGCCGCTGCAGCAGCACTCGAGTTGGAGGGTTTGCCCGCACAAGATGTGATCGCTGCGAAAACGGATGAAGCCTACGTGAAGGATCCCAAGTTCCGAGTCATCCTGGACAGGAAGTATAAGGCAATGTTGGATCGGTACACAAATGATATCAACAAGTAAGCTTCGGGCTGGTTTTTCTCGACTTTTGTTGATGTGCGTGTTTTTCTTTGAAGGGTTTGCCTGCCTGAAGGTTTGATCTCTCAGTTCCCGGACAATAACCTGCAGCTGATGGTGCTTTCCGGTGCGAAGGGATCGATGGTCAACACCATGCAGATTTCCTGTCTCCTTGGACAGATTGAGTTGGAAGGCAAACGGCCACCGTTGATGATATCAGGAAAATCTCTTCCCAGCTTTACATCGTTCGAGACGTCGCCGAAGTCTGGTGGATTCATTGATGGTCGCTTTATGACAGGAATACAGCCGCAGGATTTCTTCTTCCATTGCATGGCTGGTCGTGAAGTAAGTAGAGGGGAATAAGAAGCGAACCCATTCTAATGTTCTTTCCAGGGTCTTATTGATACCGCTGTGAAAACCAGTCGCTCCGGTTATCTGCAGCGTTGTCTGATCAAACATTTGGAGGGTCTTAATGTGAACTACGATCTAACCGTCCGCGACAGCGATAACACTGTTGTGCAATTCCTCTACGGCGAGGATGGAATGGATATCCTCAAGTCGAGATTTTTCAATCCTAAATCTGCCAAGTTCCTCGATGAGAACTCATCCGTTATCCTTCGCCCCAGTGAGCTGGAGAAAATAAAAAGTGATGGCGCCCTAGTCGCTGTGCAAAAGCACATAAAGAAGGTGAGATCATGGCATAAGAAGCATGGCAAATCCACCGGTAATCGTACTTTATCGGGCTTCACGCGATTCTCCAGCGAACTACGAGAAGAGGTTGAAGTGAAAAACCCCGCTGAAGTCAATAAAAAGACTGGGCGTTTAAGGATCGACGAAGCCTTAGTGAAGCTCTGGAAAAAGGCCGACGCAGACTCCAAAGAGAAGTACAGAAACAAATTTGGACGCTGTCCAGACCCAACGATGTCGAAATACAAACCAGACAGTTTCTACGGATCGGTGTCCGAGTATGTGGAGAATCTGGTTCAGTCATATGTCGTAGAGAATCCTCTGCGCAAAGAAGAGATCACTGACATCATGTACATAAAGAGTTTGAAATCTCTGGCAGAACCGGGTGAGCCTGTTGGATTACTGGCTGCCCAATCCATAGGTGAGCCGTCAACTCAGATGACACTGAATACTTTCCATTTCGCCGGTCGTGGTGAAATGAACGTGACTTTAGGTATTCCCCGCTTAAGAGAAATCCTAATGATGGCGTCGGTGAACATAAAAACCCCCTCAATGGATATTCCTGTGAAGCCGGGTCAAGCGAAAAACGCCGACAAGTTGAGGATCAAATTGAATCGAGTTACCTTGGCTGATTTGTTGGAATGTGAGTTTCAAATTCACCCTATCAGGGTGTGTACTATTATAGTATATTCTGTTTTAGATGTGAACGTGAATATCTGTTTGGTTGTGCGGCCGGAACGGGCCCACCAGTACAAAATCCACTTTAAGTTTCTGCCACGTGATGCCTATCAGGATGATTTTTGCGTAAGGCCCAAGCGCGTTCTCAAGCACATGACGGAAACGTTCTTCAAGCTTCTATTCCGCGCCATCATCAAGTCGGCTAAAAATAAGAATTCTGTGTAAGGACAAATGTCTGACTAAAGTAGAATCAAACCCTTGATCTAATCGGTGTTTTCTTAGTATCGATATAGATGATAACCCCAAGAAGAAGGGAGGCGATCAGGACAACGACAAACTTGATGCCGACGATGGAGATGACGATAAGGGCGATAAGGCTAAAAAGGATAAAAAGGACGATGGCGATTCATCTGATGACGATAATGGCGTAAGTAAGAGACTAATCATGGTTGTTGTTTTTTTTTAATTGAAATGTTTTCAGAATGACGATGACGATGATGCGACGGGTATAAAGTTAAAAAATCGAAAACAGGATGAAACAGAGTACGATGATCCTGAAGATGCGGAGGAGATCGAGGACGCCAATGGTTAGTAATTGGATTCTGATATACCCATATGCAACAATCGTCTAATTCTCTACTTTCTACTCCCACAGAGGAGGAAGAAAATGCCTCCGAAAATATCAACGAATCGCAAGAAGACAACGATGATATCGAAGATGACGACATAGCCAAGGTGCTGCAGAATGACATGGTAAAAGGCTACGTCTACGACAAGGAGGAACATCTGTGGTGCACGTTAACATTCAACGTAAGTGAAGAGACACATCTGTTATTTGCCTGTATTATATGTTTTGCATTGCAGTTAGAAATGAAGTACCACAAGCCGGACATTTCGAACATTATCCGTGAACTCTCGGCCAAGTCGGTAATCCATCAGATCAACAAGATCAAGCGAGCAATAACATACAAGAATCGCGAGGAACTTACGCTCAAGACGGACGGCATTAACATAGTTGAAATGTTTCAGCACAACAAAGTGTTGGATGTAAATCGTATCTACTCAAACGACATTCATGGCATCGCCAAAACGTATGGCATTGAAGCGGCCGGCAAAGTCATCGTCAAGGAAGTGCAAAACGTGTTCAAAGTATACGGCATCACTGTGGACCCTAGGCATCTGCTGCTGATTGCCGATTACATGACTTTCGACGGGACGTTTAGGCCACTCAGTCGCAAGGGAATGGAACATTCTGCATCGCCTCTGCAACAGATGTCGTTCGAATCGTGTCTGCAATTCTTGAAGTCAGCAACCATATCGGGACGAGCGGACGAATTGAATTCGCCATCGAGTCGACTGATGGTTGGGTTACCTGTTAAGAACGGTACCGGCTCCTTTGATTTGCGGTGGAAAGTAGGATAAACAGAAAAAAAAAAAGCAGCAGAATACAAATTATAATAATATTAAAAATGTGTGTTTTTATTATGCATTTGTTTGTCATTCAGAATCTTCTGAGCTGTCCGAATAGGCCGAAAGTAGAGAGAGTCCACCGGCCACCTTTGTTGCAACTGGCACTTGGGGTGATTCTGTTACCCTCTGTTTTACAATTACCAACGGTTGCTTTCGTTTGACTAATCCCTTAAGTCCTGCACCCTTGTTGCTGGCAAATGATGCTTCTTGTGGTGGCCCCATGATGAGTTTGGGCTTCTTCTCGACAGGTTCGGATTTTTCTTCTTTCACATCCTCGACAATCTCTTCGGCGACGATTTTCTTTCCTGTTCCCTGTTTGGTCTTAAAATTCACACTCCTAAAAAAAGCCGGGTTAGTTAATGGCTATGAAAAAAAAAATGCTTACTTTATGAACTCTTCATCCTCCCTCTCCTGTCGTTCCAAACGTTCCCTCTCCGACTCGGCTGTGTTATACTGAGACAACATGGTCTCATAATCGACACTCTGCTGCCTTCTATTCAAATCCCTCAACTCTTCTAGCGATTCCAATAGTTCGATTTCATTTCTTGACTGTTGAGTACGGTTCTCGAGCAGCTTCATGGGATTGTTAGCTTCCTCCTCCCTAAGTTCGTCCTCTTCTTTGCGAGCTTGCTCTTCGGCCAATTTTAAAGCCATGAAATTTCGTGTCGCCCCAGCCTCAATTTCATAATCGGTGTTTTTTGGGTCTGTTTTGAAGGATATCTCCTGCAGGCAGCGTGTGCATTTGATGTAGAAACGATATATTCGAATGCCAAGATATGTCTCGTTTTCAACGTCTTCCTTGCGGGCATTGAACTTTTTTCCTTTGTAGATATATTCTCCGCATGTTTTGCAACGCATATTGAATGGGGCCATAAGACGGACAGTGTATTGCCGATTTTTGGCCAATTTCATGCGGGGTATTTTTGACGGATCGAAATCGGGCGGGTAGTATTTCTAAAAAGGAAATTAATTATATTATAGATTAATTTCAAAACAATGGATAGAGCTACTTACATTTAAGACTTTTCTTTCCGACATTTTGGCCTATAAAATTTATTTTTTGTACTATTATGAGGAAAACTAAATTTTTGGTTTTGTCAACTACAAAGTTTTGATAACAAATGATGTCACTTCATCACTTGTGTCAAAAGTGACAGCAGGAAAATAGAGTGCTGCCAATCTCCATTAGTTGATAGTTCAGGCAAACACCGAACCTATGTTGGTGTTCTAAATTCTTTAGGACACGCTGATAAAGCTGATAACTGCTGATAACCTGCTGATATGTCCTTTAAGCTTAAAAAAAAACATCTAATCAAGTGTTGAACTTTTGATATTACGGTGCGTGAAGCTCTCAGTACATTGGTAACTCTGCTATTTACAAAACCTATTAAAGCACCAACTAATTATTTCCAAAAACTTTTATACTACGGGTACCACCGTTACGAATTCTAATAAGAAACAACAGGGGGTCAATTCCCGTTCCGTGATACTGTGAAATGAAAAGAGTTTTCACAAGTTCACGCTGAACTCGATTCTCGATCTATGAAAAAATGAAAACAAATGTCAGAATTTTTTCATATGATAAGTTTTTTATCACAGCCATTTCATTTGTGAAGAAGTGTGAAAACGTGATGGATAAACAAAAATTAACGGGGACAAAGAGCTTCAAAGATAGTTGACAGCATTTATCATTTAGTGCATTTTAGTACACATTTAGACTACTTTTTATGATGATAAGTTCGAGAATCGCATTAGGTGTAATCGTGAAGTGATAAAATGATAAACTGCTGTGAAAACTGAAATGATAAATTATTTATCATTTCACAGTATCACGGAACGGGAATTGACCCCCAGGACGTTTTGTTTAAAATTTGTTTTCATTTATTAAATAATTAAATGTTTTTTTACAGTCGTTACTAAAACTCCTAATTGCTTAATAAATATAAGTCGAAGAAACATAAATGGGACTTAATGTTGATACCTATCGTAAGAAAATCGCTTACAACTAACCCAGGCGCTAGTAATTTATAATTTATTTTATGATTTTTTTTTCTGTAAAAAAGCAACATGATATATGTCAATCAGCTGCAACTGTAATGGTCAGCACCTAAATTAAAAGCAAAGATCAAAAAAAAGATTGATTTTTGTGGCAAATAGAACATGAAAAGCAATCTCGATCAAAAAAAAAATTGATTTTTTGCCAAATCGAAAACGACATAAGTGATTCTGACTAGGTACCGCAAAGATAATTGACCTTGAAGGACTGAAGCCATGAATATCAGCCCCATCGTATTGAAAGATATAAACTTAGCATCTCAGTGATCATGGCATTGGACTCTTGAATCGGAGGTTGTAAGGTAAGTTCCTATTTAATATGGAAAGATATATCTACCCGTAGTTTCATTTCTTCGACCATAGCTTCTTAAAGCTTATATTATATTATATACTTGAAGATCGGTCTCCTAATCCTCTTTTGGTTCTATGTCTCATCTAAATCTCTTTTTACTTAATTTATAAATGTAAACTTATGCATGTAGCCTTTTGAGAACCGAATTTTTTTTACCTATATCTTCCTTTACCTTTGAGTACCATCGAATTCATTAAATTCGTCTAGGTTCTAGTGCATCGAATTTATTTATGTAAATATTTTCGCTGTCAGGTATAGGTACTTCATTAGCCTAAACACTTTTGCGTTTTATAGAGTTAGAGACATTTGATCGAGTCCCCCGAATTAAACTTTGGAGAGTAGGTACTGCAAAAGTCGAAGAATGTTTTTTTTTTTTTTTTTTGTTCTATTCTGAAAGTCTATTAACAAAAACTGGTCGAGTTGTGTTCAGGTAGTGTACCTACCTTTTGAAGTGAGTGTTGGTCTTGCGTGTCCTCAACATGTCCTCATTGAAAATTATATTGAATGAATGAAAACTGCTCACAATGTTTGTTTGCGACTCTGCTAGTCAAAACTCGTAGTTGCAATAGTGTTTTCACAAAACTTTCTTACTTTATTTGGACAAAACAAAGCATTTTCATTTAAATTCTAGGTTAAGGTGGTACATTTCATGTTCTTGTTGGAAGACTCTTGGAATAAGTTTAGGTACATCGTGACTGGATATGAAACCGTCGCCGACTCACAGATTTTTCTTGATTTCGTTCCACTTTCAGCAAAGGTACATGCATTTTGAATAGTCTTCCTAGAATTTGTTAAGCCTTTTTGTCCGACTTTCCGTAGGTTTGCCCACTCTCTTCCGCACGTTTTATTTTCCAATTTCTAACCATGCAATTATATCCCGGAACTACATCCATTTATTACAAAATAAAACACCAAACAACACAAATAAACAAGTTAACAATATTTCAAAAGCGTATACGTCATTTCTGATAATAATACTTCATATCACCGTTATTTACGTAATATATTCAACGTTAAATATTGCACTCTCCTATACACAGTGTTTTTTTGTTTTTTTTTATTATCAAATCCCGACATGAAAAAAGAAACAAAAATTACAATACACTCTCCAAATTATTTGTTTCAAAGCTACTACCACATTCTGCGTCTGGAACACCAAGTTTCTGCACCGTGCCCAAGGCAGTGTCCTGGTCATTTTTAAAGCTCACCTTTTTATTATTGTCATACTTGCCATGTTTGTGCATAACCAATTGGTAGACACAAGCGTAAAGGAACGAATACTGTTGCATTGACTGGACCATTTTCATTCGTTGGAAACGCAGCTCCTTCACGGACTCGAAAATGTTAACTTTGCTTTCACTCTTAAGGCGTTGCATAATGATGTCCAAAGCTATAAAAGTGCCAGTGCGCCCAACACCGGCACTGTATCAAAAAAGAGAGAATGTATGTTAACATTGTTTTGAGTGCTTGTAATGTCTAATGTCAAAGCTTACCTGCAATGGACAACTATTGGTGAATCGCTTGGACACTTTTCCGCCTTCACTTTGCGTACGAAAGTGATCAGGCTCATTGGGTCCGTGGGTACCCCATGATCTGGCCATTTTTTAAAGTAAAAGTGGATTATTTTCTGTCGAATATTTTGCTTTGCATGCGTTACTATCATTTCACGCCGATCGTAGAGCTCAAAGAAATCTTCCTTTTGAATTTCCACCTTTATGTCTTTCCATTCCCATGGATAATAGTGATTACATTTGATCTATAACGAAATCTTGATGAAGAAATAATTATGTACAAGCTTAATCTACTTACAACGTCCTCTTCCTTGAATTGTGTAACCATAACAATGATCCGTACGTTATGTTGCAGAACCATTCGCCAAAAATCGACAATGCTCTCTTGCTTTGGGCCCTGTGTAGCGATATATTCCTTCTTACGACGATATCCCTACAAGGCAGAATAAATATTTTAATTGAGAATTGGTGTGTTTAATTGGAGGGACGTTTAAATTCAACCATTCAACCATTCTGTATAAGGAAGGAAGTCATATATATGGACCTTAGCTCTGTTATCTTTATGTCATCTTTCCCTACGTTAAATTTCATAAAATGGACCTACTACAGTCGAAAGGCGAACAAAATATCGCCTTATTGTTAAGTGCTCCTGCGCTTTCAAAACGAAACACTTTGTAAATATTTTGTTCACTCTTTCATAGGTTGCTATCTAATATTTTGCGAATTTTACCCAGGTCTGTTCGGAACACCCAACAAGTCCCATTTATATTCTCATTTGAGTTTCTGTTGTGCTACATCATTAAAGCAATCAGTTAAACTGATATGCAAAATCTAAAGTTATTGACCAACTGATCTATTAAGCTCTACTGACCTTAGACCTGCTAACCTATTCACTGACACTAGCGCCAAGGCAAATGAATCTCAAACTCTATATAAAACAGTTGACATCTTACCATTTCCGCCAAAGCCTCTTAATTTTATATAGAGTTTGACACTAATTTGACAGTCTGCTAACAGACTTTCGATAGAACCCGGAAAGTGTCAAAACAAAAGATTGTCGTTGACTTTACTGAACTCACGTTAATAAACGAAGCATTTATGTAGTCGTTGCCATCAGCATCAATGTCCAATATCACCCGATTCTTGTCATCTAGTGAACACGAGTTTAAAATATTAATAGTCGATCAAGTCACCCTGTAGATTCAGTTTACCTACATGGAAATATGTCCCGGTACCGATTCTTGTAGTCGTTTGCCTCTGACGCTGAGAAACTGAGGTCCGTAGCAATCACAGTCAACTCCTTGAACTCCCGTTGAAGTTTGTCTCTCTTCGCGAGTTCGGTGTAGAAAATCGCAAAGTTCTTCGATGTGATATCGCCCGATGAGTCCTCAATACCGTGGCAAGATTCCCTATGCCAAATAATCTTCTTGGTTATGTAAAGATACAGGAATCCCGCAATGAATGCAACCAAAAGGCAACTGATAATTGAAACCAGTATCAAAGTCAGCTTTATAAGTGAATCTGAATATAATTAGTAAAAGAAACTAGTATTCAAAGACAATTAATCAACCAAACGTTTGGTACCAGTTTTGAACTCTAAAACGGCCGCGTCGCTGTAGCTGGACCTTGTAAACAATCGTATTACCATCCTGTATTCGGTATCTGCCTTCAGAGGGCCGTTGCAATATCGTTTAGTTGAGTTGCTACAAGAATCCGCTCCGATCGTGTACTCAACAAAACCGCCGGAACCATTCGAGCCGTCATCTGTGACGCCCTTCGGCTGAGCTGGTTGCCATCGGATGGGTGTGGTTTGATACTGGCGTATGCATTCCTCGCCGCTATAAGAGTCAAACCAGGATGAGGAATCCGGCCACTCCTTGGTGCTGTCCAATGCTCCAACAAGTAGTTCCTGGTCAGAGTTGCAATTCTAAAACGAGGAACACAAAATCTTAGCTTACTATTGTATTGAGTTGTGCCAGCCAGGAATACCTTTTGCGACAAGAGAAGGGCTGCATACAAAATCGTTCCAGAATCAGAACGGAGGATGTCAACAGGAAAGCGTACCACTGCGGAAGTCGTGGGATTGCTAGCCTCAAAAGCGTCCACCTTAGCCGAACTTGTATCTCGAATTTTATCAGGAACTGAAATAAACCAGCAGTGCGTTTAGTTAGAAGTATAATTCCTTGTTCCCAGGGAATAATATTTTCTAAAAAGAAAATCTAACTTACTTCCAGCTGGAGCTTGGAACGACAGAACATTCGGATCGCTTTTCGAGAGCACGTCCTTATTGACCACCGATATGTAAACATTGTAATTGTACTCGGGCTTCAACCGAGTCTCCATAAACGTCATTAAACCACTTTCGTCGTACATAGGCTCCACTTTACGTATGAAGCTGACCGATTCAAATCCAACACGATTGCCATGGAACTCCAATTCAAATATATCAATTTCCCCATTCGTGCTGCACGGTATTTCCCAGCTAACATTGACAAACGCCTTAAAAGTTGGTGAAGAGACATCAGGTCCATTAATGTCAACAACTTTCAAGTTTTTGACAGGTTCCGAAACTATAAGAAAAGAACACAAGTGTTGATCAACTGTTTTGCCATTATTTTCGAGCCCATTTCTTACCGGAGGGTAGTGTCCTTTCGATGACAGGTAGTGTAAAATCCCCGGTACCGTACTCATTCCGTGCAGCTACTTGAACGCTGTAGTATGAGTACGGTTGTAGACTGGCAAATTCTGATTCCAAGCGGGACGACTCTGGACTAGAAGCTTCAATGACTTGACTTTCACAGTGCGGTGGAATATAGTAACCTGCCTGCACTCGACGAAAATACAGTACGTAGACATTTATGTTGCCATTTGCGTACATGGGGGCTTGCCACTGAAATCGTATCGACGTTGTGGTGCGAGACTTAACACTGACATTGAATGGTTCTTCTGGGTCTGAAATGTATTCGAGATGAGAAAAATAAGTTAACAAGCGCTGATTGTAAAACGGATAGCCTTACAGTACTTATCTGTTGTAAAGAGTCCTTCTGTGTAGTCGGACCAGCCAGCAGTGTTGTACAGACTGACTTTGCATTTGTATCCCGTGTACGGCGACAGAGGTGATATCGTAGCCTTAAAGCTCAGATCGCCCACTCTACCCTCAACATATTGTATGGCGTTCTACAAAGAGTTCTCAATTTATATGAACCTAAGTGAAAAGTGACCATCCCACGAACCTTGTACGGGACATCATCTGAAGTCTCACAGATAAACCGTGCGAAGAGCGTCTGGCATTTGTTAGTAAAATAGTCCTCGTCCTTCACTCTGGCGCTCAGCTGAAAGCTGTGACTGTGTACGTTAGTCGATTGAAACGGATATGGAGCCGCAGCCACCATTGGCGAGGTAATCTGTTCGATTTGCTCTAAGGCTCCATCCTTGGATTTCGTATAAGGTATAATTTGCACCGTGTAAACTTGGCACGATACAAGATCGTTCACTATGATGTTCGTTTCATTTGTCTTCTTGTCAAATACCGATGCGTTGCTGCTGTCGTACCAGCCTGAAATCCGGTAGCCCTCCAAGCACAGCTCAGCGAATTCCGGTGGATCCCACTGTAGGACAAGTTCTTTTGGTCTTGCTTCGACCATTGCATTACGAATTTTTGTCGGACCTGAAATTAGTTTTGCAATTGGTTACAATCCCATGAATACTGATCGTGCCCTACTGTCTTCATTTGTGCTAATATTGGAGGACATTTCATCACCGATACTGCCGTTGAGTGATTTAGCTTGAACTTTTAGTATGTACTCTCCGCATGGGTCGAGATTGTCGAATTGCGCCGATGTTTCATTTGTGTCCACGCTGTACGTCTGTTGAAGCTCTGGATCCCTTTGCACGGGGCCTACCATGCGCACAATGTAGGATTCGATGCATTTTCTATTCTGTTTAGGTGCACTCCAGATGACATCGACAACGGTTGAATTAATTACATGGTTTTCAAAAACTATCTTACCAGGAACTGGAAATGAATTAAAAGAATTAAATGAGTCGGTGCACCCGTTCATGATACAGCCCCTGGATGACTAGTAGCAACTCAAAACCCATACAAACAAATTTAAATCTTTTGGAAGTTATTTCGTTTTCTATTGAAGAAAATAATTGCCCTTTCCATCAAAAGAGCTAATCCAGAAGCGCCCAAAATATTTAAAAAAAAAAACTGCCCTCAACTCATCACCACAAAATGTCTGATTAAAATCTTTGTTGTGTTGCTAGAAACAAATTTTATTTATTCCAATTGTTTTATTCCAAAATATGAAAAATAATCGTACAAACTGCAAACTTTTGCTAAATAACTTTCATTTGGCACACAAAAGTCGTCATTTACATACTGTAAAATAACAAATAAGAAGTATAGCAACAAAAGCCCATATCAAACATGGTGTCTATACCACTATTGCAAAAGTGCTCCAACAAATTCCGTTGAATAGAGCAATTCGAAATTTTGTAGGCAATTCTCTCGGATCTTTTATGATAAACGCCATTAGATGTCACTATTTTACATATAAAGCTTGACATAACTTTAACATGCAACTATCAACACAGATTTGCCTTTCGTGCGACTAGCCGCAAACGTCAAAACTAATGTCAAACTATATAGGCAGTGAAATTGGCATCTAACTGCGCTAAACCATTATTCATTTGTGGTAAATTTAAATTTTCGTCAATATTTGTTAAATTATGAGTTCCCGTAAAGGCGTAAATTTGTTAAATATCATTTATCTACGAATGCGAGAAAATTCTCTCACTTGAATGCAAAATAACAAAAAAGTACGGAAACGCTTTTAACCAAAAGTTGGAAACACATTGTAATTGCTTGCTTTCTAAAAAAAAGATGTATTTGTTGGGGAAGAAATTCCCCGGCTGCATTCCAAGTGTCACTATTGTAACTTATAAAGAACCAATGGGAACGTTAGACCTATAGTTTAGTACCTAAGTCGAATAGCGTGTGACAGCATTTGTATTTCTTTTGATTTGTCTGCATTGACATTACTTGATAACATGAACAAATTGTTAATTAATGTTTACAGAGGAGTAGCCGACCAATCTAGTCCAGAGAATTCTACTCATAGTTGACAATTTGACATGTACATAGCATTTAAAATACACCATCTTTGTTTGTGTATAGGTTCCATGCCAACATTTTTTCAAACCTAACCACGCGTTCAGGTTCGAATCCCGCAAAAAACCCAATTTCCAACTCAGGGTTTTTTCACTGCGCCACCTCTCGCGAACGTCTGACAAACATCCGAGAGTATAACTGTCATGAAAGAGCTTCTCAATTAGCCGTTTGGAATCGGCATAAAATTGTAGATCCCTTCCATTCGTTCCAAAAATGAAAAACTCACACAAAACGAATGGTTGCGAGGAGCTAGGCCTAGGGTCCCTACGGACCTGATGCGCCAAAAATTATTATTATTATTATAACCACGCTTTCTTCTTTTCTTCTTTTAAGTTTAATTTCCCTTCTTTGAGCTGTCACAAAATTATTGTCAATGGTTTTGTTAATTTTAAAGAGGTAAGAGGTAACCGCAACATCGAAACTAGGACGGCATGCCCAGAACAGAATATTTGAAATAAAATAAATGGTCAGTTACAAAAAGTTATTTGACAGCCGACCGAAGAAGTTTATTGTATAGCTAAATTGTCCCTTTTGCCAAACTTGTACGATGTACGTACGGGACTAGACTTTGACCAAGTGTGCTAAATTTTCCTATAACTTTCAAATGCACAATTTGATTTATATTTGAACAGACCTTATTCGTGTTAAATGTCTATTTGGTTTGTATTGCGTTTGATGTGAATTTGATTATGTGCTAGTCATCTAGGAGCCAATGGAAGTTTTGCATTGTTTCTGCATTACTCGAGCATACTTTGTTCTGGTGAAGTAAAACTGGTTAGCTCACACTTGGGCGAAGTAACGTCGTTGATAAAGAAAACCATTCCGTAATCCTCACAGCCATCTAGATTTTGTAGTAGATACTCCTTGGTACTGGTATCAGTCATGTTTTTCACATTCCATTTGCACACTTCATCTAAGAATAATATGGAGGACAGGAGAAAAAAATAATTATGTAAAGAAATCTAATGGCTTTCGCCCTGTCGTGTTGAGCTGTCAAAATTGATTCCATAGTAGGGGTGAAAGCTTCGTGCATAGTAGATCGCTTTACATAAAAAAAAATCATACTTTTGTGGGCATATATATATATAATTTTGACAGCGCGATGGGTCACAGCGGAAGCGACTCGAAAACAAACAGTTCTTAACGTACCGATAAATGTGGTAGGTAAGTTCGTTTGTCTATGTACGTACCATCGTCGACTGAATTGTCTTCGTCACTAGTCCCAGCATCAACAGGCAAAGCATTTCTCTCTTTAAGGCCCATTTCGTCAATGCACGAAATAGTAGCCCATTTGAGATAAAAGTACTGGATGCAAGTTTTATACTTCGGAGAGTCCCAAGTTACTTTAACGGCATTCTCTTCGGAGGCCGCAATTTGTATACCAGTAATATTCTCCGGCTCTGTAATAGTTTAAGCACATCAGTTTTACTCTTTATAATTTATCTGACTTCCCTTACCTGCATAGAAAGTAGTTGAGTTAGTTGCAAATAGCTCGCCGACAACCGTTGAATATACGTCATATGTTATGAGTTGAATGGCGTAAGTCTCACACGGATTTAGGTTACCGAAATCGATAGAATTTTTTGTATTCCCAACTGTACTTTCGAACTCTTTATCCGATGATTTGACGGTGACATTAAAGTTTGAAACGCAAGATGGATTTGTGGTATTCCATTTGATCTGAATACTAAACTGGTCGGGTATTACGTCTACACGTTCCGTCACCGGAACTACAGAGAATGACCATGCTTAGCCGTATTGATATTCGAATGACGCGACGAGACGATTCACTTACCTGCGTATATTGTTTTAGCATCTAACGTGTGATTTGTTACCCCTGAAGCGTCCTCGTCAACGGGAAGTAGAACAAGGGTAGCTATGTATGTGGTGCATGGCTCGAGATTTTCACTGAAAAGAAAAATGTTCTTTCAAAATTCTTTGGCATGAATGCACTTATTCCGAAACAAGAATCGAATTCAAGAAACTATATGGAATAAACGACTGACTGACATTCAATTCGATCAAATTCGAAAATAACGGCTGTCTTCATACCAGATATTGTTTTGGCTTCCGTTGTATACTCCATTTGTGCTCTTGCATGTTGCACCAGAAATGGTGAAGTTTGCGTTATCTAAAAAGAATTCAATCGTCGTCTCCGATGCTTTGTATGTTATTTGTATGTCAGGTTCAGCGCAGAGGTTTTCTCTAATCCCATTGGCTAATAATATTAGTACAAAAATCGCTGGCAGAAAAGGTATCTTCCATTGTTTAAGGCGTGTCCACATTTTTGTCTGTGGTCACATTATCGATATTTTAATCTGTAAATGTTGCATAACACGGCTAAGAACTACAACTTTTACAACAGGTAGGTAACCGATTATAGCTCAACTCAAGCACAGAGAGAGAATATGCCATCGACTTATTTTGGCTGTCTATATATTTTTATAAACTTACTGATAATAATTATAGTTTAACGGAATGGGCATGATAATTAATACTTTAGGTTGATTTAATCGCAACGGAAGCCACAATTTTAAGTTATTAATCTATTGCTATTGCTCATTTTGTTTTCTCTACGAATATAATGTTATAAACGGTAAAATGATTGAAATCTTTCCATAAGCGTTCAGTCGTGCACATTATTTTAAACAATATCAACAAAGTTTTTAAAATGTTTAGGCACATATTCAGTTTCGCGATAAGATTATCCGGTTTTCGATTTACTTATCAATTATATATCTGTCGTCGAACACCATCAATAATTAGAATACTATCGCCTAACGCCTAATTTCTGATAGCGATGACGTGATTTCGCAAATACCAAAATAAGAATATCTATTTTTTTAAAGCTTATCTGAAAGTGTTTGAATTTTGCGAGCACTGATTGATATGCCCCGTGCTGTGAATATAATATAATAACTCAACCCGCAATGTCAACAGGTACCTACTGTTATTATACAAAGCCCTAATCAGGTAAATTTGTAGTCGAAAAGATAGGCCTCCGGAACATGTATTTCGTAAAAAAAAGTTACGCCTCCCCTTTAAAAAAAAAAAAAACGATGTCGTTTCACTTGTACTACCTTGCATTCCAATTTGAACTATATTCACTAAAGGAATAAGGAACAACTTTTGCTACTAATGTCAGATTTCAAATTCGCTGACACATAGGAGTTTGCACAATACTTTTGGCTCAATGTCGTCGACAGTCAACTGTAGTTTTGTATGTTGCTGATGGACGCGTTCAAGAATATAGTTTAATTAATCTGATAGATGGCTGACTTGCAGTATATGTATATCAGTTCATATTGGGGACGGTCGGATTCGTAGTTTAGTAAGTCTGACAGCTGTCTGACTAGATGCGTCTCAGTTTTTATTGGCCCAGAGTGTTCACGTTCACGTCACGTCAAAGCTACTTTCCAAAACATAAGCCTAATATGTGCACACGCCCCTACCGCCGAGGCTGAAGACCCTATCAAGGAGGAGTTCTATGACCTCCTGGATGGAGCCTACGGAGCCTGTCCGGAGTATGACGTCAAAGTTGTGCTCGGGGACTTCAATGCCAAAATCGGTCAGCAAAACATCTTTGGCGGGTTAGTTGGTAAGCACAGAATCCACGAAACGACAACAGACAACGGCTACCGACTAATTGACTTTGCAGCAGCTCGTAATACGGTATAAGTAGCACTAGGTTCCCAAGGCTCCACACAGCAACCTGGAGCTCTCCAGACGGTCGAACCGCCAACCAAATCGACCATGTGCTAATCGATGCTAGGCACGCATCCAACATCCACGACGTGCGCACATTCCGAGGGGCAAACGTCGACTCTGACCATTTTCTTGTCGCTGCTAAATTCAGAGCTCGACTGTCCAACGAGAAGAAGCTGCGAACCGCTCAAAAGAAGAAATTCGACGTTACGCCTAAGCGTAAGCACACCTGGAGTAGCCAGTGTCTACAGAGAGCGCCTGAGTGAGAAACTCCCCACTGTGCATTCACCTACCACAGACGCCAACAACCAGTGGTCCCAGTATCGCGACATCATCAAGGAGGTAGCCGAAAATACTATAGGGTACCAGCCACCCCAGAGAAAAAGCCCGTGGTATGATGATGAATGCGTACGTCGGAAAAAGGTGACAGAAGATGCACATATGAAGAAGCGCAGGGAATAGTAGATGTGTGCACTTCCAGCAGCTGCTAAATGGGCATCATGTAGAGAGTGTGATAGGGCAAGAAGAGAACCCACGTCCAGTCAATGACGGACCAGTTCCACCACCCATTTTAGAAGAAGTTGGCTTAGCTATAAAAAAGCTTAAGAACAACAAGGCCGCAGGCTCTGATGGTTTACCAGCGGAGCTCTTCAAATACGGTGGTGATGTTTTGGTAGGGCGCATGCACCAAATCATCAACCAGGTTCCAGGTATGGACGGAAGAAAGCATGCCCGATGACTGGGCTATCAGCTCCATATGTCCCATCTACAAAAAAGGCGATCCTATGTCTTGCAAGAATTACCGAGGCATATCCCTGCTTTATGTCGCATACAAGATCCTATCCAACGTACTGTGTGAACGTCTTAAACCGTTCTGCAACACACTAATCGGCACATACCAGTGTGGCTTCCGGCCCGGCAGATCGACCATAGACCAAATTTTCACACTGAGGCAAATTCTGGAAAAGACCAATGAATTTCAAGTCGAGACTCACCACCTATTTATCGACTTCAAAGCCGCATGATAGCATTCATCGTCAGGAGATCTATATGGCAGAATTCGGGATCCCGGCAAAACTGATCCAGCTGTGTCGCGTAACGCTGGAGAACACGCGCTGCTACGTGCAATTTGGAAGTAGCTCCTCCGAACTATTCCAAACATGCACCGGATTTCGGCAAGGAGATGCGCTATCATGTGACTTCTTCAATCTCGTGCTGGAGCAGATAGTGCGCAGAGCAGGTGTCAACACGGAAGGCACTACCTTCAACAGATCCGTTCAGCTACTGGGGTATATGCGGACCATATCGACATCATCGGTCGCTCCCAGCGTGCCGTGACTGAGGCTTTTACGGCAATTGAGGAACAGGCGAAATTTGTTGGCCTTGAAGTAAACGAGGACAAGGCCAAGTATATGCTATCAACAAACAAAAACGCATCTGTCCACCGCCTAGGACAAAACGTCACTATTGATAGCAAGAATTTCGAGGTAGTTAAGGAGTTCATCTCCGACACCCTAGTGGAGATCAGGCGAAGAATTACTCTAGGAAACCGCTGCTGCTTCGGTTTGGCAAAACAATTGGGTTCAAAACTCCTAACTCGAAGGACGAAATGTACGCTCTACAAAACACTCATCCTGCCAGTTCTGCTTTATGGCGCCGAGTGCTGGACGATAAGCAGGAAGGGAGAGCTGATATTGGGCTCCTTCGAAAGAAAAATTCTTCGTCGGATTTTTGGTCCTGTGTGCGAGGAGGGCGAATGGAGGAGAAGATACAACCGCGAACTCTATGAGCTGTACCAAGATGTGGATGTAGTCCAAAAAGCCAAAACACATCGACTCGGCCACATCGAACGAATGGACAACAATGCTCCAGCTAAGAGGATCTTTGAATCCCAGCCCCCAGGTTCGAGGAGACAAGGAAGACCGAACCTCCGTTTTAAAGACCAAGCCATCGCGGATGCCAGAGCGCTTGGTCTGGTAAACTGGAAGCAGCGTGCCCGGAATCGCAGAGGATGGAAGGCTGCAGTGTCTCAGGCAGAGACTCTTCACGGGGCGGGAGCCCGTTAAGTAAGTAAGAGTGTTCACGTGTAATAGTTTTTGCAGTTGACGTTTATGGAGGGGAAGCCGACCAATCTAGTCAAGAAAATCCTGCCTGCGTACTCAGTTGACATTTCGAAGAGTCAAATTTAAAATAAGCAGAATTTTGAGGAGTCGCAAAAAGGGGCGATGAGAGAAAAAGGTCTAGTTTCTAAGGCCACTCTGGTAATTTAGAATTTTCATACGATATTCAACAACCATTCCATTAGTTCGCATAAGACTAGTGTTATGATAGGCAACCGTGTTACATTTTAAATGTACCTACTTATTTGAAAATAACAATTTTTTAAAGATTTTTGAAGGGCCTTTTCCAAATAAAAAAGGCCAAAATCAAACAAAGGTAACGCTAACCGCGAGAATACAAAAACAATTCAATTTGCTTAGCCAAACGCGTTCGGATTCATAGTTCCGACCAATCTAGTTGACGTCTTCCATAAACTAGGTATCCGAACGTCCCCATTGCGTTAGATTGGTTACGTGAGTAGTTGTTTGAGTAGCTGAGGTTTATGGAAGGGCAGTCGACAAATATATTTAAGAATTTCGTGCATGAGTACTAACTGGACATTTTGTAGACACATGTTTTTGGCGTAGGAAAAGTGACGTTACCGACCAATCTAAATTCTGCGTTAGGGTACATCTAAACCAGACAAATATCTAGTCGACCTAAGATAACTAGACTTTTGAACATGCCTCATTTAGTTGACTTTGAACTGTCACAACTGTCAAGGCTGTATTTCAAATGCAACCGTTATTTATTAAACAAATATCCCAACAAAGTAATGCAAAGTAAGCCATATATTGAGCAAGCAATTATTATCAGTCAATATACCTTAAAAATGATTAAAGTCATTTATTAATAACCCGATGACAAGTGGCACATAAATTCGATATTTTGACGGTTGTTTTTAAAGATCGCTGTTTCAGTCGTGCACATTATTTATAGCTCTGATATATGTCACACTTGCTTGAGATATATCTTGAAACTGGTGAGAGATAAGTACTTCAATTTACCGACAGTGTAACTTCTTCCAAATATGATAGTTGTTTGCGCGGAAAGTTTACGCTATTCAAGTGAAGAGTGCATAAAACACATTCGCATGCAGCTTCGTATCAATTGCAAATATATATCAAACCAGTTTGCAGTTCGATACATTTGGCTAATTACTTTCAAGTTATCATCGGCAGACACTATCTCCAATATATCATTCTGCTTCTGGAATGCGCTGAAGATAGCGCCATCATCGCACACATTTCCCGTCATAGTGAAGTGAAAGAGGCTTTCAACTTAATTCTGAAAATTTGTGATGACCGTTAGTTTTGACGGATGCCGCCTACAAATAAACATTGCTGATACTGCTTCTTAAGAAATGACAAACCCTTGAAACCTATAACGATTCCCTTCTCCTTGTAAAAACCGCTTTAGACTTTTCTGATAACACAGCCGGCATAATTGGCATTGTTCGTAAAATAAATAAATACGTAGTTTCGATGAGCGACAGTGTATTGTCGATTTAATTTGAAACTGACTATAGGTACCTACATTATAGGTACCAAATTAACTGGAATTCAAACCCAATCACAATAACACATGTGTTAAACTGGTTCCTGTGAACCGAAAAGTGGCGTGTCGATGCTCTGAATATTTAATTTCAGTTTTATTTACCACGACTTTTTTAACACCGCTTGGGGTAAGTTCGCATCCAGGTGTCAACGAACGTTTGATCAGCGTACTCGACAGTTGAAGCTTACAACACTATAATAGTGCTAGTGAATAGTACTTCAAAATAGCATGCCCTCTCGCTTTATGGCTCTCATATATTACAATTGGTTGTCATTTACCCACCGCGATAAGTGCGTACCATAAAAGTACTAATTCAAATGCAATAAATCAATTGCAGTGAGTGACACAAAAATGTGTGTCAATTTTAAACGAATATCCTTATCATCACTTTCGTCAAAAAGAGAACACCGTCAGTGCATATTGCTTCTGCAAATAAAACACTCGTCCATCAAAGCATTTCAAGATCAGAAAAAAAAAAAACCGACAACATTTTACCAACCGTTTATCGTTATTACATTAAATATAGATATATGTACGTACCTATACTTTCGTTTATGTGCAATTATAACTACTTGAACTTCTAACACACCGAGCTGTTATCTACTTAATTACTAGAGCAAGATTAATTACAAGTGAATCGGAAATAACCGTATATGTCTACCGATTTCACAGTTCTTATATCTATATTGGCACCCAAACGCACATCAGAGCTGTTAGTTTCTCGCTTGACGTATCGATTTCTTATCAGCACTCCTATTATCGATAGATTATCCAAATAACGCATATTACGGTTTATGCTGTCGCAATCTTAACGCCAATCTTGAGGTAACATTTTTTTTATTTCTTAAATACGTACCTACTTTACTTTTGAGCAAGCGTCTGCCAACAATATTCTGCACTTTATCAAACATAATATTGATAAGGGTATAGTGACTAGTTAACGGGTATGAAAAGAACTACTCATTGCAGAAGCTCCAAAACCTTCCTTTCCAGCAGAAAAATTAATAACGTCGTTTCAATAATGAACAATGCTTATTTGATCAAAAAAAGACTGGTAATTCAAGTAAGCAATTTTCTTATCACCGGTGATAATATTAAAACAAAGAACGAATCGACTATGAAACAGATCTTCGGTATTCGTATGCTCGTAGATCAGGCACACAAATAATGTTGGTAACTGTTCAACAGAGAATATATGTACACATATGACAGGAATTCGATTTTTTTTCTTGTACAAAATTGTTATCAAACAAATTCGTTAAACACATGTAGCCAGACACAAACACACGAGGGGTGTGTATAAAGTTGTTATTATTTTTTTCGTTTACTTCAATTAACTTTATCTAAGTATGCTTGAATATGAACTACTTGAGTTGCACTGTAACTGTGAAATAATATACGAGATTAAAATCAGTTACGTTATTAATAAAAGATACGCCAATTCAAAATGGCGTTCTGTAGGTCCTCTAATGCAAGTCGGATATCGGAAACGGTGTACGTATCAATATATAAAAAAAAAATATAAAATACTGTAAACAAAAAATCGCGGCGAATTTACTAGGTACTTAAATCGGTGACAGTCACTCGAGAACTGACTAACATTTCGATATTTCATTGAAAGTTAGAACCCATTGATAACGATTGTTTTTATATTTTTATTCGTATTGTGATATGACGATATGTATGTGCTAACTTGGAAAAAACAGTAGGGGACTGATTAAGTAGTGCAAGTAATTGGCAAAAAAAATGGGCTCACAATGGCAAAGATATTTAGTTGGCGAAATGACATTGTAGGAGCTTATCATTTATGTTAAAGTTGTTTTCGATTTATTTTAAACTTTCGGGCATTTCAAGCTCCTTACGTAATCACTATTTGGACGTTCATTAAACTACGTATACGTAAGGATACTATACCTAAAATTTCTGGGTAAACTCCTTTTCATCAAGTTGAACAGTCACAAAAAGACGGACCAATACTTTTACACTTCGAAACATATCTGGTAATTTTTCACTGTCATGCAGCTGTCCTACCCCTGTCAAATGTCTTCAATGTTATATCGCTTACCATTGGGACTATGGCTATAAGAGAGGCAGCCTATAGACTTGCCTTGTCTGCGATAAATGGGAAAGCTATCGTTATTTACATAGACAGTCTAGCAGCCATAAAAGCCCTGAATACACCAACAATCAGATCAAAGTTGGTAAAACAATGCCGGGAATCTCTCAACTAGATTGCGGACAGATGTTCAGTAACCCTGTGCTGGGTTCCAGGTCACAGCGACATTCCGGCAACTGTAAAGCGGACGAACTAGCCAGACAAGGAAGCGGCCTTCACCCAACCAACAACAGCAATCGATCAAATTCTACCTATTCAAAAGGGCAATAATGGTCGCAAATAAAATATGGAACAGCATATAGATACCTGCGTCACATCCAAAAAAAATCTGGCCGAAATTAGAGGCTAAAAGGACTAAGAGACTTCTCTCTATAAGTAGAATCAGACTCAGCTCCGTAGTGGGTGCAGTAACAGGTCACTGTTTGATAGGCAGACATGCACGCAGGATGGGAGCACCCTACAACGATTTCTGCAGGAGCTGCATGGACGAGGAGGAAGAAGAAACCGTTCTTCATCTACTTTGCACATGCCCAGCTCTTGCAAAGCTGCGAAAAAGCTTCTTAGGGGATTTCTTCTTCGAGGACCTCAGTGACTTGTCTCGTATGGACATACGCTGTATCAGAAAATTCATAATAAAGACCAAATAGCTTGATTGATCTTCAATAAATACTCAGCGTCAGCTAACCACTGGCCGCACCACCATCTCTTAGACGGGCTGTTTTGCAAATTATAATCGAGGGGTAGACTGTTTCGGTCATCCTTCACTACATTCAAAACAAACTGTCACTCGGTCAAACTCACCTTTCTTGGCCAAGTCAAACCACTCTGCAATCATGCGTAGCAAACAGGTCGATTGTTACAATAACCACTACTACCATGCTCCTTGCAACATCCGCCCTTTCCTGACAAGCTGCCAGAGGACAAAGCAAGGGTCTAACCGATACGGTCACCACCCGCATATTCGAAGGCATACTGTCCACCGGTCATCCTTGACCAACCTTATTAGGACCTTAGTAAGGTACATAACGTAAGGGCCGAGATACAACCATTACCGGTATTACATATCAGTTCACCTCATTTCTACGAGATGTCGGAGGATTAAAAGCGAGGGGCTCACTGTTTCGGTCACCCGTCGCACATCCGAAGACATCTCGTCCAATGGTTATCCCCAGTCTCACTTCTTCAAGGAGTTGTCTGAGGATTACAGGCGAAGGGATGGCTGCTTCGGCCACCCTCCCCTCATCTGAGGATAAACTGCCCCCGGTTCTCTATATACTAGACATAGGAGTCATAGACAAAAGTCACACGGACAAAACAGCAACAATGCCCATTAGCACGTCCGGTCTAGATAACACTTTGGCCGTTGCATATTCCATAAGCGCCATAAAATCTGAGATCTGAAAAAGATTTCTGGTGGCCCCAATGGAAAACGACATTTATTTGAATCTGAGTGACTTACTAACTAACCAATAGATCAAGATATCTTCCTTCTTGGCTCTTGGACAAAAATGTTTAATGCTCAGTCATTGAACATCAACTAGATTTGTCTAAAGTAGGTTGACTGGTCAACTTAAACTGTTTTTGTATTCTTGCGGTTTATTTTTAATTTGGGCACTTCGAAAACTCAACTGAGCTTTTAGGCATTATTTTCTTGACTAGATTTTGTCGTCCACCCCTTCATAAACCTCAACTGAAAAACTATTTACGAGACCAGCTGTCAGAATTACTAAACTATAGTAATCCGGAAGTCCCCTTTGTTCATTTCACTAACTACCCCTTCTTCGAACTGCCATCCTTGTCAACGTTGCAGTTCAAATAATGAAGAACGGCGGAATCTGGAATATACCTTCTTTAAACCAAGCCGAATTGTTTAGTATGTTCCTATACTAGAAACCAGCTAGAAACACCTTCAGACAACCCTCGTATCGCAGACGGTTCATGCTGCATATCGCTTCCTAATGTCTAGCTTAAACCGTCACTTTAAAAAAAAATGTTGTGTAACCTGTACAATGTACATAAATCTGAAGCCGAAGCGCTACATCAATAGCAAACGAGAAACAAAAATAAATACCGTATATTGCTCGACCATTTATACCACCATCATAGTCTTCTATCAAATCGGAACAGTTGGAATTTTTTTTACTGCGGTTGATCTCCTGTTTTAGTCCAATTAGACTCCATAAATAACGGGTGATTTTTTAAGAGGTTTAGAACTTTTTTTAAAAAAAAAAACACAAAAAATTCGAAAAAATGAATGAAATATTTATTTGAATCGATAGTTTGAACCTTGCAATTTAATGTTTAAAGATAATTTCATGCAAATGTTGACCGCGGCTGCGTCTCAGGTAGCCCATCCGCTGAGTCCAATTTTGGCATACTCTTTCACACATATCGGCCGGTATCTCACCAATGAATGCATGGATGTTGGCTTCCAGTGCGTCAATCGAAGCGGGCTTGTCCCTATACACATTAGCCTTGACATACCCCCACAAAAAATAATCTAATGGTGTCAAATCGCACGATCTAGGCAGCCAATTGACCGGCCCGAAACGTGAAATTAACTGTTCACCAAACTCGCCTCGCAATTGCGCCATTGTTTCGCGTGCTGTGTGGCATGTGGCACCGTCTTGTTGAAACCACATATCATGCAAGTCAAGAACTTCCATTTCGGGCAAAAAAAAGTTTGTTATCATCGCTCGGTAGCGTTCACCATTGACAGTAACGCTGCGATTCGCATCATCTTTGAAGAAATATGGCCCAATAATGCCGCCGGCCCATAAACCGCACCAAACAGTGGCTTTTTCGGGATGGATTGGTAGCTGTTGCAATGCTTCTGGCTGATCTTCACTCCAAATGCGGCAATTTTGCTTATTTACGTACCCATTCAACCAAAAATGAGCCTCATCGCTGAACACAATTTTTCGATAAATAAGCGAAAATGAACATTTCGAACCGAGCACGAATTTTGATAGTAAAATTCAATAATTTGCAAGCGTTGTTCATTTGTAAGACGATCCATGGTTAAATTGCAAACCAAACTGAAGCTGTTTGACAGTGACGCAAGGTACTAAACACACGTCAGCTGTCAAAACCAGTGTTGCCAAAACCAAACCAGCTAAAAAATCACTCGTTTTTCGGTCATTGCTGTCCGACTTCATTGACACGGCACCTCAGGTCCAACATAATAGCCCTGTTTTTTTTTTTTAGCTTCAATCCCAGCAAAGCAAAGTAAAAGTAGGATTTCCTTTGCAGGCCTAATGTCGTTTTCGATTTGGCAAACATACTGTTAGTTACCCTGATGTAAAGTAGGTACAGCTTCATGGAATAGGGAAATCCCTCCTGCTCAAAGGTGGCTTAGTATTAGTATAGGACTGCACAATGCAGCTCGTCAAGAGCCCAACCCATAGAATCCGTCGCGTCCGTTGCGGCAACGTTTTCGACTGACAGTGACAGGTTGATAGAATACACACTCTCTTACACCCAGTCTCCACGAGACAGAAATTCAGACAAGACTTCCGTCACGACAACAATCTGTCTCGTGTAGACCGCGATTTTTCGGACATGACCGAAATCTAGACTTTTCAGTCAGACTTTTTGTCCTGCCATCTCTGCAGACAGATCTTCTGACTGAAATTTGACATATGAAGTTTAGACCAGCATTTCACAGCAAAAAATCATTTTGTTTTGATTACTCTAGGGAATACAAGTGCGCGGATACAATTATGGCTGATTTACGCCTATCGCAAAGTGATACCATAAATTTAATAAATATGTACCAACAAAGTGAGCAATTGTGGAATTACAAAAGCCCGATTTATAAAAGGGTCGACTTAAAAAAAAAAGCCTGGGAAGAAATTTGGAGTTTGTTTTCTTTTTCAGAAAATTTTTAACTGTAAACAAACGCATTGCATAGGGTGGATCTATTTCCGTTAATTTTTTATGTATAAATGTTTGGAAATCGATTCGGGAAGCTTACGAATATTGCAATCGCAATATCAACAAAAATAGTAGGAAGTGATGTTTTCATCAGAAGAAGCTGAAGAAGCGATCGCCACCCTCCCTTGTTTCTTCGTTGATGCCTTCTAATGAATTGAAATGTCGTAACAGGATTTGCCCACCCAATGACCCAAAGCAATTGCAAATATGGCGGAGTAGAGGTCTGACAGAATTCAGACTCGTGGAGACGAGGTGTAATGGAAGGTGAGCCATAAGCAGCGCACGTACCGGACGCGACGGATAAAGTAGGTTTATACCATGTTCCCACTAAAGTGATTTAGCTAAATCATCTCATAAATTACGTGATTTACCATACATTTTCGTGACTACTAATTACGTGATTTAGACGTATCTGTCATCGCAAATCCACATAAAATAAAATCGAACATACCTGCAGCGCTTTCAATTCAATGTTATTCAACAAACAAAAAAAAAAACAACACAAATGTCAAAAATATTATCCCAAATTCAATTTTCTTCGTGTTGCGGTGTATTTTGGTATTTTTGTTAAGTACCTACAACAATCATAAATCGTTTTATTTTTGGCAAAGGTGTGATAAGAAAAGAAAAATAACGCAAAAAAAAATCTACCCTCTCCGAAGTGGACGAATTCTTTCTGCTGGATGTCAAACTAAAGGCTCCGTCAAACAGAGCGCGTTTTAACGTCGCGTTTGACAGTTGTGATGTAATATACTGCAATAGGTACATATCCCCTGTCACACAGAGCGCGTTTTTAACGTCGCGTCAAATTCACCGCGGCGTTGAAACGCGGCGGTGAAACGCGGTGTTGTGAAAAATTACAGATTATTTTTACTGACGCGGCGCGTCATAATGGAAAATGAATATTGAATGTGTGCGAAATTACCTATGTCTATACAATATGGGTGTGGTCGCAGTGGCTTAGTGGTTAGTGTGTTGGACTACTAAGCGAGGGGTCCAGGTTCGAATCCCGCAAAAACCCAAATTCCAACTCAGGGTTTTTTCACTGCGCCACCTCTCGCGAACGTCTGACAAACATCCGAGAGTATAACTGTCATGAAAGAGCTTCTCAATTGGCCCGTTTGGAACCGGCGTAAAATTGTAGATCCCTTCCATTCGTTCCAAAAATGGAAAACTCACACAAAACCAATGGTTGCGAGAAGCTAGGCCCTGGGTCCTTACAGACCTGTTGCGCCAACAATTATATTATTATTATTATTATTATACAATATGGGTGATGAAATGTACAAAAAGGTTGTCGAAGAACGAGAAATATGGGATACAATTTCAATAGAAATGAATGAGGACGGTAAGCATACAAATTTTTGTTTTTGTATTATTTGCAGATACTACCTATTTAAATATGTATAGAGGTAACGCAAAATACTGGATTTTCAAGATTCATTTCTTCTTCAAAAGGTTGTATTCTCCGACTTCATTTCTGTTTTTGTTAATTTCATGCACCCAAATTCCTTTTCTTTTCCGTGAATTACGTAGCGCAGCAATTAAAACAAAATATTCCGAGCTGCGTCACATTTTGCAAAAAGTGATGACAGCTACGGCAGCTAGAATTCTGTTTGCCGTCCACTAACGCGGCGGTTGGAACGTTGCAGTCAAATAATTTCACCGCCGCGTAAAATAATCTCACCGATGTGAGAAGCCTTAAATCACGTAAAATTCGGTGGAGACGCCTTTCGTGATTTTTAAATTATATGAGCTAAATTACGTTGGTGGGAACATGGTATTACTTTCTACTTTTCTGCCCGTCCCCCGTCGCAACCGTTGACACTTTGACAGTTGGCACAGCGTGAGAGGATTCCTTGTTATTGGTGGAAATATTGAGAGCGTGAGAGAAACTGTCATCGGTTGTCAACAGTGGGACAGTGGGATTTCTTCCTTTTTAAGAAAAAGAAAAATCAAAAAAAAAATATTAAAATTTTTTTTTATCAAAATATCTAAAGGTAAGATTAGACTGTATGCCAAGTGGTCATAAAATGCTAATTTCTGACAGTTCTCCTGTCAAAATATGGTCATACAGTGTAATGGGCATATCTCATATGCTCTAATGACCTGAATGCCACACATGACAAGGCTGATTTTGACAGATAAAAATGCCAAATAGCATATAGTGTAATGGGACAATAAGCACGAATGCCAGCATAAAGCCCTATGCCCATATGCACTTTCTTGAAATTTTGTTATGGCATTGTTGGCATTTTTTATTTTTGATGGAACAAAGTATTATTTTGTTGTCATCGGTGTTTGATGAGTTCGTAGGATTGGGATTTGTTTTCTTTATCTTTTTTTTTTGTGGATTATTGAATCTATCATTTGCGTAAACTATTAAATTGTCTTTTTCTTTGTAATTATTTTAAGTTTAATTAGTGGTCTTGTTCTTGTCCCTAATTGTGGTTGTGTACCTATACTTTTTTCCTGTTGTGAAACTTTGTTTGTATAAAAATTGTTTGCTTTCTGTTTGCTTTGTGGTACTAATAAATTTCCAACTTCAACTTTTTTGATTTGGTTTTCTCTACAGCATTAACCTTCTACAACATTGGGTAATAAATAACAAATGCCTTAAATGACCATAGATGCAAATATGACCATATTGGTAATTTCGGTCATATAGTCTAATATACAGTTTTGATAACTGTGGCATTTTGTTCATTTGACAGCTAATCTGGTCATTTGCCTTTTGGCATTCATATGCTTAATTGGCATACAGTCTAATCTTAGCTTAAGTATCTAGATTTCACCATGATAATCACTCTGATAATCACCTCATGAATGTAGATAAAAAATAATTATTTTAAACGGAATTTGAGTACGTTGGAAAGGGAAAAATTGACACGTTTCTTGGGACAAATAAGTATAGAGTACTTAAACACTCTGCCTGTCACCGTATGCCATGCGACGGATTCTATGGGCCAACTCATTCCGTCAAATACGGCAATTCGTCGACGCGACGGATGCAACGGATTCTATGGGCTGGGCCCAGGTTTTTGTTGCTCAGGACCCCAGTTCTCGAATTCCGCATAGCATAATTCGTATACGAGCAAATCCGCCTGAAATTTTCGCATACGGAAAAAATTGGTATTCTCAAAGCTGTTCGGCTTTCTTTTCCACCTATGCGAAAATTATATTCACCTCTCGAATGAGGTAGAATTTTTGAGTACGTCAAGTAACCGATTTTTGACAGAGGTTGTGAAAAAAAAATCCCATCAATTCAAAGAGCAATATTAAAATTTAAATTGGTTTCGTATTATAATTTTTGATTGACAAAAACAAGAGATATAATAAAATACTTGTATGTTTAGTGAACATTTATGTGTTTTTGCAATGCGGTTTGGGTGATTTGGGCTTAGCATTTGTTGATTTGGCAATGGAGTATGGAGCAGTTAGGCGCAATGGAAATATACATAATTCAAAACACAAACCGTAATTTGAAGTATATCGAAGTGTCAAACTCACAATTCCGTATGCGAGGCGCAAATCCGCATGGAAAATGCAGACGAGTACAATTCGAAGAGAAATTCTCGTATGCGGATTTCGAGAATTGCAAATTTCAGTTTTTCGCATAACATCGGAGATTTTGATTGATAAACGTATGCGAGAATTTTCGAGAATTGGGGTCCAGGACCCTTGGCCCCACCTTTTTGAAAAATTACCAAAATGGCACCTTTTTTCAATTTAAGTAAGATTTTATTCTTTATTGAACGAAAAATAAAGCAAACATATGAAAAGAAGTGTTTCGTGATGAATAAATTATTTTTTTCTTAAAATTAAATGGATTGTTTTCTCTTTTTTATTAGTATTTTACGTGGTGCCCCCTCTTTTCGGCTCGGGCCCCTTTGCGAAATTTTTCAACTGCAACGCCGGTGGGCCCTTCAGACGTACTGATTAGGTTAAGACGTACGAGTACGACGAGTTCGCGCAGTGCAATACAAATGGTGTTTATAAGATCAATTTCTTTTTTATCGAGATTGCTTTTTATGTTAGATTAATGAAAATTGATCTGGGCCATTTTGAGAAATCTAAATTTTTCCCGCATTTGAAGGATCCTTTTTTTATTCATTTTACGCGCATTTAAACGAGTTTTTATATAAAATTATTTTGAAATGCGTTATTACATATGTGTGAAAATCAAATGAAATATATTTCCAGTGCAAGTGAAAAAATGTTTGTTTTTTTGCGGCCAACTCAATACACACAAAAACCAATAAAATTCCTATTAAACGTCCGATCTGGCAGTAGAAATCTAAAATCTCAGACCAAAATCTGAGAAGCCAAATCGAAAACTACAAAACAAAACCAATAAAATTCCTATTAAATGTCCGATCTGGCAGTGGATGGTGGAAATCTGACATCTCAGACCAAAATCTGACAAGCTAAATCGAAAATGAAAACAAAATCACAAACACAACCTCTGAATGCTTTCACTCCGGGCAATTTGTCACCCCCATTAACTAGATGTCGCCCCCATTAACAAAGGTCGAAAAAATTACAAAAAATCCACAACTGACAGCAGCACCTCCATCTCCGTATATTTCGTTGTTTCTCTTTGAAGGCTGTCGAAGTGTCGCGATTAACATCATTTTGCTGTGAAATTTTTGTGAATATTTTGTGTCAATTCGTAAATATTGCTACTAATCAACCTATACAAATAGCATTGTAAGTAGCTAACTCTAAATTAATCGTCAAATTATCCCCCAAGCTACTGCGTATTTATATATATGCGCAAATCGTCCAAATGTAAAAATTGCACTTGCAAATTCTTTCAAGATGGCCGAACAGAGTCCGTAACAGTTTTCCTTGAAAAAAAAAATGAATTTACGCAATTTAATTGCTTGGAAACTTTGTCCAACGGAATGAATTCTAATTTGTTTTTGTGTTTGCCTCAAATTGAACGTTTATTTTTCCTTATCTGTGGCAGTTGTTAATCTCTATTTGAAATCGAAAAGAACGCCAGTGATTTGGAATAGTTACTGGTCGGATCTGTCTCTGTGGTGAGGCTTTAATGGCAAAAATCATTTTTTTTTTCTTCTGTATTCGTATGACACATCGGCTGGAACATCGATTTTTCAATTTATTTATTTTTTTTTTTCTTGTCCATATGGTTGATGCTGGTTTGTGGTAACAAAAAAGTTGATAAAAGAACATTTCCAGTTGTTAGGAACTACGCAAGAGTTGAGACACTTTTTTTATTTTATTTGCTCGGTGTGTGATAAAGAAAGTCACAACATCATCATTGCTTTAATTTACATAATTCACTGTTCTCACAGTTAAAATGATGTATCGGAGTCGGAGCGATGTGGATGGTGGTCTCTGGTGTTGTTTTAGCTGCTGCATGTGAGAGGAACCTGTTTCTTTTTTCCAACACTAACAACAACACGGTTGAATGTTGTTTGTCTTTTTATTTTTTTTTTATTTTTTGGAAAGGAAGGAATTTTTCTTCGTAGCAGCGGCCCCTGTGAAAGAAATGCAGGTATGTTGGGAAACTCATGATGCAAAAGCAGGTACTTCTGATTGTTATTGGTGCCACCAGAGTTACCACATACCAATTGAGATGTGACTGGAAATAACTGCCTACTTGCTTCCCTGCTTGTTGTTACGAAGGGATGTAGTAGATAAATGTGAGACTTGATAATCTGAGATTATTATCAACTTGGTTTGACGAAAAATATAGTGTGCACTATACCGGACTACACCTGACTTCTCACAATCATTTCTTTTTATGAGGTTTATTCACGAGACGAAGGAAAGGGAGTTGCAATTGGGTATCTTGGATGTTTGTCAAGCAAATCGCAATATAAAATGTAATTCCGAGGGTTGAACCTTAGAGCCGTCGCTTACAATTCCATTACTCTTTCCACTGTGACCGCCATGCGTTGTTGTTAACTAATTTTAAGGGTATTAAACTACTATTAAGTCAAATATGACTAGGTACTGTGCTTAATTTCACTTAGGTCACGACATTGTATTTAAATGTGATCGCACAGTGGTTGATTACTCATGAATTTTTTTAATAGGATTTTCCATTTAGCTTCCCATTTAAACTGGATGTAGTACCTATATCTATAACTTTTAAAAGTTGATTTATGAATCATATTATCTATTGTCCTTTCTCGAAAAATATTAACTTCAATTAGGTATGTCTCTGCTAACAATTTAAACAGGACTCACAGCTAAACCTTAGAAAATGTCCCCGTTGAACTCAACTCAAATTGTTGTCTCCGTTTCATAACATACATTTAACGTGACCTGCTGCTAAAACAAATCCAACCAACTAAAAACCTGGCAACACTCCCCATTGCCCAGTAAAAGGAATTCGTTCTACAATCGCTAACATTTGTCTTTAGACGCCTGCGTACTTTGCGCTGCTGCCCCTGTTCCATGCCATGGTATGTTGAGAAGTTGAACCTTTTTTTTCTCCGCCAACCGTGGGTTGTGTAGAAGTTGTTAAGCTTCAGTATCGTATTCTCTGTTCGGTGGTGAGAAAGAAGCATTTTTACTTTCAGAAGTTTTCACAAAATGTTTGTTTAAACAAAACAACCTCATACATCAGCAGCAGAACAAACGAAACATGTCTTCGTGTCAGTGGTGTTTCTATATTTAAATGAGACACAGTAAAAAGCACAAACAACCAAGTGACATCGACGTAGAAACCGTTGTAGCGTTAAACAGAACAAAATAAGCAGCGACACTAAGAATCCAATTCAAGTGCAAGGTCTGTAAACATTTAAATTATTCTACTAAAACCTTGCGGTATGCATTGGGTCTGTTTTTTTTTCATTGTGTTTCGCCCATTGTACTATATTTTCTTTATTTGATGTGTTCCTCTTTGGGTACGGCTGATCATTAATTCGGGGAAAAAATAGTCTGTGCTTGAGAAACCTATATATCGGACTTGGGCTTATTTTTATTTTATTAATAGCTCCACCCGCTCCCCGCCCACCCACGTAATATTTGTATTTAATTCACAGCGAGAATGTGATACACATTTTCGAAAAGAAGGTAAAAATAGAAATGTTTTTTTTTTTTCCTTTGTTTTTGTTCGTTGGTGGATAAATCGATTGTGTCAGAGGATAACCTGGAAAAAGCATCTTCTCTCGCTTTAGTGTTTTTTTTTTTTGCAACCGGTTGGCGGCGGCAGTGCGCATGTTTGAGTTTTTTTTTGTTTTCGAAAATGCAACGTGGGTTTTTCATGTCCTCCTCCCGAAACATATTGGTTTTCGAGTGGTGACATTGTGGAGCTTCTTCCCTTTTTGGAAAACTATTTTCTGTCCCTCGGAGATATAGATAGAATCGAAGTTCGTTTATGGTTTGTCGAACTCATTTCCAATCGAAGATAGTTTTACAAACGCCAACAGCATTCTGTGTGCATATTTGTGATACGTTTTATAATTCGGGCTCAGTCTTTTAACAAGTGCATCAGAGTCGTGAGTCACAGAGCTCAGTGTCAGCTGTGTGGTTTGAAGTAATAAAAAATTGGACGCATACAAATAACCAAAGTGGCTCGTTTAGGAAGACAAAAAAAAAATCTGAATTCCAGTCGAACCACAGCGCACAGTAATCAGCGAAAATAAATCTCCACGTTATATTGTTAAATTTGAATATGTATCGAAAAGAGAAGAACCGGTTCTAGTTCTAAACTCTTTTTAAGACAAGAACACAATATTGATTTGTTTTTTTTTGTTTTTTCTACCTGATTTGAATAAACGTTTCTCTTCCTCTTTTTTTTTTTTTTTTCTATTTCGTATGGTGACGTAGTTGGTGTTTTAATGATTGAATGAATGGCCATTAGTATCACCTTGCATACGCATTTGTAAAGATAGATATGTCGTACTCTTTCCCAGTGAAGAGAAAAGAAATCCGTGAACTGATAAGTGCTTCCTTTGAACCAAAGAAAATCGTTGTTAGTTCTACTTGAGCCGTCATGTCTAATAGAATTTGTTGTCGTTGTGGTAGGCTAGTGTTGAGCACTTCTCTGTTAACCAATTAAGCATTCGTTTTTTGTATTACACATCAAACTCGCGGTGACAGGTAACGTTCTACGAATCTTATGAATTTTAACCGGAAGACACAGCCATAAGCCTCTCCCAAAAGTAGTTGGCTAGCACTTCATTGCATGAGTTTACTTATTATTACTTTTGTTTTGATCGCGTCGAAGTATTATGTTCGTGATTTGTGCACTCTATGTATGTGATTTGATTACAATTACTTTCGTTGAGTTGACTCAGATCAGTTTATAGACTTTGATCTACGCAGTAATCGTTCAGTTGCACGGAGCGCGTGTTAATGTTATGCATATGTGTCAGATCGATACAGTTGTTTTGTTTTCATATGCAAATGGACAGAACAAACATTGTAAAGAACTGTGTTTTGGAAAGAAAGTGTAAAACCATTTGAATATAACCCGAATATGATGGACATTGTTTTCTGAAATCATTTTGAGAAATATTAATGAGTTTTGGTCATTCATGAGTTCTTTTGTGGGAAATGCGATTGCGATAATACGCTTGATATTATCGTTAAGTAAAACAGAACCAAACAGTCTTGCGGGCACCCTTGGCAGTCAATCTAAAAGACGTAGCTGAAAAACAAAAGCAATTACTTAATAACTAATGGAGACGTATTTCGTTTGGGACCGAACCCAATTCGAGAACATTGTGGTACATTAAATTAGGCCGTGACATTCAATCGATGGGGTGTCGGTCCTGGGGCCCTACTATGAAACTCGATTCTACTATTGATTCTATTCAAAAGATATTTGCGATTCTACTTTTAAATGGTACTTTCTATGAAAGTAGAATCGAATGCCGGTATTGCCCAACTATTTGCCCACAAATTTGCGATTTTCGAACGATTCTCGCATTATGGTTGACATAACCCAAACGAGTCTCGCAGTTGGTTTGGAATATCCCAAAAAAATTATCGTGAAACAATAAAATAATAATAAATAAACATGGACAGTGTCGCAATTTCGTTGGAGTCTGAAGGAAATCAGGAAAAAATTAACAAGTTGAACGAAGCGAAAAAAGGTTTTTCTATTGAGTATTTATTTAAAGACATTTTGAATCGAATAAAATAACTTTATTTCAGCTTTGTTAAAAACTACCGCCTTTCGAAAGATGCCTTCATGTACTTGTTGAATAATATTTCAACAGAACGAATTCATTTAATTTTTTCTCAACTTGCCTTTGGTATGTACTTTAAAATCACCCGAACCTAATGAAACAAAAATAAAATAAATAAATTTGTCAGTGTTGAAACTTTGTTTATCTTTTTCCATCCCGCTGCACCGTGCTGAGGCTGACCTTCAGCATTCAAATCTTTGGACAAATTAGTCCACATATTTTTGGATTTTTGAATGAAAATCAATAACAATGAAATGATTCCCTGGTACAAAAAACAAACATTATACATACATGTTACTATGTTTATGAAATATTCATGATTTATTATTTTATATCTTTTATTTACTTACATTCTGAGAAAAAAATCTACTTAAATCGATCTCTCGCAAACACATTTGATGTAGAATGATTATTTACGAATTCGAACGAATTTGACATGAACTTTCGGAGAAGGTAGTACCAATTTTGTACCAAGAAAACAAAAATATTGGTCGGCAGTACTAGGGATTCTCAAATTTTCGTTTCCATAACTTACTTATAGAATTACAGAGTTGCGATTTTGCGAATTCGAACAGTTAGAATCGAGTTACATAGTAGGGTTCCTGACTTGGAAACTGAGAAAAAAATATTCAAACTTATTTCAACAACCAGTATAAGGGAAATAGCGCTGGAAACTGACACTGATTCTATTGGAATATGATACATTTAAATTTCAAATGTAGGCGAATTTTTGGTACCGACAACTAATTTTTCGTTCCGTTCAATTCGGTGTTAATGACTTTAGATGGGGCAAACGACACACGGAATTGGGGGTGAATTTTATAGTAATATAGTTAATTATAAGAATTAGTTGCAACTTGGTATTAACTTTCACGACACAACTTGGTTATCAACTGTGCCCAAATTCGGTTTTATTTAGTTTTGTGAGTGTGAATATAACTTGCACTGCTCGACAACTAGTTAGACCATCCATAACTTAAGTTAAATAAATCACAGCTAAAGCGGACGAATTTAGTGAGTTCGAATCCCACTTCTGAGATATTAGCGAAATTAATGCTAAACTTTTCCTTCCTCGCAACTCTGAAATTAAACTCTCGACTCGTTTATTATATGAAAAAGATTGATTTCAATTCAGCAAGCAAAATTAATAAATTACATTAAACGAACCATCTTCGACCACAACACAAACGCAACTTTTCGTTTTCTCGATGTAGCCAGATTGCTAACATACTTTGTACAGAATTATTCAGATGTATCTACTCCACATAGAATGCTTTTAGACACGAAAAATTACATTATACATCTCTTCTCAACGCGTTAGTTTTGCGGGTCCTCTTAAATTGTATTCAATTTTTAATAATTTTTTTGCTTTGTCGCGACAAAAATGTTATGGGATGAATGTTATTCCCAAGTGCATCAAGAAACCTGTGAATTGTTAACAGCTATTGCATTTTCACAGCTATGGGGGTTCTCAAATTTGTCAGGCGTCACTTTAAAGATGAATAATAATTAATACAATACATAAATTATGTATCTTCATTTGATCTCCATGCTAGTGACATTGAACAAATTAAAATCACAGCTGTAAACATCGAAATCGCGTAATAAGTGGTTGCGTGAGCTTGAGAATTAGTGTTGACATGCGTCATGAAGAAACAATGCACGTTTTGCAATAGAAATTTGTGAATTTTGAAGATTCTTACTTACTTGGACTT